>JAVMKA010000013.1:67739608-68339608 GCA_032172135.1 Glyptemys insculpta | reverse complement strand
GGGTTACCATATTTGAACATTCAAAAAAGAGGACACCCCACGGGGGCGTAGGGGGGACCTTCGGTGCTGCAGCTGCCCTCCCGGACGTTTTTAGATATTTAAATAGGGTTACCATCCGTCTGTATTTTCCCAGGAGGCGATTTAAGAACCAAAATGCCTGACATGTCCAGGAAAATACGGACATATGTTAACCCTACCTAAAGTTCTTGTTTAAAAAGATGGGCCTGAACTAGAAATGAGCTCCGTTTCACATGTGTGGGTCCCAGCTGTTCCCTGCCCCCCTCATTGAAGCAGGTGTGCAGGGTTACTGCCCTGGGAACTGCAGGGCACCAGTGGACGTGGGCCGGCTGCAGACAGGGGCATGGGGCGGGGCTGGCTGGAGGCAGGGCAGGGGGTGCGGCAGGGGCTGGAGACGGGTTGGCTGCGGGCAGGGCAGGGGGTGCGGGCAGAGGGTGTGGGGCTGGCTGCGGTCAGGGGTTGTGGGCATAGGTGCCAACTCCATGGGTGCTCCGGGGCTGAAGCACCCATGGGGAAAAATTGGTGGGTACAGAGCACCCACCGACAGTTCCCTGCCGTGCCCCCCTGACCCAGCTCACCTCCACTCTGCCTCCTCCCCTGAGCGGAGGTGAACTGGGGCAGGGAGCGGTTCCTCTGCACCCCCCCACCCCCCGGGTTACTTCCTTTCCTGCGGCCCTCCCCCACCAGCTCACCTCCACTCCGCTTCCTCCCCCGAGCGCGCCACCGCTCCACTTCTCCCCCCTCCCTCCCAGGCTTGCTGCACATCAGCTGTTTCCACAGCAAGCCTGGGAGGGAGGGGGGTGGAGGGGAAATGTGGCGCACCCGGGGGAGGAGGTGGGGCCAGGGATTTGGGGAAGGGGTTGGAATACGGGCGGGGCCGCAGACCGGGAGCGGGGGGTGCGAGCACCCACGGGCGCCAGGTAAAGTCGGCGCCTATTGGTGTGGGGCTGGCTGGAGGCAGGGCAGGGGGGGTGTGGGGCTGGCTGGCTGCGGGCAGGGGATGCGGGGCTGGCTGGAGGCAGGGCAGGGGGGGTGTGGGGTTGGCTGCGGGTACTCACGGGGAGAGCGGCTCGGGGCAACAGCGCACGGAGCAGCCCAGCAGAGCAGCTCGGGAGCCCCAGGGCCAGGGGAGCAGCACAGCCACAGGGCCCGCTTGGCTCCCGCTCCCACAGCGCCGCGCCCCCCGGCCGGAAGAGGAATGACATCACTTCCTGGCCAGCCAGAGCCCATCAAAGCCACAGCGCCCCCACACACAGCGGGGGGGAAGCGGATTACACGTTTAGCCGGGGCCGGGTGAGCATCCCAGGCAGGCAGCTCCTGCAGGTAACTCTAGGCTTATCATGCCTCCCTATTTCCCTGGACATGTTCGGCTTTTTGGAAATTCCTCCCGGAAGGCGATTTAAGAACCAAGAAGCCCGACATGTCCGGGAAATACGGACGTATGGTAACCCTAGGAGTGGTAGTGTCTGCTGCCTCCATCTCCCACCAGCCAGGGCGGCCCCTCGGCACCATGGGAGTGGTCGTGTCTGCTGCCTCCATCTCCCACCAGCCAGGGCGGCCCCTCGGCACCATGGGAGTGGTCGTGTCTCCTGCCTCCATCTCCCACCAGCCAGGGCGGCCCCTCGGCACCATGGGAGTGGTCGTGTCCGCTGCCTCCATCTCCCACCAGCCAGGGCGGCCCCTCGGCACCATGGGAGTGGTCGTGTCTGCTGCCTCCATCTCCCACCAGCCAGGGCGGCCCCTCGGCACCATGGGAGTGGTCGTGTCTCCTGCCTCCATCTCCCACCAGCCAGGGCGGGCCCCACGGCACCATGGGAGTGGTCGTGTCTCCTGCCTCCATCTCCCACCAGCCAGGGCGGCCCCTCGGCACCATGGGAGTGGTCGTGTCTCCTGCCTCCATCTCCCACCAGCCAGGGCGGCCCCACGGCACCATGGGAGTGGTCGTGTCTCCTGCCTCCATCTCCCACCAGCCAGGGCGGGCCCCTCGGCACCATGGGAGTGGTCGTGTCTCCTGCCTCCATCTCCCACCAGCCAGGGCGGCCCCTCGGCACCATGGGAGTGGTCGTGTCTCCTGCCTCCATCTCCCACCAGCCAGGGCGGCCCCACGGCACCATGGGAGTGGTCGTGTCTCCTGCCTCCATCTCCCACCAGCCAGGGCGGCCCCTCGGCACCATGGGAGTGGTCGTGTCCGCTGCCTCCATCTCCCACCAGCCAGGGCGGCCCCTCGGCACCATGGGAGTGGTCGTGTCTGCTGCCTCCATCTCCCACCAGCCAGGGCGGCCCCTCGGCACCATGGGAGTGGTCGTGTCTCCTGCCTCCATCTCCCACCAGCCAGGGCGGCCCCTCGGCACCATGGGAGTGGTCGTGTCCGCTGCCTCCATCTCCCACCAGCCAGGGCGGCCCCTCGGCACCATGGGAGTGGTCGTGTCTCCTGCCTCCGTTTCCTGACAGCCGGTGCCAGGCCCGGCCCAGACTTCCCATTTCCGGTGCGAGTTGGGAAGCAGAAGTTGCCATGAGGCCGTGCCGGGAAGGGTGGTGCTGTTGTCAGGAGGAGCAGGTGAGGTCTGTGCTACCGCAGGGAGGTGCCGCCCTTGCTGTGAAAGGGCCCCGCCATTAGGGGAGATGTCGTCTCCCTGCCCTGCCACGCTCTGCACCAACCCCTGCGTGTCACAGGAGGTGCAGGCTCCAGCCTGCAGAGCTGCAGCAGGGAACCCCACAGCCCAACGCCTGTCAGGCACCCCCGTTCTCAGTGCCCCTAGTCCCTTCTGCCCCCCCCCCCCCCCCCACTCGTCAGTTATAGAACAGCAGGGAACTTAACTTCCACTCACTGTTCTCAGTGGGACTCTAATAGAGCGCGTACCGGGGCAACTTAACTTCCCCTCGCTGTTCTCAGTGGGACTCATAGAGCGCGTACCGGGGCAACTTAACTTCCCCTCGCTGTTCCCTTTATAGAAGCACAGTCTAAACTCTCAGCTGTATCAGGCTCGGCAGGAGCGAGATGACGGAGTTTTTTCTCACCCCAGTGGATATTGCAGCCCTTAATATAGAGGTTTGTTCCTTAAAGGTGGGTCAATCTCCTGTGGGGTTGGGGCACAGGAGAGCCCCTGCACCCCCTCCTGTGCTTCTAACCCTGCGCCCTTCCTGACACCCCTAACCCTGCGCCCCCCTCTTGCACCCCCAACCCTGTGCCCCCTCCTGCACCCCTTACTCCTGCACCCCCTTCTGTGCTTCTGACCCCTACACTGTTCACCCTGCGCCCTCCCCCATGCCCCCAACCCCTGCACCCCTCTCCTGCACCCCTAACCCTGCACCCCTAACCCAGGTCCCCCCTCCTGCACCCCTAACCCCTACACTTCCAACCTCTGCACCCCAACTCTGTGTCCCCTCTGGTGCCCCTCACCCTAATCCTGCACCCCTTCCAGCACCCCTAATCCCTACACCCCAACCACTGCACCCCTAACCCTGCGCCCCCCTCCTCCACCCCTAACCCTGCGTCCCCATCCTGCACCCCTTCTGGCACCTCTAACCTTTGCGCCCCCCTCTGGTGCCCCTACACCCCTCACCCTGCACCCCCTCCTGCGCCCCTAACCCCTGCACCCCCTGCTGTGCCCCTAACTCCTGCACCCCTTACCCCTGCACCCCCTCCTGTGCTTCTGACCCCTACACTGTTCACCCTGCACCCTCCCCCATGCCCCCAACCCCTGCACCCCTCACCCTAACCCAGGTCCCCCCTCCTGCACCCCTAACCCCTACACTTCCAACCTCTGCACCCCAACTCTGTGTCCCCTCTGGTGCCCCTCACCCTAATCCTGCACCCCTTCCAGCACCCCTAATCCCTACACCCCAACCACTGCACCCCTAACCCTGCGCCCCCCTCCTCCACCCCTAACCCTGCGTCCCCATCCTGCACCCCTTCTGGCACCTCTAACCTTTGCGCCCCCCTCTGGTGCCCCTACACCCCTCACCCTGCACCCCCTCCTGCGCCCCTAACCCCTGCACCCCCTGCTGTGCCCCTAACTCCTGCACCCCTAACCTCTGCACCCCTAACCCCTGCCTCCTCCCACACTCCAACCCCTGCACTGTGCCCCCTTTGCCCCTAACCCCTGCACCCCTCCTGCGCCCACGTGGGGAAACTGACCTGGATGCATGGAGCAGCTGGCATTGCTGCTCGCTGCCCCCGCCGCCCCCGAACACTGCTGCTCCGCACACCACTAGGGGGCTGTGAGGGGGGAGCAAGGAGCGACATCAGGGCTTCCTTCATCCAAGTCACCTTCCCCACCTGGGCTGCTGCTCTCTGCCCTCCCCTTACCCAGCCCAGGTGGGGAAGGTGACCTGGATGCAGGGAGACCTGATGTCGCTCCTTGCTCCCCCCTCACAGCCCCCTAGGGGGACACGGAGGAACATTGGGGGGGAGCAGTATCTGCTCATCACCGCTCTCTCCCCCTTCTCTTCCCCTCCCTCCCCCCGTGTTCCTATGCCGGGAGGGAGCAGGGAGAAATGTGGGCACCACCCCAAGCAGCACTCCCCTGCCAGCCGGGAGCAGTTTCTGACTTTACACCGGCAGCACACACCTCTCTGCTACCATAGAGCACCGCCCTTGACCATGGTACCCCTGGGCGATTGCCTGGTGGCGCCCACCCCTAAGGCTGGCCCTGGCTATGGGCTTCAGAGGGACTGACCAGACCGGGCGGCCACGGAGAGATCCAGCCCCTGTTCTCCCCTCCCAGCTTCTGGCAATCAGAGGCCAGGGACATGCTTCCAGGCTGGTGCCGGGTACTGCTCGATAACGATCCAAAGCACATTCATTTTCATCATCTGAGTCAGATGCCACCAAGAGAAGTTGGATTTTCCTGTCTAGTGGTTCGGGTTCTGTAGTGTCTGCATCGGAGTGCTGCTCTTTGAGAACTTCTGGCAACACGTTTCACACCTCGTCCCTTTCAGATCTTGGAAGGCACTTCAGATTCTTAAACCTTGGTCAAGTGCTGTAGCTATCTCTAGAAATCTCACCTTGTACCTTCTTTGCGTTTTGTCAAATTTGGAGTAAAAGTGTTCTTAAATTGAACAACATGTGCTGGGTCATCACCCAAGACTGCCGTAAAACGAAATATATGGCAGAATGCGGATAAAACCATGGAGCAGGAGACCTACAGTTCTTCATCAAGGTCTTCAGTCACAAATTAAATTAACGCATTATTTTTTTCACAAGCGTCATCAGCATGGAAGCATGTCCTCTGGAATGGTGGTTGAAGTATGAAGGCATACGGATGTTAGCGTATCTGGCACGTTAATACCTTGCAACGCTGGCTACAAAAGTGCCATGAGAAAGCCTGTTCTCACTTTCAGGTGACATATATAAGACACGGGCAGCATTATCTCCAGTAAACAAACTTGTTTGTCTTAGCGACTGGCTGAACAAGAAGTAGGACTGACTGGACTTGTAGGCTCTAAAGTTTTACATTGTTTTCTTTTTGAGTGCAGTTATGCAACAACAAAAATCTACATATGTAACTTGCACTTTTATTATAAAGAGATCGCACTACAGTACTTTATATTTTTACATGTAAATATTGGTAATAAAAATGTGTAGTGAGCACTGTACACTTTGTATTCTATGTTGTAATTGAAATCAATATATTTGAAAAATGTAGAAAAACATCAAAAAATATAATAAATTTCAATTGGTTTCTATTGTTTAACAGTGCGATTAAAACTGAGATTAATCATGATTTTTTAAAAGTTAATTGCATAAGTTAACTGCGATTAATTGACAGCCCCAGTTGTGAATTTTTCTGTCACATGCAGGAAAGTCTAGAACATCCGTTTTCAGGGAAAGAGCCTGGGGGGGAGTTGTGCTGTGAAATTATTTCCTCTTCTGACATGTCCCCAATTGCCCTTTTTGCCCTAACAGGCTGCAGCGTAACATCCATGTTTTGCTCCAGATCATTCCGTCCTTCCAGGGGCCAGGGAAGGGAAATGGCTGCAGTGGGGCTGGTTGAGGAGGGATTATCAGGGAGTTGCTGGCAGGTTCCCTTTGTGGGGAGAAAGGGCAGTAAATACAGAGGGGGTGGGCACTTCCGGGAAGGTTGGTCTGGATGTGGGAGGGGGAAGGAAATCCACAGGGTGGGGGACAGGGTGTAACAAACCTGGGATTTATTTACTGCGAGGCCCCAGCATTTCTCAAATGCAGCCACCAGGGGCTTTTCGTGTGGCCACAGCCTCCTGGGGTGTGATGGAGGGGGAGTCGGGGTCAGCAAAGCAGCAGCTCTCCCCCTGGGGCTGCCTGCAGGGGTTGGTCCCTACCCCCTTCCGGAGTCATAAACACTGTAGGAGAAGGCAACCAGTGGGAGTTTCCCACCTGCGGTGGGGCTCGGGCTTCAGGCTTCTGCCCTGGGGTGGTGGGCGGCGGCTCAGTCAAGATACATGGAATGTAGGCTGAGTGGGGAGAAGTCTATGTAACTCATGCAGTTATTAATAGAGGTGTGACCTCAAATATTACCAATCTCCCCCCCCCAACAAAAAACCCCCAAACCCAAGAAACCATCTCCCCAACATACCCTCAGTCTGGAAAGCATTCATCCCTCATACTGTTGAAAAGACTCACAACAGAAAGATTAACAGGAGTACTTGTGGCACCTTAGAGACTAACAAATTTATTAGAGCATAAGCTTTCGTGGGCTACAACCCACTTCTTTGGATGCATGGGTTGTAGCCCACGAAAGCTTATGCTCTAATAAATTTGTTAGTCTCTAAGGTGCCACAAGTACTCCTGTTATTTTTGCGGATACAGACTAACACGCCTGCTACTCTGAAACAGAAAGATTAGCTTTTAAAACAATCCTCCACCAAGACAAAGAAATTCACATCTATAGACTCAGAAAACACTCCCAAGGAATTTTAACAATATGAAATCAAAACACTAAAGATTTCCAGATTTTCTAACTACTTTAAGAGAACCTTCCCAAATCAGCATTTTCAGAGTGAAACTCTTTCTGCTTTTCTAACCAGAAGATTCTCCCCAAAAGGAGATGCACCGGTCCTGGAGGTACTGCAATACCAGGTCAATGCATGGGGTGGACAGAGCAAGCTCCTATTCCAGCCCCCTGTTTCAAAAATCAATTTAATATAAAGTCTTTAAATAAAGGACATATCAGATATTAAAATGATAAGAACAGACACTACAATTTGATCTTAGATCCAAGAAGTTAAGAAGCAATGCTGAGAGTCACGGACGCTACACAGCCCCTCTGCCCCCACTGCTTTCTACCTCGGCACTACGAGCTCCCAGACACGCACCAAACACTATTCACGAGACTTTGATAACTAGGTAACTCTAAGTGAGGATCACTTCCCCGAAATGACTCCAATGGAAGAATTTAAAGCAAGAACCGTTAACACACAATTCTGTTCAAAGACAGAGAAGAAGTCTTTCAGCCTCCTTCCTCTCGCTGGTTTCCCTGTACACTCCTAATTTGCATAAACCCACCCACTGACCTGTGACTGGCAATCTCTCACTGTTAACTGTTACAGCAAAACAGGTCAAAGAACGCATATGCAAGTGCTATACCACAGCCCCAACACTCTTTTCTGCTCCCTCCCACACGTACAGTCATCAGGCACACGTCAGATACAGTTTCGCTCCATACCAGTCCAGTTCCTTGCTGTTTCTTGTCTAACCACTGCACACCTATGGTATACCCTACCCTGAGCTAATTCCCGACTTCTGCGCTCAATACAGGAAAACGAGAATTGAGAGATCAGCTGTGCAGGGAAATCTTCCTCAACTTGCACTCCACTCCCCAAGGGCCTTTCGGGGTTTTCTATGGACTTCAGGTTCCATTTGATTTCCAAGGTTTATGGTCTTATTAATTAGCCATCTCCTAATGCAGGGATCCTACGTGTCAGACCAAAGATCGATTTCCCCAAAGAGGTAAGAAACAGAACTAAAGCTGAGCACGAGGCGTTACATTTTCATGAGCATCCAGCATCTGACTGTGCCCTGGCAAGTTCAATGCTTCCGAAAGAAATCAGAAAATCAGGAGCCCGTCAGGTCTCCCTGCGAGCACCCAAATCTGGTGTCTAGTCAATCTGCTGGGAAATAAGGAAAAGGCGACGAATAAAGAAGTCAGGAAATAACAAGGAAATGAAGAGGTTTGTCGAAAAGGTTTCTGTCCAATTTACCATCTTCTCAGCTACCGATCAAATTAAAGACCTAAAGTCAACCTATCGGCATAAGTACAGATGGTTAGATGGACATTAAAAGGAGCTGCTGTCACAAGTGTTAAGTGCCTGCAAGCAGCATGCAGACCGTTTAAAAACGCCGCAATTAGAGGCTCGGATGAAACGTATCTCCTAAATCAGAAACGACAAGAGGAGGACCAGCAGAACGCCACTCTCGGTAAACGGCAGAGTAATGGAGGCCGTTAGAGGCAAAAAGTCATTCTTCAAAATTTGGAAATCAAATCCTAGTGAGGATAATAGGAAAGTGTACAACTCTGGCCTGTTAAGTGTCAAAGTCTAACAAGTCAGGCCAAGAAAGAATCTGGGAAGCAACGTGCTAAACACACAAAAGCGAACCATACGAATGTTTTTAAGTACATCGGAAGCAGGCAGCCTGCCAAAGAGGTGGTGGGGCCGCTAGCTGACAAAGGAGCACTCTAGGAAGACAAGGCCATTGCAGAGAAACTCCATGAATTCTCTGCAGTGGTCTTCACTGCAGAGGACAGGAGGGAGAGTCCCACCTCGGAGCGGTCCTTATTGGGTGACAAATCTGAAGTACCATCCCAGCATAAGAGGTTTTAGAACAAATTGTCCAATTAAACCAAGAAGAAGTGAGCAGGACCAGATGGCATTTCAACCACGAGTTCTGAGGGAACTCACATTTGAAATTGCAGCACAACTAGCCATAGTACGCAAGCCACCACTGAAGCAAGCCTCTGTGGCAGGCGACTGGCAGGTAGCTAATGTAACGCCAGTTTTTAAAATGGGCTCCAGGGGCGACCCTGGCAATTGTGGGCCGCTGAGGCTAACTTCAGTAATGGGAAAATTGGTATAAACTAGAGAAAAGAATGATCAGACACCCAGATAAACAGGCTATGTTGGGAAAGGGTGAACACAGCTTTTGTAAAGGGAACTCGTACCTTACCAGTCTTCTAGAAGTCTTTGAGCATCTCAACAAGCATGTGGATGAGGATGATTCAGTCGATATAGCGAACTGGGATTTTCAGAAAGCCTTTGACAGGGTCTCTCACCAAAGGCTGTAAAGAAAACTAAGTGGTTATGGGATAAGAACGTAAAAACGGCCATACTGGGTCAGACCAAAAGTCCATCTAGTCCAGTATCCTGTCTTCTGACAGCGGCCAATGCCAGGTGCCCCAGAGGGACTGAACAGAACAGGTGATCATCAAGTGATCGATCCTCTGTCTCCCATTCCCAGCTTCTGGCAAACAGGGGTTAGCTAGGGCTATCACTGGCTAAGCACCATTGATGGACGTATCCTCCATGAATTTCTCTAGTTCTTTTCTGAACCCTGTTATAGTCTTGGCCTTCACAACATCCTTTGGCAAGGAGTTCCACAGGTTCACTGTGCGTTGTGTGAAGAAATACTTCCTTTTGTTTGTTCTAAACCTGCTGCCTAGTGATTTCATTTGGTGACCCCTAGTTCTTGTGTTATGAGAAGGAGTAAATAACACTTCCTTATTTACTTTCTCCACACCACTCATGATTGTATAGACCTCCATCGTATCCGCCTTTAGTCGTCTCTTTTCCAAGCTGAAAAGTCCCAGTCTTATTAATCTCTTCTTATACAGACGCTGTTCCATATTCTGCTCGGAGGGGGGGCGGGGCTTCGGGCGGCGTGGTGCTCGGAGGGGGGCGGGGCTTCAGGTGGCGTGGTGCTCAGAGGGGGGCGGGGGCTTCGGGTGGCGTGGTGCTTGGGGGGGCGGGGCTTCGGGCGGCGTGGTGCTCGGGGGGGCAGGATCTTGGAGGGGCGGGGGCTGGCGCGGTGTGGTGCTCGGAGGGGGGGTGGGGGCTTCAGGTGGCGTGGTGCTCAGAGGGGGGCGGGGGCTTTGGGCGGCGTGGTGCTTGGGGGGGCGGGGCTTCGGGCGGTGTGGTGCTCGGAGGGGGGCGGGGCTTCAGGTGGCGTGGTGGTCAGAGGGAGGCGGGGGCTTCGGGTGGCGTGGTGCTTGGGGGGGCGGGGCTTCGGGCGGCATGGTGCTCGGGGGGGCAGGGTCTTGGGGGGGCGGGGGCTGGCGCGGTGTGGTGCTTGGAGGGGGCGGGGGCTTCGGGTGGCGTGGTGCTCAGAGGGAGGCGGGGGCTTCGGGTGGCGTGGTGCTCGGGGGGGCAGGGTCTTGGGGGGGTGGGGGCTGGCGCGGTGTGGTGCTTGGAGGGGGGCGGGGGCTTCGGGTGGCGTGGTGCTTGGAGGGGGCGGGGGCTTCGGGTGGCGTGGTGCTTGGGGGGGCGGGGCTTCGGGCGGCGTGGTGCTCGGGGGGGCAGGGTCTTGGGGGGGCGGGGGCTGGCGCGGTGTGGTGCTTGGAGGGGGCGGGGCTTCGGGTGGCGTGGTGCTGGTGGGGCGGGATTTTGGCGGCGCTCGCGGGGGGGTACGGCGGGGCGGCGCTCTTCTTTTTTGCCTGGGGCGGCAAAAAAGTTAGAGCCAGCCCTGGCTGGGCTCCAGCCTGGGACTCTTCCTCCCTCCTGCCTATTAAGCCTGTCCCCGGCGCTCCTTCCTTTAAATGCCAGGTGGGCAAGAGGAAGAGGGTGGCGGGTGCAGGTACAGGGACCAAAGTTGTGGACATCAGGTGAAGCAGCGAGAAACACAATCATCAGGTCAATCCACAGGAATCTCTAGCCAGACTGTTAAGTTCTAGGACCCCAACCTATAGCGGCCATCCTGTTGAACCAGCTGGACCACAGACCTATCTCCAGTGGGCATCAGTCACCCAGCAGGAGGGGAAAAAATCATCCTGGTTCACCCAGAGACAGGGTAGCCAAGCACATTGAGCTCCAAGGCTTTGTAGCAAACCAACATATCTCCAGAAGGTCCCACTGAGATTTGAACTCAGATTCCAGGATTCAAAGTCCTCAGTGCTGCCCATTACACCATGGGACCTGCTACTATTTCATTTTCTAGACCCCTGTGACTCTCGGCTGGCTGGCTTGCACTCTGCACTTATTGCTTCCCACTAGCGGCTTCCTCTAGCAGGACTCTCTCTCCTGCTCCATCGACTGTGGTCCTGCACTACCAGATCCGCGGGTCCTGCCCTGAGTCCCCGCATCCCCCTGCTTTGTCTCAGTTCCCAGCAGGCCGCAAAAATGTCAGGGGAGGCCACCCCTCCCTTCACTCGGTGGTCCCGCTCAAATCGGCCAGCTGCGGACTCATCTCCTGGAACTCGGCCAGCTGTCGCTTGATCCAGTTGTATAGTCACACTCTGACTGGCTCCCCTGCCTGGATGCTCTTGTGGAAATCCCACAGGCGACGCTGCAGGACTTGGCACCGTTGGTTTCTTTAATGTTGTGGTGTTTGCCCGACCGCTGGGCGACAAAGCCGCCAACTCCTCCCTCACCGACTCCCACCAATCCCCTTGGTTGCCACAGAACCCTCTGATACTTTCCCGTTCTGCCAACGCCAGGCCTCGCCACCCTGTCCCTTTATCTTGCAAGCTCTGGATGTTCAGCTTCCAATATCCTCTGCTGTGGGTCAGGGAATTGCCCACATTGAGCACACGGTGAGAGCTGCGTGATCCGAACAGTCCATTGGCACAACCCTGCACTGGGCTGTCGACGTGCTCTCCTTCACGTAAATCCGGTCAATGCGACTCCTGGCCTGTCCCCGCAGAAAGGTGTACCCCATCTGTGGCTGGTGTGAGCTCAGGTCAGAGGACTAGGATGCTACTGCCTGCCCTCCACTGGTTCCACTACGGAGAAACACGTCCTCTAAGCCGACCTCACTACAGACCCTAAAGTCATTAATGTGCATTTCCTGAACGCCCACCATGTCCACGTCCAGCTGCTGCAAAGCACTGAATACCAAGCGCCTCCTCCTGGGCCCCCAAATCCCTGCCAAGTTCCACATGGCCACTATCACAGATGCCCCTTGCCCAGTACTGCCCTCGCTCAGCTGTGCAGAGGAGCTTTCGTCCCCAGTCCCTGCCCCCCTCTGGCACCATCTCCGAGGGCCACCCTGCCTCACTCTCTTCCCGCCAGATTGGGTCGACCAATAAGTCATATTGGAAAGACAGCTCCCATCTCTCATTGTTAAAGGTCAGGTGGGCCAACTAGGGGCAGAAGCCCACGTTCTGTTATCTGGCTTGGGAGCATGGACTCATGTCAGCTAAAGGCGCTGCTATTGCTCCCAGAAAACAAGCCACCCCCGCACAAAGAGGGAGGAAAGGGCCTACCAAAGCCCAGGATTGAACCCGGGGCATTCAGATCTTCAGTCTAACGCTCGCCCAACTGAGCTACTTTGGCAGCTGCATGGCACTTTTTGGCCTGCTGCTTCTCCGTCTGGGATATTTTGGTAGCCGTGGCACACAAAAAGGACGTCATTGTGAGCGGCCCATGAAGACAAGATTCGCTTTTGCCTGCCTTGCTCAGCTTGACTTGCTTCCTGGGGAGAGGTGGCCTCTCGCAGACCTCTCACGCTCCTCCAGGTCCCGGCCAGCAGCCCCGACACCTGCACCCCTCTCCAACTGGGGGGCCTGAGCCCCGTCCTCCTCACAGCTCCCTCAAAGGAAAGCCAAGCGCTGGGTGAGCACCTAACGCTGACGGGGCAATTCTTTCCAGCTCTCCGCAGAGCCCACATCGCTCTGCTGGAGGAGGGAGCCCTCAATATGAAGCAAAAGCTCCAAACATTCCTCACACCCTGTCTCAGACAGGCCAGCCAGATCAGCACAGCCACGGGAAGGCAGAAACAGAGGCAAGGAGACAGAGCTTCCACCTCCACCATGGGAGAATTCAGCCATCTGGGAGGAACCTACTCTGTGCCCAGAGGCCTTTATTCCTCCCGCCTGCGAGGACAGAGGGGGTGTCAGGAAGTTGCCCCTTCAGTCCCACACACAAAAGGCCCGTTTTAGGAAAGGCAAAATCCTGAAGAGAGAAGTAACATCCAGGAGGACTCCAAAGAGAGAGATTTTGAAGATCTTCGGGAATAGTTTGTCACCTGACCAGGGACTTGAAGCCTGGACCCTCAGATTAAAAGTTTGATGCTCGGCCAACTGAGCTAGCCAGGATCACAACAAAAAAAAAGAGCACGTTTGTGCAGAGGAGAAACTAGTGAAGAAAAAGAGCGTAGGAAACAAAAGAGGAAACCTGCTAGTCTCTCTCTCTCTCTCTTCCCAGCCCCAGTCCTGGCCTGCGCCTCCCTCTAACGCCCTGCGGCATTTTGCCAGCACCATGCCCCAGTCAACTCCACCCTCCCCAAACTCTAGAGGGCCCAGCTCCGCAACCTGGCTGCTCTTACAGCCTCCTCTCCAGCCCTGACTAATAGAGGGGAGGATTGAGTCTCCCTCCCTCAGGCCCACCCTTCAGCATTCCTGGGTAAAGACCAACATGGCCAGCATGACTTTGGGCCAGTAGGTCAACCAAGAGGGCTGCCTCCTAGGCCTGGCTGTAGCCCAGCTGCAGGACTCAGAGTAAACCCAGCTCCCATCCCTCCCTATAGGGCTCCAGGCAAGGCCAGCCTGCTGGATCCGACGTCCCCTCTGGCGCGCAAGTCACAACAGCTAGCAGGCAAAAGACCGGCTCCCGCGTCATTTGAAAGAGCAAGACAAAGTCTTGAAACTCCACCTGTGCTTAGGTATGAAGCAACGGGTCCCAAAGTCCCATTGAGATCTGAGCTCAGCTTGCAGTATTCAGCGATCTGACAGCTGACCTTTACGCCACGGGACCCGATGGTGTCACATTCTCTAGACACCTGTGACCCTCAGCTGGCAGGCTTGTACTCTGTACTCACAGCTTCTCTCTCTCTCTGCTCCCCTCTCCATGCTGCTCTCTCCCTCCCAGTGCCTGCCCCCACAGCGCTTCCCGCCAACCAGAGACTGCGCTTTCTGGGCCTGCTGCTACAGATGTGGGCTTCTATCCTGCTTTCTAAGGACTCAGCAGGAGAAAGGAACCTTTCCCGGAAATGGCCACGGCTTCTGGGAATCCGTGTGTGGCTCTGGACACCACCAGAAACGTATGTCTCCTGGCACACAAGGCCGCTTAAAAGCTGAGCATCTGGACAGGGGCTTGAACCCTCAGATTAAGAGCCTGAAGCTTTACGAACTGAGCTAGCCAGAATTGCTAATAGGGCTTACCCCTTTCCCCACAAGAGCGAGCAGGCAGACAAAAGAGAGGCAAAAAAACTCCCAGCAACCCCTCCTCTTTTTCTGCAAGGCCACTGCCTATCAGCAGGATTCCTCCCCCTCCCGCTCAGGACCACTAAATCTCCGCACCTAGACAGCCGGCCCGTCCGCTGCACCCCAATCCCCCATGCCTGAGCCTCTGCACCTGGCTTCAGAGAATTAAGTCTCACATCTCACTGGGAACTCGACTTCCTGTGCCCAGAGAGTCTTGGTCCCCTCAGTAGATGACCCGAGAAACACAGTGTCCGCCTTTTCCAAAGAAGTGCTTAGACCCCCTCATCATGTGGCCTAAAGGATAAAGCATCTCCCTGTGGATCAGATGATTCAGGATTTGAGTCCCCTCATGGTTGTGCTTACTTTGGTTGAAAGTCCTGCTTTATTTAGGGCTAGAACCTCTTCTTGGCTGCTCAGGCCGATGCTCTGGCTTCAGCTACAGCCCCGGGGAGGAGTTGGGGGTTGGGCATCACAAAGGCTGGGGCGTGAGCCCCAGGTGCTTCCAGTCTAGCCTTTGCCATTCCTGACTTGCCAAAGAAAATGGGCGGCTGCCCGGGCTAGCGTGTGGAGCAGTTTCCCTCTTCCAAATGTGCCCCTGTCCCTGTGCTTGAGGGGACTTGCTAAATAGCGCCTTGGGAGCCTGGGTGTTTCTCTGCTTCTCGCCAGCTGGGGAAAAGCCTCTTGGGGAAAAATCTCCTGCCCCACTGCCAAAGTGAGCACCTTGAGTGGGAACGGACATTGGCCCCACCGGTGGGGGGGAGGGGGCTGGCCCTGCTTTCCTACCATCTTCTGATGTTGGCCACAGAGTGACAGCAGCTGCCTCACATGCTGGGTGGCTGGTGGCCTTCAGTGGGGGTTCAGCATGCCAGGGAGCAGGGAGCAGCCTGGCCGGGTGTCTTTGTGGCTGTCTGCTGGCCACACATAAGCATGGTCCTCCCCTCTTCTTCCTCCACTGCTCTGTGGCCTTTAAGCCTTCCCTTGGAGCTGTCAGCACCAGCCGCCTCTGCTCTAGGTGCCCAGAGGAGGAAAGGTGGGCTGGGCTCCAGCCTGGGACTCTTCCTCCCTCCTGCCTAGCCCTGACTGTGAAACCTGGCCCTGGCGCTCCTTCCTTCAAGGGCCAGAGGAAAAGCACAGCAGCAAGTGCAAGGGCCAAACTTGTGGGCATCAGGTGAAGCAGTGAGAATCCCAACCATCCGGTCAAGCCACAGGCATCAGTAGCCAGTTCTAGAGCCCACGCCCATTGCAGCCATCAGCCTGGCTCCAGTGGGTGTGAGTCACCCGACAAGATGGGAGAGACTCGTTCTTGTACGACTAGAGACAGGGAAAGTGAGCACTGTGAGCTCCCAGGCTTTACCACAAGGTCCCACGGAGATTTGAACTCAGATTGCAGGATTCAGAGTCCTGAGTGCTGACCGTTTCACCATGGGACCTGCTTATGTGGCCTTCTCTGGACATCGGTGACCCTCACGGGGCTGGCTTGTGTAAGGGACTGTTGGTCCCTTACTAAAACTTAGTGGGGTTTTTTGGTTGGCTACTTCCCACTCCCAATAGAAGGGGGAAGGGTCAATGGGAAATCAGGACCCTGAGACTGACAGTCCCCAGGGGCAATGGAGAGAGACCAAAGCTCCAAGTTAGCCGGACTGACAGGCCAGGCAGTCTAATGAGGGAGTCACCAGGCCAGGGGGTCCCATCCTCCATGTGAGCTCAAACTGCCTGGGCCAGAGTGGGGCCGAGCTAAGGAGAGAGCAGGAGCCCAGGAAGAGCCAGGGAGCAGAGCTGCACAGGTGTATTGCCAGAAACTGCTACCTGTAGGACTTTGCTACCTGTAGCAGTTACTGATACCGGAGGTTGTTCTTATTTGCTGACTTGTCCTAATTTCCTAAAACATGGCAGTGGTGGGGGATGGAAGCATAAAGTCTTCGGCCTCCAAACGACCCTGCCTGGTGCACATCTGTATCTATTACCTCTTCATACAGGATTGTAAAAAATAGAGTGAGGGCATTTAAACATCATTTAGTTTTCAGCTTCATTTACTGTGCTAACAGTGGAGCATCCTGACACCGATACTTCTGCCCATGTGACCTCTGGGTTGGATTCATTTTAGTGGGACGCAGGACATGTGGCAGATCATTTAAACTCTTAATTTCCTTAGAGTTTCCCTTCAATATACTTCTATGCTGGTGCGATTTCTGACCATTGCACGTCTACTGTATTTATTACAATAGCACAAGGAAGTAAGTCACACAAGTGACATAGTCTAGGGGCTTGGCTACACTTGCAAGTTAAAGCACATTAGAGCAGCTCCGGGCGCCCAAACTCCTGAGGTGTCCACACTGCAAAGGCACATGGAGCGCCTGGACTCTGCAGCTGGAGCGCTCCGGGTAATCCACCTCCACGAGAAGCATAACGCTCGCTGGGGCCCGCTGAAACGCCCGGGGGGGTGTCAGTGTGGACAACGTGTTGCATTACTGCACTGTGATTGGCCTCCAGAGAGGTCCCATAATCCCCTGAAGTCAGGTGCCCACTCTGGTCATTGTTTTGAACTCGGCTGCAGACATGCGGATATCCCCTTTCAAAGCTCCGTTTCTGACAGCCGGATGCTTATCTGCTCCGGGACAAAGCAACCATCAGTGTGGAATGCTGCTGTTGTGAGTGTGTGTGAGACAGGGGGGTCTGCTGCTGTCTGAACACACAAGACAGCGTGCTGATACACTCTCAGCCCTCCTCTCCCCCCACATACACGCAACACACTCCCTGTCACACTCCACCCCCGCCCCCCATTTGAAAAGCACGTTGCAGCCACTTGCACACTGGGATAGCTATCACAATGCACTGCTCTCTGTGGCATTGCAAGAGCTGCTAATGTGGCCACTCCAGTGTGCTTGCAGCTGACAGTGTGAACACACGGCAGCGTTTTCCCTGCTGCGCTCGCCGAAGGCTGGTTTAACTCGCAGCGCTCTACATCTGCAAGTGTAGCCAAGCTCTAAATTTGCCAGACCAACCTAACTCAGTAACTGCCCTCCACCATCATTTGCAGTGAGTAGGGGCACATTGACGTACACACCACACTTGCTGGCTCAGCCTTGTGCATGCTGGGGTGGCCACCTCCCCGTTGATGAGATCTGGTCCCACCATCTCCAGTCTGCCCTGCTTCCATCCCTGTCTGTGTTGTCTTCTCTAGTAGTTGACTGGAAGGAGCGCATTGGCCCCATGCCATGGAGCTGTGTTGTCTCGAAGGGTGAAAGCAGGAAGAATGGTGCCTTCATAGCCCACCCAATGTTCCATAACATCATTAAGGAAAATATTTCTCAATGAACTCTCACTAAAAGATCAGAAACAGTCAGTGTCTGCATCAGTCTACGAGCATTGGTATTTTCTTTAAATTTGCCAGATCAACCTAACTAACAACTAACCCATTTGAACCTCTTCTTTTTGCACCGTTGCTCTTTCTGAAGGTCTGCTTTGTCTCCAGCCAGATCCATTCTCTTTCAGAACAGCCTTGCTCTTTCTGTCTGTTTCACTCATTGACGTGTCGGAAAAAACACTCCCCTTCCCTCTATTCAAAGACAAACACTCGTATGAACTGTTTGCTACTGATGGGTTTGGAAAACATTTGTCAAGTGAATGATGCTGTTCCTAGGAGATTGTTTCCAAGATCCAGTACTTTATAAAAGAAGAGAGGAGTTTTTCACCCCAGATGGGACTTGAACCCACAATCTCTGGCTTAGGAAGCCAATGCCTTATCCATTAGGACACCAGGGACCTGATGGTCAACTGACAGAGAGATGCAAATTCCCTCTCATCATTGCACATTCCTCACATTTGCTTGGAAGCCAAATACCCCCTTTAATCGCCTTACAGAAATGTCGGCATTCCCTGGCAGTGAGGCAACTGGGCAGGTCGCTGACAGAGCTGAGCACCACCTTTCTGCCAGCCATCTTTAGAGAAGAACCCCACCCTAGAGTCACCCCTCCCTCCGTCAGCACCTCCATGTCTGTGGCTCTGAGTGGCAGTAGGACGATTAGGGGGCAAAGCCGGGGCTGGAAGGGGGTAAGGTCAGCCTGTAAGGAGTAACCAGGTGGGGCATATCCAGGGGGAGGCTCTGGGCTGCTGGTCGGTTGTTGGGCTCAGAGCTCTAGATCAAAGCTGCACAGCGACCTGACACCCAGGGTTATACCTCGTCAGGGAAGTGTGGCCATGCTGCCCAAGCCTGAGTCACGTCCGCAGCCTGCCCCGCCCCGGCTGACGGAGCGCAGAGCCACGCGAGTCAATGGCAGGTTGAGTCGGGAACCTCGGCTCTTTCCCCTGATAGCCACACAGAGCTGCCTAGCGTCCCAAGAGCCTCCCTGGTGTTCTCCCGCAACAGCCGCCTGCCGGTGTGGCTGGGAAAAGGGGACGAGGAAGCACTGCTGCCTCAGGTCGGGACAGGAGGCCCTCACCACTGCCAGGCCTGCCTCTTGCCTTCAGCCCAGGCAGCCAGAGGTGCTGGGGAGCTCCCTGGCAGGCCGCCGTCTCAGCCACCTCTTGCCTCATGGCCTAGGCTCTTGGCGCTCTGCTGGTCGCCGCCTGGCTTGGAGGCCCAGAGCCAAAAGAAACAAGCACGTACCTGGAAGAGGATTGCTTTAATCCATTGATTTCTGGGTTATGGGCCCAGCACACTGCCACTGCGCTACTCTGCTGGTTCTTCATGCACTGCACCCAGCACCCAGTCTCCAGCATCCGGACTAGCTCCGTGTGAGCGCTCGCGCTGGCAGGCTTCTAGGCAGCAGCCTTGGTAACA
Organism: Glyptemys insculpta; assembly: GCA_032172135.1. Lineage (NCBI taxonomy): Eukaryota > Metazoa > Chordata > Testudines > Emydidae > Glyptemys > Glyptemys insculpta. Next base: position 68,320,480 of record JAVMKA010000013.1, on the reverse strand, counting down.
GCAGACTTGTCTCTGTGTGTCTCTGTGGCGCAATGGGTCAGCGTGTTGGGCTGTTAACCGAAAGGATGGTGATTCGAGCCCACCCAGGGATGGTGGTAAGCGTGTACTACTGCCTTTTAGGGGTGGCAGGTTTGTAGACATTTTGGTGAGGCCCAGAGCCCACCCGAAACTCCACCCCCACCTGACTAAACTCCACCTTCACCTGCTTAAGTCTCTGGGAGGGAGTTTGGGTGGGGTGAATCTGGGTGGCTGGGGCAGGGGATTGGGCATCCCAGGCATCTCTATAAAAGGAACAGAACAGGATTTACTGGAGATGGGGAGAGAATTGAGAGTGTCTCAGGGGGTTGTAGAGAGGTATTGCCCGGGTTAGAGACTGGCTAAAACACAGACCTCGCTGTGAGCAGGATTCAAACCTGCACAGGAGAACCCTAATGGATTTCAAGTCCAACGCCTTAACCACTTGGCCATCACAGCCAGGAAACCAGTACAGCCCCCATGCTAGATAAACTGGTAAATAATCACAATGCCCAGGTGGGAAGTCATCTGAAATACAGAATTCACACAGCAAACCTGGCTCCCAAAGCACAGGGGGGATTTGGGTTTGTTCTCTTTGCTTAGCCCTGTGCAGTCGCACAGAGAGCGCTTTGAAAAGTCTCCCCTCCCACAGAGCGGGAATGGGAAAGAACGCTTAAGTTGAAGCTTGATTTGAATGGGGGGTGTCTGGACCACAGAGCCAGGGACTGGCCTTTGCTGGAGAAACCAGTGACACACAGAACCAGGCAAAGAAAAATGTTTCCTCAACTCAATAATTGCTCCCCTGGAATAGCAGCAGCATCAAGGAGTTGGAAAAGTCTCACAACAGGGGCTAGCACATTGGTGGTTCACTAGCAGACATCTTAGGTACCACATCGGAGGTCTAGGTTTGTTTTCGGCACAATGGAGGGCAAAGTTTTATTGCCTCCAAATTTCAGTAGAAAAATTCAGACCCAAACTGTGTGTGGTGGGGAGATTGGTGGGGGTTTCTTTGGTTTTGATTTGCTTTGCTTTGGTTTTTTTCATTTTAAATGTCCTTGATCATTTTTCTGGGAAAAATGTGTGTAAGAAAAGTTAAACATCTCCATGGGAGTGAGGGGATCTCTGAGTGCTGGGGCGGGGGGAGGGGATTTTCACACAGAGGAGTTTAGGAGATAAATGAGAGGCTTTTGCTGCAACACAGGGAGAGGTTTTGCAGTTTCATTTTTATCACGTGACGACCCCCCCCCCCCACACACGTTGCTTCTTTGCTGCTGTTGCCCCAGCTCAGAGCCCACTGTCACCTCCTGTATGTGACCTACAGCCTTCCATTGACCAAGCCCCTGTAAACCAGACCTAACCTACCTAGTCTGCCCCTTCTCCCAGCTCAGCCCTTCCCCCCGCAGAGCCCAGGACAACCCCTGACTCCCTGGATCTGCCGCCAGCACAGCTGGCTGACGACGTGCACTGCTGACACAAGGAACTACGTCTGCACGTACACAAGCGATGTAATAACTGTGTGAGTTCGGGCGACATAATCCTGTAGTGTAGACATTCCCTGAGTATTTCACTCTGTGCCCGGAGATGTGAGTGTAAAACAGCCACCTGCAAATACAGGGATTGAATTCCCCAAATTTAACCTCTTTCCTTTCCAGAAACAGGCAAAATTCAGTTCATTCTGGCTAGCTGAGGGAAAATTCGGGTGACACTACGGTTTATGAGTGATTAATTATTGTTTAGAGTTTAATTAATGTAATAGAAAAACAAATACCGATTCCAACATAACAGCACAAGGTGAAATAGGAACAGAGACAAACCTTGTCAGTAAAGTCTCTTTTCCCAAAAGTTCCCCAAAATGCTGTTAATTCCCACCCCACCTCCATAGGACGTCTGTGCAGGTTAAGTGCCCTGCGTCCATCTTCCCATTCGAATTGCCCTGGTTGGACATTCCCAGACCTGGACATTGGTGAAATACAGAATCTGAACAGCAAACCAGGCTCCCTGCACCAAGAATGATGTGGGGGTTTCTACCTGTCACTTACTCCTTTATCATACCACAGAGAAAGGTTTTTTCAAATCCAAACCATCCCCCCACTTTCCCCAGTCAGCCAATGAACTAGGGAGAAGGTTACAAACAGCAGAGACCTTAGAAACAGTTAAGAAACAACAAGCCCACCACACAAAAAAGTGGCCAAGTAGTTAAAACAATAACCTGCTAATCTTTGTCATCCTTGTGGGCAGGAGCTGCGGATCCCCCCTAAAACTATGGGGGCCACAGGCACCCAAACTATGGCCTCAGCCCCCATGCTCTCCCCTGAGCCCCCCACCCCACCTCACCTCACCTCACCAAGCTCTTGGCTGGTGTACACTGGGCACTTAACTGGCAGAGCGACGTCTCTCAGGGTGTGAAAAATCCACCCCCCCAAACCAGTATAGTTAAGCTGACCTAAGCCCTGGTTAGATAGTGCTAAATAAAAGGAAGAATTGTTCTGTCAATGTAGCTATTACAGGGATGGGAAAACCCCTCCAGTCACTGTCTACTCCAAAGGGCTATAGCAGGGCCACAGCAGCGTTAAGTGTAAACAGCCTAAGAGTGAAACTAGATCTGGCTCTAGTTCGCACTGTGGACGCTCAGGCACTAAGTTTACAGTAATAATAACAGTCAATAACTGCCTCCATAGTTGACAGGATTTGAAGCTGTGCGGGGCAACCCCAATGGATTTTTAGTCCATCACCTTAACCACTCGGCCACAACTACTTAATGTAGGTTGGGTCCTTTTCTGCGCTATGATTCAGTTCTCACAGATGTGTCACTTCAAATTCTTTGCTCAGACCAGCTTCCCCAGCACACTCACGGCTGCGCATCAGTGTAAGTCTGTCCTTTTCTGAACAGCGAGAATTCCTGCCCATTTCCCTTCCGGCTGGAGCAGGATGAGAGTGTCTTTGTGTTAACGACATTGCTGTAGATTGTTCTTCATTCCCCACTATGACAATTCAGACAGTCCCTTTCCCATTCAAATCTCCAGCACATCATTCCAATAGCAGGGGGCAGGATTTCTCTGGGGCATGGACATTTTTCAGGGGGTTGGTGCGTGAACTCAGCCTTGAATTCCACCCTTGATGTTTCATGGACTAACAACAGCAGCAGAAAGAAAGAGCCGAGCCAATATCTCCCTATCAGGGGTGCAGGTACCACGTCCCCTCTGTCTGATCATCGCCATTGCAGGAGAGAAGGGTTCACTGGAATCGAATGCCCTGGCTCAGACCAGAGACACAGGGAGGTTTTGCTGTTCATGGATCTGTGCAAAGGAAATTGTGTCTCTGTGTGAAATTGAGGCGGGAAATGAAATGTCCACGTGGTGGCCCAATGCCCTAAGGAATGTGGGTGAAGGACTCGGGCTGAGAAATGATTTAACAGGGGTGTGTATCAATTTACTGCCCTGATTAAAAACTATGGCTAAAAGGCAGCCATTGTTGTTAGTACTCGTACCTGTGTAGGGACACCCCAGTAGGTGCCAAGTCCATTGCCTTCACCAGGGGTAGTCGATAATTTTCTCAAGATCAAAATTTCTTGGCCAAGGTCTAGTCAAGGTCTAGACTCCAGAGAAAACAATACACTGCTGATAAGAAGAAGTATATAAAAAGATTTTGCAATCACTATGGGCATAACTATGATGTGTCGTGTTTCACTCTTTATATCTGGCGCCACCACCTTTCCCTTTGGCCTTGTAGTTGACCAAGGGTAAAACTAAACATCTCCTCAGATACCAGGGAGTGTTTGTGTTCATTCCTGCGAGCTACACAAGGGTTTGATGTTGCTGCTTTCAATCCTCTGGCTCTGCCAGGGTAAGGAACAATTTAGGCTGTCACTGAACTGAAGGAGGGAGATCATTTTTTGACAGGGAGAGGGACACCTCCTCTTAAAGGTGTTTGTCTGGCTGGCAGCCCTGGTTCCCAGGTCTGTCCTGAGGGAAGAAAGTTTCTATGCAAAATACCAAAACTTTTAAGGGAGAGGAGGGAAAGGCGATGGGCACAGGATGGGGCCAGCATGAACCACAACATGGTTCTTTTATGTGGGATGACTCTGAACATTGACTGATGTCCACTCCCTTGTGTTTGAAGAGATGTTTAGTTTTGCACTTGGGAAAGTACAAGGCTGAAGCAATTATACCAGGGGTCTCAAACTCCCAACCCACAGGACATCTGTGGCCCGCAAGCCTCCCCAATGTGGCCCGTGGGGCTCCATTAGTTTTGGGGTTCGGTCTCTCCCCCAGGCGCTCCTCCCTGGGGCCCCAGCAGCGCAGCGGAGCTGAGCGGTGTCTGCCTGCTCACTCCAGTGACTGCTGGCCCCTTCCTGCAGCCCCGGGGCAGGGCAGGGTGGGGCGGGGCTGTGCCTCCGTGCGCTGCCCCTGCCCCGAGTGCACCTGTGTTCAGTGAGATGCTGCGGGGGTGGTGCCTGGGGGCAGCAGCATGCAGAGGCCCCCTGGTTCACCCCGCCTTGGAGCCCCAGGTAAGCGCCACACCCCCAAACTCCTCCCAGAGCCTGCACCCCCTCCCTCCACATCCCCCAGCCCCCAAACTCCCTCCCAGAGCCTGCACCCCCTCCCCATATACCTCCTCCTGCCCCCAAACTCCCTCCCAGAGCCTGCACCCCTCCCTCCACATCCCCCAGCCCCCAAACTCCCTCCCAGAGCCTGCACCCCCCTCCACACCCCTCAGCCCCCAAACTCCCTCCCAGAGCCTGCACGCCATCCCCATATACCCCCTCCCGCCCCCAAACTCCCTCCCAGAGCCTGCACCCCCCTCCACACCCCTCAGCCCCCAAACTCCCTCCCAGAGCCTGCACCCCCTCCCTCCACATCCCCCAGCCCCCAAACTCCCTCCCAGAGCCTGCACCCCTCCCTCCACATCCCCCAGCCCCCAAACTCCCTCCCAGAGCCTGCACCCCCCTCCACACCCCTCAGCCCCCAAACTCCCTCCCAGAGCCTGCACGCCATCCCCATATACCCCCTCCTGCCCCCAAACTCCCTCCCAGAGCCTGCACCCCCCTCCACACCCCTCAGCCCCCAAACTCCCTCCCAGAGCCTGCACCCCCTCCCTCCACATCCCCCAGCCCCCAAACTCCCTCCCAGAGCCTGCACCCCCTCCCCATATACCTCCTCCTGCCCCCAAACTCCCTCCCAGAGCCTGCACCCCTCCCTCCACATCCCCCAGCCCCCAAACTCCCTCCCAGAGCCTGCACCCCCCTCCACACCCCTCAGCCCCCAAACTCCCTCCCAGAGCCTGCACGCCATCCCCATATACCCCCTCCCGCCCCCAAACTCCCTCCCAGAGCCTGCACCCCCCTCCACACCCCTCAGCCCCCAAACTCCCTCCCAGAGCCTGTACCCCCTCCCCACATACCCCCTCCTGCCCCCAAACGCCCTCCCAGAGCCTGCACCCCCTCCCTCCACACACACCCAGCCCCCAAACTCCCTCCCAGAGCCTGCACCCCCCCTCCTCAGACACGGGGCTTCACTGTCACTACCCCTGTGTTTTCCCTCATTTCTATCCTAAGAAAGACACCCTCCCCCGCACACACTGTCACACAGAACCTTTCCCCTTGAGCCCAATCCAACCCTCCCCCTCTCCCACACACACTGCACTGGATACAGCCTCTCGGTGACTCACCCAGATGGGGGCTTGTCTCTGCATCTCCCCAGCAGGGGAGCAGAGAGCCGAAAGGGCCACAGGAGACCAATGGAGCTCGGCAGGAATAGAAAAGACTTCCCTTCCCTTCCCTTCTCTTCCCTTCTCAAGAGTCTCGTTAATCTCACCCATGAGACGTTCCAGCACCGGGTGGGCTCAAAGCACCAACCTTCCCCTCAGCAGCGGAAGGGGGGATCCAGCTCTATCACATGGAAGGAGGCTCCCCACCTCTGCTGCTGCCATCCTGCGGCCTTTAATATGGATTTGTTTTAGCTAATGCAACCCCCACCTCCCTAATCCAGCCATGAAACAAGGAGACAAGTCTCTAAGTGTGGACTCCGGTGGTGCAATGGGTTCGCGCCCAGTACTTATACACCAGTACTGTGTAGAGTGGGCACCTAGAGCAGAGGCGGCTGGTGCTGACAGCTCCAAGGGAAGGCTTAAAAGCCACAGAGCAATCGAGGGAGGGGCAAGAGGAGGGGAGGACCATGCCTATGTGTGGCCAGCAGACAGGCAACAAGACACCCGGCCAGCCTGCTCCCTGCCATGCCAAACACCCACTGAAATCCACCTGCAGGCCAGCATGTGGGGCGGCTGCTGATGCTCTGTGGCCAACATCAGAAGCTGGTAGGAAAGCAGGGCCAGCCCCCCTAGTGGGGCCTCTTACCGTTCCCACTCAAGGTGCTCACTTTGGCAGTGGGACAGGAGATTTTACCCCAAGAGGCTTTTCCCCAGCTGGCGAGAAGCGGAGAAACACCCAGGCTCCCAAGGCGCTATTTAGCAAGTCCCCTCAAGCACAGGGACAGGCGCACATTTGGAAGAGGGAAACTGCTCCACACGCTAGCCCGGGCAGCCGCCCATTTTCTTTGGCAAGTCAGGAATGGCAAAGGCTAGACTGGAAGCACCTGGGGCTCACGCCCCAGCCTTTGTGATGCCCAACCCCCAACTCCTCCCCGGGGCTGTAGCTGAAGCCAGAGCATTGGCTAGCCAGTGGGAGGGACGGGGGCGGGGGGCGGAGCTGGCTGCCAGTGGATGCTGGGCAACTATTTTTTTTTCCATTGGTGCTGCAGCCCCATAGCTCCCATGGAGTCGCTGACTCGGCTCCTTTCGCACTCTAGAGAGAGGAGCAGCAGCCAGGATTATGGCTGATCTATGGGGCGCTAGGTGAGCAGCAGAGGGTTCAGGTGCTGAGAGTTTGCCTGACACCTCAGGGACACAGTGTGAGGTGGTGTCCCAGGCATCTCTATGAAAGGAGCAGAACAGGATTTACTTGGGCTGGGGAGAGAATTGAGAGTGTCTCTGGGGGTTGTAGAGAGGTATTGCCTGGGTTCGAGACTGGCTAAAACACAGGCCACACTGTGAACAGGATCTGAACCTGTGCAGGGAAACTCCATTGGATTTCAACTCCAACGCCTTAACCACTCGGCCACCACAGCTGTGAGCACAACAATGGCCCAATGCTAGAGAAACTAGTAAATAATCACAATGCCTAGGCTTGAAGTCATCTGAAATCCAGAATTCACACAGCAAACCTGGCTCCAAGGCACAGGGGGGATTTGGGTTTGTTCTCTTTGCTTAGCCCTGTGCAGTCGCACAGAGAGCGCTTTGAAAAGTCTCCCCTCCCACAGAGCGGGAATGGGAAATGATTCTGAACTTGAAGCTTGATGTGAATGAGGATGTTTGGACCACAGGGCCAGGGACTGACCTTTGCTAGAGAAACCAGTGACACATGGAACCAGGCTAAGGAAAATGTTTCCTGGAGTCAATAATCGGAATAGCAGCAGTATTGTGCAGCAAAATGTCTCCCAAGAGGAGTTAGCGCATTGGTGGTTCGGTAGCAGAAGTCACAGCTACAGCGGGGGAGGTCTAGCTTTGGTTTCTGGCCAGCAGAGGGATGAGTTTTATTGTCTCCAAATATCAGTAGAAAAATTCAGACCCAAACAGGGTGTGGTGGGGGTTTCTCTGGTTTTCATTTGGTTTGGTTTGTTTTTCTCATTTGAAATGTCCCTGATAATTTGTCTGGGAAAACTGGACAAGGCCAAGGAACAATTACAAATCTCCATGGGAGTGAGGGGGTCTCTCAGCGCGGGGGAGATTTTCATGGAGGGGAGTTGAGGCGATAAATGTGAGGCTTTTGCTCCAGCAGAGGGAGAGGTTTGGCAGGTTCATTTTTACCAAGTGACCCCCGCCCCCCACGCACACACACACACACGTTGCTCCCCTGCTGCTGCTGCCCCAGCTCAAACCCCACTGTCACCCCCAGCATGTGACCTACAGCTTCCCGCTGACAAAGCCCTTATATATCAGAGACAAACTCCCCTAGTCTGCCCCTTCTCCCAGCTGAGCCCTCCCCCCACAGAGCCCAGGACAACCCCGACCTAGCCATGCCGGGGGTTCGGGCTTAATCCTCAAGGCCGAGCAAAAAACCTTCAGACGGACACGTTTCGCTCCCTTCCCGCCTCCGCCCAAGCTCCTGCTCTTCCCCTTCAGCGCCTCCGGCCTGCCAGTGACCAGCTGTTCAGTGGTGTGCAGGAGATGCTGGGGGAGAGGAGCGGGGACAGGAAGAGGTGGGGGAGGGAGAGGAATGGTTCAGGGCGGGAAGAGACGGGACAGGGGTGGGGGCTTGGGGGAAGGGGTGGAGTGGGGGCGGGGCCTGGGTCGGGAAGGGGGGGATCTGTCCTGGGCCCTGCACCCCTCTAGGGACGGCCCTGAAGGGAAGCACTGACTATTACAGTGACAATAAAACTGACCAGCATTGCGGGGGAGACTGCAGGAGATCAGCACTCACCAGGTCTCTTCTCCCCACCACGGTGAGCCAGACACTGCTCTCTCCTGGCTCTCATTCTACCAGCTGGATGCCAAGGTGCGATTTCCCCACAGGAAGTGCATTGAGTGCCCCTGTGGTGCTGGGGGGGCTGGCGCTGCTGCTGGCTGTGGGGGCTGGCAGGGGGGTTGATGTCTGCACAGACTCTCAGCTGCCAAGCCGGAGGGGGCACTTGGGACCTTACCAGACTGGCTCAGTGAAGGTGGGGGGTGGACAGACCAATACAGACGCTCTCCAGAGCATGGAGCAGCATCCGCCCATGCAGCCAGGCAATGAGCATTTCCCACAGCCTGGAGCCGAGGGGGAGTCGGCAGCTGCTCTTCCAGCTCCTCGGGGACAGGCCCTGTCAGCCAACAGACACTTCTCACTCACCACAGCTAAGGGCGTCCGGTTCCTCCGGTGGGAGTGTGGAGCAGCCGTTCGTTTTCCTGGTCGCACTCCTCTGCGGTGTGAAAATCGGGGAGGGGAGGCACAAGCCCCACTTCCCTCCCTAAATGATGTCTGGGGGGGGAAGCCAGGACAACAGGGTGGGGCGGCAAGTGGTGGCCAGACTCTCACTGCCAGGGTCTACTCTAGCTCAGGGTCCAGCTCAACTTCCTCCCCGCACTTCTGGCCCCCAGTCCCCTTCCACCTCCAGGTCAACCCGGGAGCTAAGGCAGGAACGGGGTGAGGAAGCAAGTCAAGCTGAGCAAGGCAGGCAAAAGCGAGTTTTGCCTTCATGGGCCGCTCAGAATGACGTCCTTTTTGTGTGCCATGGCTGTGTTACCCCAAGGGGAGTAAGATAACGCTTCAGAGAGAAAATACTAGAAAAAGTGGTAGGGGGAAAGATAGAAAAGGAAAGCCCCTTTCCTCAGAAGAGCAGACTCGGCTCCCTTCCATGTCTGTCACCGGTGGATTTAGCTTACCCTGTGTGATATAATAAAAATAAAGAGAGACAAGGTAATATGGTGCAAACAAGGGTAAGTATATTAAGGGCAAAGGTACAGAAAACTGGGGCAAATGGGTGGAGGGGGGGAAAGAAACACAAACTTAACCATACAGTAAAAAGAACAAGAGTACTAGTGGCACCTTAGAGACTAACAAATTTATTAGAGCATAAGCTTTCGTGGGCTACAACCCACTTCTTCGGATTTGTTAGTCTCTAAGGTGCCACTAGTACTCTTGTTCTTTTTGCGGATACAGACTAACACGGCTGCTACTCTGAAACCTGCAATTAACCATACAGTGATTCAGTGACTGACTTTAGGAGCTTGAAGCTCAGATCCACAAAACCTCCCTTGGCATTTAGAAAACAATAAAAGAAACCCCAGTACAGAAACCTTTCCTATGATTGAGGTGCAGTGGACACAGCGTGCAGGTGCGAAGCCCGGGATCTTCTCCTCTCCGGCTGATTTAGAGCCTTCGAGGAGGACCACTGGGAGTCCCGACGACTGCTGGACTTTGTCGCAGGCAGGGAGACCCTCTGGGAAGAGGGACCCTCCACAGGTCAAATGGATTCAGTTCGCTGTGACGGGGATAGTGATGACAGGCCTCTCCTTCCTCAACCTCGCTGCAGGATAGATGGTGCTCTTCTCTCTAGCTCTGGAGTGTTAGGAAGACCCGACCGTGCACGCGCTGCCGCTGGAATGGACAGCCCCATGCAGGCACTGAGCAGGCTCTTATAAGGCCTTTTTGGCAGGAAAAAGTGGTTCTGTCCGGTTTGAGCCAGAGGACTCCAAGGTCTAAGCTGTAAACAAGTTTGCTTACAAGGATGGAGTCCAAAGGTCATAGTTCATATACTCCATATTCAATTCTATTAAAGCTAGTGATTCACTTATCATTACTTTAGAAATACATTATTAAAACAACTAATTGAACATATTAAACAACACCAACATTTCTTACTTCTTTATACCGAACAGCTGACAAAAACCTGCCGGACAGAGAAGCAGCAGGCCAAAGAGTGCCATGCAGCTGCTGAAGTAGCTCAGTTGGGAGAGTGTTAAACTGAAAATCTAAAGGTCCCGGGTTCAATCCTGGGCTTCTGTAGCCTTTTCATCCCTCTTTGTGCAGGGGTGGCTTGTTTCCTGGGAGCGCAGCGGCACCTTTATCTAACACAAGTCCCTGATCTTGAGCTCCCCAGTAGGACAACGGAACGTGGGCTTCTGCCCCTAGTTGGCCCACCTGACCTTTAACAGTGAGGGACAGGAGCTGTCTCTTCCACAGGACTTATTGGTCAAGCCAATACGGCAGGAAGAGAGTGAGGCAGGGCAGCCCTCGGAGATGGGGGCAGGGACTGGGGACGAAAGCTCCTCTGCGCAGGTGAGGGAGGGCAGTACTGGGGAAGGGGCATCTGTAAAAGCGTCCATGTGCAGTATGGCAGGGATTCGGGGGCCCAGGAAGAGGCGCTTAATATTCAGTGCCTTGGAGCAGCTGGACTTGGACATGGTGGGTGTTCAGGAAATGCAAATTAATGACTTTAGGGCAGATCGATGGGCAAAGGGTGATTGGAGGAAGGACCCGTCTCTCTGGTCCTCCAGGCCAGGGAAGAACGATGGGGTTGGGGTCTTGTTCTTCACATTCACGGTGCGAGTACAGAGGTGGTGAAGCTCTGACTAGGGAGCTAATTACTGGTGGACTTTGTGCTCCGTGTGATACCAGTCAGCTCTGTGTTCTTGGGGAACCAGGGCGCAGTATCCAGCCTGTCTGACTCATGAAAGATAACCCCCCCCCCCAGCCTCTGCTTAAACCAAAACCTATGAGAGAAAAGACTTGCAGAGAGCAATGAAGGGCGCTGGGAGACACACCTCGACCCCTCCTGACAAGGGTGACAAGATTAAGACATCTCCATTAGCATACAAAATGGAGAGCAGAGACAACTCCCCTAACCTCATCTGCATGAGAGATGGGACATGGAGACATCTCAATTTGCATACAGATTGGAGAACACAGAACCGCACTGAACTCTGGGACCAGAAAAGCAGGGAAGCACTGCATCATGGGAACCTCTGCTCCAGATGCTAATGAACCTGCGCCTGCCCACACCCAGCTCAGCAGTTCTCAGACCAATTCTAGTAATGAATCCTTGATTGATATCCAAACTACTGAAGCAGCCTAGTTGGACTGTGAGCTCCCTGGAAGAAAACACCCCCCATAGCTAGGAGTGATCAGCTCCTATTGTCTAGCCTAAAGAAACCCCTTGAGTCATCAGTTTACCCATAAACAAATCTAGTGTTCTCCCTTGGACCATTGTATTTTTTCTACAAAAATCCCTGCTCACCCTCCAGTCAGTTTTCTGATGCTTAGATCCAAACGATGCATCAGTTCCACTGGGACTGCATCTTCTCCTGACTGATCATGCTGGGGGCTCTGCCTGTCTCCTGCCCTCAGGATCCTGAGCTACCACCATCACCTGGGAACCCCAACCAGTTCAAGCTTCAGGGAGCGGTGAGATCCACTTCTCTCTCTCTTTCTCTCTCTCTGTTTTCCTTTCTACCTTAGGTATTAACCTTTAATAATATATGTTATGTTGGTTTACCCCGCCTTGTGTAGTTACCACTATTATTCAATAAATAACTTTTATGGTTAAATCTGGTTGTTTCTCTCTCTCGCTGAACTCTACTCTTTGGTGTTTTTATCTTCCCCCAGTCACTCTACAGCAACGCTTCTTGTACCTAAGCTAAAGATCCCTGCAGCGCCCAAAATACTGTGGGGTTTGCTCATCAAGTAGGTTACTGCCAGTACAATTGTGATGTGAGAGTGGGGCTAGGGACGTGCTGAATCTGGGTAACAGCTTGAAAGTGCTGCTTGACCCAGTCCACGGAGCCCAGGTGCATATAAGGGGGGGCAGTTTGGAAGTGCCGCTTCATACAGCCCAGTGAGTCCAAAGACATATCAGGAGTCAGCTTGACAGTGCTGATTGACTCGGTCCGCTCAGACTTGCTCTCTTAATGTATGTGTGAGTGTGGGTGTGTTCATCCAGTTCTGGGGTTAGAGAAACCCAGCCCTAGAGAACCGAGGTCCTGCAGGAGAGCTCCACTGGGAGGGGACTTGCAGACGGGAGAAGTAGAGCTCCATATAAAAACACAAGTGACACAAGCAGTACATTGATAGAATTACAGAACCCCCTCCCCCCCCGAAGAGTAACCCGAATAAATGAGCATATACCAAAGTAACAGGCAAATCTGGTAACACATGGCTCTGGTTACCGCTATGTTAGTGTGTATGGTCCCCAGTTAAGGTGTGAAAGGAAAGATCAATGGAAGGAACAGGATCCCTTCCTCTGGACCTCATGGTGTTTGGTGTTGGGGGATTTTAATTGTGTCAGCCGGCCTGAGGACCACTGGTCCTGTTTTCCCGACCGTCAGAGGAAACGTTTTTACAATGAGCACTACCTTGCGCAGGTCTGTAGCGAGGTCGGCTTAGAGTACGTGTTTCTCCGTAGTGGAACCAGTGGAGGGCGGGCGGTAGCCTCCGATTCCTCTGACCCGAGCTCACACGAGCCACAGATGGGGTACACCTTTCTGTGGGGACAGACCAGGAGTTGCATTGACCAGATTTACGTGAAGGAGAGCACGTCGACAGCCCAGTGCAGGGTGGTGCCAATGGACTGTTCGGATCACGCAGCTCTCACCGTGTGCTCAATGTGGGCAATTCCCTGACCCACGGCAGAGGATATTGGAAGATGAACCTCCAGAGCTTGCAAGATAAAGGGGCAGGGGGGCGAGGCCTGGCGTTGGCAGAACGGGAAAGCATCAGAGGGTTCTATGGGAACCAGGCGGATTGGTGGGAGTCAGTGAGGGAGAACTTGGCGGCTTTGTTCCTGCGGTCGGGCAAACACCACAACATTAAAGAAACCAACGGTGCCAAGTCCTGCAGCGTTGCCTGTGGGATTTCCACAAGAGCATCCAGGAAGGGGAGCCAGTCAGCATGTGACTGTATGACCGGATCAAGTGACAGCTGGCTGAGTTTTGGGAGATGAGGCTACAGCCTGCCGATATGAATAGGACCACCGAGTGAAGGGACGGGTGGCCTCCCCTGACATTTTTGAGGCCTGTAGGGAATGGAGACAAAGCAGGGGGATGCGGGGACTCTGGGCAGGACCCACGGATCCGGTAGAGCACGACTATAGTCGCTGAAGGAGGAGAGAGAGTCCTGCGAGAGGAAGCCACTGGTGGGAAGCAATAAATGCAGAGTGCAAGTCAGCCAGCTGAGAGTCACAGAGGTCCAGAAAAAGAAAGAGCAGCAGGTCCCATGGCACTCAAGATGCTGAATCTTGCAATCTGAGTTCCAATCTTAGTGGGACCTCCTAGAAATACGTTGGTTTGCTGCAAAGCCTTGGAGCTCAATGTGCTTGGCTACCCTGTCTCTGGGTGAACCAGGATGATTTTTTCCCCTCCTGCTGGGTGACTGATGCCCACTGGAGATAGGTCTGTGGTCCAGCTGGTTCAACAGGATGGCTGCTATAGGTTGGGGTCCTAGAACTTAACAGTCTGGCTAGAGAATCTTGCGGGTTGACCTGATGATTGTGTTTCTCGCTGCTTCACCTGATGTCCACAACTTTGGTCCCTGTACCTGCACCCGCCACGCTTTTCCTCTTGCCCACATGGCATTTAAAGGAAGGAGCGCCAGGGCCAGGCTTAATAGGCAGGAGGGAGGAAGAGTCCCAGGTTGGAGCCCAGCACACCTTTCCTCCTCTGGGCATCTAGAGCAGAGGCGGCTGGTGCTGACAGCTCCAAGGGAAGGCTTACAAGCCACACAGCAATTGAGCGCAGGGCAAGAGGAGGGGAGGACCATGCCTATGTGTGGCCAGCAGACAGCTACAAAGACACCCAGCCAGCCTGCTCCCTGCCATGCCAAACACCCACTGAAATCCACCTGCAGGCCAGCATGCGGGGCGGCTGCTGATGCTCTGTGGCCAACATCAGAAGACAGTAGGAAAGCAGAGCCAGCCCCCCTAGTGAGGCCTCTTACCGTTCCCACTCAAGGTGCTCACTTTTGCAGTGGGACAGGAGATTTTACCCCAAGAGGCTTTTCCCCAGCTGGCGAGAAGTGGAGAAACACGCAGGCTCCCAAGGCGCTATTTAGCAAGTCCCCTCAAGCACAGGGACAGGGGCACATTTGGAAGAGGGAAACTGCTCCACACGCTAGCCCGGGCAGCCGCCCATTTTCTTTGGCAAGTCAGGAATGGCAAAGGCTAGACTGGAAGCACCTGGGGCTCACGCCCCAGCCTTTGTGATGCCCAACCCCCAACTCCTTCCTGGGGCTGTAGCTGAAGCCAGAGCATCGGCCTGAGCAGCCAAGAAGAAGTTACAGCCCTGAAGGGAGCAGGAGTTTCAGCACAAATGTAAAACTGCACAAGCACAACCACGAAGGGACTTGAGCCCTTAATCTCCTGATCCGAAGTTAGACGCCTTATCCATTAAGCCACGCGGTCACAGAAGAAAAGCCACTCCCAGCACTTCTTTGGAAAAGGCGGAAACTGTGTTTCTCGGCTCATCTACTGAGGGGGCCGAGACTCTCTGGGCACAAGAAGTAGAGTTCCCAGCGAGATGTGAGACTTAATTCTATGCAGCCCCACGCCCCAACCCCATGCCCCAAGCCAGGAGCTATTCAGTCTCTCTCTGCCTGGCTGCTTAGGAGCTCACAGGGTCCCTAGAGTGGAGCAGGGCTGGGGGAAGGCCAGAGGAGCTGGCGAGCTCCGGCCTGGAAACCCCCCACGCTGCAGGCCTGGTTAAAGGCCCAGCAGGGCACTGGGGTTGCAGAGGGCAGCCCAGGGGTAGGCCAAGGCAGCAGGTCCAAACCCCCCTTGCCTGTGATGAGTGGCCTTTACAGACTGCCGTCTGCCCCAGTGAGCGGGGGCTAGATGGTGACTGGCAGTAGCCACTGAGGTGAGGTGGGGATAGGGGGTTGGGGGTTCCCCTGAGTGGGGAAACCCAGATTGGGGGGTTGCTGCTGCAGTGGGCACAACCCCTGGGTAAAGGGCACCGGGGTCCGGGAGGAACACGGAGGCCCGCGGCAAGCGGGACAACGGCCTGCAGAGGGCACTCTGGAGCTGGTGAAGAGCTAATTCCCAGGACACCAGCAGGAGGCGCCGCAGGGGTGAGTCCCACCCCGTGACAGGGTCTTACTGAATAACTTGGTGTCAAGGCTGATTCCCCACTCTGGCATCTGCAGGCATGTGGGGCTGGGGGTGTTCTTGATGGGGTAGGAACCTTCAACTCCGCAGGCAGCTGGTGAGCTCCCAACTCGCCTACCAGGGGGCCGAGAGGCTCTGGGGGAAGACTTTGGGCTCCAGCTTGCCAGGGCTCCAGGAGTGGGTTTGAGGCTTCAGTGCCCCTCCCTCCCTCGCTTCAGCCCTGGGACTCTGGGCTTCAGCTTACCCACCTCCACCCTTCCCCAGCTCCAGCCACAGGGCTTCAGCAGCGGGCTCTGGGCTTCAGCCCATGGGCTATGGCTTCAGGCTTCAACCCCTGGGCGGTGGGGCTCCGGCTTGGAAAAATTGTCAGAGTGGCCACCAAAAAAATTGTGATGAGAACCCCTGCTCCAGAGCATGAAGCGGCAGCAGCTGAGGCCAGCGGACAGCCTAGGCTGGGCAGATGCTAGGAGCAGAGCACCAGAGGGCTGTACTGCCTCCTTCCTCAGCAGCAAGCGATCGATTCCCCCCACTCCTGCGACAGCAGCCTGCAGCTAAGGACAGCGTCCACGGGGGGTGTAACAATGCTGGTTCTGGCAGGACCCAACGGAGACCAACTCAGGACAAATTTCTTCAAGCAGGACAGTTACAGCCCAAGGCTGGGGCTTTTCCACCTCTAAGGCACCAAACCAGCCAAACAGAGAAGACTTTGGTTTTACCTCCACTGGTTAACCACAGTCACACAAGCCATTCCCTTAGCCCCTCCAGTGTCCCAGTATCACCACCAGCAGCCACTCGTTATGGGGATGTCTGGTTATGAAAACCAATACCCCAGTAAAAGAAAAAAGGTTCTCCCGATCCCAAAGGGCCAAGCCCCAGACCCAGGTCAATATACAAATCAGCTCTTACCCACAAGTCACGCTGTTGCCAATCCTGCAGAATCTAAAGGTTTATTTATAAAAGGAAAAAGATCTATATGAGAGCTAGAATTGGTTACATGGAATCAATTACATACAGGAATGGCAAAGTTCTTGGTTCAGGCTTGTAGCAGTGATGGAATAAACTGCAGGTTCAAATCAAGTCTCTGGAGTACATCCACAGCTGGGATGGGTCATCAGTCTTTTGTGTAGAGCTTCTGTTTGTAGTAAAGTTCCTCCAGAGGTAAGAAGGAGGATTGAAGACAAGATGGAGATGAGGCATCAGCCTTTTATAGTCTTTTCCAGGTGTAAAAACACTTCTTTGTTCTTACTGTGGAAAATTACAGCAAAATGGAGTCTGGAGTCACATGGGCAAGTCCCTGCATACCTCACTGAGTCACAAGATGTGTCCGCCTTCTCTCAATGGGTCAACTGTATAGCTGATAGTCCTTAATGGGTCATCAAGCAGGCTAGGCAGAGCTGACACCAACTTGTCTGCGATGTCACCCAGAAGCACAGCATACTGAAATACAGACAGTATAGAGCCAATATTCATAACTTCAACTACAAAGATGATACACACATATAGACAGCACAATCATAACCAGCAAACCATAACCTGGTCTTAGACACCTTATATGACCCCCTTTATACAAGATTTGGTGCCACTACAGGACCTTGGTTGCAACAATGAGCTATACGGTCCCAGATTATGTCAATAATGTCACAGCCCAGTTCCCCACTCCCACCCTGTGCAACAACAGTGCAAACGACCACTTGTTTTGAAATGAACCTTTTCTTCATTTGCATTCCAAAAACCTTCATTTGCGTTGGATGGGTTATTTAGTGACAGGAGCATACACAATGTAACTGTTTGCTATTACATTGTAACAGAATATAGATAAGTGAAAACAGTGCAAACAACATTCCACTACTTTTCAGGACGTTTAAACACCCAATACACGTCTACATTTAACAATCGCTTTGATCTATACTAATACACACATCAATTGGCCTGAAGACACTGTGACGTAAGCTGCTCTGCTAGCGTCACACCTTGTACAAACATTACTGCAACAGTGTGTAGGGCAGTGTGACCCCTGGGGGTCTGTGAGCTGGTTTCAGGGGGTTAGCAGGGCCCCACGGCTGAAGCCCAGAGCCCCCGCCTCCCGCGGGGCAGAAGCCCAGAGCCCCAATGCTCCCCACTCCACAGGGCAGAAACCCTGAACCTCCACGACCCAGCAGCTGTAGCCCAGAGACCCGAGCTGCCCCCCTACCCCAGCTGGTCCTTGGAGTTTTTATAGCATATTGGGGCGGGGAGGGTGGGGGGCTCAGAAAGAAAAAGGTTGAGATCCCTGCTGTAGGGTGTGAACATGGGTGTTAGTCTGTCTCAAGAGCCTCTTTCCCAACTACCTTGGGAAACAAATACATGGGCCTTTTGCCCAGTTCTTCCTTACTTACTGTGGAATTCTCTCCCCGGATCATCAGAGACAATATTGACCTAAAACAATCGAGCAGCAGCGTGATTCTCTGCAGTCACTTCAGTTAATTGCACAACTTGGGGTGTGGTCTAGTTCACCATTTCAGACTGGAGATTTAAAAACAGTTGGTAGCATGTCCAATAGCTTGGAGTAGTCTTTCCTGTTGACTGAACTGCACTTGAAGTTTCTCCATGTCATCATGGAGGGAGCAGAGAAAAAGCAAAAATAAAATAAATGACTCTCAGTCAATAGTCATTTTCTCAAAGGCCCCAGTAAATCTGAGCTACAGTCTGGCAAATAAAATGAATATCTGATTATGTGACCAAATGTCCCTCAAGAGGAAAAACCCTCGTCACACAAGATACATCCAGTTTCATAGAACTAGAAATTCCAGAGCAGGTTAAATATGATGACTCAGAATCAGGACAAGAGATTCTCCCATTGCATTCTACTCTGAGCCGTTCAGACCTCCTTCACTCATTAGTTTTGAATCATATTATTTACTAAAGTTCTAGCATCGTCGTAATGGAAAAAAACAAACCAACCAGCCAACCTTCCCATCTGCAAACAACCCCATCTCAGTAGGAAAAGTCCTACAACAGGCTTTGCCAACAGTTGGAAACTGGGATTTAAACTCCAAATGATCTCACTGTATTTGAGACCCATATAAATTCCCCATCCAGGTCTGTGACACTTTCATCTCAGGCCCTAAATTACTGTTTTAGGAGCAAAGAAAACAAATTGTGATCCACAAACAGATGGCTGAGAACCCTGAATCATAGGACACATTCAGTGGTGGAACTGTAGAAAGTGGAGATCCAAACCCCCAAATAAATCCATTTTACTGTGTATAAAGTTTATGTGGAGTAAATTCATAAACTGTTCGCCCTCTATAACAGTGATAGAGAGAGATGCACAGCTGTTTGCCCCCCCAGGTATTAATCACTTACTCTGGTTTATTAATAAACAAAAGTGATTTTATTAAGTATAAAAGTAGGACTTAAATGGTTTCAAGTAATAAGAGACAGAATAAAGTAAGTCACCAAGCAAAATAAAGCAAAAACACGCAAGTCTAAGCCTAACACATTAAGAAACTGATTACAGGTAATATCTCACCCTCAGAGATGTTCCAATAAGCTTTATTCCCACCACCGAGGTATGGGTGCAGCACACAGGGAAACTGAGACACACGCAGTATTCATGCAAACCAGTCAAACTCACATAGGCTCAACAGTAAGACTCACATAAAACATAAGGGAAAATCCCCACTTCCTCACACCCTCTATCCCTGCTCCTTCTCTGTTATATTTACATTGAGAAAAATGGTACAAAACCCAACTGCTATTCAGCAGAACCCAGTGCAACGTGGGAACAACTGGGAATGAGGCAATCTGTCCCTAATGGGGGAAATCTGGTGACTAACAATCACTTTGCAGTGGGAGGAAAAGTATAAACATGATGCTCCAAATTTGGTTAGACTAGGAAAACTGATGGAGGTTGTGTCCAGCGGTGAGGAAATTTCCTACGTTACCCTGGCCGCTATATGGGCTATTTTCTTTATGGAAAAAATAGTTATATTTTTATATCAGGATCACTATCTCACTAACTCCATGGGAAGCCCTAATGGAGTCAAAGCCCAGGTAGATTTAACCTCCATGTACCTAGTAAAGGTCACTCGGTTTCCCCATCTGGGGCTGATGGACATTCCAGTTGGAGGGACACACACTTCCATGACACAGGACAAAGGAGTCGAACAACACTGTGGGCTTCACTCCAAGGAAGGGTGAGCTGCAAAAGGGAAAAGCAGACAACTCACCGGAAGGAGCTGAGACGCCACAAATGCTGCCTTAAAGTTCACTACTTGGGAATTAGGAAAAGGAAAAAACAATCTTTTCTGAGCACTAGACAAGATTTTCATGGTGTTTATCTCCCTTGCAGCTTCTCTGGTGATAAATAAGAGAAGAGCTCCAAGTGAAGGTTTTCCCACACTCTCAGCATTCATAGGGTTTCTCCCCCGTGTGACTCCTCTGATGACCAATAAGGGTTGAGCGCTGAGTGAAGGTTTTCCCGCACTCACAGCATTTATAGGGTTTGTCTCCTCTGTGGATCCTCTGATGACAAATAAGGTGTGAGCTCTGAGTGAAGGTTTTCCCGCACTCACAGCATTTATAGGGTTTCTCCCTTGTGTGGATTCTCTGATGGAGAATAAGGGTTGAGCTCCGAGTGAAGGTTTTCCCGCACTCACAGCATTTATAGGGTTTCTCCCCTGTGTGGATTCTCTGATGGAGAATAAGGTTTGAGCTCTGAGTGAAGGTTTTCCTGCACTCACAGCATTCATAGGGTTTGTCTCCTCTGTGGATCCTCTGATGACGAATAAGGTTTGAGCTCTGAGTGAAGGTTTTCCCGCACTCACAGCATTTATAGGGTTTCTCCCTTGTGTGGATTCTCTGATGGAGAATAAGGGTTGAGCGCTGAGTGAAGGTTTTCCTGCACTCACAGCATTCATAGGGTTTGTCTCCTCTGTGGATCCTCTGATGACGAATAAGGTGTGAGCTCTGAGTGAAGGTTTTCCCGCACTCACAGCATTCATAGGGTTTGTCTCCTCTGTGGATCCTCTGATGACGAATAAGCTTTGAGCTCTGAGTGAAGGTTTTCCCGCACTCACAGCATTTATAGGGTTTCTCCCTTGTGTGGATTCTCTGATGGAGAATAAGGGTTGAGCTCCGAGTGAAGGTTTTCCCGCACTCACAGCATTTATAGGGTTTCTCCCTTGTGTGGATTCTCTGATGGAGAATAAGGGTTGAGCGCTGAGTGAAGGTTTTCCTGCACTCACAGCATTCATAGGTTTTCTCCCCTGTGTGGATCCTCTGATGACGAATAAGGTGTGAGCTCTGAGTGAAGGTTTTCCCGCACTCACAGCATTCATAGGGTTTGTCTCCTCTGTGGATCCTCTGATGACGAATAAGCTTTGAGCTCTGAGTGAAGGTTTTCCCGCACTCACAGCATTTATAGGGTTTCTCCCTTGTGTGGATTCTCTGATGGAGAATAAGGGTTGAGCTCCGAGTGAAGGTTTTCCCGCACTCACAGCATTTATAGGGTTTCTCCCCTGTGTGGATTCTCTGATGGAGAATAAGGTTTGAGCTCCGAGCGAAGGTTTTCCTGCACTCACAGCATTCATAGGGTTTGTCTTCTCTGTGGATCCTCTGATGACGAATAAGGTGTGAGCTCCGAGTGAAGGTTTTCCCGCACTCACAGCATTTATAGGTTTTCTCCCCTGTGTGGATTCTCTGATGACGAATAAGGTTTGAGCTCCAAGTGAAGGTTTTCCCACACTCACAGCATTCATACGGTTTCTCCCCCGTGTGACTCCTCTGATGATGAATAAGGTGTGAGCGCCGAGTGAAGGTTTTCCTGCACTCACAGCACTCATAGGATTTGTCTCCTCTGTGGATCCTCTGATGACGAATAAGGTTTGAGCTCCAAGTGAAGGTTTTCCTGCACTCACAGCATTTATAGGTTTTCTCCCCTGTGTGGATTCTCTGATGGCGAATAAGGTTTGAGCTCCGAGTGAAGGTTTTCCCGCACTCACAGCATTTATAGGGTTTCTCTCCTGTGTGGATCCTCTGATGTCTAGTAAAGTGTGAGCGCCTCCTGCACTTTTTCCCACAGTCAAAGTCCATGTTATTTCTCTCTCCCATAAGGATTCTCTGCTGGGCCGTGGTTTCCTTGAGGCCTTTGCGAGTTCCCTGACAATTAACAGATATTCCAACTTTCTGTGCTGGCTGGTTTCCCTGCTGCTTCTCTGGCCCGTGCTGCCCCTGAGAGCCTTTTCCCTGCTCACAACTCCTGGACGCACTCCCTGTGCATCTTTGCAATAATGCCCCCTGTTGTTCCACTTGCTCATCTTCCTGCTGAGGATTCTGCTCCATAGTCTCTCTCACCATCCCCTCACCTGATGGGACAGAGAGAAAAACCTCAGAAACCAGAAGGAAAAAGGGGGGAACAAACCAAGAGAATAGCTGGAGATGGAGAAAAAACAGGGACTGAATTTCCCCAAACTCTTCCCCAAAGGGGCGAGGGGGGGGGATCAATTCTGCATCCAGTTCCCATCCAAACACTCCCCAGGGAGAAGGGAGTTTGGGGAAGGAACTACTGCCAGGAGTTAGGATGGGTAGGAAGCCATGAACAGTATCTGCCCTGAGGGACCATCCTGAACCCAGAGACCTCACAAGGTCTTTGTTGGGAATCCCAGCTATTTCCTTCAAGCACTGAGTAGGTTTAATGATCCCTCACCCATGCCACTGCCTCGCAGGATCTCTCTTTCCTCTGAGCCCTGGAGTTCTGGGGCCCACGGCTCTTCCCCTCGTTCCAGCTGGGAGATGACCTCGGGTTTGGAAACTGAAAACACTGCTCAGGGGAAAGAAGACCAGTGAGATCAGGTAACACACAAAAGAAGAAGTTACTCAACTTGTGCATCAATGATGGTTGAGATGCGTCTCCCTATGGGTGCTCCAATGTAGGTGCTAGCACAGGGGTGGGCAAACTACAGCCTGTGGGCCACATCCGGCCTGCGGGCCCTTCCTGACCAGCCCCCGAGGCTCCCTCTGGCCGCTCCCCCGCTGTCCCCCCTCCCCTGAAGCCTCAGCGTGCTACGTGGGCAGCGCTCTGGGGGGGCGGGGCGCCTCACTCCTTCGGGGGTGTGTGGAGCCAGACACGCTGCTTTGAGCAGCATGGTAAGGGGGCCGGGGGGATGTCTAAGGGGCAGAGGGTGCTTGGATGGGGCGGAGGTTTGGGGAGTGTGGTCAGGGGGGTTGGATAGGCGTGGGAGTCCCGGGGGTGGGGCGGGATGTGTGGATAGGGGTCAGGGCAGTCTGGGGACACAGAGCAGGGGGGTTGGGGGTCTCAGGAGGGGGCGGTTAGGGGACAAGGAGCAGGGGGGCTTAGATAGGGGGATGGGGTCCCAGGGGGGTGGTTTGGGGCGGGGCGGTCGGGGACAAGGAGCAAGGGGGTTGGATGGGTCAGAGAGTCTGAGGGGGGCAGTTAGGGGGCAGGAAGTGGGAGGGGGAGAGTCTTCCTTACCCGGCCCTCCATATAATTCTGCAACCCCAATGTGGCCTTCGGGCCAAAAAGTTTGCCCACCCCTGTGCTAGCACATTAAAAAAAACAGTTGTGTAGACCAGAGGCTTTCCACAGTACTGTACCCCTTTCAGGAGTCTCATTTGTCTTCCCTATCTCCAAGTTACACCTCATTTAAAAACTACTTGCTTATAAAATCAGACATAAAAATACAAAAGTGTCGCCGCACACTATGTATTGCTGACTTGCTCATTTTTACCATATAATTATAAAAGAAATAATTGGAATATAAATATTGTACTTACATTTCAGTATAGTATATAGATCAGTATAAACAAGTCATTGTATGAAATTTTCCTTTGTACTGACTTGGCCAGTGATTTTTCCATAGCAACTCTGAAAGTCCTCTGCGTACCTGTGACGGGGTTGGGACTTACCACCATGGCGCCTCCTGTTGGCACGTCTGGGTATTAGCTCTATCCGCCACGGAGCGCCCTCTGCTTGTGGTGTCCCGTCTGCCCGACTGGTATCCGGACCCCCGTTGCTCCCCTTCGGCAACGTCCCCTTCAGGACACTGCCCTCCGGTAGTGCCCCCTAGTCCACGCTCACCCCCTTCGGGGGGGGGGGTGTTGTTAACAGCAGTCTTCCTGCCGCAGTGGCCAACCACAACTCAAAGTCTAGCCCCTCTCGGCGGGGGTATGTTGCAGTCTGATATGGCCGCTCTCCCACGGCCAGGTGCAGCACAAGGGGGAAGAGGGGGACCCAGGCCTGCCCACTGCTCTGGGTCCCGACCCAGGGACCCTCTAGTGGCAGCCACTCCATCCTCCTCCTCTCCCCTCGTCTGTCCGTCCTCCCTGGGTCACTTCCCCTCTGACCCCTTGCACCCTGTAGGCCCGCAGTCTGACAGGTATTGGGCTGGAGCTCTCCTCTGCCCCCCCTGAGCCTGCCCAGCACTGCGCTGTCCGAGGTGCTGGTCTCCTTCACTCAGGAGACAGACCCTCCCCCTTGAAGGTCTGGGAGAGACCGCCTGCTTATCTCCTGGGCAGCCTTTATATAGGGCCTAGCCTGGCCCTGATTGGCTGCCTCCTGCTTGGCTCTGATTGGCTTCTCACAGGCCCCTCCTGATTGGCTGCCCACCCGCTCTGGCCAGCTGTAGACAAATCTCACCTGGAGGTGGGGCAGCCGCCCTACCACAGTACCCCAGGGGTACACATACCTCTGGTGTAGAGACTGAGCTCCAGGCCAATCTGCAACATATACGCAGTTATATACAGCCCGCCAAGGCCAGTCTGCGGACCCAGGCTGGGAGGGTCTCTCCCACAGGCAGCGCAGACATTCCAATATGTGCTACTTCCTAGGCTGTGCTTTTCGGAAGGGCGATCCCCACAGCTCCACCATGCTGAGACAGGCCATTCTGGAGGCAGCGTCCTTTTGTGTCATGATGGCACCTCAGCGAGTCCCAGTGATTTCAGACTCCTCAGAAACACCGTCTCTTCTGGGGTGCTGCAGCCAGTCGGTATTTGCAGCAACACAAGAGGCTTTTCAGAACCAGGCTGCATTGCTTAGGCAACGGGAACACAGGATTTACAGATCCCTTGGTCAGTGTGGGAAAGCAAAACTGAACTCTATGTTCATTTTGGCAGTTGCATCTGCCCGGCTTTTTCAAAGCCTCCTTGATTTCATCTCTCTCGCTCGCTATTGCCTTGTCTCAGTCTTTTTGCCCTGAAAAGCAGCAAACTTAAGCCCAGTCTGTTTGTACCCTAGTTCCTGTGTCCCAAAGTGCTGTGAAGTTGTGTTCTCGTGTTCTGCTTCCCTTGGACCCAGTCATTACACATTAACCTCCAGTCTTTGAGACTTCCATTGTCCAGTGTGCTGCATTCATATGGGGACAGTCCTTGATCGTGTTTCCATGTAAACGGAGGCAGGCCTATGTTACTTCAACAGGAATTACATCCCCAACCCACAAGAGGGATTCACTCCTTCACACCCAGTGACTAACAAAGCAAATTGAGAGAGAAGCTGACCCATGCATATTTTTCATTTAAAAAAACTACTAAATAAAAGCCCCCATTCGCCAGAGGGAGACAAGGTCAAAGTGAAGGGCTAGGATAAGGAATCATAAAATCACAGAAACACAGGGGTAAAAGGACCTCAGGATGTCAGCTAGTCCATCCTCCAGCCCTGAGGCAGGACCAAGTATACATAGACCATCTGTCTAACCACTTCTTAAAAACCTCCAGCGACCAGCATTCCACAACCTCTCTTGGTAACGTATTCCTGTACTTAGCTATACTCACAGCTGGAAAGTTTTTCCTAATATCCAACCTAAACATCCCATGATGCAGAACAAGCCAGTTACTACTTCTCCTACCTACTTCTCCCCACCCTAACCCTAAGCAGGAGAGGAGAAGGGAAGATCAGATTCCAAGACAACGACCACGGTCAGTGGTGTCAGACAGCCGACAGGTCGAGGAGGAGGAGGATGGAGTGCTGGTTCTGAGCTTTGCCTAGGGACAGGTCATTAGAGACTTAAGCAAAAGCAGCCTCAGTGAAGTGCTACAATCTCTGACTCTCTGAATCCTCACCTTTCTACCCCCCACAAGAGCCCCCTGTGATGGGTTGGGTCACAGAGACCCCCTTGGGACTGTCCCGAGGTGCTGGGACTACCTCTGAGCCCAGAGCTCTGGCAGTTAGCGATGTGAAAAATCACATCCCGACCTGACGTAAATTGCAGCAAAAACAGTAGTGTCGATACAGTGGCAAAAAAATCCATTAAAAAGAAAATCAAGGAAATTAAACGCCCATAAAGTACATTAAACAGAGTGCCTCGTGCTGCCTCGGGCCCTTCCAGCATGTGGATGGTGGTGAAAAATAAAACCTCTGAAAACCAGGAAATGAAGAATTAAACTACACACCACCCCTGCAATGCAACCTTAACTCTGCCCTTACCCCTTAGCCCTGGAGCTGGCAAATGTCACTGGGAATAGGTCAGTAAGGGTGGTGCAAAGGTTAACAAACTACCCAAGGAAGGGGCCAATTTTCCACCTTTTGAAGGCTTCAAGTCAGGAGAGGATGCCTTTCCGGAAGAGGTTTTCATCAAACACAAAAGTATTCAGTGCACTACAACGGTAACCGGACGAAACTCCATGGCCTGTATTACACAGGAGGCCAGACTAGATGACCTAATAGTCTCCCCCGGCCTTAAAATGTATTGATCGCCAGAAGGAAGGACTAAGAACATGCCAGTGTGTGTTTTCTGTTCCTCAGATTGAACCCCAGCATTTCTCCGCAGGCACTCCAGCAGTGTGCCCTGGGCCAGCTCTAGCTTTACATGAATGGCGGAGGGATTAGTTGGAGCAGCCTGGCAGAGCTGTGACACGAAGAGAGGTGCACGTGAAACTGGAAGGACCAGGTATTCCTCATTTCAGCGCTGAGTGGTGCAGGCCGCGTCAATCAAGGTGCACAAGGGTGTGTTCTTGCCACAAGGATAGTCAGCAGGCTGGTGCCGTACATGCGAGGGGTCTCCAGGCCTCAGGGAGGGGTAAGTGAAGGCAACGACTCATAAGGAATCTTCATTGGAAGGGTAAAGGGGTGGTGACAGCAGGAAGGTCTGAGATAGACTGTGTGCAGTAGGCTCAGTGTCTGAGTGCAGGCCAGGGGGAGGCAGCTTCTGTTCCCTACATCGGGCCTAACCCCAAGTTTTGCCTTAGCAAAGAGACGGTGTTAGCGTTTGTGCCCCTGCGCCTGTGCTCTGTTCCCAAAGTGTTCTGTCGCGGGGAGGCAGAGTGCTAGTCTAGGTGTCATTCGCCTGTCAGGCAAAGTTGAGGGTGCATTGTGAACCTTAACTCTTCATTTCCCCGTCTAAGAACTGAGGGGCCGGGAATCCTTACCCAGTGAGGTCATATTCTCATAGTTCTCCTGCATGATGTCTCCATAGAGGACTCTCTGAGCGGGGTCCAGCAGAGCATTGCCGATTCGAATTAGGGTTAGCGTGGACGCAATTCGACGGTATTGGCCTCTGGGAGCTATCCCACAGTGCACCATTGTGACCGCAATGGACAGCAATCTGAACTCGGATGCACTGGCCAGGTAGACAGGAAAAGTCCCGCAAACTTTTGAATTTCATTTCCTGTTTGTCCAGCATGGAGCGCTGATCAGCACAGGTGACCATGCAGTCCAAGAATCGAAAAAGACCTCCAGCATGGACCGTACGGAAGGTACTCGATCGGATCGCTGTATGGGGAGACGATTCCATGCTAGCAGAACTACGTTCCAAAAGACAAAATGCCAAAACATTTGAAAAAATCTCCAAGGGCATGATGGAGAGAGGCCACAACAGGGACTCACTACAGTGCCGCGTGAAAGTTAAGGATCTCAGACAAGCGTACCAGAAAACCAAAGAAGCAAACGGACGTTCCGGGGCAGAGCCGCAGACATGCCGCTTCAACGCTGAGCTGCATGCAATTCTAGGGGGAGCCGCCACCACTACCCCACCCCGACCGTGGATTCCGATGAGGGGTTACTCTCAGCCATGCCTGAAGATTTTGCGGACGGGGAAGATGATGAGGAGGAGGAGGACGAGTTTGCAGAGAGCACACAGCACACCGCTCTCCCCAACAGCCAGGATCTTTTTCTCAGCCTGACTGAAGTAACCTCCCAACCCGGTATCCCGGACCATGAAGCCATAGAAGGGACCTCTGGTGAGTGTACCTTTGTAAATATAAAACATGGTTTAAAAGCAAGCGTTTTTTAATGATTAATTTCCCCTGAGGACTTGGGATGCATTCGCGGCCAGTACAGCTACTGGAAAAGTCTGTTAACGTGTCTGAGGATGGAGCGGAAATCCTCCAGGGACATCTCCATGAAGCTCTCCTGGAGGTACTCCAAAAGACTTTGCAGAAGGTTTCTGGGCAGGGCAGCCTTATTCCGTCCTCCATGGTAGGACACTTTACCACACCATGCTAGTAGCAAGTAATCTGGTATCATTGCATGACAGGTCAGTAAGGGGGGAGCAACGGTTTACCAACTAACCAGGGAAGTGCCAAATTTTCCATCTCTTGAAGTCTGCAACTCAAAATTGGATGCCTTTCTGGAAGATATTTTCATCAAAACACAAGATATTCAGCTCACTACAATGGTAACTGGATGAAACTGTATGGCTTGTACTATATGGAAGGTCAGTCTAGATGACCTAATAGTATCTCCTGGCCTTAAAATGTACTAATCAATGATCAATAGGAGGGAAGACTAAGAACATGCCATTATTTGTGTTGTGTTCGACAGATTTGAGTATCACCACTTATCTCCATGCACTTCAGCTATGCGCAGTGTCGGCTGTAGCTTTACATGAACAGGGGAGGGAACAGTTGGAGCAGCTTGGCAGAGCTGGGACTGTGATAAGAGGAGAGGTGCGTGTGAATCTCGAAGGAACAGGTATTCCTCAAGTCGGTGCTAAGTGTTGTAGATTGTGTCAATGAAGGTGCACAAGGGTGTTTTCTTGCCAAGAGGGTTGTCAACATTCTGGTGGCATATGTGCTAATGGTCTCCAGTGTTCAATGAGGGTAAGTGAAGGAATCCTGAGTGCAAGGATAAAGGGGTGGTGACATTAGGAAAGTCTGAGATGGATAGTGAGCAGTAGACTCAGTGTTTGAGTGCAGACCAAGGGTAGATACCTTCTGTTCCCTGCACTGGACCTAACCAAGTTTTGTCTTAGCAAAGAGAAGGTGTTGGGCTTTGTGTTATCCTGCTCCTGTGCTCTGTTCCCAAAGTGTTGTGTAGCAGGGCAGGGCAAAGTGCTAGTATATGTGTCATTGGCCTGTTGGAGCTTTGCTGAAACAGGGCAGAGAAGAGGTTGCATTGTGGGATGTTGTGAACCTCAACTCTTCTGTCCACTTCTAATAACCAAGGCGACAGGAATCCTTACCCAGCGAGGTCACATTCTCATAGTTCTCCTGCATAACGTCTCTGTAGAGGGCTCTCTGAGCGGGGTCCAGCAGAGCCCACTCTTCTTCAGTGAAATACACAGCCACCTCCCCGAAGGCCATTGGCCCCTGAAAGAACAAGAGCCCCTCACTCAGTACCTGCTGCCTACTGACAACCCCACTGTTCACAGGGGAGGGGCCAATCACTTGGAAGCTGTGGGAGGCAGGCAGGCGGCATAGTTCCACCCACACCCCATCACATGACAGCAGCCAGGAAGCATCAAGGGGAGGGGAGACAAAGAGCACCCCCACTCCTCCCAGCAGAGAGAGGGGGCAGGAGTCTTCACATTCATCACTCACCTACTATCCAGAGGCTGATACAGGAGATGGAGCCCCTGGCAGGGTCCAGGGACAACTCCCTGGTGTGAATCGCAACACCCTCCTCATTGACAGCAGCCGGATGCGAGGGGATGGGGTGTCTTCCCTGGCCACACTGGTGGGGGCCCCTTTATGTCTCACAGCAGCCTCTGGCTAGTAGGTTTAGGCTCCAGTATTGAAGTCTGGTAAGTTTCCCTAGCCCAGTCCAGGGGGGTTGTTTCCTGCTTGACTAATTAGGGAATTCCCACCCACAAACCATAGGGGTCTGGTGCTGGGATCTAGCATCACAGTAAACAAATCTCAGCAGATTTATCACACCCTGCCCCCTCCCTTTCTCCACCTTGTGGCTTTCCTGCCCCCTCCCACTTCCAGACCAGCCCCCTCAGAAGTGCCCACTGTGACGTTATTGACATGAACTGTGACCGTATAGATCATTGTTGCAACCAGGGTCCTATGGTTGCACCAGGTCTTTTACAGAGGAGGTCAAGTGGTGCGTCTATGGAAAGGTTGTAGTTTGCTGGTTATGATTATGCTGGCTGTATGTGTGTATCATTTTTGTATTTGAAGTTATACAAGTACATAGCCAATATTCATATCAATGTCTTTGATTCTAAGTAGCCTCAGTGAAGCATTTGGTCAGCTTCTTGAGAATGGGCACTTACTGAGAACAGTCCTACCAAGAAACACTTAACTGACAATGGACTTTGGGAGACGCCAATCAACATCTGAGCTTTCCTGGGAACGTTCAAACTAACATGTAAACAATGGCGTCGTCCTGCAAAAAGCCAAATCATTCATGGACATGTGACTTGCCCAGGTGGCTACAAACACCATCTTGTTGCTGTGACTTTGCACATAAGAACAAAGGGGGCTCTGCCCACAAGAGAGAGAATATAAAAGGCCCTGGAAGCCTCTCCATTTTATCTTCAGCTGGCTCAAGAGATGGCCTCTCCACCTCAAACAGATGCCTGAAAGAACCTGGAACAAAGGACTGTAACTACACGGGTGTGAGTGATTGCTGAACCCAGACTAGGAAGGAACTTATTGGAACATCTCTGGGGGTGAGATTTCATCTGTAATCAGTTTCTTAATGTATTAGGCTTAGACTTGCGTGTTTTGTTTTATTTTGCTTGGTAACTTATTTTGTTCTGTCTATTAGTTGAAACCACTTAAATCCTACTTTTTATACTTAATAAAATCACTTTTGCTTTTTAATTGACCCAGAGTAAGTATTTAATACCTGGGGGAGCAAACAGCTGTGCATCTCTCTCTATCGGTGTTATAGAGGGCGGACAATTTATGAGTTTACCTTGTATAAGCTTTATATAGAGTAAAACAGATTTATGTGGGGTTTGAATCCCACTGGGAGCTGGGTGTCTGGGTGCTGGAGACAGGAGCACTTCTTAAGCTGTTTTCAGTTAAGTCGGCAACTTTGGGGCATGTGATTCAGACCCTGGGTCCGTGTTGGAGCAGACTGGCGTGTCTGGCTCGACAAGGCAGGGTTCTGAAGGCTCAAACTGGCAGATAAAACGGGCTCAGAGGTAGTCTCAGCACATCAGGTGACAGTCCCATGGGGGTTTCTGTGATCGAACCAGTCACACCCACCTCCTCTGTATTTACTGCCTTCTCCCTCCAAAGAGAACCCACCAGCAACTCCGAGATAATCCCTACCTCAAATGGCCCCACTGCAGCCATTTCACTTCCCTGGACCCTGGAAGGACGGAATGATCTGGAGCAAAACATGAATGTTACGCTGCAGCCTGTTAGGGCAAAAAGGGCAATTGGGGAGGTCAGAACAGAAAATAATTTCAAAGCACAATTCCCCCCAGGCTCTTTCCCTGAAAACGGATGTTCTAGACTGTCATGCAAATAGAACAATTCAAAACACAGTAATGGGTGGAGGGTGGGGGTGGCTTTATCTACCCAGACATCTGTTAGAAAAGGAAGTCAACCAGACACATATGTCCAGTAAGTTCTTGGAATGTACAGGGGACACCTGTTTCTTTCAGAGGATGGAAGCAGTAACTGGAGGATGAAGGAATGAGTTAGGAAACTGAAAGCGGAAAGCAATCCGGGCAAAAGTGATGAGAAAATGATCGATGTCATGGTTCTATGAGAAGGAAGGCATGAGAGCAGTAGAATACGGACAATGGAGGTCCAAAAGGCAGACTTCAACCAACGCAGAGAACTGGTTGGTGAGGTCCCATGGGAATAAAACCTCGGAGGGAGAAAAGAGTTCAGGAGAGCTGGCTGGCACTTCCTCAGAGACAATATTAAAGGAGGAGCAGCAAGGGATCACAATGTGAAGGAAAGACTGAAAGAAGAATAAGTGGCCAATATGGCTCTACCATAAGCTCTTTCATGACCAGAAAATAAAAAGGAATCCTATAGAAAGTGGAATCATGGACAAATTTCTATGGAGGAGTACAAAAGAATTGCACAAGCATGTGGGGACAAAATCGGAAAGATTAACTCACAAAGTGAGTTACACCTTGGAAGTGACATGAAAAATGCAATAAGATGAGGGTTCTATAAATATATGAGAAGCAAGAGACGGGGGAAGGAAAGTGTAGGTCCTCTACTTACCAGAGAAGAAGAAGAAGAATAGATGACATCAACAAGACAAAGGTGTTTAATGTCTTTTTACATTCACTAAAAACGAAATTGTGACCAGATACGTAATTATTCTTAACCAAGAGGGGGAAGGAACAGAAACCACAATGGGGAAATAAGAGGTTGAAAAAATATTTACATACTTTAAATGTATTAAAGTCAGCAGGGCCTAATGCAATTCATCCTGGGCTATCTGAGGAATTAGCTGAAGTAATCTTGGAACAGTTAACAATTATCTTTGACAACTCCGGGAGGATGGTGAGGTGCCACAAGACTGGAGAAGGGCAAACATAAAACCTGTCTTCAAAAAGGGGCGCAACGCAGACCTGGGGAATAAAGACCAGTCAAGCCTAATTTAGATACCCAGAAAGAAACGTGTATTAAACAATCAATTTATAAGCACCTAGAGGATAGTAAAGTGATAAGTTATAGCCAGCATAGATTATCGAATACAAATCATGCCAAACCAATCGAATTTCCTGCTTTAACAGAGGTACTGGCCTTATGGACCCAGAGGACTCTGTAGACATGACATATCTTGATTTTAGTAAGGCTTTTGACATAAAACCCTATGACATTCTCATCAGCAAACTAGGGAAATGTGGTGTACTTGAAAGTCGGTACTCAAAAAGTAATTATTAATGGCTCGCTGTCAAACTGGGAGGATGTAATTTACCAATGTACATTGCCAAAGAGCCACAGTAATACGTCAGCAGCCCCCCCATCAGCTCTCCCCCCCTGCTCCCAGCGCCTCCCACCCACCAGCAGCCCCACCGATCAGCACCTCCCCATCAGCTGTTTTGTGGCATGCAGGAGGCTCTGGGAGGGAGAGGGAGGAGCGAGGGCATGACAGGCTCAGGCGAGGGGGCGCGAAGAGGTGGAGTGGGGCCAGGCCCTGTGGCAGAGCCAGGAGTTGAGCAGTGAGCACCCCCTGGCACATTGGAAAGTTGGCACCTGTAGCTCTAGCCCCGGAGTCGGTGCCTAGACAAGGAGCCGCATATTAAGTTCTGAAGAGCCGCATGTAGCTCAGGAAGCACAGGTTGGCCACCCCTGGTCTAGATAATACTTAGTCCTGCCATGAGTGCAGGGGACTGGACTAGATGACCTCTCTAGGTCCCTTCCAGTCCTATGATTCTATAAACTACATTAAAGCACAGTTAAGGTTGCCTAGTGCTGCCTCATGCCCTTCCAGCATGTGGAGAGTGGTGAAAGTTAAAACATCTGAAAACCAGGAAATGAAGAACTACACACCACACCTGCAAAAGGAAGCTTAGCTCTGCCCCTACTCCCTAAACTTGGGGCTAGCAAATGTCACTGGGAATAGGTCAGTAAGGGGGGAGCAACGGTTTACCAACTAACCAGGGAAGTGCCAAATTTTCCATCTCTTGAAGTCTGCAACTCAAAATTGGATGCCTTTCTGGAAGATATTTTCATCAAAACACAAGATATTCAGCTCACTACAATGGTAACTGGATGAAACTGTATGGCTTGTACTATATGGAAGGTCAGTCTAGATGACCTAATAGTATCTCCTGGCCTTAAAATGTACTGATCAATGATCAATAGGAGGGAAGACTAAGAACATGCCATTATTTGTGTTGTGTTCGACAGATTTGAGTATCACCACTTATCTCCATGCACTTCAGCTATGCGCAGTGTCGGCTGTAGCTTTACATGAACAGGGGAGGGAACAGTTGGAGCAGCTTGGCAGAGCTGGGACTGTGATAAGAGGAGAGGTGCGTGTGAATCTCGAAGGAACAGGTATTCCTCACGTCAGTGCTAAGTGTTGTAGATTGTGTCAATGAAGGTGCACAAGGGCGTGTTCTTGCCATGAGGGTTGTCAGCAGTCTGGTGGCATATGTGCTAATAGTCTCCAATGCTCAATGAGGGTAAGTGAAGGAATCCTGAGTGCAAGGGTAAAGGGGTGGTGACATTAGGAAAGTCTGAGATGGATAGTGAACAGTAGACTCAGTGTTTGAGTGCAGGCCAAGGGTAGGTAGCTTCTGTTCCCTGCACTGGACCTAACCAAGTTTTGCCTTAGCAAAGAGAAGGTGTTGGGCTTTGTGTTATCCTGCTCCTGTGCTCGGTTCCCAAAGTGTTGTGTAGCAGGGCAGGGCAAAGTGCTAGTACATGTGTCATTGGCCTGTTGGAGTCTTGCTGAAACAGGGCAGAGTAGAGGTTGCATTGTGGGGTGTTGTGAACCTCAACTCTTCTGTCCCCTTCTAATAACCCAAGGCCACAGGAATCCTTACCCAGCGAGGTCACATTCTCATAGTTCTCCTGCATAACGTCTCTGTAGAGGGCTCTCTGAGCGGGGTCCAGCAGAGCCCACTCTTCTTCGGTGAAATACACAGCCACCTCCACGAAGGCCATTGGCCCCTGAAAGAGCAAGAGCCCCTCACTCAGTACCTGCTGCCTACTGACAACCCCACTGTTCACAGGGGAGGGGCCAATCACTTGGAAGCTGTGGGAGGCAGGCAGGCAGCATAGTTCAACCCACACCCCATCATATGACAGCAGCCAGGAAGCATCAAGGGGAGGGGAGACAAAGAGCACCCCCACTCCTCCCAGCAGAGAGAGGGGGCAGGAGTCTTCACATTCATCACTCACCTACTATCCAGAGGCTGATACAGGAGATGGAGCCCCCGGCAGGGTTCAGGGACAACTCCTTGGTGTGAATCGCAACACCCTCCTCATTGACAGCAGCCGGATGCGAGGGGATGGGGTGTCTTCCCTGGGCCTCACTGGTGGGGGCCCCTTTATGTCTCACACTAGCCTCTGGCTAGTAGGTTTAGGCTCCAGTATTGAAGTCTGGTAAGTTTCCCTAGCCCAGTCCAGGGGGGTTGTTTCCTGCTTGACTAATTAGGGAATTCCCACACACAAACCATAGGGGTCTGGTGCTGGGATCTAGGCATCACAGTAAACAAATCTCAGCAGATTTATCACACCCTGCCCCCCTCCCTTTCTCCACCTTGTGGCTTTCCTGCCCCCTCCCACTTCCAGACCGGCCCCCTCAGAAGTGCCCATTGTGACATTATTGACATGAACTGTGACAGTATAGATCATTGTTGCAACCAGGGTCCTATAGTTGCACCAGGTCTTGTACAGAGGAGGTCAAGTGGTGTGTCTATGGAAAGGTTGTAGTTTGCTGGTTATGATTATGCTGGCTGTATGTGTGTATCATTTTTGTATTTGAAGTTATGAATATTGGCTATGTACTTGTATATCAATGTGTTTGATTCTAAGTAGCCTCAGTGAAGCATTTGGTCAGCTTCTTGAGAATGGGCACTTACTGAGAACAGTCCTATCAAGAAACACTTAACTGACAATGGACATTGGGAGACGCCAATCCACATCTGAGCTTTCCTGGGAACGTTCAAACTAACATGTAAACAATGGCGTCGTCCTGCAAAAAGCTGAATCATTCATTGACATGTGACTTGCCCAGGTGGCTACAAACGCCATCTTGTTGCTGTGACTTTGCACAGAAGAACAAAGGGGGCTCCGCCCACAAGAGAGAGAATATAAAAGGCCCTGGAAGCCTCTCCATTTGATCTTCAGCTGGCTCAAGAGGTGGCCTCTCCACCCCAAACAGATGCCTGAAAGAAACTGGAACAAAGGACTGTAACTACAGGGGTGTGAGTGATTGCTGGACCCAGACTAGGAAGGAGCTTATTGGAACATCTCTGGGGGTGAGATTTCATCTGTAATCAGTTTCTTAATGTATTAGGCTTAGACTTGCGTGTTTTGTTTTATTTTGCTTGGTAACTTATTTTGTTCTGTCTGTTATTACTTGAAACCACTTAAATCCTACTTTTTATACTTAATTGTGACGAAGTGGGGGGTTTTCTTGGGTTTTTCCGTATTTTCCAGTGGGTTGCATGCAGAGGGAGTGGGACTCAGTGTCCCCGGGTGTTACTGGTTTAACGAGGTGAGGGGAGAGGGAGTTTGTTGTTACAGAGGACTGGAGAAGGAACTTGGGACCCCAGCCGATGGTCTGGAGGATGGATACCCCAGCGACTGACGACCTGGAGACCCAGCGCAGGAGTCACAGCCGGTTCTGGCCAGTGGGAGGACAATGGGCTGCGGAGAGAGGACCCCAGTGACCTAACCAGCCAATTCCAGCCAGAGGGGGCCAGAGGAGGGCTGAGAGGAGAGGAGGCCCAGGCCACCCTGTTTACCTGGAGAGAAGACAATGGACAGAGGCGGGGCTTGGGGCCGGTGACATCAGGTGCCCAGCTGGGAAGCAGGAGGGCTTTGGGCTGGAGAGGGGGAGCAGGCAGAGCCCACCTGGATGCAGGGGGACTGGGATGTGCTGTGCTGAGGGAGGCCAGGCCTGAGGCCCTGAAAGTTTCCTGTGCTGTGTTCAACTCTCAATAAACCCTCCTGTTTTATGCTGGCTGAGAGTCACTCCGGTCTAGAGAACAGGGTTGCATCAACCCCTTCGGGGGTGGAGGCCCAGGGGGTCCAGAGCGAGTGGACTCCCTGAGGGGGCCCATGGCGAGAAACAGGTGTGCTAAGGCTCAGAGAGGTGCGGCTCCAGGAGGTGGAGGGGCCAATCCCGAGAGACAGTGGACCCCCGAGAAGGGCGGTCTCACTGGAAGGAGCACCCCCCACGGACCGCACGGGGCCACGAGTGGGCACGATCTGTGAGTCCGTGACAACGTGGTAGCAGAGGATGGTTCGTAGCTGCACCCTGCAGACGTTTGGCTGCGGGCGCAGGCGCTTTGCAGTGAGTGGCTGCCAGCGGTAGAACGAGGGTATTGAACGGAACCAGCCTGGAAATGGCCTAGAACCAGCTCCGTAACAGCGACCTGGCACGTCTGTGCAGGGAGAGAGGGCTGAGCATCGGGAGGCTCACCCAGGAGCGGCTGAGTGCTCAGCTTGCAGAGAATGACCAGTCCGAGGAACAGGCTCCAGACCCCAGGGGGGCTCCCGGGGTGCCCGGAGAGCCGGGGAGTAGCCATGGGGGCAGTCTGCGTAGCGACCGGGAGTGGGTCAGACCTGACTCCCCAGTCAGTACAGGGAGACCCCAGTCAGGTTCCTCCCTAGAGGAGCTGCGGAAACTAGAGCTGGAGCTGAAAGCAAAGGAGCTGGAGGATCGGAGGCTGGTGGACAGAGAGAGAGAACGAACGGACCGTGCAGAACAGAGGAAGCACGAGTTGGAGCTGGAGGAGCGGCGGGCCAAGAGGGCCTGCCGGGGGGTAAGTGGGGAAGGGCCCCGAGACGCCAGTGGTATGGGGAATCTAGACACCAAACTGCTGCCCTGGTTCGAGGAGGGGGGGATATTGATGCCTACCTCACAGCCTTTGAGCAGGCCTGTGATCTGAACCAGATTGACCCCCCTTGCTGGGTCCCAAGGCCATAGAGGCGTTCAGCCAAATGGATGGTGTTGAGACGGGGGACTATGACCTGTTCAAACAGGCTTTGCTGCTGAAGTTTGAACTGACCCCCGAGGCGTACAGGAAACGATTCTGGGGTGTACGCAAGACCTCAGGTGTCACTTACAAGGAGGTCACCAACCTGCTGGGGAAATATCTCCGCAAGTGGGGGAAGGGCGCAGGGGCCACTACCGCAGAGGACGTGTATAACCTGGTGGAGTTGGAGCAGCTGTATGACATCTGCCCTCCAGACCTTAAGATGTGGCTAGTGGACCGGAAGCCCAAGGATCTGTGCAGTGCAGGGGCACTGGCAGATGAGTTTGTGGACAGCAGATCGGGGGCAGGAGGGAGACCCACATCGGGGGCTCCACCCAGAGACCTCTCAAAGGTGGGACTCCAGGAAGCCCAACTCAGGGGTGGCCGGGAATGCCGGGGCGGGCCAACCCCCCGCGTGGGACTTGAGGGACCTGAAATGTAATTACTGTGGCCAAAAGGGGCACAAGGTGGCCCAGTGCCTGAAGATGAAGGAAATGGCGGCCAAGCAGAATCCGCGGGGTGTTAACTGGGTGGAAGTCCACCGGGAGGGGGCACTGCCGGTCCAGGGGGCTGCAGGCGAGAGGGCTGTGCCGGGGAAGGGGACCGCCAAGCCAGGCCAGCAGGGGAAGGCGGGGCCCCAGGTCCAGAGCACCCGTACTCAATCCGCCGGGTAAGGGTGGGACAGGCCCCGGGGGACAATCGCCACATCATCCCCATTGAGGTGGGGGGAAGGAGCGTCCAGGGGTTCTGGGACACGGGCGCGGAGGTGACGCTGCCACTGTCCGAGGTGGTGGACCCAGACCAGCTAGTGCCCGATGCCTACATGACCCTGAGGGGAGTGTTCAGGCCCCCCGTCAAGGTGCCTGTAGCGAGGATGCACCTGAAATGGGGGGCTAAGGAGGGACCCAAAGAGTTCGGGGTGCACAATCACCTGCCTACCGAGGTGCTAATGGGTAATGACTTGGAGAACTGGTCGGATGGCACTCTGAGCGCCGTGGTCCTTACCCGGAGCCAGAGCCAGCGAGGGACACGGGACCTCCCGAGGGGGGGGACCGAAGTGCTGAGGGTAGGGCTCGACAGGGCTGGACCGGAGCCTCCGTCCCAAGGTGGGGAAACTGAGGCACCACCAGCCAGGGCTGTATCCTCAGACCCAGCAGCTGAATTCCAAACAGAGCTGCAGGTGGATCCCTCCTTGGAGAAACTGAGGGCCCTGGCTGGCCACGGCGGTGCAGGGTTCCAGGGGGAGGACCGCCGGGAGCGATTCCTGTGGGAGAAGGGATTTCTGTACTGGGAATGGGCTGGTTCAGGGCAAACTGAATCTTGGAAAGGAGGGAGGCAGTTGGTGGTTCCCCAGAGGTACTGCCGCAAACTGTTGTGCTTGGCCCACAATATCCCTCTTTCGGGGCATCAGGGCATCTGGCGCACCAGGCAAAGGCTGCTGCAGAACTTATACTGACCTGGGGTCTTTGATGCTTGTCCGACAGTATTGCAGGTCCTGTGACTCCTGCCAGAGGGTGGGGAAGGCCCAGGATAAGTGTAAAGTACCGCTGAGACCTTTGCCCATCATAGAGGAGCCTTTCCAGAAGGTGGCCGTGGACATAGTGGGGCCCCTCAACAGGGTGACCCGGTCAGGGAAGAAATACATCCTGGTGATGGTAGATTTCGCTACGCGCTACCCCGAGGCGGTGGCCTTGTCCTCTATTGAGGCAGACACCATGGCAGACACGCTGCTGACCATCTTCAGCAGAATGGAATTCCCCAAGGAGGTCCTTACAGACCAGGGGTCTAACTTCATGTCAACCCTGCTCCAGTGCTTGTGGGAGAAGTGTGGGGTCTGACACACCTGGGCCGCAGCCTACCACCCTCAGTCCAACGGGGTGGTGGAGAGGTTCAATGGGACCCTAAAGAGGATCTGAAAACCCTTATGGACCAGCATCCGCAGGACTGGGACAAGTATTTGCCCCACCTGCTGTTTGCATATAGGGAAGTACCCCAGGAATCCACAGGGTTCTCCCCTTTCGAGTTGCTGTACGGGAGGAGGGTGAAGGGGCCCCTGGACTTGATGAGGGCCGAGTGGGAGGGAAAGGCCTCTCCCAATGCGGAATCAGTGGTGGAGTATGTACTGACTTTCCGGGAAAGGCTCGTGGAGCTCATGGGCTTGGCTAGGAGAAACCTAGCAAGGGCCCAGAGGAAGCAGAAGGCCTGGTACGACCGCTCAGCATGTGCCCGCTCCTATGCTACAGGGGACCGGGTGATGCTCCTCATCCCCGTGAGGAAGAACAAGCTGCAAGCTGCCTGGGATGGCCCCTTCAAAGTCATCAGACAGGTAAACGAGGTGAACTATGTAGTGGAACCGTACTGGGACAGGGAGAAGTTGGTGCTGGCTGTGTGTGGGCAGTGGGAGGAGAAGGGAGAGGATCCCCTGGTGGGACTCCTCCCTGAGGCTGGGGCTAACCCCTCGCTGGAATCAATCCCCCTCTCAGACCAGCTAACCCCTGCCCAGCAGGCAGAGATCAGAGAGGTGCTGCATTCATACCGGCAGCTGTTCTCCAACCGGCCTGGGCTCACTAACCTGGCTGTCCACCAGGTGGAGACGGGAGCCAACCCTCCCATCAGGTGTTCCCCATTCAGGGTCACTGGGAAAACAGCCGAGGACCTGGAGAGAGGGGTCGGGGACATGTTGGCTTTAGGGGTGATCCAGCCGTCCGCCAGCCCCTGGGCCTCGCCTGTGGTGCTGGTCCCCAAGAAGGACAGGTCGATCCGGTTCTGTGTGGACTATCGGAAGCTCAATGCCATCACCGTGTCTGATGCCTACCCCATGCCTAGGACCGATGAGATCCTAGA
The DNA here is from genome assembly GCA_032172135.1 of Glyptemys insculpta. Lineage (NCBI taxonomy): Eukaryota > Metazoa > Chordata > Testudines > Emydidae > Glyptemys > Glyptemys insculpta. Next base: position 68,280,195 of record JAVMKA010000013.1, on the reverse strand, counting down.
CAAGTTGGGGGGTGCCCGGTACCTCACTACCATGGATCTTATCAAAGGCTACTGGCAGGTGGCTTTGGACCCAGAGGCCAGGGAGAAGTCTGCCTTCACCACCCCAATACAGCTCTTCGAGTTCCTGGTCCTGCCTTTCAGCCTCAAGGGGGCACCGGCCACCTTCCAGCGCCTGATGGATCAGTTGCTAAGGAGGATGGAGGACTTTGCTCTGGCGTATATTGACGATATCTGTGTCTTTAGCCAGACCTGGGAGGAACATGTGTCCCGGGTGAAGAGGGTGCTGGGTCGCAGGATGCAGGACTGACCATAAAAGCTGAAAAGTGCAAGGTGGGGATGGGAAAGGTTTCATATCTGGGCCACAAGGTGGGGGGCGGCCACCTGAAGCCGGAGCCGGCCAAGGTGGAGGCAATCAAGGACTGGCCTGCTCCCCAGACTAAGCAGCAAGTCCAGGCTTTCATTGGGATGGCGGGGTACTACCGGAGGTTTGTGCCCCACTTTAGCTCCCTGGCAGCTCCCCTCACGGAGCTGTGTAGGAAGGGAAAGCCAGACAAGGTGGTCTGGACCGAGCAGTGCCAGAGGGCTCTCTGTGCGCTGAAGGGGGCACTTATCCAGGGCCCGGTGCTGGTAAACCCGGATTTTAACAAACCCTTCCTGGTGTTCACCGACGCCTCGGACACAGGGCTGGGGGCGGTACTGATGCAAACTGATACTACCCCATTGTGTACCTGAGCAAGAAGCTGCTGCCCCGGGAGCAGCACTACGCAGCCATAGAGAAGGAATCATTTTTGCTTATCAACGGACCCAGAGTAAGTATTTAATACCTGGGGGAGCAAACAGCTGTGCATCTCTCTCTATCGGTGTTATAGAGGGCGGACAATTTGTGAGTTTACCCTGTATAAGCTTTATATAGAGTAAAACAGATTTATGTGGGGTTTGAATCCCACTGGGAGCTGGGTGTCTGGGTGCTGGAGACAGGAGCACTTCTTAAGCTGTTTTCAGTTAAGTCGGCAACTTTGGGGCATGTGATTCAGACCCTGGGTCCGTGTTGGAGCAGACTGGCGTGTCTGGCTCGACAAGGCAGGGTTCTGAAGGCTCAAACTGGCAGAGAAAACGGGCTCAGAGGTAGTCTCAGCACATCAGGTGACAGTCCCATGGGGGTTTCTGTGATCGAACCAGTCACACCCACCTCCTCTGTATTTACTGCCTTCTCCCTCCAAAGAGAACCCACCAGCAACTCCGAGATAATCCCTACCTCAAATGGCCCCACTGCAGCCATTTCACTTCCCTGGACCCTGGAAGGACGGAATGATCTGGAGCAAAACATGGATGTTACGCTGCAGCCTGTTAGGGCAAAAAGGGCAATTGGGGAGGTCAGAACAGAAAATAATTTCAAAGCACAATTCCCCCCAGGCTCTTTCCCTGAAAACGGATGTTCTAGACTGTCATGCAAATAGAACAATTCAAAACACAGTAATGGGTGGAGGGTGGGGGTGACTTTATCTACCCAGACATCTGTTAGAAAAGGAAGTCAACCAGACACATATGTCCAGTAAGTTCTTGGAATGTACAGGGGACACCTGTTTCTTTCAGAGGATGGAAGCAGTAACTGGAGGATGAAGGAATGAGTTAGGAAACTGAAAGCGGAAAGCAATCCAGGCAAAAGTGATGAGAAAATGATCGATGTCATGGTTCTATGAGAAGGAAGGCATGAGAGCAGTAGAATACGGACAATGGAGGTCCAAAAGGCAGACTTCAACCAACGCGGAGAACTGGTTGGTGAGGTCCCATGGGAATAAAACCTCGGAGGGAGAAAAGAGTTCAGGAGAGCTGGCTGGCACTTCCTCAGAGACAATATTAAAGGAGGAGCAGCAAGGGATCACAATGTGAAGGAAAGACTGAAAGAAGAATAAGTGGCCAATATGGCTCTACCATAAGCTCTTTCATGACCAGAAAATAAAAAGGAATCCTATAGAAAGTGGAATCATGGACAAATTTCTATGGAGGAGTACAAAAGAATTGCACAAGCATGTGGGGACAAAATCGGAAAGATTAACTCACAAAGTGAGTTACACCTTGGAAGTGACATGAAAAATGCAATAAGAAAAGGGTTCTATAAATATATGAGAAGCAAGAGACGGGGGAAGGAAAGTGTAGGTCCTCTACTTACCAGAGAAGAAGAATAGATGACATCAACAAGACAAAGGTGTTTAATGTCTTTTTACATTCACTAAAAACGAAATTGTGACCAGATACGTAATTATTCCTAACCAAGAGGGGGAAGGAACAGAAACCACAATGGGGAAATAAGAGGTTGAAAAAAATATTTACATACTTTAAATGTATTAAAGTCAGCAGGGCCTAATGCAATTCATCCTGGGCTATCTGAGGAATTAGCTGAAGTAATCTTGGAATAGTTAACAATTATCTTTGACAACTCCGGGAGGATGGTGAGGTGCCACAAGACTGGAGAAGGGCAAACATAAAACCTGTCTTCAAAAAGGGGCGCAACGCAGACCTGGGGAATAAAGACCAGTCAAGCCTAATTTAGATACCCAGAAAGAAACATGTATTAAACAATCAATTTATAAGCACCTAGAGGATAGTAAAGTGATAAGTTATAGCCAGCATAGATTATCGAATACAAATCATGCCAAACCAATCGAATTTCCTGCTTTAAGAGAGGTACTGGCCTTATGGACCCAGGGGACACTGTAGACATGACGTATCTTGATTTTAGTAAGGCTTTTGACATAAAACCCCATGACATTCTCATCAGCAAACTAGGGAAATGTGGTGTACTTGAAAGTCGGTACTCAAAAAGTAATTATTAATGGCTCGCTGACAAACTGGGAGGATGTAATTAATGTGCTCCCACAGGAGCCAATCCTCGATCTGGTACTACTCAATATTTGCATTAATGACGTGGATAATGGAGTGGAGAGTGTGCTTATTAAATTTGCAGATGACACCAAGCTGGGAAGAGTTGCAAACACGTTCGAGAACAGGATTAGAATTCAAAATGACCTTTATAAATTAGAGAATTGAGCTGAATGAACAAGATTAAATCCAATAAAGACAAGTGCAAAGTACTACACTTCAGGAAGGAAAAACAAATGTTCAACTACAAACCGGGGACTAACTGGCTAGGGGGCAGTACTGCTCAAAAGGATCTGGAGGTTATAGTGGATCACAAATTGAATCTGAGCCAGTTGTGTGACTCAGTTGTGACGAAGGCTAGTTCAGTACTGGAATAGGTTACCAAGGGAGGTTGTGGAATCGCCATCATTGGAGTTTTTTAAGGACAGCTTGGACAAACACCTCAATACTGGGGGCTGGACTAGGTGACCCCTCATGGTTCATTCCAGCCCTACAGTTCTCCGATTCTATTCTGAGGAAATGTTTGGTCATTTTATCACAGCACTGACCCGGCCCATCCCACCAGCATTAAACAACCAAGACATTTTGAAATCCTCCCAGTAACAAAGTCTGGGAACCAAATATGAGACAAGAGCAGAGCAAAAGGAGTGACTCTGGGGGAATTCCCCTGACATTGTCCCCAGGGCAGCACACTCCCACAGCCGGGGGCACAGGGAGAGTCAGGAATTGGCTTTTCCTCTCCCTGCACTTCACCTTCTTCACCGGAAAGTGAATCTGCCCAGGGATGCTGCAGTAAGTGTGTGGGGGCAGGTTAGAGATCTGGGAATCTCTCCCCCCAATTATTCCTGCCACTGCCCCTATCAATCTCTCTCTCCCTTTTCTCCTTGTGTTTCCCATCTCCTGTCCCACCCCCTCTGGCGGACAGACATATTCCCGGATGTTCGCTCTCCTATGGCTGGATCGGCTCCTCCAATTGCTAAGGGAAGGAGAGCTGTGGGGTGAGGAGGGGCTATTTGTGCAGAGTCACTTTCGTGCCCATCCCCAGCACGTTCCCTGAGGAATCACCTGGAGCCTCTGGCTCAGATGTTGGTGTGGGCAGAGCCTAGGGCTGGCCCCTGGAGCTAATTACAGCTGGACAAAGTCCTCACCTTGCCTGGGCACAGAGGAAGCTTCACTCCAAGTCGCTCCCAAGCCCAGACCCCACCAGGGGAGCAGCAGCTGCTCAGTCTGGGCTCCCAGATCACAACGCAGGCAGCAGCGTCTGACCCAGGAAGCTCAACCCAATCTCCTGAGAAGAGAGAGACAGACACAGTCAGACAGAGACTGAGGGCTCCCCCCCCCCCCGCCCTTTAGCAACAACTGAAACCCCCTCCCCACAGGGACATGTCCTGATGTGATTTGCTCCCGTGTTGATCTGGCGTCACTCCGTGTTCTGCCTGGCAGTGTCTCTTGACTAACACTGGTCTCGGTGAGACCAGAACCATGGCTCAGGAGGGACGAGGCCAGAGTCCTTTCCTCCTCCCTCGTTCCCTCCCCTTCTTCCGAGGAGTCACAGCAGCAGGTTTCCCTCCAACACCTGAAGTGGCTCCGGGTTTGAAAATGGGGAGAGCAGCGGAGTCTGTCCTGAGTTCACACCGGTCCTGGATAGACGGGTAGAAAGTTCTCCGCGGCCCCTGCCAGCCATTCACACGCGGGCGGGAGAGCCCTGGCTGACGATCCTTTAACAGGAGACTGGATGGCACGGAGGAGCCAAATGGACGGGGCGGGGGCGGGGCCTGGGGCCTAGAACTGGGTGTCTGAGCCCCCGGCCCGTGCGGAGCCGCCACTCACCGTCCCGCCTCCGCCTCCTCGCTCCGCGCCCGGCCCCGGCCGCCCCGGGATCCCCCCTCCCCCAGCAGCGCCGCGAGCGGGATTCGAATCCCGCCGGGGGCAGCGAAGTCTCGAGGCGAAGGAACCGGGGCCTGACGCCACGCGCGGAGCCTCTGTCCCGCGCTCTCTCTACCAATCAGGGAGCGGGGAGGGGCACGGCGAAGTGACGAGCATACAGCCCCTCCTCCCATAGAAGGCCGCGTGTGAGAGAGAGAACTACGCTTCCCAGTGTACACCGGGAGGGGGCGCGTTGTCTGAGCAACGGTGACGTCACTTCCGCTCTGAGACGAGCTAGGAACTACAACTCCCAGCCTGCCCCGGGCGCTTCCGTCCTCTCGAGCCCAGGTAAGGGCGGGTTCCTGAGTCAATCTGAGACCTCCCCCGCAAGTTGTCATCCCCGCCCCCCAGAGAACCCCCCCGGCCCCGCCCCTCCCCCCGCTCCGGCTCCTGACGCGAACTCTCGTGTCCCGGGGTCTCGGCCTGGCCCTGCCCCCGCAGCGCGGCGCCCCCCAGCGCCCCTTCCTCTGCACCGGCAGCCCCGCCCAGGGCTGGGGGGCGGGGTGTGAGCAGCTGCTGGGCATGCGCAGATCGCTGCGGCGCTGGGCTGAGCAGCGGCGTCTGTGCCGGGGAGACCCATTAACCCCCCAGTGCCCGACCCGGCCCCGCTGGAGCCGCCCTCGCTGCGGCGCTGCAGCCTCCAGGTACCGGAGCGGGGGCGGGGGCGGGGCGGGGACTCTGCCCCAGTGTCCGGGGGGGACCCGGCATCTCGCAGCGCCGGGATCTGCTCCCTGGGGCCGCGCCCGCGGGGGGCTCGGAGCTGCTGTCCCGGCAGGAGCCCAACGCCCCCGGCCCGGCCCGGCTCTGCCCTGGGGCCCCACGGGGGGAGGTCCTGGGGGGGACCAGCCCCCACTGGGGTCCCTGCATGGGGCTGGGCGGGGGCTGCCGGGGGGGGGGGTCCTGGGGAAAGGGGCGGATGGAAAATGTCTGTGCAGCCCGGATATGGCCGGGGGAGGAGAGCAGGTGACCCCCGAGGAGCGGGGAGAGAAAGGGGGGGCTGAGATCCCCTCGGATTTACCGCTGCCCCCTTCTGTGGGGACCCCCCATCCTCTCCAGCCCTGCCCCCTTTCTCCCCAGAGAGCAACGAGCCACATCCAGGGTGACCCCCCCCCCCTTCCCTCTCAAATCCCTGAGAAGGTCTCTGTTCTCCTCCCCGATTGTGCCCCATTCCCCTCCACTTCGCCAATGGCCAGTTCAAATCTCAGGTTGGGGGTGACCCCCCACCCATTTTTGCCTGCAGTGATTTGTCCTTGTTTAGGAGGGAAATCGGTCCCCTGAGTGATTTCTGAACTGGGCAGGCGCTGGGGGAGCCCTGAGACAGGGATACGCTGGGCTGGGCTGGCCTCTCTCTGCTGGCAACAGGGCATGGAAAGGCCCAAGAGGGGAAGGGAAGAGCAAGCGTCCCCCATGGAGACTGAACAGCCCCAGCTACTTCCCCCCCTGCCCCACCCAGCAGCCCCCCCACCGCCTGCTAGTCACATTCCCAGACCCCACTGCCAGCCCTCCCCACAGCCGGTGACCTTCTGACTCCAGCCCCACTCCTTTCCCCTGTGAAAGCCACATCACCCAGGGCTCCCTGCCGGCCATGTGAATGTGAGGCAAGAAGAATCCATCCCGTTCTGTTGTTGTTTGAATATCGCTGTATAATCCCCTCAAATGTCTCCTCTTTTCTCTTGAGCTGTTGAATGGTGACCTAAAATCTCCCCAGATGTTGGTGCTTCTCTCTTATATTGGCAAATATTTAGTTTGTGCCCCATTTTCTCCTCAGTTCTGAAATTCTGATATGAAATTCTTAAAAATCTTCCCGCTTTTCTCCCAGGATGTCTGACTGACATTAGGGCTTTTATCGTCCTGAACGTGGCCCAGGCCTTGCCTGAGATCAGGTGCCCAAGTGTGCCGGGCACTGCACAAACCCTGACCGAGTTTGGGGCACTCGTTATGCCAGGAACTGCACAGACCCCTACAGAGAGCCGGGACCTTCTTGTGCCGGGTGCTACAGTGACCCTGACTGAGCTCTGGGCCCCTGTTGTGCCAGGCCCTGCATCAACACGAAGTGAAATCAGGCTCCCGTTCCGCCGGGCACGGCGGAGACCCCGAGTGAGATCTGGGCCCCGTTCCGCCGGGCGCGGCGGAGACCCCGAGTGAGATCTGGGCCCCGTTCCGCCGGGCGCGGCGGAGACCCCGAGTGAGATCTGGGCCCCGTTCCGCCGGGCGCGGCGGAGACCCCGAGTGAGATCTGGGCCCCGTTCCGCCGGGCGCGGCGGAGACCCCGAGTGAGATCTGGGCCCCGTTCCGCCGGGCGCGGCGGAGACCCCGAGTGAGATCTGGGCCCCGTTCCGCCGGGCGCGGCGGAGACCCCGAGTGAGATCTGGGCCCCGTTCCGCCGGGCGCGGCGGAGACCCCGAGTGAGATCTGGGCCCTGTTCTGCCGGGCGCCGCGGAGACCCTGAGTGAGATCTGGGCCCTGTTCTGCCGGGCGCCGCGGAGACCCTGAGTGAGATCTGGGCCCCATTCCGTCGGGCACCGCAGAGACCCCGAGTGAAATCTGGGCCCCATTCCGTCGGGCGCGGCGGAGACCCCGAGTGAGATCTGGGCCCCATTCCGTCGGGCGCGGCGGAGACCCCGAGTGAGATCTGGGCCCCGTTCCGCCGGGCGCGGCGGAGACCCCGAGTGAGATCTGGGCCCCGTTCCGTCGGGCGCCGCGGAGACCCCGAGTGAGATCTGGGCCCCGTTCCGCCGGGCGCCGCGGAGACCCCGAGTGAGATCTGGGCCCTGTTCCGCCGGGCGCTGCAGAAACCCCAACTGAGATTTGTGTCCCCGTTGGGCCTGGCACTGCACTGACCCCGACCAAGATCACGCCCCACCACTGTACTGGGTACTGCACAGACCCTGACGAAGATCCTGGCCCAACATTTTGCCAGGTGCTGCAGGGACCCCAAACAAAATCAGGGATCCTGTAATGCCAGGAGTTGCAGAGCCCCTGACTGAGATCAGGCCCCATGTTGTGCAGGGCTCTGCACAGACACTGACCAAGATCAGGGTCCCCATAGTGACAGGTGCTGAACAGACACCCAGGGTATGTCTACACTGCCATTAAAACCCCCCAGCTGGCCCATGGCAGCTGACACAGGCTCACAGGGCTCAGGTGAAGGGGCTGTTTAATTGCAGTGTAGATGTCTGGGCTCGGGCTGGAGCCAGGCTGTAGGACCCTGCGAGGTGGGAGGGTGCCAGACATTTGGCTCCAGCCCAAGCCGGAACATCTGCACCACCATTAAACAGCCCCGCAGCCTGAGCCGTGTGAGCCGAAGTCAGCGGGCCTGGGCCAGCCGCTGGTGTCTAACTGCAGTGTAGACATGCCCACAGTGACAGTCTTTGCCACAAAAAGCTCAAAGGCTAAATAGGCCAATGGTGGGAGGTGACTCTCCATTTTACAGATGGGGAAACTGAAGCTCAGAGAGCTGAAGTAATTTGCTCAAGTTTGCATGGAGAATTTGGGGCAGAACTGGGAACTGAACCCAGATTGTTTGAATTCTTGCCTCTCCCCTTAACCCCAAGCCCAGCGTGTGTGTGTACAGTGTTGTTTTGGGCTATGTTTGCCTTGCATTGGCTTCCAAGGGAGGCTGTGGAATTTCCCTCATTGGAGGTTTTTAAGACCAGGTTAGAGGTACACCAGTCTGGGATTGTCTAGGGATACTTGGTCCTGCCTCAGCACAGGAGGCTTGAGCAGACGCCCTCTCAAGATCCCTTCCATGCCTACATCGAAATCATTCTCTTTTGTGCTGTGGTGTTCTACGCTGAGCTGTTTTGCATGGTGCCATTTGGAACTGTGATCGCCCCATGCTGTGCTGCATAGTTTTATGGTGCATTGTTTTGCCTCCGCTTGTTTGGTGTCTGTGTTCTGTTGGTTTGAGTTGAGCTCTTTTGCGTTGTGTACTTTTGTCCTAGGGTGTGTTAGTTTGCATTGTGTTGCTTTCTTCTCCTTTGTATTGTGTCATTTTATGCTGTGGAGTGTAGTTTTCTTTTTTGTTTTTTTGAATTGCCTGACATTATGTTGTGGTGGGTTTTTTTCTGTACGTTGTGTTTTTATACGTATATATTGCATAGCATCATAGAAATGTAGGGCTGGACAGGACCTCAAGATGTCATCAAGTCCAGCTCTCCCTGCCAAGGCAGGACCAAGTATATGTAGATTATCTCCGACAGAGGTTTGTCCTACCTGGTCTTAAAAACTTCCAGGGCAAGAGACTCCCCAGCCCCTTGTAAGACCATTCCAGAGCGTAACTACCTTAGCTCTGGGGACACCACACAGATTTGAGTGGTGAGCAGCTCTGGAGAGAGGAGACCCCAGTGAGTGGGCAGCTGGGGAAAGAGACTAACGTTGGGAGGAGAAACACTGACGTGTCCAAGGTCACCCAGGCTGTCCGTGACAGAGCTAGACATAGATCCCAGTTCTAGTGCCACCGTACTGCTGTTTTGGGCACGGAAGGTCTCTGCCACACTGGTGTTTTAGGCACTGATGCAGAGGTGGGCAAACTATGGGCAGGACCCTCCTGCCTGGCCCCTGAGCTCCTGGCCCGGGAGGTTAGCCCCCGGCCCCTCCCCTGCTGCTCCCCCTCCCCTGCAGCCTCAGCTTGGCGCAATGCTCTGGGCAGTGGGGCTGTGAGCTCTTGCCGCGCAGCACAGCTGCAGAGCCGTGGCCTGACCTGGTGCTCTGTGCTGCGCGGTGGCGTGGATGGCTCCAGCCGAGCGGTGCCACTGCCTGTCCTGGTGCTCTGGGCGGCGCAGCTGCAGAGCCGCGGCCTGACCTGGTGCTCTGTGCTGCGCGGTGGCGTGGATGGCTCCAGCCGAGCGGTGCCACTGCCTGTCCTGGTGCTCTGGGCAGTGCGGCTGTAGAGCCGCCAGCTGCCGGTGCTCCAGGCAGCACGGTAAGGGGGCAGGGAGCAGGGAGGATTGGATAGAGGGCAGGGGAGTTCGGGGTGGTGGTCAGGGGACGGGGATGTGGATGGGGTGGGGAACAGGAGATTGAATGGGGGTAGGAGTCCCAGGGGGGCAGTCAGGAAGGAGGGGGGGTTGGATGGGGCGGCGGGGGGCAGTCAGTAGCAGGGGTTCCGGGGGTGGACAGGGAGAAGGGGTGGTTGGATGGGGAAGGGGTCCCGGGGGGGCAGTCAGGAATGAGAGGAGGGATTGGATGGGGCGGCGGGGGGCAGTCAGGGGTGGAGGGCCCGGGGGCGGTCAGGGGACAGGGAGCGGGGGTTGGATGGAGCAGGGGTCCTGGGGGGGTGTCAGGGGATGAGAAGTGGGGGGGTCGGATAGGGGGTGAGGCTGGGCCACGCCTGGCTGTTTGGGGAGGCACAGCCTCCCCTAACCGGCCCTCCATACAATTTCGGAAACCCAATGTGGCCCTCAGGCCAAAAAGTTTGCCCGCCCCTGCACTGGTGCAAACCCTTAGTATAGACAGAATTTACACTAGTGCACTCTGACACTAGTGCACTCTGGCACTGGTGCACCATGTCCCAGTTCGAAGCTTTGGGGTGCGGGGGGACAGTGACCTCACTGAGGCCTGGGGCTGGCTGACCAGTGCAGCTGGTAACGGAGGGGCAGCAGTGAGAGCTGGGGTATGAGCCAGGAGCACAGGACTGGACACTGACTTCTCCTGACCCAGGACACCCCCCCCAGCTGTGTGCAGGGACGGCAGCTGAGCAGCCCTGCCAAGACAGCCTGTGCCTCCCTTGGCAAAGCATCTCTTCCTGCAGCCTAATACAGTGGGGTCTGGGGACCTTTCCAGGCTGCGGGTGTCGGGGCTCTGGAGTTACCGGGGTCTGTTCCGGGGTCTGTCACTGACCTGCTTGGGTGACCTTGGGGAAGTCACAGCCCCTCTCTGTTTTCCTCCTACCCACTGTCTACTTGGATTGGGATCTCTTTGGGGCAAGGACTGTCCCTCTCTGTCTGTGCAGTGCCCAGCACAATGGGGTGCTGATCTCAGTCAGGTTCTCTGCCATGCCCAGCACGATGGGGCCCTGATCTCCACCAGTGTCCGTGCAACGCAAGGCACAGTTTATAGACTCACAGACTTTAAGGCCAGAAGGGACCATCATGGTCATCTAGTCTGAGCTCCTGCACAACACAAACCAGAGAACCTCACCCACCCACTCCTGTAATAGCCCCCTAACCTCTGGCTGAGTTACTGAAGTCCTCAGATCGTTATTTAAAGACTTCAAGTTACAAATAAATCCACCATTTACACTAGTTTAAAGCTGCAAATGACCCATGTAATGGCCTATGCTGCAGAGGAAGGCAAAAAAAACCCCAGGATCTCTGCCAATCTGAGTCTGGGCAAAATTCCTTCCCATCCCCAAATATGGCAATCAGTTAGACCCTGAGCACGTGGGCGAGACCCAGCAGCCAGACACCTGGGAAAGAATTCTCTGTAGTAACTCAGAGCCCTCCCCATCTAGTGTCCCATCACCGGCCTTTGGAGATATTTGCCGCTAGCAGTCACAGATCAGCTACATGCCATTGTAGGCAGTCCCATCAGACCATCCCCTCCATGAAGGTATCGAGCTCAGTCTTGAAGCCAGTTAGGTGTTTTGCCCCCACTGCTTCCCTTGGGAGGCTGTTCCAAAACTTCACTTTGATGGTTAGAAACCTTTGCCTAATTTCAAGCCAAAACTTGTTATTGGCCAATATCCATTTGTTCTAGTGCCAACATTGGTGCTTAACCTAAATAACTCCTCTCCTTCCCTGGTATTTATCCTTCTGATGTATTTCTAGAGTGCGATCATATCTCCCCTCAGCCTTCTTTTGGTTAGGCTAAACAAGCCGTGCTCTTTGAGTCTCCTCTCATATGGCAGATTTTCCATTCCTCGGATCATCCTAGTAGCCCTTCTCTGCACCTGTTTCACTTTGAATTCATCCTTCTTAAACATGGGAGACCAGAATGGCCCACAGTATTTCAGATGAGCTCTCATCAGTGCCTTGTATAACAGTACTAACCCTTCCCTGGGTCTACCGGAAATACCTCGCCTGATGCATCCTAGGACTGCATTCACCTATTTCACGGCCGCATCACACTGGGGGTCCGGGGCTCTGATAGTTTGGGATGTTCCTTTTCCCAAAGTCAGTTCTTTCCCTTTATTGTGCCTGATGCCACTCTCTTCTTAACTTGCTTTGGTATTTCAGTTCAAGTTTTTAAATGGGATCTAATAATTGCAAAGCTGAATGAAAGATAAAACAAACAGAACCATTTGAATATTGGCACATAGCTGGTAGAACTATACCTACTGAAGGTCTGCTGTAATTACCTGGTTCCCTATAGCATTTTCTGGTGGGGTGCATAAAGCAATGTCAGAGAGCCAAAACCGATTTTAGGGCGAAAGGGCTCGTCAGGTGTTTGCTCTCCTAGGCAGCATGTCACTGGCCAAGGCTTGCAGTCTTTCAGGAGTGGTGTATTTAGTAATCTCAAAATAAAAGGTTAAGACTGCTGATTCACAATATCCAATGAAATCTTGCAAACAATTATACAAATAGACTCTGATGCTATTTAAACAACATGGTATTAATACTGATTAAAAACTGAAATTAAACCGACGAGATAAATGCATGAGAAATGAACTGACATCTAATTTCCATTTCTTAATGCCTGAAATTTTGACACTCGCTCACACCATCTTTTTTTTAAAAGCGATGCACAGCACACAGTCAAGTTAATTCATGAAAACACACCAATTATTGACTGCTTTGTGTTGCATAAGCATCTGATTAAGCACCTAATTCAAACTGTACCACTGTAAATGGAAATGCATCAACACAGCTTAGCTCCAATGTGCTTAAATGTGAATGAAAAGTTTCTAAATTAAATACATGGCAGGATGGTAAACCGGGGGAAATTACACAGAAGTGCCTCTACCCAGTCCGGTTCACTTCTTGTCCCAACCCCCCATGAGTTCTGGCCTCTTGGTGAACTCAGCTCCCAGTCCCACGTCATCTGTGCCCTCTCCCAGCCTAATCCATTTCTACTGCACTTCTTCATCCCCCTCGTCCAGGCAGGGGGTTGGCACTGCAGCCCCTAAGGCACCTGCGTTAATCACTGTCTCTCATACTGGGGCTATTTAGATTGCAGGGAGCGATTTATCAGAGTTACTGACTCTGGGAGGTGGGAGAGAGGAGAGGCTGAGAGGGAGTTTGCTCCCCACACTCTGTAGGGCCATGTTCAACCCTGGTAACCTCCATGTTTCCTCATTCTCCACCCTCCCCCATGGGTCTCTGCTCATGTGTCAGTGTGTCTCCTTCTGATCATAATGCCACTGGCCTCAGCAGAGCTCCCAGACTGGAGCTACATCACGATGGGGTTACGGTACTGAGAGTAAAATACATCACAGGGAGGGTGTAATTATCTTCAAAGGAAGCACTACAGTCCAGGAAGTGAAAGAATTCAAGTATTTAGTTATTTAAAAGTATGCTTGAAAGGATTGGATTTTTATTAATAAATTGCAGTAAATGTTGATTTCACTGTACACGCAGACAGATGGGAAAAAAATTATATAGGTAAAATACAGAAATGCTTCTGGAGAAAGTTGAGTTTGATTTAAGGATATTTACACTGTATATTTGGCATGTGACATTGACAATTTGTGTTTGAACAGTTATAAAGATTTGGCTTTGGGAATCTCATTTACTGTATTTAAATAATTGTTGTCTGACCACCCCCATAACTTCCCACAGCTCTGAACATTGAAATTGTAAACCCTGAAAAAAGGGCTTAAAATAAATATATCTATTGAAATTAAAAAAAGAAATCGACAAAATGAAGGTTGCTAAACCCACTGAACAGCAATTGCAATACGCTAGGGGATGGAAGTTCACAGCTAAGGCACCAACCTTATTTCTGCCCTATAGTGACACCAGGCAATCGCCATAAGGCTACGAATAAGGCATGTTAGTGTATAAAGTCCCAGATTAGATTATACCGATTTGTAAAGACACATGAGATCTTTCCCTCAGGGTATCACCTTCACTGGGTTGTTTCTTTTACTGGTCATTCCCAGAAGTCAATAGATAAATAACGTTCTATCCGTTATGAAGTGAAAACTGTGATCATGTCCCCTCTCAGGCCTTGGCTACACTGGCGCTGTACAGCGCTGCAACTTGTGTGAAAACGCCCCCCCCCCCGAGTGCAGCGCTGTAAAGCGCCAGTGTAATCAGCGCCTGCAGCGCTGCACGCTCCCTCGCAGCGCTGCAAGCTATTCCCCTCGGAGAGGTGGAGTACTTGCAGCGCTGTGAGAGAGCTCTCGCAGCGCTGGCGGCGCGACTACACTCAAGTGTAGCCAAGGCCCCAGTCTTCTCTTCTCCAGACTGAAAAAAATTGGGTTTGTTTAATCTTTCCTCATAGGTCATGTTTTCTAGACCTTTAATCATTTTTGTTGCTCTTCTCTGGACTTTTGCCAATTTGTCCACATCTTTCCTGAAATGTGGAGCAGAAAAATTACTTCTTGTGTCTTGCTTACAATACTCCTGCTAATACATCCCAGAATGATGTTTGCTTTTTTTTTCTGCACCAGCGTTACACTGTTGACTCATTTAGCTTGTGATCCACTATGACCCCCAGATCCCTTTCCGCAGTACTCCTTCCTAGGCAGTCATTTCCCATTTTGTATGTGTGCAACTGATTGTTCCTTCCAAAGTGGAGTACTTTGCATTTATCCTTATTGAATTTCATCCTATTTACTTCAGATCATTTTGAATTGTAATCCTATCCTCCAAAGCACTTGCAACCCCTCCCAGCTTGGTATTGTCCGCAAACTTGATTAGTGTGACAGAGAGACTCTGGTACTGGGAGGGTTTCACCATGTCTCAGAGGGTTACGCCCTGGTGGGAGGGGGCTAGGCCTGTACTGGAATAAGGTCACTCTGTGCTTTGCACTGTGGCAGAACCTAGAATGTCCATTAGCAGGGAAAATCCTGGGGGGAATCGGCTTGTGGAATGGACAAAAGCCCCGTCTGAATTCTCTCACATTGCCCTTCTTGCCCTATCAGGCTACAGAATAACGTCCACGTTTTGCTCCAGATCCTCCCCTCCTCCCAGGGGGAAGGAAATGGCTGCAATGGAGCTGGCTCAGGTAAGAGATTATTAGGGAGCTGGTGGTGGATTCTGCATGGAGGGAGAGGAGCAGTAAATGCATAGGAGGGTGGGAGCTGCTGGAGGTGGTGGGAGGCAGGAAATATCTCGGTTGGAGAAAGGGAGGGGACAGCATGTGAGAAACCTGCTGAGACTTGTGTAATCTAGGGTGTGATGGGTTGTCACCCCCGGGGTGCAGTTTGGGGGGCTTCTGGGAACCGCTGTGCCCTCTAACCCTCAAGCTGGGCTGGCCCTTCTCACACTCCTTTGCTGGATATTCAGCCAGCCTCTCCAGGCCCTGTTATCACCCAACACGACAGCAGGTGGCGCCATACACCCAACTAATCTACCTGAGTGCTTTACCTAAGCCACTCAAGGACAGATAGAAGACAACAGCCAATTTCCCAGCTCCCCAACCTTGCACACCTGCTGTAGTAGAAATCCAGAATTATACCATCTTATACTGCATAGGGATCTGTATAATGTAAGCTCATTAATATAGTTCGCCTTCCCCTCAATATGGGAAAGATATGCACAACAAGCTTGTGCAAAGCAAGCTGAGATTTTCCCCAGACACTTCACTCAAAATACACAGGTTAAGATAAAGCATAAGTTTATTAACTACAGAAAGATTTTAAGTGATTATAAGTGATAGCAAACAGATCAAAGCAGATTACTTAGCAAATAACCAAAAACTCAAACTAAGCCTAACGTACTAGATGGATAGAATTTGAATTAGCAATTTCTCACCCTGACTGATGATACAAGCAGTCCACCAAGTTTCCATACACAAGCTAGAAATCCCTTTATCCTGGGACCAGCACTTCCCCCAGTTCAGTCTTTGTTCCTCAAGTGTTTCCAGGAGTTCTCTTGTCTGGGGAATGAGGCCAAGAGATGATGTCACACCCCACCTTATGTAGCTTTTCCACATGGCAGGAACCCTTTGTTCCAAACTCAATTCCCAGTCCAGTTTGTGGAAAAATACAGGTACCAAAATGGAGTTCAGTGTCATGTGATCTGGTCACATGACCTGGCATGCCTTGCTGAGTCATAGTAGCCATGATTCATAGGCTGGCTGAAACATTCACAGGAGGGCTAAGCTCTTCCACGGTCCATTGTCTTTGTTGATGAGCCATCAGCACTGTCTGGCTTCTTCATTGTTGTACCTGAAAGATTAGTTGTGGGGGTTACCCAGAGTAAGCACATTTGAAATACAGAGTCAATATCCATAACTTCAGATACCAGCATGATCCATGCACACAAATAGGATAATCCTATTCAACAAATCATAATATTTCCAATGACACCGCACATGACGCATCTTGCACAAAATGCATCATAATTATGTCCTAATCATATTATAATCATACCACTATGCTGAATATGTGGTGTAGCATCAGATAGGGCCTAATTTCAAGGCACAGGAGCTGGGAATGGAACTTCCCCTCTTTGTGGAACAGGAAATAACCCTCCAGCCAGGGCTGGGAAAACTTCCCAGACTCCCAGTGCTGGAGCCTGAATCTACTCACACTTCATTAGTTACCACCACCCCAAATCTTTGTGGCAACTTCAAACTTTATCAGTGATGATTTTATATTCTCTTTTAGGTCATTGATAAGAATGTTAAATAGCACAGGGCCGAGAACCAATCCTTGCAGGAACCCGCTAGAAATAAATCCACTCGACCATGGTTCCCCATTTACAATCACAGTTTTTAATCTATTTAATGTATGCCGTGTGTATTTTGTATCATTCTAGGTT
Organism: Glyptemys insculpta; assembly: GCA_032172135.1. NCBI lineage: Eukaryota > Metazoa > Chordata > Testudines > Emydidae > Glyptemys > Glyptemys insculpta. The sequence goes on along the minus strand of JAVMKA010000013.1, from coordinate 68,263,516 downwards.
TTTAGTCAAAATATTGTGCTGAACCAAGTCATATGCCTTACAGAAGTCTAGGTATGTTACATCAATACTATTAGCTGCAACCGAACTTTTGATCTCATCCAAGAACGATATCCAGTTAGTTTGATAGGATCTATTTTCTCTAAACCTTTGTTAATGGGTACTAATTATATTACCCTCCTTTAATTCTTTATTAATGAAATCCAGTATCGGCTGCTCCATTCTCTTGCCCAGTATCGATGTCCCTGACTGACACTCTTGTAATTAGCTAGGTTTATCTCTTTTATACTTTTTAAATATTGGCACAGCATTAGCTTTATTCCTGTCTTCTGGAATTTCCCCAGTGTTCCAAGTCCTAAGTCAAATCAGCATTAACAATCCACCATGCTCCTCTACCAGGTCTTTTAAAACTCTTGGATACAAGTTATCTGGACTGGCTGATTGAAACATGTCTAACTTCAATAGCTGCTGTTTAACATCCTTGTGAGTTATTGTTGGAATGGAAAGAGTGTCGTCGTCAACATCTTATGATACGAGTACATCATCTGTTTTTCTCCAAATCTAGGAGAGGAATATTTATTGAACGCTTTTACCTCTTCTGCATTATTTTTGATAATTCTGCCATTTCCATCTAGTAATTTACCACTACCATTGTTATGATTAATTTTGTACTTAATATACTTTAAAAAACTTCCTTCTTATTTTCATTGATTGGTCATTGATTTCTGATAGCTTCCCTTACCAATTTTCTACAATTCTGACCTTCTAACTTATTTTCTTTACTATTGACTTCCCCTTTCTTCCATATAGTTTATTTGGAGAGTGTTGGGATTCCTAACAGGGAGCCACCAGCAGGGTCCAGAGACAGCCCCATCTCCTCTATCAAGCTCTGGCTAGTAGGTATGTGATAAATGTGAAGACCCTGCTTCCTTCTGTCAGCTGGGAGACACAAAGGTTCTCTCTTTCTACCCTCTGAGGCCTCCTGGCTGCTCGAAGCAAGGTGGGGTGGGACTCTGTTAACATGTGCCTCCCGGAGCTTCCATTTACCTGCTGCTGCTGTCAGGGCCGGCTCTGGCTTTTTTGCCGCCCCAGGCAAAAAAGCCTCCCCCCGCCCCCCGGCGGGGAGCGCGGCAGTGGAGGGCGCCGAGCCCGGCCGCGGCCCCACTGTTCCCGGCCGGCTGGAGCGTCGGGAGGAGGGCGGTGAGCCCGGCCGCGGGCCCACTCTCCCCGACCGGCCGGAGCGCTGGGGGGAGGGCGGCGAGCCCGGCCGGGGCCCTGCTCTCCCCGACCGGCCAGAGCGCTGGGGGGAGGGCGGCGAGCCCGCCGCGGCTTCGCTCTCCCCGGCGGCCGGAGCGCCGGGTGGAGGGCGGCGAGCCCGCCGCGGCTTCGCTCTCCCCGGCGGCCGGAGCGCTGGGGGGAGGGCGGCGAGCCCGCCGCAGCTTCGCTCTCCCCGGCGGCCGGAGCGCCGGGGGCAGGGCGGCGAGCCCGCCGCGGCTTCGCTCTCCCCGACCGGCCGGAGCGCCGGGGGGAGGGCGGCGAGTCCGCCGCGGCTTCGCTCTCCCCGGCCGGGGCCCCGCTCTCCCCGGCCGGCCGGAGCGCCGGGTGGAGGGCGGCAAGCCCGGTCACGGCCCCACTCTTGGGCCGGAGCGCCGCCCCCCTCCAGGTGCCGCCCCAAGCACATGCTTGGTAGGCTGGTGCCTGGAGCCGGCCCTGGTTGCTGTTCTGTGAATAGTGGGGTTGTGACTGGGGCAGCAGGTACTGAGTGTTGGACTCTTGCTCTTTCAGAGACCGATGACTTTTGAGGAGGTGGCTGTGGATTTCACCAGGGAAGAGGGGGCTCTGCTGGACCCCACTCAGAGAGCTCTCTACAGAGCCGTCATACAGGAGAACTAGGAGACGGTGGTCTGGCTGGGTAAGGAGTCCTGTCCCCTCGGTTATTAGAAGCTGTGGGGTTTCTAAAGAACTTGAGTAGTAATAACTTTATACCTGTATTTGTCATGCAAGTTTTGACAAGTTTCCTTGACCCCCCTCCCCCTCCCGCACTTTTTTTGCCTTATCTCCCACCCACTAGTAGAATTTTTGGACACGTGCCTTTTTGGTGCCCTAGTCATTTTAAAATTGCATTTAATTGATCATTATTGGATACATTAATAACTACATTAATAACTACAGTTTTCGTGCCTTTTCCTCATTTTAAAAGGAAAATATGCTGCCTGTAGAATTCTAAATGGAGTAAATAGGTGTATGACTCCTGCATGGCTTGTGTGACAGTCAGATGAGCTCTGTGTTTGATACAAGAGCGTATAATGTTGCCATTCAGGACCCCAAGGGTGAAGGGAGAACAGAGCTGTGGGAGGGGGAGGAGAAGCGGGGAGTAGCTAATTCTGGGGTGCCAGGACATGGGGAGTGTGTGTGCCGGATTAGAGCTAAGAAGGAGCAGGGAGGGATGAGGTAGTGAGAGACGAGGAGGGAACATAGGAAGCTCCCAAGGTGCCTGGACGTGGTGATGACTGAGAGCACTGGGAAGAAGGGGAGGGGAGTCTGGAGGACGGGCACTCAGGAGGTTGGCTGGGTGGATCAGTGGGAGGGAGGAGAGGTTTGGGGATCTAGAGCTGTGGGGGATCCCAGACCTTTAACCCCGAATCCCTGCCCAGGCCTTTTTGCTTTACAGCCTGCACTCCAGTTTTATTTCTGTTCAGTTTCACTTCATTATACATTTTTCCCCAAACATTATTATTTTAACTCTTGACTTCCCTCTCCCCTTCATTACCCCCCTCCCCATATAACCTCTATGCACAGCGACCCCGGCCACCGATCCTGAGTCCTTGCTGCATTCCTCCCACCCAGAGCAGGGCCACTACCCTGGCACAAATGGGCTCTTTGGTGATGATGTCACAGGGTGGTAGTGTAGCCTGTACAATTTTTATACCTACGTATTGGGGTACAACTTGCCCTTGTACGTGGCTGCTCAAAGTTAATTGAGAAGATGAAATTTGGTGAAACACACAGAAACTTGATTTAATACAGACAGTTACAATTGGAATCATAGGCAAGGATCGATACACGTAACGATTAGACTAAGGTAAGTATAGTAAAGAGAGTCTTGCACTGTGCATACTTACAAGTTATGGACACCATTGGAAACAAAGATCGAGGGGCAAGGGAGCCCATCAGAAGGGAGGCCCTGCTTCAGTTTACACTGTCTCGGGGACCTGACAAAATGAAAAAATGGTAACTAGGAGAGGTATTTTATCCACTTCCTTATGGTAACAGGATGGCTATATACCATATCTGCTCCTTTACTCTGATTACAGTAATGTCAATAGCTGCCCCAACCCATATGTGGCCTTTGGGAAGTCCATAATTAAGCATCAAGCATTGATACTCATGATTTACATCACTTGTTTATTAATAATTCCAATATATGAATGCGGCCCAACTGCTGAGATACTGCATAGCAACCTAAGTGCTAAAGCCCGACCCTTCTTTCAGAATCCTGTGGTGTATTGCACCTGTTGGTGACTACTTGTTAGTTTTTTAAAATGTGGGGTCAAAATATCTCACCTGGGATTCTCTCCTTATCCTGAGGCCTAGTCAGGTAAATCCCAGACTTCATCATAATCACTCCCACAAAGCCTCCACCTAATATAAGGCCCTGAACTGTAGCAAGCTTAGGCGATGTTTACACTACCTCAGTCAGTTGACCTATGCTGCGCAACTCCAGCTACGTGAATAATGTCGCTGGAGTGAACATAACTTAGGTTGAGTTACTGCAGGGTGTACACTACGGGGGAGCGACGGGAGAGCATCGGGGTAGAGTCAGGGGTAGAGTCAGGGGTTGACTGGAGAGCCATCTGCAGTTGATTTGGCGGGTCTTAACTAGATCCACAAAATCGACCACCAGTGGATCGATCTCAGCGTCAATCCTGGCTGTAGTGTAGACCTGCCCTTAATAGCCCATTTATTTATGTTCAGCTCCTTGCCCCTCCATGCATGTTCCAAGCTAATAAGCAATTTTATGATAATGACATTTTATCTCTAGCGAGTATAAAATTGCCCACAAGACTTGAGACTAGGTCAAAGATCATAAAATCAGGTCGGGGTCAACAGGAGTGAGAGTTTGGAGAGACTCTTGGCCCCGCTCTCCCCATCTGCAGCGGCCACAAGCTGTCTTCCCTCCGGGCTCCTTGGATCTTCGAGCCTGTCCCTCCTGAGGTTGTGGGGCCCAGTTCTTGTTTCTTACATTCTCCTTTTCCGGAAGAATTAGAGCTGTTGCTCCTGAATTTCAGTGTTTAATTCCCCAGCCATCTCCACACACTGGGGGAGTTTAATTCTCCCTCCCATTACACCTGGATCACTAGATTTCCTAATTCCCCAGAATGTGCTTTTGCGATATCACAGTTCTGGGACAGCTAAGCCTCTGACCTGCCTCCATGGTCTGCTCAAGGAATGGCCTCTCAAGTATCAGGCCTCTAGCCAGCCCATCTCTATGGGTAGGGACCCACATGCCTCTCCCGTTTGACCAGGTTTGAGGATTGCAGCTTGTCCTCCACTGTGTTCACTGGACTAACCTCCAGTTCCTGTGCTTTGCTTTCTCTCCAAGGGCTGTGAGCAGTGTGTGTGCGATAGAGGTGGGAATTTTGGTGATACTTGTATGATGCCAATACACACCTCCGTTTCCCTCTGTGATTGGTATTGCTATAATTAGAAAGAGCAGGAGACATGAGGTGTTTTGTCACGTAGCTGTCATGGGGTGATATGAATGGGTCATTGAGGACTTGCTGGAACCAACATACATCAATGGACTACCCGACAGAGACAAGGGAATAATTGTCATCTGTCCACGGGAGGATCTCCTCTTGGCTGAGTGAAGCATACATGGACTCGTTATGTTTTTGGGAGCAGGAAGAACTGGACTCACAGATGCAGGGAGCTCTATTGGAGAGAAGACAAATGGACAGGCACAGTGAATGGAAACCAAACTGTTTTCTACAGCAGCGTGGCTCAAGGGCATTGGCCAGTATGGACTATATTGTCGTCTTTGCTTCTCTGTGCTAAGCCAAGGACTTTCCAATGCTGTGTTTCGGTTGACTAATAAACCCTGCTATGTTTTCAAAGTCTGCCCAGTGTCACAGCACAAACTTGCTCTGTGCATCGAATGAGGAACAGTCTCTGAACAGGAGTGTCGTTCAGCTGGACCTGTTGGCAGAGCTCACAGGTTGAAATAGGAGTGTTGAAGCCAGAGGCTCAGTCTCAGGTGTTGAAGCTACATGGCCTATCCTTGTGGAAGAGTGGGACCCATTGAGGGTCTAGCGCACTCAAGGGGCACCTCCCAAGGACTGTTTAAAAGCCAGGGCATTGCACAGATCCTATGGATCCATGACCGTGCCAGTGTGCCTTATGGGGAAAAGATATAAAGCAAGAAAAGCATCAGAATGCATATTTGCCATCAGTCCTCTTGGGAATCCCCGATCATTTCCAAAGTGTCTTAAAACCTTCTTTCAAAGCTTACCTCTTGGTTATCAGGTCATGACAGTTTGTAGCCCCAAAAGACCCCCCTCAGTCAGCTTAAACTCAGCTGTTTCTCCCCAAAAAGTCTGTCTGTCGTCTTCAGTCTCCTGAAAGAGGTAAAATCAGTCACTGCCCCTTTCTGTATGGGGCAAAGCTTCAAAAGATGGAGCCTTGAGATCCAGCCTTAGTGATACCAGATTGCACAGGAAACCCATCCCTCAGCCCTCCCCGGTATCATCTGGCCCATCTCAGCATCATAGTCTGTGACGTGTTCATGCTGTCAAGGGCTGGCTCAGAGATCCAGAGAACAGTCATAGGTCAGGGTTTGCTGGCAACGAAAACAGTCATTGACAAACATGAGCAATATATAATCCTTTACAGCTCGACAGTGCATTGCGGGAGAGGACAGGAGCCAGCTGTGTGGGGGAGGTGGGGCCCAGGCACTGGGCACTGAGAGCCTAGAACCGGCTGTGTGCTGGGGAGACGGGGCATGAACCAGCTGTGTGCAGGGGAGATGAGCAGGGGAGAGGTGCTGTTGATGCAGTCGAGAGCAGGTGCGAGCACCGTCTGCTCTGCAGCTTGATGAGGGAGCCCAGCGTCCCACTGTCAAGTGCCCCGCCTCCCAAGGGGAAGCTCCACAGTGTTTTTTCTGAGCCCAGACTTGTATGAGGAGGGAAGAAATTGGCAGCAAGTCTCAAAAGCAGCCAGCCCCCAGCCTTTGCCCTGTGCCCCGGGGAGGAGTCAGGTGTCTCCAGGCAGAAATCTGGGGTTTGTGACCCTGCATCCCCACCCACCTTCTGTTCAGCCATTCTGGATATGAAGGGTGATTCCAGAAATGAAGAGTAATTTCAGGAAAAAATGCAGTAATAGCAGCAATTTCCGGAAAACACTGGCCCTAGTCATAACATTAAATACAATAGTCTCAAGATCTAGACCTGTGTTCATCAGATCTGTCACTCTGCCTTCACGTAGTTCACTCTGCTGGTGGGTTCTACCTCTTCCCCCATTCTGTGTCTGGCTTGTCTATTTAGATTGTAAATTTTTCAGGGCATGGGCCATCTACTAGTCTGGGTTTGTACTGTGCCTAGCACAACGGAGACCCATTGTTAGTTGGCTCTTAGGCACTAAGGTAATGAATATGATTTATAATAATAACTCTCCTGCCACTTTGAGCCAAGGAAGCCGACCTTGGGATGTTATGTCTTAAAAATGAGCTGGGGTTAAAACCATGGAATATTCCTTGTGACAAGTATATCCCACAAATTCCATGGACCTTCCTTGTTTTCTTTGCCTTCCCAGGGTTTCCAATTTCCAAACCTGATGTGATCTCGCAGCTGGAATGAGGGGAACAGCCGTGGGTCTCAGACCGCTATGGCTCTGAAAAAAGTGCTCCGGAGAGCTGCCTGCACAGGTGAGGAATTGGGTAAACCATCTCAAAAACTGTCCATGAATACAGGAAACATTTGAGATGCCCTACAAAGACTCTCCAAGTTGTAAGCTCTCCAAGTTCAGGATTGTTCCCTGCAGATGTGGAATCATTAGGCAGATGTCATTCATGGCTTCCCACCTATCCTGACTGACAGTTGGCAGCAGGTCCCTCCCCAATCTCACTTTCCCCTGAGAGTTCTGGTGAGATGCACACCCAGAACTGAGCCCTTCCTCTCTCTCCTCTGGGGAAGGGTTTGGGGAAAATCAGCTCCAGATAGGTTTGATCTCTCCCGCACATATTTTGGTTTGTTCACACCTTTTTCCATTCCTCTCGCTGAGATTTCTTTTCTCTCTGGTGCAGGGAGTGACCTATGTCTGGATTCTCTCTGTCTCCCATCAGGTGACGGGATGGTGAGTGAGAACGAGGAGACACCCCAGCAGGAAGATGCTGAGCAAGTAGAACCACGTGGGATGTTATCAGGAAGATCCAAAGGGAATGTTTCCGGGAGTTGTGCACTCCCAGAAAAAGCAAAAGCCTGTGAGACTCAGCACAGGCCAGAGGAAAACTTCAGTAGCCACTCAGACCTTATTACATGCGAGAGAATCAACTTGGAAGAGACATGCTACATATGCCATGAGTGTGGGAAAAGCTTCAATGGGAGCTCTGACCTTCTCACACATCAGAGAATCCACAGGGGAGAGAAACCCTACATGTGCTCTGAGTGTGGGAAAAGCTTCAGTCGGAGCTCACACCTTATCAGACATAGGAGCATCCACACAGGAGAAACGCCCTACACATGCGCTGAGTGTGCAAAAAGCTTCAATCGGCGCTCAAGCTTTATTAGACATCAGAGAATCCACACAGGGGAAAAACCCTACACGTGCTCTGAGTGTGGGAAATGCTTCAGTGATAACTCAGTCCTCATCTCACATCAGAGAATCCACACAGGAGAGACGCCCTACATGTGCTCTGAGTGTGGGAAAAGCTTCAATCAGAGCTCAAGCTTTATTAGACATCGGGCAATCCATACTGGATGGACACCCCACACATGCTCTGAGTGCGGGAAATGCTTCAGTTATAGATCAGCCCTTAGCACACATCAGAGAATTCACACAGGTGACAAACCCTATGGATGCTCTGAGTGTGGGAAACGCTTCATGGATAATTCAGCCCTCATCACACATCAGAGAATCCACACAGGAGAGAGACCCTACATGTGCTCTGAGTGTGGGAAAAGCTTCAATCAGAGCTCAAACCTTATCAGACATCAGACAATCCACATAGGAGAGATGCCCTACACATGCGCTGAATGTGGGAAAAGTTTTAAGCAGAGCTCCGCCCTGATCACGCATCAGAGAATCCACACAGGGGAGGTGCCCTACACATGCTCTGAGTGTGGGAAAAGCTTCAAGCAGAGCTCAAGCCTTATTAGACATCAGAAAATCCACACATGAGAGAACTGTAATAAATGCCTTGACTCCGGCTGGGCAAAGATTGTTTTTAAAAAAATCACATTTGCAAATTCCCACATAGCGACCTTTGCACCATCTTCAGCGTGGTCTCTCAGCTCCACCAGATGAGTTGCCTGCTTCTGCCTTTTGCAGCTCCCCGTTCTTTGGGGTCAGTCCTGTGATTTTTTTCTATCAACTCTTTTCCTTTTGAGTCGTAGGAGTGTGTGTCCCTCCAGCCAGGAATGTTCATCAGCTCCAGGTGGGGGAGAGAGGTTTGATCCCAACAAGCTACACTGAGGCAAAAACTACCTGGGCCTGACATCCACTAGGACTGTACGTGGCGTTGGCTGCTCAAGTTAGTGATCTTGGTGTATAAAGACAATTCTAGTTGTAGTGCAGATGCAGCCCAGGTGCGGTGGTTGGCATTAGCTTGCCCCTTGACCTGACCTAAACTCCATCACTTTTCCTAGTCTAAACAAACCCTGAGCCTCACGGTTATACTGTCCCCCCATTTCAAAGCAATTGTTAGTTATCAAGTTCCCCCTTTGGGAACAATTTTTTTCATTCCCATTTGCTCTGATGTTGCTTCAGGTTGTGCTGGAGACCAGATATTTTTACTACCATTTTCCTCACTTAAAATATATTGAACTATAACAGAGAGCAGGAACAGGGCACAGATAGGGAAAATGTCATTTCACCCTCTGTAACAACAGAAGAAGATAGGGTAAGTCAGAGGGATTCCTTTATTCGCCATTGTCACGGAGTGTGGGGGGACACAAGGCCCTGCACCCCCGGCTTCCTGCGATTCACCAGGACTCTCAGCCAGCCAGTAAAGCAGAAGGTTTATTTAGACGACAGGAATACAGTCTAAGACAGGTCTTGCAGGCACAGACAACAGGACCCCCCTCAGTTAGGTCCATCTTGGGGTCCCAGGGCGCCCCAGCCCCCTTGGGAGGTCAGAGCCCCGTCTGCCTCCCAGCCATCTCACCAGCCAGCTTCTCAAAACTCCCCCTTCAGTGACCCCTCCCACAGCCTTTGTTTAGTTTCCCGGGCAAAGGTGTTGCCTGGCCTCTAACCCCTTCCTGGGTTCTCATGTTACATGCTCAGGTATTCTCCATCGGTCAGTCTCCCATCCCCCAATGCAGACTATCCTAGCCACACTCCCCTGTCAGCATTCAAAGCCCACAGTAAGAACAGTCCCAGTTCGTCACAGCCATCACCATCCCAACCCCCCTGTTGTTAAATTGGTTAGGTCAATGTTTTTTCTAAAGGGCTGGGAAGAGAATTCCCTAGTAATGACTTGGAACTAGGCAAAGTACCCATGCATTGGGCTCCCAAAGCAGTTGTGGCCCAGGCCCTGCAGGAGGTCGCTCCTGAAGAGATCTCCTTCCTAATCCGTTAGGAATCATGTGCTTACTATTGGGGAAATGCAATCCCTATCTAGGTAGGGATGGGGAAAACGGATTTGACATTTCTATTCAGCTCACCGCTGTCAGATGCTGCAAATGTGTAGAAAATGAAATCTGTGTTGAATGTGATATAGCTGCAGAAAGATACCTATTTTCAATAGATACCTGACATGGTGTCTTACAGGGATTCTAAGCCACTCCTGAATTTAGTCCCTAATTTGAATCTGTGCCACCAGATTAAGGAAATAAAAGGGCATATTTGGGGGAGTTATGCCTCATTTTCACTACTGATATATTGTGTGGTTGGTGAAGAATTCTACGCCAGAGAAGTGTAAAATTACTCCAAGTAAGGTCAAAGATTGGACAAGAACTCAGGTAGAAATTGCAAGTACTAGTGGTTGCTTTTCACCCCAGAGATGGAAGCTATGGTGACCTGTGGCCCAGGTAAACTATTTTTAGAACGCTGCTCCCTAGTTAAGTGGCATTGATCACACTCCTAAAGGATGCCATGATTAAATTGGGCACAACTGACTTTTACCATTTGGATCCAAAGTTTCATGAAGCACAGAGAGAAACAGCTGATTCCTTCAGAGCCATTCCATGAATATGGGTCCCAATCTGGCTGACTTGTTGGACAAGAAGCACTTCCATGCTGGGCAAATGATGGTAGCCAAAGAGGGAATGTATCAGGTTCAAAGTTCAGACTGCAGGATACATGAATGTTGAGTCCAGAGTCTGTGGTTTGGTCTCTTAGCTTTGCTATTACGTCTTATGCATTTGTATCACTTCTCCACCTGCTGCTACTTTGAAAGATTAGAAAGTGTGAAAATAGAGCACAGGTGCTTTTTCTCATGATGCAGCCTTCCCACGTAGTGTGAGACCCCTTCCACCCACACTTCTGGGAGAAGAGCCAGGGCGAAATGAACTCACAGAAATGGAAGGCTCCTAGGTTATTGTAGAATGTGACTTCACACAAAGCTGACTGGATGGAAATGGGAATTAAGAGAAAACTGCCCTATAGGTTTATATTTTGTAATCTTTGAATAAGTTGTTACCAGCGACAATAAAATTAAAAATGAAGTTAATTAGTGTAAAGTAAGAGGCTGATTATGTGATAACTTTCAGTGTTACAATATAATTCAGGTTTTCTTCTAGTTCTCTCCCCGCCCCCTCCTACTATATCGGCAATGGTGGCTAATCCTGAAAAGTAAAACCTCACTCCAAAGGAATTCCAGTGGGGGAACATGTGAGAGAAATAGCATGTATGAAAATAGAGACCCAGTGTCGACTGTAATTATTTCTATTTCAAATGGAATTTATTTTGATAAACTTTAAAATAAATTTTCTGTTAAGAGGAAAATTGCTTGAGACAAGATGTGTAACCTTTTCCTCAGTTAGAGGGTAACAGCCACAGAGTTCCCCAATCCGCTTGTTTGCTAAACAAAGACATATCAGGCAGGAGAGGTCAGAATTTAAAATGGTGATGGATGCATGATGATTGATATTTTGCAACCAGTTATTTTTATGGGTGCTGAGGCCCCTTTTCCTTTGGAGGAGGCCAGCTGTTAGAGCCCAGCTGTTTAACCCTCAGGCCTGGCCATGGAAACCTCCCCATAACTGGCCTTATGTTTCTTTCATGTTTGATACCTTTGGGGTTCGCACATCCACACTACATGCGATTTATGACAGCAGATACTTTGAGAAAACTGCTGGGTTAAGCAGGGCTATTCCAAACTGACGTTGGCCCAAACTCTGCCTCACTTCATCTAGAGCGGGACACGTCTGTATCGAAGGACTAGTTCACACCTGATTTGCCCAGAGACCTCGGGGGAGGTGTGGTAAGGTGGGGTAAGCTGGAATCTACAACAATAAAGTCAAAGGTAAGGGTGGAAGTCCTTCAGCTTTCAGATCAACAAGCCTGTTCTGTTCATTCCCTCTGACGCCTCTGGCACTGGTCACTCTCAGCAGCATACTGGGCTAGATGGATCATTGGTTTGACCTAGTATGACCAGGCTTGTGTTCTTATGTAAGTCAGCTAAGAGAGACTGACTGCCAGGATCCCAGGACTGATCCCCTCTGGGGAATGAAGCACAACGGCGACAGACTAGGCAGCCTTCACTAGTCTCCTGTACCTGAAAAGCCTGCTAGCCCCAAGTGCTGGGCCCTCTATGCCATTACCTGGTTCCTCAACTGCAGCTACAGTTCCTACTCCATGTGACTCCAAAGCCGAAGAGCTGCAGAGATCCAACCCCTTGTTAGCTTTGCAATTTATTTTCCTTTTTCTGTTTTTGTCTATTGTTTTTTATGGACATGGAGCCTTCCAGCCTCTCTATTCGATTGGGATGTAACTGTGGCTCAGTGGGTGTGAGTGTGTGAACACTTCTGAAATCTACACAGGGAAGATGCTAAGAATAGTTCCCCAAATCTTAATAGCCTTAAAACTCTGCCCTATGAAATGACTGAATGCATGCTCCTTTCCCTATGGAAGCATTGCAAGGAATTGAGCTGTCAGATGTACATTGTTCAGCGAGAGCTGTTTGAACTTCTTTTATTGCTGTCTCTGTAAGGTCTGTCTGTGTGTTTTGGGGCGAGAGGGTGAGGAGAAGTATTAGCGACGCAATAGTGAAATCTAAGGAGAAAACGAATTCGCTTTGAGGCTGTGGGCTAAATGTAAGCACTAATTTGGTTTCCGTATTGAAATATTCAGCTGGCTAAATCTGGGATGCACTGCCTGGGTGAAAATCTCTGATTGGGATTTCGGCATCACTAAATATGCACCTGCCTCCTTGGGTTGCTGTTTTAGGATTTATAAGGGTTGATTTTCTGCTGTATTCATCTGATGGTTTGACTAAATTGACGACTTGATTCCAACGCAATATCCTTGTTAACTCATCGATTTACTGATTTGCCCTGAACTTTCTCACTGTATTGTTTAACCCTTTGTTAGCTGAGTAGTATTTATAGTCATTTAGCCTTAGTGATGTGTGTTCTTGGTTTTATTTGTTCATGTTAATAAAACATGTAACTGGGATCTTGAGTCATTTCTTTCAATAAGCAACAGGGGCTGGAGCTGTGGAGAATGTGAGCGGAGATCAGCCACTCCCCATCTGAGCCTTCTCAGATTCCTCTAAATTAACACTGTTTCCCCCAAAGGGGAGCAATGGAGGGGCATCTATCTTAGCTCCAGCTGTGTCCGGGTGGGGAGGGAGAGCTCAGACCATCACAAGGGAAAATAAGCTCCCCTACCCAGGCTTTCAGGAATTCAGGAGGGGGATCAGTGTGTCCGAGTGAGGTGGGGCTGATCTGAGTAGGGGTCAGGGGTCTTGCTCTGCAGTCACTGTCATGGCCATGCCCAATCCTTACCTCAGTCTGGTTTGCCCAGGGATTGGGCCTCGTCAGGCCAAGACGGGGGTTGGAGCTCTGGTTGGAAGGGCTGTAAAAGGTAGTGAACAGCTTGTAGATTTCAGCCAGCAGGGTGTTGGCAGAGTAAATGTGTGTGTGTTAACGGGATGTTGCTGAAAGAGGACAGGATGAAGGTGGTGCTGGCAACTAACTGCATCTCCTGCTTTTCAGAAGTCTGAGGTTTGCAGCTGTAGAGGTTCTGCCAGGGGCTGACATTGCACCAGACAATCTTAACTCTGCATTAAGGAAGTGTTTTGCCCTTTAATTAACACTGCTCCCTGAGTACTAACTGGGCTGTGAGGCTGACCCCCAAGCTAAATGCTTAGAAAGAAAACAATGAAAATATCCACTGTCCATGACTCATTTAAAACAACTCTTGTCCCTCCTGTCTGCACTGGCAATGGTGAGAGGAAACCAAGCCAAGTGATTCATTCCCTCGGGAGAAGTTTAACCACTTCCATTCTCTGTATCTTCACTATAAGGGAAAGGAACAAGAAAAGCAAATTGAGTTCACAGGGAGAAAGTGGCAGATTTCTTTTCTCTCCAAGGCCCTGAGAGCAAACCCTGTTCTCCACATGACCCTTTTCTTTATATTTAACTCCTCCCCGTTGGGCTGGATCACTGCTAGTAACAAACCCTTGCTCTACTCCCTTCAGCGTCTCAGTGTGGTTACGATTGGATGAGTAATGTCCGTCCTTTCCCCTTCAGCCTGCCTCAGCTAGAGATAAGGAAGTTCTCCCTCACCAGGTGCCCTAGCCATGTGTCTGTGTGTCCACCACCATCTGTCCTTCCACTGGCAATCTTCTCAGATCACTGCACAGGGAAGAGAGCTTAGTGCCTGTAACCATGCCTCAGTGGGCCACAGCTGAGAGAGCCAAATTCAGGACAAACTGCTGAGAAATAGGGAGATACACCCCAAGGCTGGTGCCTAATCCCCCATAGGATATACCAAACCAGCAACAAAAGGAAACTTCTGCTTCACCACACTGGCTAACAAGACGTCATAAAAGCAGTTTCCTTGGGCATTCTAGACCTTGTATTACCATTGAAAACACTAGACTTAGAAATGAGTGGTTCTTTAAAACCAATCTCTTCAAATAAGAGGTTCTTCTGATCCCAAAGGACCAGCCACCCACCCAAGTCAATATATAACTTACATATTTCCCAAAAATCACGTTGATGCCAATCCTTTAGTACCTAAATTCTAAAGGTTTGTTTATAAGAAGAAAGAAAGAAAGGTGAGAATTCAAATTGGTGAAAGGAATCAAATACATACAGTAATTGCAAAGTTCTTGGTTCAGGCTTATAGCAGTGATGGAAGAAACTGCTGGCCTGATAAGTCTCTGGCTGCTTCCAAATCACTGGAAGGTCCTCAGTCCCTTGGTTAGAGGCTCCCATTAGTATAAGTCCATAGTCCAGAGGTTTGAGCAGGAAAGAGGCTGGAGCAAGATAGAGACACAGTGGAGATGTTTCCGGGGCCTTTTATAACTTCTGCCATGTGGAGGGAAACCCATTGTTTCAAAGTCCTTAGCACAGCTAGTGGAAAATCACAGGTGAGATGGGAGCTTGGAGTCACATGGGAAAGTCCCCATCCATGCCCGATTTTGCTCAGTCATTCCAGGATGGATACTTTGCAGGATACTTCAGATGGAACATTCACAGAAAAGTCCGTTCAATGTAGATGGGCATCTCCCATGGTCCATTGTGAGTTAAGTGTCTTTTTGATGGGCCACTCAATTTGAATAGTCCCTCCAAGACATCCTGGCTAACTACCTTGTGGGCGTTACCCCAAGAGCAAACATATTTGAAATACAGGTATGGAGCCAATGCTCATAACTTCAAATACAAAAATGATACATGCATACAAATAGCATACTCATATTCAGCAAATCATAATCTTTTCATAGACATCTTACATGCCACATTTTGTACCAGATTTGTTGCAAATCTATAACAGTGGTTGCATTAATGATCTATGTGGTCATATTTTAATCAGATAACGTCACCTGATTTTTGCATCTCCCTGTGAAAATACAACTGACCCGTGTGGCTTTCTACAGGGTGTCATGATGTTAACGTTGGGGAATTCAATCTCTGTACTTGTGGGGGGTGTTGCTTCTTTACAGCTGACTCAGAGCTTCCAGCCTCGGGCTGCCCCTGCCTCACTGCCAGGCACACCGGACTGTTAGCTGCACCCACTGTCCTTGCCAGGGGCCCTGCTGAACCCTGGGGGGCTGCACTGCAGTGCTGGGGTGACTCTGCAGGGGGAGACGCTGCTGTGGAGCAATGTAGAGCAGGGGCAGGAAGGAGCCGGGGTCACTAGTCACATTCTGACCTGCCCAATGTTCCACATTTGGGACTGGCCGAGAACAGTTCTCACGGGAAGGGGAATGCAGAGCAGTGACACTGGAGGTGCCCAGACCTCCACTGGGGGCGGCGCGGAAATTAATAACGGGAAGAGCATTTGCGAAATTAGTCGTCACTGACAAGATTTGTCTCTGTTCTTATTTCACGTTCTGGTGTTATTTAGAAGGATCAGAACATATTTTTACTCTATTAATTAAACACTGAATTTTAGTTAATCAAGCCTAAAACTTAGTATCACTTTTTTTTCTCTGTCCTAGCAAGAATGAATTGAATTTTGTGACTTTCTGGAAAGTGCAGAGAGATTAAATGTGGGGAATTCAGTCTCTGTGTTTGTGAGTTGATGTTTTCCTCGCACAGGTCAGTGCCTGCATTGAAATTCCAAGAGGGATCTAAGGGTGGGCACTTAATTGGCAGAGCGACGTCTCTCAGGGTGTGAAAAATCCACCCCCCCCCCCAACCTATATAGTTAAGCTGACCTAAGCCCTGGTTAGCTAGTGCTAAATAAAAGGGAGAATTGTTCTGTCAATGCAGCTCTTACAGGGATGGGAAAACCCCTCCAGTGGCTGTCTACTCCAAAGTGCTATAGCAGGGCCACAGCAGCATTTTAAGTGTAGACAGAGTGAAACTAGATCTGGCTCCAGTTCGCACTGTGGATGCTCAGGCACTAAGATTACAGTAATAATAACAAGAGTCTAGTGCTTCCATAGTTGGCAGGATTTGAACCTGCGCAGGGTGACCCCAATGGATTTCTAATACATCACCTTAACCACTCCGCCACAACTACTTGATGTATGGTTATCTCACTACACGATGATTCTGTTCTCACAGAATTGTCACGTCAACATGTTTGCTCAGACCAGCTTCCCCAGCACACTCACGGCTGCGCATCAGTGTACGTGTGTCCTTGGCTGAACAGCGAGAATTCCTGCCCATTTCCCTTCCGGCTGGAGCAGGATGAGAGTGTCTTTGTGTTAACGACATTGCTGTAGATTGTTGTTCATTCCCCAGGTGACAAATTCAGACAGTCCCTTTCCTATTCAAATCTCCAGCCCACCATTCCACTAGCAGGGGCCAGGATTTCTCTGGGGCACTGAAATATTTCAGGGGGTTGGTGCGTGAACTCAGCCTTGCATTCCATCCTTGGTGTTTCATGGACTAACAACAGCAGCAGAAAGAAAGAGCCGAGCCAATATCTCCCTATCAGGGGTGCAGGTGGCCATATTTTTACCTAGGTTAACATTTCCCATGTGAAGAATTTAATGATTGTGTGACCTACTGACCTAAAAGCCATGATGGTTCTGCCCTTTGGGTTTTTGGGACATTGCCCTGTTCAGATAAATATGAGAAAATAAAATCAAAGTAAATTAAATTTACTTTCATCTCCATTCACATTCAACATTCACATGTGTTAATATAACACACAGCATGAAACATTTACCAGAAGACTAAACCTGTTAGCCAGAGGTAGATGCAGAAGGGTCAAAGGGCCCAATTAACTAAACCGAGAATTAAAAATTATAACTATATTAATAAGTCTCAATTTAGCTTCTGTAATGGAAGGTGGGACCAAAACCAGCAGCAGTGAAAGTAGCTAAGCTGTGGCTGTTATGGGCAGCAGCAGAATGGGCCCTGGGGATGAGGTGGGGAGGAAGTAATTTCAAAATAAACCCAAAACAAAACACACAATAAATAAAGTCAGAGCTGAATAGGAAGGATGGATCTATGTTTTCCCCCTGCTTTTTTATGCTAGCTTTCCACTATGAACTATTTTTCATAGTGGAAGGATATGTTACAGACACTTCTCCAAATAGCAGTGTTAGAAATATTTTTTAAAAGAAAGACATTTCATATCAAGCATCTGTGCTATACTAGCAATAGGCCATCGCATGGTGTATGTTCATAGGCTGTCAATGCTTTCCTGAGGTCTGTGGCAAAGAAAAAGGCCTTCAACCCTAGACAACTCGTGCCTCCCAATATGCGGTGGGACACTATGTGAACGGGCGGACACGTGACCGCCCCACATGTCTCCTCTGCCCAGTGACCCCACACACACCCTGCCCAGCCCGGGGCCACCATGCTCTCCTTACCCCCACGTTACCTGGCAGCTGGGTGGGGAGTGAGGAGCGGGACGGAGCCGTTTCTGCCTGAGAGAGCCTGGCTCCCCACCCGGGTTCTTCTGCCGGGGACAGGGACCAAGCGAGCAGGATCCCCCTCTTCCACACAGCATGCTCAGCCCCTGTCCCTAGCAGCCGAGTCTGGGCAGGGAGTGGGCTGCCGCTACCTCCTAGCCAGGCTCCCTCAGGTAGAAGTGGCTCCGTCCCGCTCCCCGCCCAGTTCTGGCTGCGAGGGAGAGCAGCTGAACCTGCCAGGAAAGCGGAAGAGAGGGAGGCGCAAGGAGAAAAGGACAGAGCCCCTCTCCCTCCCTGCTTCCGGCAGGCTAATCTGGGGGGCACTTGACTCCCGCATGCCCACGTCATCTCTGCATGCGCCAGTATGAATTGCCTGCTGCTCTGTATCTGAACACATGCAGCTAATTAGAGAGACAAGTTGGCTGAGGTAATGTCTTTTTTTGGATCAAGTTCCAGTGGTGAGAGAGACAAGTTTTTGATCTACACAGAGCTCTTCTTCAGGTCTGGGAAGGTTACTCCGAGCCTCACAGCTAAATACAAGGTGGAACAGATTGTTTAGCATCGGTAGTTAGCACATATTCTAAGTCAGCATTTCTCAAACTGGGGTCCCTGAGGATACCCCAGGGGGTTTGCGGGCCACGCTGACCAACTCCTCCCCCTCCCTCCCAGCACCTCCTGCATGCTAAAAGTCCGGCAGCACAGCGGGGTGAAGGCAGGCTTCCTTACTGCCCTGGCTCCGCACTGCTCCCGGAAGTGGCTGGCACGTCCCTGAGGCCCCAGGGAGAAAGGGGGGTCTCCATGCGCTGCCCCCAACCTGAGTGCCGACTCTGCAGCTCCCATTGGCTGGGAACTGCGGCCAATCAGAGCTGCAGGAGCAGTGCCTGCAGGCCGGGGCAGCGCACGGAGAACCTCCTGTCCCCCCTATGTAGGAGCCACTGCCAGAGGGATGTGCAGGTTGCTTTTGGGAGCTGGAGGCCGGAGCTCTCACCCCCTCCCACACTCCAGCCCCCTGCCTTAGCCCAGAGCCTGCCCCCCGCACACAAACGCTCTCCCAGAGCCTGCACCCCTCACCCCCTCCTGCACCCCAACCCCCTGCCCCAGCCTGGTGAAAGTGAGTGACGGTGGGGAAGAGAGCAGGAGGTAGGGCCTCAGAGAAGGGGCAGGGCCTTGGGACAGGGGGCGGGGCAAGGACTGAGTGGGGGGCTTAGGGGTCCCTGAAAAAATTTAAATGACAATGGGGGTCCTCGGGTTGCTAAAGTTTGAGAACCGCTGTTCTATGGGCCTATTCAAATGGAGTGGCCCATTAACACTTCTGCAGTCACAGGACCAAAAGAAAGGGGGGACGGCTAGTGGAGTTACAGATTGTTGTAATAAACGATAACAATAAGGCAGTTACAGTGCTGCACCTAAAGAGCAGCCGTTGCCGATAGTGCTATATACTACCAAGTGGAAGACCCAGTATCAAGGTCTTGGTCTCCTGCTTCTGAGGCTGGAGGGCTTTCAGTCAGCCTTTCATCACTGCCCTCTATTCCTGCTCTCCTGCCTGACTTTGGAACCTCAGATTTGGATATGTTCTTTATACAAATAATTCAAATGACAATATTATAATTAGTCTTATTGCAGGAGTAATCAGAGGTCCCAGCCAGGGTCAGGGCCTCACTGCACAAGGTGCTGCACAAACACATGGTAAGAAAAGTCCTCTTTTAGATTGCAAAGAGAGTTTGCAATCTAAAAAGACAAAAGCAGACAAAGAGACCAGGAGCGGGTTACAACATACCAGCAAAAAAAATCAGAGCCATGATAGACTCTCAGTTTGTTTGTTCCATTTCCCTCCTTCCTTCCTCTCCACAAGACAAACAACATACAAAGGATGCAGGAGAAGGATGGCAATCAAAATATGTGTACTTTTATATGCATTACATACATTTTTATATGTGCATGTTAATAGATATTATATACCTTTTTAAAAAATACACATTACTATACCCAACAGGTCCTCATGTAACCATTATTAGTTTAGCCAATTTCTAGCAAGTCCTGTTGAATATCTGCGAGCTATTTTAACAGTTTACATGTTTTTATTATTTTTAAGAAAAGGGGCAAGATGTATATCTATAACAAACAGCATTTCTCATTATTTGTTGTTGTTCACCCTCTTGTCTTTCACATCCCACTCCCTTTGTTTCCCATCCCTTGCTGTATTATGTCTCTGTTAGGGCTGTGCCCTGAGGAGTTTACAGTTTGTCTATATTTTAATAGTCTGTGATTGCTGGGTACACATAATAAGGTGCTGTAAGGATTTGTGCTCCACTCCCTAGGGGTAGGGTTGAGAGAGCCAAATACAGCCTGGAGTAAGCAAGCCTGATTCTGATCTGACTTATACCAGAATAATCACATTGTCTTCAGTAGAGTTACTTCAGATTTACATCGGTACAAATATAATCAAAATCTGGCCAAGCGGGTGCAACTGCTGCGGAAGTCTCTGGACCAAGTTCAGTGGTGATGTAAGCTTGCACCCCTCCCGCGCACAAACTCCCTCCCAGAGCCCAATTCCTACTCTCATTATAGCCAATAGCAGAAGTTCCATTTACTGCACTGGGACTAAGATTTGGCCTAAAATGGGTCAAAGTGAGACAAAGAAAAAAAACTTGCCCAGATTTGGCATTTAATAGATGTACTATCCACATGTAACTTACTCTCCATGGGGGCAGAAGAAGGATGTAACAGGAAAAGCAACTAACCAGCAGGTACAAGAAAAAGCAGGTCTTTTCCTCACCAATACATGAATTTATGCTGATCGAATCTGAACATTCCTAAACCCAAATTCAGCTCTGGTGCCAGCAGGCAACTCCCAGAGTGAGGTGCATTCCCTTAGGCTAGGGGCTGAATTTGCTACCCACATCATTGTTCTCCACACCGACTTGTCAGGCTCTGGGTTTTACATGGTCAGGCCTGGTAGCTGGAGTGTTGGTCAAAGCCAGATGTGGGGTTGGGACTGGGCCAGGGCCACTCTGAAACCAGGGCCCAGGGACAGGCTGTGGGTCAGAACTGGGGTCAGAGTCCACGTACAGACTAAATTAGGATCACAGTCAGAAAACGAGTTGAAGCCAGGCTGGAGTCAGTCCAAGGGTCTGGGGATCAGGAGGCTAATGCAGACCTGGAGCAGGGTCAGGGCAAGGCATGAACCAGGCTGAAGTAGACTGGGACAAGGGTTGGGGGCAGGAACAAGAACCAGATCAAGAGCAGGCTGGAAGCATAGGAAATCTGTAATATTTCGGGCCCTACCAAATTGATGGCTGTGAAAAACATGTCATAGACTGTGAAATCTGATCTCCCCCATGAAATCTGGCTATTGTAGGGGAGACCAGATTTCACAGAGCTAGGCGGCTGGAGACCGGCAGCTGCTGGCCAGTAGCCCAGCTCCGAAGGCAGCACAGCCACCAGCAGCAACGCAGAAGTGAGGGCAGCATGGTACGGTATGGCACCCAGCTCTGAAGGCAGCAGCGCAGAAGTATGGGTAGCAATACCAGGACCTTCCCACAATATCCTTGCGACCATCCTCCTCCCAGCCCGCTTTTGGGTTGGGACCCCCACGGTTACAACACTGTGAAATTTCAGACTTAAATATATGAAACCGTGAAATTTACAATGTTAAAAATCCTCTGACCATGAAATTGACCAAAATGGACCATGAATTTGGTAGGGCCCGAGTAATACTGCAAAGCAGCAGAAGGGTTCCTGGCCAGGAAGTGCTGTTGCACAGACTGACTTGCAGCTCTGCAGGGTCAGTGAAATACCTGTGCCTGGGGCTCATCTGCCCTGGGTCTTGCTCAGGGACAGGCTGCAGCATACTGAGTGATGAGTCCCTGCAGGCTCTGTTGGAGGAGTGAGTCAGGGCAGCTGAGTGAGCTGCCCTGGCCTGGCTGCAGGTTTGCCTCACAGATCAGATGAGGGGCACTTACCCTTGTTTTCTAGCCAGCTGATAGCCAGTTAATTTATACCGCCCCTGGACTTGGGCCAAGATCCACAAAACGGACACTGATAGTGTCTACTCAGCTAGGGGAACCTAATATTGTGTTTATTTATAAAGCCCACAATGCAACTTTGTGAAGGTGCTCAGGATGCTGTCCAATAAGTTTACAATCAAATAAATGAATAGAAACATAAAATATATTAGAAATAATCAATAAAGCCACGTTTAGCATTTGATGCTGAAAAGACATGGCCAGTAATCTAGAGTAAAGAGTTAAAAAAAAAAAAAAAAGTAAATCTGGGTCTGTAGAGCTTTAATTCCCCATCCTGGGTCAAAAGATGTACCTATTTCGCAACTGTCAGTAGCACTGCAACCTGGGGCACACTGATCAACCGGGCTCCTAGGTTAAGGTTTTGAATGTCTTTTTATTAGTACTTTGGAGCTTCTGATGATATTGTACAGCATTTGCAAACTTCTCACTAATCTGCTGCATGTAGAGTGAAGCCTCTACTCTACCCCCACGCACTAGTGGGTTATAATGAAAAGACCAAGGCACTTTTAACTGAGTAAGGGTTTGAGGAGTGGGGCCATTGTGCTGTTGCATACCAGCTTACAGTACTAGATGAGTCACAGTGGTCTTTGAAAACCAGTTCTCTTACCCCCAAACAAGCATCATCTCTGTTCTTTAAATTAAGCATTGTATCTATAGTGTCTAGGAATGTTGTGGAAAAACTAAATGAGTAACACATTTTCTTTTCTTTTGAAAGACCAAAATACGCATTGTTGGATGAATGTACAAGTGCTGTAAGCATTGATGTTGAAGGAAAGATATTCCAAGCTGCAAAAGGTTCTGGGATATCCTTGCTTTCTATTACACACAGACCTTCTCTTTGGTGAGTATATCCAAGTCCTTACAATGGGGGGTTATTTTTAGCTTTCTACCAGATGATAGACTCGCTTTTCTTCTGTGCTCCAGTACACTTGTTAAATCAATATCTACACTCCTTTTAAGATAACTTGACTACAATAATAGACATGTAAATGCATTTAGCACTGATTTTCTCCCTTTTATGTACACCTATTTATTTCCTTTTTTAATGCAATTGAATTTTTCACTCTTAATAGCAACATGCAGATAGCTAAAGAGCCAATGAATTAATACATCATGTCACAGCTGCAGCAAGTATCACCATATTATTCTGTAAACATGAAGGGAAAAGATAAATAGAATGGCTACTTCTCAGGTAGGTTGTCCATTGCTTGGAAGAAGAAGATGGCCAATAGGTCACCAAGATAATCTCCTTTGTCTTTGACAAGGAAGAACAGACCCATCATTTTTAGTGTCAATTATGCAGTCTAATCCTGCATTTTTTTTTACCTCTCAGTGCACCCGCAGGCAGAAAAGTTATATTTCATATTTACAAATCAGGTTGTTTATACAAAGAAAAATATTGGGACAGTGAGAGAGACCTTTCTAAATTAGGCAGTAACAACTATAAAAGATCCCAGCATAGGCAATATTTTTATAGAGCATATCAAGTAGTCAGATACATACAAATGTTAAGTGCAAAGAAAGCAAAAAAGCACAAATCTGTTGTTACTAAATGGGAACCATTAGTCCTCAAGTCCAAGTTCTCCACTGCCACCTTCTTTTTTTATCCTGTGACAAAAGGCCTTGTGCCAGCTTGACCTCACAGCTGAAATATGCTGTAATACTGTCCCATTCCCTTAGCTTCTCTGAGAAAAGGATTGCTTCCGCCGTATTCCTCCCTAGTCAATGGGACTACTCGCAGAGCAGAAAGTAAAGCATGTGTAGGATTGGGGCCTAAATTATGAAAAAACTCAAATGACAGGAAATCTGGAAAAATAGATGTTTGCCACCCACAAGCTCAGCTCCCATATTCCACTTATTTTTAAAAGAGATTAGATTACATTTAAAAATAAAAAACCCTATTTAAATATAAAAAGGGGCAAGACTATTTTAAAATCACTGGATAAGAAAGGAAGTATCTAGTTAAGTACGGGAGTCGGGGAGAGGTGTCTAGCCTACAAGAGAGTGAGAACCCAGAGGGAGCTTCTATGTATTGGTTTGGATTGAAGGTCTTTGGAGGTCTACATTTCCACTGTTTTTACTTGTTTTCAGATAATTATGCTGGTCAGGCAGGTTTCCAGTTCCTCCTGTAATCTCCATTTGTTTATCAAAATTATCAACTGATCTGATGGTTTGATAGCAAGAGACACAAATTTTAATACATCCATTTCATAGACTTGTGGGGAATATACACTGTGTATTGTGCAGGTGCAGGTGATGTTCTTGGTCTTGAATGGGAAGAAGGAAGGACAACATTCTGAGATTTAGACTTAAAACTTCTTCAACTCAGCTTTGCTTCCTGGTTATTGCAGTGCAGAAACAGAAGATCAGATTATGAACTGTTCTCTCCTCCTCAAGGACAACACTGGGCAATACCGTTTCATGCAGCAGATTGGCTGCTCTCCCGGACAGCATTAATCAGCCATCTCAGACTGTTTTCTTCTCAGGACATGTGATGTGGTGCTCATAACAGCACATCTGCTGGAATTCCCCTCCCCCATGTTCTTTTAAGTGTCTGTGTGTCTCTTGAAAAAGTCCACGTGCACATCTTGTAATATTTCTTTGAGCACACGCCTTGCTGTTGATTGAAAGATCTATGACACCTGTGCAGGGTTGGTTTTTTTTCACTGCTTGCAAATCAAGTAACACTGGAGGACTGAAGTGTTTGGACAAGCAACGCTGACAGTCAGGGCTTGAAATTCAGGAAAACTGACGTATAACATCAAATAAATACAGTCATACCAATGGCATTCGGCTGCACCACGTCCTGCAAAATATCGGGACCTGTGGACTTTCTGGTAGGAAGGTATAATATCACATAAAATTAAATGGTCTATATGCTCCCTCCATTCTATGGAGTGGAAGGGGCCATTTTAGATAAATGGGGGATAGGGTTTGTATAGGGGCCCCATAGCTGTGGAGTTGTGTGATGTCCTTGTGTGAAGGGGACTCCCTGCAGCATGAGGCCTTCTGCTCAGGTAAGTGCCCATGGAGAGCAGCTGCTCATTCTCTTCAGGTGGGTGGGCAGGAGAGAAGGATTTTCCTTGGCTGGTTGAGGAGGTGTAGAGGTCTCGACTGCTTTGGTGAGTGCAGCCAGGAAAGGGGGCTCCCTGCTGCCATTCCCTTCTGGACCGAGAGCCCCAGATGCTTCTGCTGTTACAGTATCTGAAGAAACAGGACTTTGCCTGGCAGCTGAAGTGGGGGACAGCCACCTCCACCCCCTGAGGCAGAAGGCCCTGGGGTGGCACCCCTAATAACCCAGCGGAGGGCGCCCTCCAGCACCACCTCAGCAGGGAGTTCTGAGAGGGTGGGGGGCTCAACTGCTGCAAACTGCAGCTTGTCTTTGTCTACACTCAGGGGTCAGCACCAGTGCAGCTACATAGACTGCTGGCCAGCAACTGCTGAATCCCTGTGTAGGCAAGGCCTTAGTGACTTCCAATAAGTCTTAGGCTACAAAGTGCTGAAGTCTCTTTTTGAAAATGGGATTTAGGCTTCCAAGTCACATACTCACTTTTAAAAGCTTTACCCAGTGACTCTAAAAACGCCCTGTTCTCAGCCATGGTGGTACTGCAGTGTGAAGATGTTTTATACAAAAGAAGGGCCTTGCTCAAAGTCTGCCTTAAGGCACTTAACACCCAGGAATCTCAAACCTTACTTACAAAAATGTCCCCAAAGCCATTACTAATATTTTAAATTCTTCTGCAGGAAGTACCATACTCACTTGTTGCAGTTTGATGGAGAAGGAGGCTGGCGTTTTGAACAATTGGACACTGCTAGCCGCTTATCACTCAGTGAGGAAAAACAAAGACTAGAATCCCAGCTTGCAGGAATTCCTGAAATGCAGCAGAGACTGAATGAACTTTGCAAAATTTTGGGAGAAGATTCAGTGCTTAAAACAATGGATAAAGAGGAATAAATATCTTAATTTATGTTTGATATTTTTAATTTTTTTTTTTTTTAGTTAAAAGCTTTATGAATTTAACGACACTTGTTTGCATGCCTTGTGGTAGGCTTAGAGCATAGAGAAACGTAGTCAGCAAAAATAGTGCTTTATAAGATTTTAGCATTTTGGTATTAAGGAAGAAAGTAGTTTGAACCCTGAAAAGTAGATCAGCAAATACGCTGTGTACAAGATTAGTCATGAGAGCTTACAGTAATTCCTAGTGAAAGCCCAATTCACTGCACAAAGTTACCGGCAGTTAGATTTGCTTGGTGAATTCTTGCTTGGGAGTTGAAGGGCAGAATGTGCTCTCATGCCAGATTGCCATGTGCATATGATATGCCTGCTAAACAAAGCAAATCTGGCATGTAACTCAGGCATGGAGCAACGCAAGGCAGGCTTTGGGTGAGTATGCACTTGCATGCAAAAATCTAATTTGGGTACAAGGAAATATTTTTCTGTCCATGTAAAACTGATCTGTTCCTCAGCTGAGCCATATCCATGTTGTTAGCTGCATTTCCTTAGGAAATAACAACATGACAGGCAGCCCAGAAGATAACTGTCATAACAGCCATCCAACTGTCCTTTCAACCAATTAACAGGGATTTAACAAGACAGGTAATACACATGTAGAGTACGGAGTGCCACAATGCATAATTTAAGAAGCCTTTTTCCCTCAGGACATGTACATTAATTCCTAGTAACCTTTCAAAGGATTATGTATGCCCATTATACAGTATACTTTGATAGGCAAGGCATTGGATCCTGAGTCAGGAGACTCGGGTTCTGTTCCTGGCTCTGCCACTGACCTGCTGTGACCTCGAGCAAGTCACTACCCCTCTCTGCCTCAGTTTCCCTATCTGTAAAAAGAGGATAATAAGCCTCACTCACCGGTGTAAAAGGCAACAAAGAGTCCTGTGGCACCTTAAAGACTAACAGATGTATTGGAGCATAAGCTTTCGTGGGTGAATGCCCACTTCGTCAGACACATGGGCATTCACCCACGAAAGCTTATGCTCCAATACATCTGTTAGTCTTTAAGGTGCCACAGGACTCTCTGTTGCCTTTTACAGATCCAGACTAACACGGCTACCCCTCTGATACTTCTCACTGGTGTAAGGCACTTTGTGATTGACTGATGAAAAGACCTATCTAAGATCTAGGTCTTTTTATTAATGCACCCTTTCGTTTTCATGAGCTACCACCCTGATAATAAAAATGCCCAGCAATGACAGAGTTCTTTAAAATGCTACAGCCCTGTGTAACCATCAGTTAATGCCCACAGCCCCTCAGAAAGGTGGGTAAACATTGCTCTCCTCACTTACAAATGGGAGAACACACAAGTTCGCAGCCATGTTTTCAGAAGTCTCTAATTTTGTGTGCGCCTCTGTTTTTTACCTCAGTGGGAGCTGTGGCTGCTCTGAACCTCTTGACAGTCAGCCTGAAGGTGCCTCAAGTGCAGCATGCTTCTGGAAACGTTGACCTTCTTAGTACCTCGCCCGAGGCCAAACACGCAGTGAGTCAGGGTGAGAGATGGGCCTAGATTTGAAGTGCTCCTGAGTTCCAGTTCCTCGAGAACACACTGCCTCAGAGCCTCTGACCTTCCAGAGAAAAGGTTTGTTGCATCCCATATTTTACTTGGTGGCAGCAGCACAAGGGTAGATGAGACAGGATGAAGCGAGTGCAGTCCAGACATGTGCAACTATCCCTTCCCCCTCTGGTACAACAGGCCACTCATAATGGACAGCTCTGGAAGGTAGACTAGAAAGGGACGGCTTTTGAAAGTGATTAGTGTGCTCTGAGGAAACGAGAAAGGCTAAGCAGAGAGAAATTGGATCTGAAGTGTGGTGGGTCTGTTTTAAAAGAAAGAGAGAGTTAATTCTTAGGGGATTGCTGTGTGACTGGTGCTTTGCAGGCTGACAAAGGTGAGTTGCAAAACACAAGCGATGTGTTAAGGCTCAGGGAGGTTTTAGGTCATTTGCTTAGCTGTACTCACTGCTAGTTCTTCCATGTGGTACTTCAGACTGGAGTTGCATTGACATTAGTCGCAGAGAAGGAGGCTCAATAAACTTGCCCTAGAAAAGACTCCAAAATGCCAGCTGGTTGCCATAGATGATATCCTTGCCACTGCCCTTAGTTGGGGTTTCTGTCAGGAGGAGGTCAGCTGTAACTCCTGCTAGTGCTCCACAGAAGACTCCAGCGCCATCCCGACTGTGCCCCCTTTCTGGTAAGCACCACCCACTTTTCACAGTTCAAGAGAGGCTGTTGTTTTGTGGCAATGCAGCTACCTAACAGACACTTATCTGTACCTAGAGATTGCAGCATCTGCGCCACTCACAATCTGTAATATCCTTCACAACACCCTGTGCAGGGGAGAAGTACATTGTACAAAAAGACAACGTGACTTGTTCAAGGTCCCAAAGGAAGGGTGGTGCAAGCAGGGAATTGAACCCAGCTCTCCCAAGTCCTAGGCTAGCACCCTCACCACTTGACTTTCCTTCCTCTCTTCCCTTCCTGGGCTTTCTGCTGCCAGAGATCTCCACCAAGGACTACACCAGACCCTGGAATGAACCTGGCCCTTAGTCTGTGCAGCTGAGTCTCTTTCTCTCCCTTATTCCTGAAGGGAATCGTGTATCTACCCTTGCATCAGTTGTTTGCTAGTCTCATTAGGTGTTTCCTCAGACAATCCACTGAGATGTCTCAGTGTAACAGAACAGAATGGAATGCCCCGGAGAACATTGGAAAAGAATTGGGAAATTAAGTACCTAATTAGATGCAGTGGTGTAAAGCAAAGACAGCAGGTCACTGATTTGGCTGGTGACGTACATGCATTTTAATTTGCAAGCTTCTCTGCACTTTTCTTCCCAAAAGGCTAACTTTCTTTGTTTCTTTTAGTCTTCAAATAAAAATATGTAAATGCTTAGAAAAAGTCCATGGGGTGAAAATCTTTGTTACAAATGAGCATAACCTAAAAAAACTGACTTTTCAAAAGGGAAAAGACCAGTGTATTTTGGCCTTATACCTCTGTAACACATGGTGCTGTGTCAGGCATGGGGATGACAGGTAAAAAGTATAAGGCCAGATCCTGGTCCTGATAGCTTAGTATTAGCCTGCTGGCACAAAGCAGCCACAAAGTTATGTTATCCCTGGATTCCCCCAGTGCCCGGGGACCTCCATAGATAGCAAAACTGGTTCCATGCTACCACTCTCATGGTGCCTGGTGTAAGGGGGATAGTGGAGGAAGGAGTGTTGCGGGACTCCAGCAATTCCCCAATTGTCAGAAAGGCACTTTTCCCTAAGGCTGTTCTTACTTGCATTGAGAGCTAAATGGACACCTCCTCCACTGACCCCTGGATCAGGGGTGCAAAAAGCTGGTGAACAGCCCACGCAGCTCAGTGCAGCTCTAAAATTGGGCCTAGGTTCATAAACTCCCACTGAAACATTCTAAATGGGATTTGAAAAATATTACTAAATGCAACAATGGAATCCCTGTTATTTGAGCTGTCCCACTAGCAAAACATGCAGCCCACTAAAGCGTAATGGAAAGACCGCCTCTGAAGAAGAAATGTCTAGAAGTTTTAACTTTATTTTCTCATTGTTTTAAAATGAAATTCTCTGTAAAATGTACACAAATTGCATACTGCTGTGAAAACAGCCCTGTTCTTTTACAATGAAAAGATTAAATTGAACTGGAATCAACTGGATAATGTTGCCATAAGCCCCGTAAAGTGTGATGAACATTTACTGGAGCCAGTGATGTGATAAATTATCCATTCCAGTTCAGAAATACAGTACAAAGTATTTTAACACTTCAGTCTGTGATTTAAATTCCAATTGGTATGAAAAGAATGTGAGCGCTTTGATATATACGACATCGCTCACTCAACTGGACCTTTCCAAGTGGCTACGATATGTTACATTTACCCTCGATAATGTTTCACACAGTTACTCCACCAGTGACTCATCATTTTCAAATTTGATTTTTGTGGTTTAAAAACAAGCTGCCCCGGAGATTTTCCCAGTAACCTTTCTGAACTGCTCCAAACACTCATTATAAAGCCTAGAGGGCCCAATCCTGTTCCTAGTGCTTTCAAACGAGTGTTTTGCCATGGACTTACTGGCAGCACGACTGAGCCGATATAGAGCTCAGTTGTGACTCTTCAGACGCAGCCTGGAGAGAGAGAGCCGAGGGGTTGGAGGCATGCTGCCCAAATGGGTGCTCTGGCAAGCATTGTAACTGAGTCCGGTACAGGGCGCAAGGGGCTGTGGCACTGTCTATTCTCCGCAACATCAGCCAGCCAGCCAGCTAGCTCCGGAGGCAGGAATGATGCAGGCCCCCCACCCCTTTTCTCTGCCTCTGTGTGCACTGCCCTTTCAGAGTCATTTCACACGGTGAGTGCAAACGTTGTAATTGTGTCTAGTCTCAGCACCAGGGTGTGTGGAAGACCCCTCCTTAGCCCACATCCTCAAAGGTGTTTAGGCTCCTAACCTCCATTGATTTCTCTGGAAGGTGGGAGCCTCCATATCTTCGAGGGACTGGGCCCTTGTGCCTATATTTCCCCTTGCACGCCCATGCAGAGCTAGCCACAGCTGAGCTCATTGCTTCAAGGCATTTCATGTGCTAAAATCATTATGCAATCGGGGCCAGATCCTGGATTGTGCAGAGCACTTCTGGGTGGGCTGTGAACACCCTCAAACGCTATTCAAATGAATGGAAACTCCGGGTACTCAGCACTTCACAGGATCTGACTACTACAGGAGAAAAGGCCTTGAGCAGAATTAATATAATCTCAGAAATGAGGAATGGTTATATCTGGAAAAAAATTTAAATACAAATTATCCAGCAAAACTAATTCATTGAAGGTCAGGGGGTTGGGTTGTTTTGTTTTTAAACATGTTAGAAAACAGTCTCTGCTCTCTGGATATTAACACTCTAACTGCAATGAATGTTTGCTTTACTGGTCAGTTTTGGTTCTATACTAATTCATCATTTAGGGCTGGATTCTACTCTCACAGATCAAACTCCATTAAAATCAAAGGGAGTTGTCTGCATGAGGGAAGCAGGACTAGGCGCTTAAGGAGCTGTACTGGAGAATTCACAATAGTAACTTCCTCCCTGAAGCCACTAAACATATTTGAGTTCTATAATATCCTTTCGGTAAACTCAAATTACCTTTGTGCATGTGCAAGTCTTTTTATAAACTTATGTCCAGAGGTTTCAACAATATAGAGTATAGAATTAAATTACTACACCTGGCTATTTATAAAGTTTAAAACAATTGAATTGCTCAATCAAAGTTGCGTTTGTTCTGTTTACATTTGGTTTAATGCCCTTTAAAAGCAGACCATTTTTAATGCCATAAATTATGCTTTACAGTTGTAATTTATTTCAACACCAAATAAATCCATGGCATTTGCTTTCCGATTGTACTGTGTTGTTTTTGAACCATTCAAAAAGCAGTCCAAGGAGCACGTGAGATCTTTGCCTGCACTATACTAAGAGAGCACCGTGATAGGGCTGGCACTACATTCCTGAAAGAGGTAAAAACTTCATGAGATTTTTCAGTTTTTGAAGTGAAAACCTGCATTTCCTTCATAGAGGAGTTAAGGGCTCAGATCCACAAAGGTACCTAGGCACTGAATGCTCCTTGATTTAAAAGGGAGTTAGGTACCTAACTATCTTTGAAGCTGTGGGCTTACTTTGTAAGACCTCCTTTGCCAGGTCAGTAGTCGCACTGAAGGTCAGAAATACACCTGTGAGTAAAGGTTTACAGGATTGGGCCCTACATAGGTATAATAAAGGATTCAATGACCCACCCATTACACCATGCTGGTTGATCTGGGACGAGCACAGAGCCTAGCCCTATGACAACTCACTCTGTTGTCCTCCCCACTACAAAAAGCCTGCCTGGGGTCACTACAGGAGTTGGGCAGCATGAATGGCCCCATGCAGGCTGTTGGTTCTGGGGTGAATGTCACTGAATTCTGCCAATGGTGAATGTGACTGTGTCCCTATTCCTTATCTATTAAAATTAATAAAACTCTCTGAGAAAGCCATACCCTATGGAACAAATATTTCACAATTATTATTATTAAACATTTGTATTGCAGAGACGCCCAGCGAAGTTCTTCTTCACGCAGCGCACAGTCAACTTGTGGAACTCCTTACCTGAGAAGGTTGTGAAGGCTAGGACTATAACAGAGTTTAAAAGAGAACTGGATAAATTCATGGTGGTTAGGTCCATTAATGGCTATTAGCCAGGACGGGTAAGGAATGGTGTCCCTAGCCTCTGTCTGTCAGAGGATGGAGATGGATGGCAGGAGAGAGATCACTTGATCATTGCCTGTTAGGTTCACTCCCTCTGGGGCACCTGGCATTGGCCACTGTCGGTAGACAGGATACTGGGCTAGATGGACCTTTGGTCTGACCCGGTACGGCCTTTCTTATGTTCTTATGTTCTTATATTTGATACTTTGAAAATAAAATTATATTCCTGTTTTCAGCTACTTCGGTTAACAATGACCATTTGTAAAATTATACTCAAAGAATCAAACCATTAAAAATCCTTGTTTTCCACGATGGTACAAAATGAGCAAACTATCAGATGCTTTTACAGTCTCTTACTAGCCTATTTTTATACTGTAATCATGTTACAGAGAATTCAGCCCTTGTCTAATCGCTAATCTTCACTTATGTATGTGCCATATGGCACATTGCTGTGCATCAGAGGATAAGGGCGCTCTGTTTATTAGATCCTTCTTATTTAGATGATTATGGTGCATAAGGAGCCATTAAGGTATTTCATACAAAGGTTAAAGCTGGCTGAATGTCTATCAGCACATCCACTGTTAAGGCTCACTTCCTGGGTTGCTGAGTGACCGCTATTTTAATTTCTTTTTCAAATTACTGGCAAACAGTCTCAGCTTGAAATAGTATTTATTAGTGACTAGGAAAAAAATTAGTTCTAAAATACATTTTAGAGAGACTCAAAAGTGTCTGTTTCTTAAAAACGAGATTGTTAGTCACCCCCAAGACCAAACAAATAGATGATCTCTTATAATAAAGTGTGCACTCACTTTATTTGCAATGCTGTTTAATAAGCATAACTGAATTGAAGCTGTAAGGGCTGTATACTCTGACCCATTACGGGATGTCAGGGGAAGGATCAAGTATGGTGTAATAGGTAATAATCTTGCTTTTTAAAAACTTCACTAAATAATTACATCTTGCATTTAGTTGTATTTCATTACTTATACAGTACCCAAATTGTATCTTCATTTTGGGTGTGGAAGGGTTATACAATCAGGCCTTTAATATTTACAGATTACAGTAGAACCTCAGAGTTACGAACACCTCAGGAATGGAGATTGTTCATAACTCTAAAATTAGGGTTGCCAACTTTCTAATCACACAAGACCAAACACCCTATCCCCCAAGGCCCTTCCCCGCCCCTAGTCTAGTGCTGCATTTCCAAAGTCCACATTTTTGGTATTTGCAGATTTGTAGACCTTGAAGTATCTAAATCAGCCATGTGCTGGGTTTCTGCTCCAACAATCTAGTTCTCCTGATATTTCTGAAAGATGCTTTGGAGTTTTTGCTGGCTGCTAGTTTGGTGAGGAGGGTTAGCTGCACGTTTTCCTAAAATATGAGGCATTTTCAGGCAGAAATTATTCTTTTTCACTTTGTATGCACTGTAGTAGTTGCCAGATTGGTCCCAGGAAATTAAAAAGACACGGTGGGTGAGGTAATATCTTTTATTGGTCCAACTTCAGTTGGTGAGAGAGAGGTGTCCAGTTAGACCTTTTCTTACATTCTTGCAGTTTCTACCAGCAAATGCACATCTCACATACAATTGTACTTTGGCCAGAGAGAGAGTAAGAATGACTCTGTGGCCTAGAAGAGCTAGGGTCCAGTCCCACTCATCCAATGACTCTTTATTTATATACAGTAGAACAACTTCAACAAGAGAGACTGAGGAGCCCCACATCAGCATATCCCATAGGTTGGTGGTTTGACCAGTTATCTAGGCTGTAGAAGACCCCGGTTCAATTTCAACCTCAGGGAGTGGGGGAGAAAGGATTTGAACGGGGGCCTGCCACTTCTCAGGAGGGTGCTCTAATCACTGAGCTATGGGATAGTCTGAGGCAGGACTCCCCTAATCCCTTCTGTTGAAGCTGTTCCATTGTGGATACATAATGAAAGAATAATTAGAGCGGGAGGACTGGATGCCAGGTCTCCTGCTTCCCAGATGGGTGCTCTAACCACTGAACTACTGAATCTGTCTGGCCCAATGACTGTTCCACTGTAGATAAATACTTAAAGAATCACTGGGCCAGAGAGAGGCTGAAAATGATTTTGTAGTCCAGCGGGTTAGGGCACCAACTTGGGGAGCAGGAGAGCCAGGGTTCAATCATGCTTTCATTATATATCTGCAGTGGAACAACTTCCACACTGAGGGACCTCCTACCTCGGAATATCCCATAGCTCAGTACTTAGGGACCTGTCCTGAGAGGTGGGAGATTCCTGTTGAAATTCTCTCTCCCACTCAGGCGGGGGGCGGGGGGGAGAATTGAATGTGTGTCTCATATCCCACGGGAGGGCTCTAACCCTTGGGCTGAAGGTTATAATGTGGGCATGTCTTCCTCCGGCCATTTTGTGTGGAGTGACGCAGGTGCCTAACTCATTCCTTCAAGGAATGGCGTTAGGCGCCTAAGCTATCTGACGGCAGGCAGCAGGGTTCCATTTGTGGGTTGCTAAGCAAAGGTAGGCACCTCCTTGCAGCCTGGATTTAGACACCTATCTCCAAGAGAGGGGCAGGGCTTAGCACACACTCCTCTTATTGCCATCTCTCATTGGCTAGCTTAGGCAGCTCCCCAAATAGAGTGCTGGCTTTTGTGGATTGCGTTCTTAGGCGCCTGTCTCTCCCCATTCATTGTACAGGGAGTCTAGGCACCTAACTCAGGCTTTGTGGATTGCACTGTTGTTCCTGTGACTTTCTGGGGGCCTAAAAGTTAGGTACTGCGACACTCAGCATTGTGACACCTAACTCCTTTTGCAGATCCCACCCTAACCTCCTGCATCATTTATCTCATTAAATTTCACCTGCAGTTATGACAGGCGTGAGTATCAGACAGATATTTAGGCTCAAATTCAGGAGCTTCAATGTATGTCTTATATATGTGCACTCTTATCGCCCTGATTCCTGCCCCACACATGACTTTAGAACTCAGGAACCATATCTGAAACTACTCACTTAATCTTCTGATCTATTGGGACTGGAACCAGAAAGCTGCTTGACTCTGTGATTTTGGGTGCTGCAGCAGGAGAACTTTAGAGTCACAGGGCTAAATGTATCCCTGGTGAAATGCCATTGATTTCAGGGGAATTAAACTAGATATAAGCTTGGCCCATGAAGCTCAGAATCATTAATAGTCTGTATTGCTTTTTTCCCCATTGTCTTGATGGGGCTGATTCGAGAATTGGACAGCAATTTGTAAGGGTCTGAGTTTACTCTACCAGGTTTACAGATACAAGTTGGAATAGCATTGCAAAGGTTTCCTCATTATTCTCAGGACAGCTAGGGTAATTTTTTATTGGCAAGCATTCTCCGGCTTATTGAGAATGATTGTGTGTGATGCCAACAGAGCAGAAAGCCCTGGCATTCTTAGTGTACTCAAAAGTCATCATTGCAACATTGACATTATGCACTATCCATTCTGCAGCAATAGCAGTCATGGGGAAAAGATACCCTATTTAATTATTTATTTAAGGAATTATTTGGTATGGATATAATTCTGCCAGGGTGTTCAGCACATCCTAGGAGATCCCAAGTGCACTCAGCTCCCATGGGACCCATAGTCCATGAGAACTAAAGTCAATATTGAAATGCTTACACAATTATTGCCAGAGTTCTTGCTGCCTAAGATACATTTTCCCCATAGATTGCACCCTGCATTACTTAATCTGAGCAATCTCTGATTGGCTCATCGGTGCTGCTATGAGGGTACTGTAACCTAGCAACCTCCAAGAGTTTAAAGAGTATCACACTGCAAGGCTGAAGTTTTATGGCTGAACTGTGTTCTGTGACTCCCTCGGTGAAGGCAATGTGTAAATAAGAGCTGAACTGAATTTGGCCCTTAGTTCTGGCTTCCTGCTTAGGTTTAATGCATATCTGCTGGTGCAGAGCTCCTTGTGCTGAGGTTGTGCTCATAAACAGGTAAATGGAGTTTAGTGACATTGTTAATTAACTATTAAAACCACAAAAATATGTACAATCTAGTTAGTACTGACATTGCACAACTAAACCAACAAATAATGACACTGCCTGACAACTAGCCAGCTCATTAATTTAGTAAGAGCAAATACAAAATACCCAAGTGTGAGAAAAACTAAACTGACTCACTGGCCCACTTTCTCAGAAGTGGAGCGTGTAGTAGGGGCGATTTTATACCTGTATTTTTGCAGCCACCATGAACTGTGGGCACAAAACTGTGTGCCAAGAAGCAGAGGCCACAATGTGGCCATTCTGAATACCAGACCATTGTGTTTCCTTTTCTCTCTACCACTGCTGAAAACAGTGCAGCCACCCTTGGCACAGACGAGTGCTTGTCAGCCTGGTTCTGGTAACACAATAAGCACAACTACTAGGGGTTATGTGGCCAATTGGGTTCACGTGCTGGCTTTTCATCCCTGGAGATGTGGGTTTAAATCCTGTGTGCAGACAAAGTGAAATTGAGATCAATCCTGCTTAGGGTCTGGCCACAGCCTAGGCCTTAGTGGAGGTTCCTCCACTTATCACCACTGTATTTTCCTGGCACTGTTAGAAGTATTGCCAATGTTGTGTGGAAACGTGCATCTGCTTGCATTATGCTTACTGCCAGCCAACACTGTTTACACCACATTGGTCAGATGTTCAGCTGATGTAAGTCAGTAAAACGCCTTTTAAATCAAGGACAAGTTTATAGCACTTGAGGATTTACACTGATTTACAGCAGCTGAAGATCTAGCTCATATGAATAACTGCCAAACAGAGACAAAAAATATTGAAGAAAATGAAACACTGCTAATAAAATGTTTCCTCCTAGTCAGTTACAACACTAAAACTGATGCAGACTGTCCCTTACAGAACCCAGTATAGAGTAGGCTAGGATAGTTATCTTACACTGCCCAAGGCACAACTTTGATCAAACATCTGCAACTTGCATCTCCAGAAAGCTTTCTTCTTGAGAGATCCATAATGTAGTTGATATGGGATCCAGTCTGAGATAATTAATCATGATGAACTTAGAGAAGTTAAAACATTTGCATGAAACTCTTTCTACATTCTAAAATGACCTCCTCCCCCTGTAATTCCCTAACCACTTACTATACAAGAACAATCCCACCCTAAAATAATCCTGGGATTCTCTCTGCTGCTGAGCTTCAGCAAATGTAGGTCAATGTACAATCCAAGAAGCAGAATCAATATTTTAAGCTTCCAAGCTGAATTGAAGGAGCATGGGAGTTAATATTTAAACAATCTGACTGGAGGACAAAATTTTTTAATTAAATCTTATTCATTATTCCTTTCATCTATCAAGCAGATGATACTTTCCCTGCTGCACTTTCAAGAGGTTATCCCAGACCTCCAGAGACAATCTTATACTGTAGCTCACTTTCTAAACAGGTTTGGACCTCAGGAATCATGAACAGGACAATATTGTCCTGTTCATGTTGAATTCGAAGGTGGTGTTCAGAGTGAGAAAAGGGCAGCTCCTGGGTCCTACAGCCTGATCTCTCTGTGGTGAAGGATTTATAAAAAAAAATGTAAAACCCTGTACATAGGGATATATTTGGATTCCACTCATGAAAGTGCAGAAACACCTCCCACCCTGAATGATCCTTTGTGCCTCTAATTCTGTTTGCTTTTGCCTTCACCTGAATCAAATCTGTGTTCTCAAAAGATGGAGCAAACAATACATATGGATGGTTAGTCAAATCAAAGTTAGTAACATAATCCCACACCTTCAGCATAATTCTTTTCTTTTCAGGAATTCTTTTCTTTCAGTGTCTTCTATTTCCCAAACAGAGAAAGTGGGACTGGTTGCCCCAAGAGTTCAAAAATCGTGAGATTTAAAGAAAAAATAGTTTTGGGACTTTTTTTTTTCTAATTGCCTTCTGGGTTCTGAGCCATTAAGGTGCTCAGTTACTGTTTCAGGCTTTACTCCACAACCACAAAGCTAGAAACTTGGCATTTTTTTTAAATGGAAGCTGAGATTCTCACATAATCACTTGCCTCCAGGACGCTTGTGATAAAATGGTGAGAATTGGCACCACTGAGAAGGTAACTGACACACCCAACTTCTGCAACCCAAACACCTGCTCAATGTTAAAAATAGTGCTGTAAGCCTGGCTTCCTCTGAATGTTGCCTCCCTTGGCCTCTAGATGGCACCTGTATGTATCAACAGGGAAAATATTAGTAGGAATGATTGAACTAGGAAGCCCTTACCGCTCTCTGCCAGAGGGTCCCTGGCAGTGGTGAAAATATAGTAAAGGGGGTTGATGTTACACCCTGAGGTCCATTTGTGATACCAGGCTGAGGGATCAGAGACTGCAGAGGGCAGCTGAGGTCTGGGGAGAGAAGTCACAATGCTCTGGCTCAACCAGGCTTCTCTCCCTCCTGACCAGCCACGGATGTTGCCACACAGCAGCATTCTAAGCTGTTCTCTTCCAGGTCTCATACCAGGCCTATCATTGCTTGAGCCAAATCAGCCTGTATTGACTGCTCCAAGTCAGCAGCATGAACGCATACAGCTGGGGGACCCCTAGTAGTGAACAGCAGCCCAGAAATTGAGTACTAGAAAGGGGTGTTCTGAGGAGGTTTGGCACAGGCCAGGGACAGAGGAGGAGCTTCATTTACTACAGATTTTGTGTTAGCAACTTCCCTTCTCACTCCCCTTCTGTTTGTCTGGATTAGAGCTGTCTGGTGAATCCATCAGTGTAGCCCAGAAGAACTATTTCAGTTACTCTGCTCCTAATCAGTGGCTGAGACAGTGCAGGGACATCTGGGGTACATTGGGCTTAGTGGCATTTGTGCTGAAGATATTTGCATTTCTATTTCTTTTGTTGTTTGTATTGTTTAACCTCTATTCCCGTTTCCCTGCCCTGTCCACCCTTACCTGTGGGGTGTCACTTGGTAAATGTGGAAACCATGTCTATCTTTACTAGTTAGAACGTAAGAATATAAGAATGGCCGTACTGGGTCCATCTAGCCCAGTATCCTGTCTACCGACAGTGGCCAATGCCAGGTCCCCCAGAGGGAGTGAACCCACCCAGCAGTTCTGCTGCTGTCCTGCCTTATATTGTATTTACTTGGAGATTTTTCAGGTGAAGACCCCTGAATTTATATCAAAACCAAGAATCAATAAGGCTAGCACTTTAACCCATATTCCAGAATACCTTGGGTGTAAGGTAGCTATGTGCCGTCAAAAAAAAAAAAAAAGCCCCAATTAATTCCCCAATAAAAATGGTTCCGTGTTCTCCTAAACTAAACCTCTGGACTCTAATGCTTCCCTCACTTTCACACAGGGGTACCACACTCAGAGAAATCCACGGGACTTTCACCTGTGTAACGAGTGTGGAATTGGGCCCACAATGTTCAGCTGCAGTTTTTATCATTTCATCTCACATTGCAGCAATGTGGCTTGCTGGACTGTGATCTCATTAGGTTTACAAGGTTAACAGGGTCAGGCTTTGTGTGTACTTAGATGAAAGAACTTCAAGGAAAACTGAGGGTGTTGCAGAAGCTGGCTTGTGATTCATTAGCTGGCACTGCTCTCTTAATCAGTACAGAACCAATATTCCAACATGGCATTAAGGAGCAGTATGTGGTACCTTTCAGATAAGACGTTATACTGAAATCCTGACCATTCCTGTGTTGTGATCAAATTCCCGTTTGGGTTATTACAGTGTATTCCACCTACTTACATTTGAATATAGTATTTATATCTTGTACTAAACTGGTGTGCTGGTAAGTCCTGTGAAGCCTACCCCATTTGTGGCTGACTTTCCGTGGTGATTAAGTGATTCTTATATGTTATGATGGAGAGGTAGTGAGACCATAGTTAGGGTAGTGTCAGAGTTTTCATTGCAATGGAGAACATTACCCTTTATACCCTTTATATCTGTTTTATCAGTGCAGTCCTGTAAGAAACTAAGGGCCAGATCCTCAGCTGTTCAGTCCAAAGGAAACTCCATGAAGGGAACTATTTGAGATTATTGTCACCTGGGTAGATTACTCCTGTACATGGTAACTTCTGCATTTCCTGACTTTTGGGTGTTTAAATTTGCAAACAACATTACAGTAGCGTAGGCCTTTTAAAAAAAATTAAAGAAAAGAAGCCAATGTAATGGAATGCATCCCTTTTGGACACACCAGCACATTTCTTCTTAAGCACCGAACTGGTGCATCTTTGAAGTTAATTCCAAACTGTTTGCACACAGAAGAGCTTTGGGGACTGTGCATTTAACAGAGATACTTGTGCAGTATTTACAGGGATTGTAGCAGTGGCTTCCTGGAGTCAGCCAAGAAACAAATTAAGAAGATGTTTCCCCGCTGAGGTGAAAATGTCAGAGACCCTATGGGGTCCCTATACGCTAGCCAGGGTTTCTCAAACTTCATTGCACCGCGCCCCCCTTCTGACAACAAAAATTACTACATGGCCCCAGAAGGGGGGACTGAAGTCTGAGCCCACCCGAGCCCCACAACCCCAGATGGGGGGGGGGGGGGCAAAGCCTGAGGGCTTCAGCCCCAGGCAGGGGGCCTGTAACCTGAGCCCCACCGCCAAGCACTGAAGCCCTCAGGCTTTGGCCTCGGGCAGTGGGGC
The DNA here is from genome assembly GCA_032172135.1 of Glyptemys insculpta. Classification (NCBI taxonomy): domain Eukaryota; kingdom Metazoa; phylum Chordata; order Testudines; family Emydidae; genus Glyptemys; species Glyptemys insculpta. The sequence continues at coordinate 68,222,951 of JAVMKA010000013.1, read as the reverse complement.
TCAGGCTTCAGCCCCAGGCCTCAGCAAGTCTAAACCAGCCCTGGTGACCCTATTAAAATGAATTCGTGACCCACTTTGGGGTCCCGACCCACAGTTTGAGAACCGCTGCTCTAGCCTGATTTAGAGGTGATGGAGAGCAGATTGAGCACCCACTCCACAGCAAAACTGGGAAATCACCACCACCAAAACAAGGATCAGCCTAGGGACCTGCACTTCAGCCAGAAAAGTAGCTGCCTATCCATATCAAGTCTCCTAGGCTGGGTAGCCATCAGTACATTTGAAGTTGCAAAGCCTCAGACCTCAGGACATTAGAAAGCAATGTCTGATTATTATCTGATAGAAAAAACAACTACAGCTTCTTAAAAAGTTCGAAAAGTCTGCACTTCCAGAGCTGCCTGGTCATGTACACTTCATCCATCTGGACTTGGGCATCCTGGAAGTTAGTGACATGTTTTACTGCAAGTTCTCAGAATGGGATTTGTAGCTGTTACTTACTCTGTTCATTGGAAACCCATATCTCTGGGGACTATTTATGCGTTAAGTTTCTAGTCAGCAAGTCCAGCCTTTTCCTATATTTACAGCAACAAGAATGTAGCAAGAGTTCACTGAAAAGTTTTAACCCTATGCAAAGGAGGATTTTTCTGAAAGTTATGAGTGAGTCAACATAGTGGTTTACAGAATATAGAAACTGTTTTGCAACTTTAACTATAGTGTTTGCTACCTGTAAATGGTATCCTTTAAAATCCATTTATAAAATGCATGGGATGAAAGAAGTTATTTCAGTGGCCACTCCAGAATACTGAAACAGGTTTAGAGTCAGACTCATTACCCTCATTTAAAAACAATCCACAGTTATTAAAGCAGTACAAGCTGCACTTCTAAGGGAAGTTCTACAAGAATAGTAGCCCTTCATATGCTGTCAAAGGAATTGAGCCTTGGCTATCTTACAATGCCTCTGAGGCAGGTAATTATCTGGATCTTACCATAGTCTTTACTGCCAATTTTTACTGATTGTATTTGAGGACTAATGATCTAATACAAGACATTGGGGAATAGTAGTTGTATGTATTCAGGGCCACATTTTGGAATAATCCAGGTGTGCACACTAAGGCAGTGTTGAACATGGGCTTGTGTTCTGGCTCTATGGCTCAGGCCTAGTTCTATGAGCTCACTCCACCACACATCATTCCTGACAACCTCTGTGAGGTCTGGGGAGAGTTAGCATAGGGAAAGGCAATTTCCACCCTGTGCTGCCACTACAGGTGCAGTTTTTCTAGTCAAGCTGGGTGTCTGCGCACAGTGCCTGCCAGAATGAGGCACTGTATATTTTGTACTAAAGTCGCTTTGTACATTAAAAATATAGGCAAAATCCTTAGGTGTTTGTTCATCTTTAATTGATTTCAATAGGAGTCTGCCAGAGTTAATGAACTGCCACACCAAATCAGAGTCCATAGAATCTGGTGTCCTGCTGGCCTGCAGCAAACATTTCAGAAGAGGGCATAAGAAATCCCATAATGGACAATTATGTAAAAACCAGCCGACAGGGGAAGCTTCCCACTAACCCCAACTAATTAAGGTTTCTCTTATGCTCTGAAGGTACTGTAACCTAGCAACCTCCAAGAGTTTAATGAGTATCACACTGCAAGGCTGAAGTTTTATGGCTGAACTGTGTTCTGTGACTCCCTCAGTGAAGGCAATGTGTAAATAAGAGCTGAACTGAATTTGGCCCTTAGTTCTGGCTTCCTGCTTAGGTTTAATGCATATCTGCTGGTGCAGAGCTCCTTGTGCTGAGGTTGTGCTCATAAACAGGTAAATGGAGTTTAGTGACATTGTTAATTAACTATTAAAACCACAAAAATATGTACAATCTAGTTAGTACTGACATTGCACAACTAAACCAACAAATAATGACACTGCCTGACAACTAGCCAGCTCATTAATTTAGTAAGAGCAAATACAAAATACCCAAGTGTGAGAAAAACTAAACTGACTCACTGGCCCACTTTCTCAGAAGTGGAGCGTGTAGTAGGGGCGATTTTATACCTGTATTTTTGCAGCCACCATGAACTGTGGGCACAAAACTGTGTGCCAAGAAGCAGAGGCCACAATATGGCCATTCTGAATACCAGACCATTGTGTTTCCTTTTCTCTCTACCACTGCTGAAAACAGTGCAGCCACCCTTGGCACAGACGAGTGCTTGTCAGCCTGGTTCTGGTAACACAATAAGCACAACTACTAGGGGTTATGTGGCCAATTGGGTTCACGTGCTGGCTTTTCATCCCTGGAGATGTGGGTTTAAATCCTGTGTGCAGACAAAGTGAAATTGAGATCAATCCTGCTTAGGGTCTGGCCACAGCCTAGGCCTTAGTGGAGGTTCCTCCACTTATCACCACTGTATTTTCCTGGCACTGTTAGAAGTATTGCCAATGTTGTGTGGAAACGTGCACCTGCTTGCATTATGCTTACTGCCAGCCAACACTGTTTACACCACATTGGTCAGATGTTCAGCTGATGTAAGTCAGTAAAACGCCTTTTAAATCAAGGACAAGTTTATAGCACTTGATGATTTACACTGATTTACAGTGTCTCTTCGGGACACGGCAATCGATCCCCGAATCGACACTTGTACTCCACCAGCGCAGGTAGGAGTAAGCGCCGTCGACGGGGGAGCCGCGGAGATTGATTTGCCGCCGTCCTCACAGCGGGGTAAGTTGGCTCGAATACGTCGAATTCAGCTACGCTATTTGCGTAGCTGAATTTGTGTATCTTAAATTGACCCCGCTCCTCCCCCCCCCCCCGTAGTGAGGACTGAGTCCAGCCTCACTTGGAACCACAAGTCACACAGACAGATGGAACAAGAACTAGGAGGGCAGTGTGGCAAGACAGGCCACTGTGCGTGCATGCTCTGGAATCGGTGGAGAAAGATTTTGCCTTCCTAGTGGATACTCTGTGGGCTAGGAGGCTACATACCCTTTGCCCCTCCATGAAGCCATAAATCCTTCTACTGACTCTCATGCCTCTGAAATCCATTGACTTTCAATCCTCTTTCACCCTCATTGGGATTTTATCACGGTAGGGCATAATTTGGGCCTAAATCTGTATTTTCTGCTTCCTCTTTCTTAGAAGGTTCCAGTTGTGTTTAAACATCACATGACTGAATACATCTCACGTTTTTGGGGAAAGTTTGAGAAGAACTGGCCTAGCTGTTTATCAGTTATGCAAGCAGAAAAATAATCAAAATGGTGGGTCTTAACTCAAAATTGGCTCAAGCGTCAAATTTCAAACATGGCATTTGGCTAATTCCTTAAAGAGAAATAGTCACTTAAGCAAGCGTATATAAATAACTCCCCCTCCCCCGCTTAGAAGCAGTAGACTATTACATCATCTGTAGCAATTTTTTTTAGTTGCAGATTTATGAGTGCAACTGTGGCCATCCATTAAACTCCATCGCTCAATGCAGCAATAGTATTCGACCTACACACAACCAGATACAGACTCCGCAGGTAAATATACCCACTCTGACACTCCAGAACTTTCCAGAGTTTCCTTACAGCTATAAAATAGATGCAAAACCAACCCCCTACACACTAGGTAACAAACACCCTGATAACCAGAAACCACATATTTACAGACCCCATTCAGATATACACCCACATACAAAATCCACCTCCACACCCATCTGCGTTTCCACCAAATATACATATATGTACCTTCTCCCCCTTGCTGAAACATGATCATATTCCCCATGACTTTTATAGGCATATTTCCAAAGGAGTTCAATTCCCATTTAGGCATCTAAATAGGTGTCCAGATTTTCAAGAGAGCTCAGCATGTCAGGTACATATCTGGGTACTGAGCTTTAGAACATCTGGCCTTCAGTTAGCTGTCTACATGGGAGCTGAACTCTTGTGGAAATCTTGCCCCACTTGTTGGTTCTGAGCAGTTGAAAATCTGACCCTGAGCCCTTTTAAAAATCTGGTACCAATAGGAGCCAATTCACTTCCTGGGCACTACCAGCATAACTGAGGTTCTAAGGTAACCCAGTTAGTGAAAAGTATACTGGGGACGTCTTTTAAGTCAGTCTCATGATTTTGGGGGGTCCAATACATGAGTCTGAATGTCTGGATTGTCAATACTGCTCACACACTTATTGAGTATTACCTTCAATGAGGTCAGTGGGGCTGCTTGTGATATGCTCCCACTCAACATGAGTGAGGGTGGTAGACTCTGGCTCTCAGTGAATTAAGTTAATAACCATTGTGTTAATTATTTGCCTTCAGCATTACCTTATTTCCTACCAGTGAAATCTGAACAGGTGGTGAGTGCCTTCAACCACTGCCTATGGGTGTTGTGGGTGCTCATTGCTTCTAAAGCTTAATCCTTCTTTGACCTGACGAGCTATAAAAAAAAAAATTAAAGAGTGACAGCCATCGGGACCAACAATTGCTGTTTAGCACTAGATGGTGCTCTTATCTCCATTAAAATATTATCCTTCTGTGTTTATGAAGAAAATAAGCATGTTTTATTACTTTAGGCCTTATTTGTAACATGGTGACTATCGTCATTGGGACAGAAAACTCAAACTGTAAGTAAAAAATGTAATATAAAAATAGTAAAGCATTCCTGTTTCCCAGCTTTTTAGTGTTCCATTGGAGTATGTGTAGGGTGACCAGATGTCCCGATTTTATAGGGACAGTCCCAATTTTGGGGTCTTTTTCTTATACAGGCTTCTATTACCCCCCACCCCCTGTCCCGATTTTTCACATTTGCTGTCTGGTCACCCTAAGTATGTGTGTGTGTATAAAACTAGAAAGGGCTCAAAAGAATCATCACACACTGAGTAACAAGCTTCAGTGTGGAAATAGTTTAAAAACTGCAGGTGTATTAGCTCTGTTTGCTAAATTTTGTCAAGGAAAGATTTAGGGTATGTCCTTCAGACAGCAGGTGCAGTGTTTTGTGCATATAAGCACAAGGTAATAGGAGAGGGAGCGCAAGAGAACCTGATTTTGCATTAATGACAGTATTATTGCATGGCTGATGAGTTGCCCCTGTCAAGTAGCTAAGAGGGGAGCAACTAGTTAAGGATGGTATTAGCATGATGAGGATCATGCTTAACTAAGCCCGTACCTTCTCAGACCTGCCCATTCTCCAGCCTCACCTATTTTATCCAACAAAGCTGAGGTACAAGGGGCTCAAGACTTACTGCAGCTTGATATGGAGGATCCCCCCTATGGCTTTGTCATAACTATAAAGGGAAGGGTAACAGCTCTCCTGTGTGCAGTACTATAAAATCCCTCCTGGCCAGAGACTCCAAAATCCTTTTACCTGTAAAGGGTTAAGAAGCTCGGGTAACCTGGCTAACACCTGACCCAAAGGACCAATAAGGGAACAAGATACTTTCAAATCGGGGGGGGGGGGGGGGGGAAGGCTTTTGTGTGTGCTCTTTGTTTAAGGGGTTGTTCGCTCTTGGGACTGAGAGGGACCAGACATCAATCCAGGTTCTCCCCATCTTTCTAAACAAGTCTCTCATATTTCAAACTTGTAAGTAAAAAGCCAGGCAAGGCGTCTTAGTTTTACTTTGTTTTCTCAACTTGTAAATGTACCTTTTACTAGAGTGTTTATCTTTGTTTGCTGTACTTTGAACCTAAGACAGAGGGGGGTCCTCTGAGCTCTTTAAGTTTGATTGCCCTGTAAAGTTATCTTCCATACTGATTTTACAGAGATGATTTTTACCTTTTTCTTTAATTAAAAGCCTTCTTTTTAAGAACCTGATTGATTTTTCCTTGTTTTTAGATCCAAGGAGTTTGGATCTGTATTCACCAGGAGTTGGTGAAAGGAAGGAGGGGGGGAAGGGTCAAATTCTCCTTGTTTTAAGATCCAAGGAGTTTGGATCTGTATTCACCAGGGAATTGGTGAAAGGTTTCTAAAAGCTTCCCAGGGAAGGGAATGGTGGCAGCGGACCAGAATTAAGCTGGTAGTTAAGCTTAGAAGTCCTCATGCAGGCCCCCACACTTGTACCCTAAAGTTCAAAGTGGGGAACCAGCCTTGACAGGCTTAACCTGAATTGAGCCTATGTGTAGCTTTCACCTCTCCTTGAGCGAGAGTGCAACAACAGCGTTCACCATCCACCACTTCAGGGCTTGCAAGTTCAAGGCCTTAATTGACTCCCTAGCATTCTACCTTAATTAAGATCTACCTCTGCATTCCATAACTTGTAAGTAACTGGAATAAATATCTCTACCATCTCCATGTTATAGAATCAAAAAAATTAGAGATGGCAAACCCGTATGAGGTCACGTAGTCCATCTTTCTGGCAGTGCAGGTTTTCTGGTGTCTTGTCCAGCAGGGTTTTAAGCATCCCTACTGAGGAAGCTTCTACCACTTCCCTTCCCTTCCCCATTCTCACGTCTCCCTGGTAGGAACGTCTTTTAATATTCACCCTAAATTCTCCTTTATTAACTTGGTACTACTACAGTTACTAATTATACCCTTTGTCCCACCCTAAATAATTTCTCACTCCTTGGTCACACCCTCAAAATAGTTCTAGACTTTTGTCCTGCTCTCTGTGGTCGTCACCTAGCCAAGCTATACATACATTTAGTTTTTTTAGTCTTTCCTCATGTCAGTCCTTTCAAGTCTCTAATCATTCTTATTGCTCATCTCAGATTTGTCAATATCTTCTGATAACTTACAATCATTCAGAAACGTAGATACCAAGCTGATAGGGACCTTCCATTGATAGACAAGCAGGCGTGGTTACGTTAGACCTCTATTGAGAATACCTCCCTGCTTCATGAGGTGAGGTCTGTGCATACCTTCCCAAATTGCACTGGCTTTTGCTGATGCCATTTGTCAGGTGTAAGGCCCTGCTGCTGCACCTTCTCAGTAATCCTGATACACTAATGAGCCAGCTAGGCTGCCTGATGGACCATCCTGCCTGACTGGCTGAGGAAGCCAGCAGGCCAGTTCTTTAGCCCAGCAGCAGCAGTAGCTTGCTGACTGCTCAACATCCATGTCCATGGATTCACTGCCTCCCTGTGTTTGTCTCTCTCCAAGCTTCACTACACATCCAGCTCAGACCCTGTCCTGCACCCAGCCTTGTTTCCATCCTGTCCCAGTCTTGCTCCTGCCTCCTCTTACTCCTGGTAATCTGGTTCCAATCCTTGGTTCTGATTCCTACTACAACTCTGTTTTGACCTTTTGCTCTGGCATTCAGATTCTGATTTCAGTCCTGAACGTCAGCCCTGGTTTTGACCATCTCAACCCTTGGCTCTGGCTTTTGGACGCTGACCACTAGGCCTGACTGACAGTGACCCAGTTCCCCTGCCCCTGACACTATTTTCCATGGCAAATTCATGTTTAGTTTATCTGCTCTCTTTCTTTCAGCTTTTCAGGGCAGGGACCGTCCCTTCTTGTGTGTCCACAAAGTGCCTAGCATTGGTTTTTGTGTGTTCTTCCTACTTCTTAATGCATGATTTTTTAAGGCATTTTGCCATTTTCAGTCTGTTTTCCATAGCTCATATGTGCCTATTGCATTATTTCTTCGGCCTCACTGGTACTCACAGCTCTACCCAGTTTAATATCATCGGCACATTTCATTAATGCACCATGTACTCCCACTTCCACATCCTCAATGAAGATGTTAAATAAGATCAGTGCTAAACCTGATCCTTGTGGTACCCAGTTAGACTTCTTCCCATCTTGATATATTGCCATTTATCATTACCCTTTATGTGTATTCCTGAAGACATTTATTAATCCATCTGACAGTACTTCTATCCAAGCCAAGCTGAGTAAATGTTGAGAGTGAGATTTCATGAGACAATGCATGACCTATCTAGTGCCATCCCTTCATTTATGAATTCTGTGGTGCTATCAAAATATCAGTTTTTGCCTGGCAAGAGTTATTCTTTATTTGCCAAACCTGCTCTCGTGCAGGACACCCTCCACTTGCTCCTCCTGTGCTGCTTGTTGCTTATGGTCTTGTTATTCTTTAAATATTTAGGGATTTCCCCCACCATTATTACCCTTCTTAGTTGATGATAAGTTATTGTTTCTGTGGTGGTAGGGCCTCGGGACTCCCATCAAGGGTCTGGACCCCATTGGTCAAGGTACTGTAAAAATAACCAATGCAATGACAGTCCCTGCCCCCACCAGAGCTCACCGTCTTAGACAAGCTGCGGCAGGTGAATAAGCAGAGAAACAGAAACAGGTTCGGGAGTATAAACCCCATTCTGCCACAGCACTAAGGGATTAAGAGAGAGAGTAGCTACCTCCCCAACTGGCTAAGAGCCTGCTGCCCAGGCAGAAGGGGGTGATTGTTAGAGAGGCTGACAGTTATGCTGTATCAGCAACAGACTAGTAGAAAGCTGACCAAAGAGCAGGATCCAGAAGCCTCTAAGGACTGGGGGGGAACTGCTAGGTGATGGCGCAGAGTCCTGAGCAGGTATCCAGTCTCCTATTGTTTGCGAGCTTGAGGAAAACCGGACTCCCTGAGGTCCTGCTGCCAGGCTTGTGAGGAATATAATATAGGGATTTGAAGGCAGCTGGAGTTGAACTAGAAGGCCGCGGGAGCAAGGTCTTAAAGGTTTGGGGTACTTTCAAGGGACCTGAGGCCAGGTGAGCGGGACTGAACCCCTCAGTTCAGAGGACAAGGTGTTTGTATAGATTAGTTGTGAAAGTAGTCTCAGTAGTCACTGCTGGACACCAGTCTAACCAATACCAGGCAGTAGTGATCGGTGGGCATCACAGAAAAGGTAGAGGACTTGAAAAATGTCCAGTGAGGTTTTGGGCCGATTCTGTTATTGGGTTTGTTCTGTTATTTTACCAGGGATAAAGGAAAAAGTTAGTTTCGTGTGGTGCTAGGGTTTTTTTGTTTCATTTTTAAATAAGGGATCTGCATTTTCTCTGATCATAGGCAATACTACCGGGGAGAAGCTTGCACTGCCACTACTTGTGCTGCACTTGTTCGTGGCTGCAGAACTCTAGTCTTCAAGTTGACAATCTGGCACCTTCCACAAGCACTGAACCCAGTAAAGCTTTAACACCATATTAGAAGGGAGGAGAGGCAGGGGAGACATTTATACTATGGGGATGGATGTTGTGAAAACTTTCTTGTTAGGTAACTGTACCCTTGAGGCAACTTTTATGTTGTGTAACTGTGTTGTGACATGTTCAACTCTGCATAGTGGAATTGCGTAGAGGAACACAGTTGGTTCCTATGCTGAGAAACAGTAAGGATGTGGTTCCTGCTCATCTTTTGTGGTAATAATTAATCTCATCAAGAGACAGGTGTGGCTGAGTGACATGAGCATAAGCCTGGGAGCCAGAAACCTGTGAATTCTAATCCCAGCTCTGTCACTGACTTCTTCTGTGGCCCTGGGCAAGCCACTTCACCTCCCTGCCTCAGTTTCCCCATCTGAAAAAGCAGAATACTAATTCTTATTTTAGTTTATATTTGTAAAGCACTTTGAAGATAGTGGGCCTAATTCTCTATTCCCTTGGATGTTGTGTAGTCATTCACACCTGTCCAAAGTGATTGTGGAACACAAACATTCTGATCCGATGGTATTTCATTCACTTTGCCCAGGTGTAAATTACTGTCTAAGGTAGTGGAGAATCAGGCCTGAAAAGTGTATATAAATGCTAAGTGCAATAAAATGGTGCCAATCCACAAACTCTACGTCACATGTAAAAAGGGCAGCCTCTGCCCACTTCTCAGGAGAACTTGAATAATACTGAGCTGCAGTGAAATCTCACACTTCTAAGGCTTTGTTATTTTTGCAGTGCATATTACCTTCGATTTGAATGGCATTTATAAATAATTAAAACTAAATTACTACTTACAAAAAAGGCCACTTTGTGATCCATTATCCATTCTTATTGTGTGTGCTCACTTCCTAATTCACATCTCCCAGTCATTAGGGACAGAGTAGCAAGGTTTTGCAATATTATTGTTCATCTCCTCTTCCTCCTCAATTGACTCTCTTTTTAAAATTTAAACAGAAGACATGCTCATCCTGATATCACTCTGTTCACCTCACTTAGTGGGACTATTATGATTCTGTGTGCCGAGTAGGAGGTTTCCCCTTGAGACACTTAGGCCTGGCCTACCCACCATTTTTGTACCATTCCCCAGTATAACTGTTGGTTATGGGTGTGTGTGTGTGTGTGTGTGTGTGTGTGTGTGTTTTAACCAAAATAGCTATACTGGTTGTGGAGAATGTGGGAATTGCTGTAATATTTTATGAGCGTGCATGACTCAGTTTACCCTCTCACTTTGGATTGCTCCCCACTGAGGGTATGGCTACACTTTGAGGTGGAGGTGTAATTCCCAGCTCGAGAAGATGTACCCATGCTACATCTAATTGAGCTACCACATTAAAAATAGAGTATAGCCATGTGGCATGAGTAGTGGGAGGGGCTAGCTGCTGAGTGGGAGTCCATGTGAGATGCTACATACATATTTGGGGCAGCTAGTCCCAGCCGCCATGACTACACTCTGAGCTACCACCCTAAAAATAATCAGAACTAGTGCTGGTATGTCTCCTTGAGCTGGAAATAACACCCCCAGCACAAAGTGTAGATGTACCCTCTGTGTGAAGAAGATGATTTGTGCCCAGGAACAGCAGAAGTGAGACACAGGCAGATGTCATGTATGCCTGTGTGAGCCAGAACAGGTTACATGATCACGAACTGATTAGAATCAACACAGATGAATGGAGCATCGGGAGAGAAAATGAAAGCCTGGATGATTGAACGTTAACTTTCAATAACTAGGAGCCAAGGCAACCTGAACTTGTGAGTACAGTGTTACTGCAACTTGGGACAAAGAGACCAGGTGTGAACAGACTGGGTTTTTAAGTTTGCTGCTGCCCATGGCAGGCAGACAGAGGAGATGAGAGAAATCCTAGCAGGCTCTGGGAAAGTGGGGCAGATGATTGTTGCCATGGTCTCTGATTTAAGCTTTGCTGCACCATTCTAACTAGGGTGTCTAAATGTTTTCAAAAGCTGCCCTATATTACTGCCAATACTTACTGCTTGCATTGCTCCCTGAAGGGGGCAAGTCTCTAACAAGAGTGTGAACTCGTTTGGACTCACTGACGAGCCACAGTGAGAAACAGGGGTGCTGTAGCTCAAAGGCCCAGTCTGAGTCCTACAGCTGTGGGGCTTGCTCTTGTAACAAAAACTAAGCCTAGGGCCTGGCAAATAACAGGGGTATTCCCCCCCAAAAACTGTATAAAGGCTTGGGCCTTGTAAATCCGTAACACTGGTACAACCCCCCCTTTTGTAGACACAATTATACCAGTGTAATGGTATAATTTCAAAGGAATAATCTCTATAGGTACAAGCATACTTATAATGCTATAGCTGTGTCCACACTAACGGGTTGTATTGCTTTAACTGTACTTGTATAGTTACACAGAAAGATTTTACCACTTTATGTACAGACATTCTCCCCCTTCTCTTCCTCACCTGACACTAAACTAGGAGGCGTGGTAGATACACTAGAGGGTAGGGATCGGATACAGAGGGACCTAGACAAATTAGAGGATTGGGCCAAAAAAAACCTGATGAGGTTCAACAAGGATAAGTGCAGAGTCCTGCACTTAGGACAGAAGAATCCCATGCACTGCTACAGACTAGGGACCGAATGGCTAGGTAGCAGTTCTGCAGAAAAGGACCTAGGGGTCACGGTGGACGAGAAGCTGGATATGAGTCAACAGTGTGCTCTTGTTGCCAAGAAGGCTAACGGCATTTTGGGCTGTATAAGTAGGGGCATTGCCAGCAGATCGAGGAACGTGATCGTTCCCCTTTATTCGACATTGGTGAGGCCTCACCTGGAGTACTGTGTCCAGTTTTGGGCCCCACACTACAAGAAGGATGTGGAAAAATTGGAGAGTCCAGCGGAGGGCAACAAAAATGATTAGGGGTCTGGAGCACATGACTTATGAGGAGAGGCTGAGGGAACTGGGATTGTTTAGTCTCCAGAAGAGAAGAATGAGGGGGGATTTGATAGCTCCTTTCAACTACCTGAAGGGGGGTTCCAAAGAGGATGGAGCTCGGCTGTTCTCAGTGGTACCAGATGACAGAACAAGGAGCAATGGTCTCAAGTTGCAGTGGGGGAGGTCTAGGTTGGATATTAGGAAACACTATTTCACTAGGAGGGTGGTGAAGCACTGGAATGCGTTACCTAGGGAGGTGGTGGAGTCTCCTTCCTTGGAGGTTTTTAAGGTCAGGCTTGACAAAGCCCTGGCTGGGATGATTTAGTTGGGGATTGGTCCTGCTTTGAGCAGGGGGTTGGACTAGATGACCTCTTGAGGTCCCTTCCAACCCTGATATTCTATGTTTCTATGACATGCAGCCCCAGCCATCTACTCCCTTCCAATGCTTCCTCCTCTCCTTCACTCTGCCTGGCTCCAGAGATGTACGCCTAGTTCCACCTGGTCTCTTCCACTACCTCTTCTGTCCACCTCATCCATTGCCTGAGTGAGCTGTCAGCCCCTTGCTCCTTCTTCCCACCCCTTCTCCCCTCCACCTGCTGCAACATAAGTACAGGGACCCACTCCCTTTCCTCTGGCATTTAAATGCCAGACTCACACAGGCACTTAGGAGCCTAAACCCCAAATCTAGGCACCTGTGTCCCAGTTTTAGGTTGCCCTCTTATCCATAGTGCTCACTCCAAACCCTATAGGTGTCTAAATTCACTTGATGCCTACATTTTCATGGTAAAAGTTCCCCTCGGTTCTGAAGTTTCTGCCTCTGGGCATGCTCACTGCTGCTTCCCTCTAGGCATCTGGATGCCTATCTCTTGCCTAAGCTCCACAGCAATTAAGAACTAGGGAAGACAGGCATTTAAAGAAGGTCCACAGGCAAAGGGTCCAAACTGGGTAGGTGTGCTCAGGAGCTGCTACTGGAGAGGCCCCCATTCAAAAGATGGTGACCAGGGATGAGCCACTCCACTACCCATTTTATAACTTCTAGCTCAGTGAGTAAAGCAACTAGCTGAGATTTGAAAGACCCAGATTCAATTCCCCCCCTCTTCCAGAAGGGGGAGAGGATTTGGACAGGGGGGGGGGTCTCCCACCTCTCAGGAGAGCGCTCTAACCATTGAGCAATGGGATATTTTGATATGGGGCACCCTCGGCCTCACCTGTTGAAGCTGTTGCACTGTGGATGAATAATTAAAGAGTCATTGGGTCAGCAAGAGAGTGAAAATGACACTGTAGTCTGGTGGTTAGGGAGACCCAGGGTCCAGTCCCCTGCTTCAATGTCTCTTTAATTATCCACAGTGGAACAGCTTCAACAGGGGAGATTCAAGGAGCCCTACCTCAGACTATCCCATAGCTCAGTGGTTGGAGCACATTCCTGAGAGGTGGGGGACTCCTGTTCAAATCTTCCCCCCCCCCCCTCACTCTGACTATGGGGGGAATTGAAGGTATGTCTCCCACATTGTAGGTGAGTGCTCTAACCAAGGAGTCAGGGCCAGCTCTAACTTTTTTGCCGCCCCAGGCAAAAAAGAACAGCCCCCCCCCCACTGCCGCGCCGGGCCGCCCAACCCCCCCCCCGAGCGCTGGTCGCCGAGCACCGGGCCGCCCAAACCCCCGCCCCCCCCCCAGCGCCGGGCCGGGCAACCCCCCGAGCGCCGTGTCGGGCTGCCCAAACCCCCGCCCCCCACAGCGCCGTGCCACCGAAACAAAAAAAAAAACCCCTCGAGGGCTGCCCCGCAAACAAAAACACTGCGAGCATCCCCCGCCACCCTAACATTGGGCGCCCCTTATAAGGTGCCGCCCCAAGCACATGCTTGGTTGGCTGGTGCCTGGAGCCGGCCCTCAAGGAGCTAAAAGTTATAAGGAGGGTGGTGACAGCACCACCTTCTCTGGCCATTTTGCGTGGAGTGAGACAACCGCCTAAGCCATTTTCACAAGAAACACCTTCGCTACCAGATTCCAGGAGAGGGGTTTCTGGTTGGGAATCAGTAGCAGAGAGAGGCACCTCCCTGCAGCCTGGACCCAGGTGCCTATGTATGTGAGAGGGGCTTAGCACATACTCTTGTCGTCATCTCCAATGGGCTAGTTTAGGCATTTCCCTCCTAGCATGCTGGCTTTTGTGAATAGCATGCTAAGTCTCTCCCCGTTCATTGTATAGGGAGCCCTATGCACCTAACTCAGGCTTTGTGAATCACAGTGTTGTTCCTACGACTATCCCAGTGCCTAATAGTTAGGCACTGTGACACTCCGCATCAGCATGCCTAAGTTCCTTTGTGAATCTAGTCCTAAATCCCTCCTGATGTTTCTTTCCCTTCCTAACCTGACTTGCTTCAAGAGGGACAGACAGCCAAACCTGAACCTGATTGTGGCTTCACAGATTCTCCAGCTGCCTCTCCCTCCTTCCCTTCAGCACTCATCCTGCTTTCTCAGCCATCCTCCCTCCAAAGCCATCTACACTGCCATTTTGTTCTCTCTTCTACCTGACGGGTTCCAGATACATCCCCTAGCTGACCTTTCGCTCCCTTAATAGCACTGTAGGAACTTCCCCAACTTCTCTCTCCCTACTGGACCTGCTACCAGAGACGACACCTCCCCTGTCCAGGACCTTTTCATTCTTCCATGCAACCTGGTACATAAATCCACTGAGCCTTTCAATGCTGCCTTCTTTCTCTTCTTAACCTAAACTTCAGAAACCTCATCCTCCAACAACGAAGCCATTAGTTCCTTCAGTGGCCTTTTTCCCTATTCCACCATAACTGGCTTCTGAGATAATCCTGTGTCACCATTAGTAATTGCTGTTTGCCAGTTTAGAGTAGCCTATGCTTTTCTCTCCTCTCCTGCTGTGATATAAGTTTTTATGTGCGATGTCAAGAAAATGGAAAACCATTTCAGCTTTTTACAAGCCTTGATGCTTTCAAAGTTCTGAAGTTTTGAAACAAAAAAGGCAGCCAACAAAAGGGAGATCAATTTCCTTCTAGAAAGTCCCTAGAAAAATCAAGAAATGAAACATCTGCTAGAGCATTAATTTAGTTTTTAGCATAGCCTCTTTACATTAACATTGTGACACAGTTTTGCATTCACCCGAGCCTGATGTGCCATGTGGAAATCAGAGATGTAGAAGAAGAAATGAGGCGCTCCACCATAGTTTGACCTTAACAAGTAGAAACTTGGATGCAGTGTATGTTCTATTGCTGCAGCTCTTGGTGCTTTTAAAGAAAACAGAGTATAGATTGCTGAAGAACTGAGTCACACACAATGCATCAAATCTAGAAGTCCAGTTAAAATTTTTTGTGAAAGATACAGAATCCAAATAACTAAAGACTCATGTAATTGCACAAAGTGTTGTAATAAGCTGAGTGAAACCTTATGTGTTGAGTTTAAAACGCCATTCAAATTGATGTGTGAAGGCACCCTTCATTTAAGATATTTGTAAAAGATGGTTAAGGGGCCACACCTAAATCAAGGCTGCCCAGAAGTTGTGATTCATGTAGGTGGGGGTTCCACTGGGTATTGTAACTGGGGGTGGGGTGTGTGTGTGTGTGTGTGAGAGAGAGAGAGACAGAGAGAGCACAGAAACTCAGAACAGACAAGAACACAGAGTGACAAGCAAAGGTAAAAAGCAATGAAGTCAAGCAGTAGCTTGTGAGCACAGTGTGACCTTGGGAAAAGCTGTTGGCTAAAGGGGCTTGGGTTTGTAAGCTAAGAAACTGCTCCTTTTGTTCGTTCTTCCTCCTGCATTCAGAGAAACAGAACATGTACATTCCTTGTAAATAAACAAAATTTCATAAAGGAGAATACCAGACTCCATCAGTTTCTTCTTCCATCTGGAACATCCCCAGGGCCTCAAAATTTGACTAGCTGGTAAGGGAACAAACCACAGAGAAAATTTGTGATCACTCATGCATGATGATGTACTGTCTACCTGTAAGTTATTTTTTTTCAAACAGCCTATTTCTTAAACAATTGTAACATCATTTTTACTTACCAGAATACTGTAGCTTTCACAAGTGACAGAGCTAGCATTAAACTTGACAGAAAAGCAGGTTTTGCTTAGTCTTCTACTGGTCCTAATTGGGTGGCACTGTTTGTATAACAGATTAGTTAGAAGTTAGTGAGTCAGAAGAATCTGTTTATTGTTAAGCTCCACAAAACCAATATCCGCTCTGGGTCACAGAAAAAACAACAGAGAAGCACCTAATTTAAAGCACGCAGTTGATGGTGAGTTCTGCACTGCTGAAAAAGTTTGAATGATATGGCTATGTACCATGACTGTACAATGAATGACCGCAACAGACTCAGCTGAGAGGGTGATGTGCAATGGACTCTTAAAAATAATTGGCATTGATGTAATTATTGTTAGATCTTGAAGCTGTATAGATATGACCCCTTGAATGAACAGTCAACACTTTCAGAAATACCTCAACACAAATATTACAGGGCAGAGTCTCAGCTGATGTAAATTATCACAGCTCCAATGAATTCTGTCCCACAAAATATCTCTTATGCTGATAAATTCTTTAGGTATAGTATCAGAAAAGTGATACTTAATGAACATTAAATATGCAAACCCCTATTCAAACTTTAACCAGTTTAACCCTTGCTTAAATTGATTGATTTAGCTGGTACAAGTAAATATTCATTGGGCCAAAGCAAAAGCATCTGAATGACTTTGTAGCTCAGTGGCTTGGGAACTCACCTGGGAGGGGTAAGACAAAGACTGAGGCCATGTCTTCACTACAAAATTATGTTGACTTAAGTTACGTTGGTATACCGCCACCGCAGTTATTACTTCACTTCTGTGTGTGCAAACTTTACTGCTTGTGTTGGCCGTGCACGTCTTCATGAGGAGCATTTGTATCGATGCAGAATACAATGCATCGTGGATAGGTATCCCATTGTGCAACTCATCACCATCTAGCACTGGAGTTTTGGGAAATTTTTGTAATGCCTGATGGGGACAAAATGAGTTGCACAGGGGTGACTGGGAGTATGGGATCAACTTCCCATAATGCAGTGTTCTCCATCCCATCATTTCATCTGCATCCCATAAAATTGTATAGCTAAAGGCCCCACAGGTCTAGAACCCAGACTTCTAGAGCTACCGGGCAGTTAATGGCTCCAGGCTACCACCCAACAGCAGCTGTAACCAACATGTGTTCCATTTCCCATGCCCCACTGTGGACACAAACCATGGGAAGCTCTGCCTCAAGGGTTTGACAGGCAGCAACTCCATGGCTCCTGATTGGCTCTCTGACCTATCTAAACCCAAAGGGCATTCCAGGAAGTGTCCAGGCAACAGTGTGGACTTTCTGTAGTCGCCATGACTGCTCCTGTTCTATGCTATTGAACTCCTGGCTTAATCTCAGCTTGTTTTGGACTTTGCCTACTGACTCGGACCCTCCGTATCCACCCTGGCCAGGAACTGACGATGAACTCCTCGACTACTCCTAGCCTCAGGTTTGCTCCTGCTTTGACGCTTGGCCCTGACTGACCTTGGTGGGATCCTGACAGTTTGCCTTGACCATCTAGTCTGTGGTGAAGGCCTACTCTGGGGGAACATGAAGGCAGCAGGCCACTCCCTGCCCAGCCTGTCCCAGAGGGTACTGGAAATGCCTGCACAGGCTGACTGCTCCCAGGAGGAGCTCCCCACACTTCAAACCCAATTATCACAACTCACCAAGAACCAAGCTCTGCACAGGCAGACCACCCAGCTCCATGAGGAAAACATGGTACTGCTGGCCCAGTTGGCACAGCATGCCGTAGATGAGCGGGCAACCTGGATGCAGGATGAAAACGTTGCACTATGGGCAAGCGCTATGGCTATGTACCCGGAGTCAGTCCCTGGAGTCCCCCTCCCACAATGCTTCAATGGAGACCACCAAAAATTCAGGAGGTTTGTTAATCAATGTTCTCCACCCCAAGTCCTACCCCACTGACCAAGCGAAAGTAGAACTCCTTATTAGCCTTCTGACAGGAGAAGCATTGGACTGGGCCTCACCCTTATTCAAACAAGTGAGCCTGATGCTATTGATCTGGGATGCCTTCCTCCACACATCCTTTGCCATGTCTGACAATTCCCACTCCAAACTCCAGCAGTGGCAGGGACCGGCCTCTTCCTACACCGTGCACTTTTAACATCTAGTCTCCAAAGCTGAGTGGAAAGAAGCAGCCCAGCTTTACCAGTTCCAGTGGGGCTATGTGAGAAGATTAAGGATGAGCTAGCCTGGGTGGACGCCCCCAACCTATCTAGATGCCTTCATTGACCTAGTCCCACAGATCAACAGTCTGCTCCATGAATGACATGAAGAAAGGAAGGGTTCTGTGTTACCAGCTGGCCAGTGCCCCTCAATACCTGTCTCCAACTGGGACCCCAAACCCCTGTAGCTAGACAGCACTCACTGCTGCGTGACCCCTGAGGGGAACGTTATTGTCACCACTGGCTGTGTTTCTGTTATGGTAGATCTGGCCCTACTCTTGTCAACTGCCCATTCAGAGCTCCAGCATGATGCAATTTGGGACATGACCTCATCCAGGCCCAGTAGAGGGAGTTGGCCTGGGCAAACCTCAAGATAATGTCCCCCCTTCTCCTCACGGAGGCATGCTGCAGGCATGGTGAACACTCCCCACATCTTAAGGTCCAGGTCAACATCCATGCTCCAGGGGACCCCTACGGAATCCCAGAGCAGTGGACAACTTCATAGATGCTGATAAGGCCCAAGCCCTGAGTATTCTGGTTCAACCAAAGACTGTCCTTGACCTGGTGGAATCTATAGATGGCTCATTCCTGTCATCGGGGCCAGTGATGCAGTACCTCTGGAAGTTTGCCATCTGGAACCATCGGGAGACCCTCCAGTTTGGGATGATCCATTCACCACACTTCCCCCTACTCCTTGGCATTTCATGGTTAGTGGCTCATGAGACCCACTCCCTTTGGCATGAGCACCACGTTAGCTTCTGCTCCAAGTTCTGCCAGCAAGTCTGCCTATGCCCCCCCCCCCCCCCATGCCCTGGTGGTGGGTCAGGTGGGACCACCACTAGAGCTGACTCCAGTGCTGCTCCCCAAATATGGTGACTACAGTGACATCTTTGAGAGAAAAAAGAATGCTGACACCCTATCACCACACCAGGATTACAACTGCCCGATTGAGCTGCAACCAGGGGCCAACATATCATTTGGCCGCAGCTACACGATGTTGGAACCCGAGCTGTCTGCCACGCATTCCTATCTCCAGGAGAGAGGCCAAAGGCTTTATACACCTGTCCACCTCTCCTGCTCGAGCCCTGGGCCTATTCGTTAAGGAGAAAGATGGAACCTTATGCCTATGCGTGGATTACCAGGCCCTCAGTTACCATCACCCCAGAGCTACTGGACCATGTGCAGTTGGCCCAGGTATTCACGAAATTCAACATGCATGGGGGCCTACAGCATTATTCAGATCCAAGCTGGGGGATGAGTGGAAGATGGCTTTTCAAACCTGTTCTGGCCACTATGAATACCTGGCAATGCTGTTTGGCCTCACAAATGCATCTGAAACATTCCAGCACCTTGAATGAGGTCTTCCATGACATCCTGGATCAGGGCATGTGTCAGTGTTCACGTCGCACTCCCCATAAATACCCAGCCCAAGCTGGGGAAGTTAATGATCCAACCAGCAGACCAAATTCGGTGATGAAGCCTGGTTACATGCCACCTCAGGAATGTTGAGCATATGCTAAGACGTACATTGTAGTCTATTTGGATGATATCCTAATATTTGCAGAGGATCCTGAGCAACACACCAAGCATGGCTCCACCAGCATGGCCTATATGCAAAGTGGGGGAAAATGCAGCTTTGATCAGTGCTCTATGGAGTTCCTGGCCTACATCCTGTCCCCTCAAGAAGGAAGAGGTAGTACAGACATAGCTGCCCCCAAAAACATCGAGGAGTTACAACACTTCCTGGGGTTTGCTAACTTTTATAGGCATTTCATCTCTGGGTTTTCAAGTCAAATAGCCCCCTTGACAACACTTCTCTGCAAGGGCACCACATTCACTTGGTCTCCGCAGGCCCAGAAGCATTTGGGTCCATCCAGACCCAGCACGACCCTTCATCGTTGAGACTGATACCTTCAATATGGCAATTGCGGGCCATGCTCTCCCAAAGACATGGTCCCCAGGAGCACCTCCACTCTTACAAGTGCTATTCACGGAAGCTCACTCTGGCCAAACAAAACTACGAAATCCTAGTAAAGAGCTCCTAGCCATGAAAGTGGCCTTTGAAGAATGGCACCACTATCTGGAGGGTGTGGGGTACCCAGTACAGCTATACACTGATCATAAAAACATAGGGTATCTACACTGAGGGAGTGTTTTGAAAGAGGGTACTATTCTTCACATGCTTCAATTTCACCATCATGTACCACCTGGAGCCCCAGAACAAGACTGCTGATGCCTTGCCCTGAAAAGGGGAATATCTCGCCAGCCCACAGCCCCTCACATGGAGTCCCCATGGATTCTTAAGCCCCAGAATTTCCTGGATGCTATGATTCCTCAAGACCTAATATCACTGATCCACTCAGCTACAGGGAAGGAGCCCCTTTGCAATGAACTCGAGGCAGCAAGCCAGGGGCAACACTGGGTCCAGGATAGTTTGCACTATATTAAGGGCTACTTGTATGTTCCACCAGGATCCTCTCAGTTAGAGGTGCTATGGCTCTGTCATGGCTCACCATTAGTGGGCCATCTGGGTCGCCTCAAGACTCTCTGGCAACCTGCTCCTTCTGGTGGCCTCAACTGTGCACTACCATCCACTCATATATTGATTCCTGTAAGACATGTGCCCACACCAAGATGCCACACTTGAAACTCCTTGGCACTCTACTGTCCTCAAAGACCCTGGGCATCCATTACTCTAAACTTAATAGTTGAGCTCCCTGTGTCTCACAGGCACACTGTAGTCCTCACCGTGGTCCGTCAACTGACAAAATATGGCCCACTTCATCCCCATTATGTACCTGCCCTCTGCAGAAGAGATGGCCCAGCTCTTGGTGACTCATGTCATCCATCTCCATGGACTCCCAGAGTGAGTCACAACTGATCAGGGTCCACAGTTTGTATTATGGTTTTGGTGTGAAACCTTACAATTGCTTGGGGTCTGCACTTCCACATCAACTGCTTACCACCCACAGACTGATGATCAGTCAGAACAAGCAAATCGAATATTAGAACAATACTTGCGCTGCTTCACAAACTTCCACAAAGATAATTGGTCAAGTCTCCTACTCCATGTGGAGTTTGCTTAGGGTCAGCCCTGCTGGTGGAGACATATATCTATGGAAACTCTGGTTTCCACCCGTCTCCACCCACCCATACCTGTCAACTGTACCAATGCTGCAGCTGCTGACTGGGTGCAACAGATCCATGAGGTGCAAGAGGAACTCTTAGCCTCTCTGGACAAGGCCAAGGAGGATCTACAAGTGGTATGCTGACTGTCAGTGCCAGGGAGGCCCAGCATTCATCATCGGACAAAAAGTGTGGTTTTCAGCCCAAAACCTCCTCGCCAGCTGGCCGTGTCCTAAACTGGATCAATATGTCAGACCATGGTAATTAACCCAGTGACCATGAAGCTCCAATATTACAGGTCCCTCAGAGTACATCCAGTGTTTCATATATCCCTGCTTAAAACCCTACATTGACATCCCCTTCCCTCCTCAGCCTCAACAACTACCCCCTCCAGTACGGGTCCAAGGACATGATGAGAATGAGGTTAATGAGATACTGGACTAAAAAAAAAATTCAACATGGCTCCCTCTGGTACCTCATAGACTGAGAGGGCTATGGCCTAGAAGAGCGGTCCTGGGAGCCTGCATCCCACATCCATATGCCCAACCTTGTGGCAGCCTTCAATGAGGCTCATCCTGAGAAACCTGGGTCCTGTGGGGGTAAGGGAGTAAATGTAAGGCCACAAAGGGCTAAAACCTATGCTTGTAGAGATAGCGGGCAGTTAACAGCTACAGACTACCACCCAGCAGCAGCTGTAATCAACCTATGCTTCACTCCCTATGACCCACTGTGGATACAGACCATGGGAAGTTAAACCCAAGGTGAATTCCAGGAAGTGTCCAAGCAACAATGAAGATCTTCTGTAGCTGCCATGACCATTCCTGGTCTATGGTCTTGAACTCCTGGCTTGACTGTGGCTTGTTTTGGACTTCACCTCCTGATTTGGCTCCTCAGTATCAACCCTGGCCTGGAACTGACTAGGAACTCCTCTGCTACCCAGGACTGTGACTCTGGGCAATATGCTGGACATAGTGGATGGTATTACAGCAATGGGGTTCCCAAACTGCAGTGGAGTGACAGATGGTCTGGTGCTAACATAGGAATATTCATGCCACCTTGCCATGGAGTACGTCAACAGAAAGGGCTACTTTTCTATGGTAATGCAAGTGCTGGTGGATCACCAGGGATGCTTTCCCTATATCAGTGTGGGCTGCTCAAGGAAGATCCATGATGTGTGCATCTTTGTTTTTAAAGAAAGCTGCAAGCAGGGTCTATCTCTCCCAACCAGTGTATTACCATTGGGAATGCTGAAATGCCAATAGTGATCCTGAGAGGCTTAGCCTACTGCTTGCTTCCCTGACTCATGGTACACCAGCCACCTTGATAGCACCAATGATTGCTTCAGCTACAGGTGCACAATGAGAGTTGAATATGCCTTTGGTTGGTTGTTTACTTACAAGATAGGACCTCAGTGAGAAAAATATCCCAATGGCCTACCTGGCCTTGTTCTTTTGCAGCCTGGTATGAGTCTTGCAGTGATTGCTGTGCATGTAGGGATATAAAATTGTCATGCACCTATTAATATCATCTCTGAATGATGTTATGGGTTCTGTGACAAAGTGAAGTAACAGGAAACTGGTGGGTTTCAATCCTGCTCAGCACTAACAGTGTATGCTGTGTACTAATAAAGATGAATTTTGCAGCAAAAAATAGCATTTCATTCTGTAACAGGAACTAGGCAATGGGGAGAAAAAAAAATTCAAAACTTAATAAATTAAGGGAACAGAACTAGTGAATGGGAAAGAACACTCCATTTTCAGGTACACATACATGCTTTCACAGGTCAGCATATGTGAAGCTGTGATTGATTGTCTTTAGTGTCCTCTCCCCCAACCCAGGTGGCGTGGTAAGGGTAGTGCACCAACCCTTAATGCCACATAGAATGTTGAGGAGAGGGTATAACAAGGTCCAGATATTTGAGTTCTTTATGGGCTGCAGAGGGAGGTGAGCATGGGATTGTTGAACCTGCAGGTCTACCAGAGTCTGCAGAATCTCTGTTTCTGTCTGAGAAGTGCAAGCATCTCCTGCTGCACGTCTCTCCCCTTTTCCTGTGTCTCTTTCCTCTATCCTTCTCCATGCTATCTGCAAGAGTCATCCTCCAGGTCCTGGTCTTGTTCTCTGATGCAGCACTGGCTTGCAGGATCTCCTGGAACACGTCATCCCGAGTCCTCTTCTTTCTCCTCCTCACCTAGTTCGGGTATGGAGGGGGAGACGCTGAAGTCCACAATAGTAGTAGCTGCAGATACAACACACATTGTCAGTGTATTCACAATGGAAACTGAAACTTTAGTTACTGAACTCACTCACTTCCATACAGCACTAGCCATGGTGAGTATGGCCCTTGGGGGAGGATGGGTTTGGAGAAATGAGGGGCCGGGGACTAGCTCACTGGAATGATTATAGCTATATAGGGCAATGGAACTGAATGCTGGCACTGCTTTCCACAGGTGATGGTGATCTTAGCCGATCTCACTCCTGAGCGTAATAGATGCAGAGAAAGCACAGCTGCTCCTTATAGACTTTACTGGTGGAAACTTAAGTGCCTGGGGATTTTAGGCACCCACAAGTTCAGGCAGCAGCTGAGCAGTGGTTTTATGGATGCCCATGATGCATAAATGTTGTACATAAGTGACTAAAGTGGCAGGTAGGTGCCTAAGTCACTTTTGTGAACTGGAAGGGACCCTGAAAGGTCATCGAGTCCAGCCCCCTGCCTTCACTAGCAGGACCAAGTACTGATTTTGCCTCAGATCCCTAAGTGGCCCCCTCAAGGATTGAACTCACAACCCTGGGTTTAGCAGG
The DNA here is from genome assembly GCA_032172135.1 of Glyptemys insculpta. Lineage (NCBI taxonomy): Eukaryota > Metazoa > Chordata > Testudines > Emydidae > Glyptemys > Glyptemys insculpta. Next base: position 68,198,839 of record JAVMKA010000013.1, on the reverse strand, counting down.
CCAATGCTCAAACCTATAGTGAGTTCAGTTTCTCTCATTTAAAAAAATCCTTTATAAAATGTATATTAACCCCTAGACGGCAACAAAAATCCCCCATTAAAACAAGTTCAAAAATAAAAACCTCACACTGTTATTTAAAGAGTGCTGTCAGAAATTGATTATTTTTCATATTTAGTCAATTAAAAAATACAGTACTATAACCACAATATAAAATTTACAACAGATAAAAACAGTCTGTGTATATAAGATCTTTGTCTCTTTTAAAGAAAATCTATTCCAGGTATATTATAGCTTGAATTTTGAGCAGCTGCAGGGTATTCTCATATATGTCTCTGTAGCCTTTGATGGTTTGTATATAAGCTGTAAAATTGCAGGTTTCATATTTGTGAAAATTATAGCAACATTGTTTCGGATGGGGTTTTTGCGGATCCAGGAATCTATGTGCCTCTCTAAACTCCTGCTGTTTGAAATGATCATGAGTGGCAGACATGAAGGGAAGCCCACGAGGGTCTTAAACTAACCCCAACGTGACTGCACAGTTGCCATGGTGGTGTTTTTGACCAAGAAGAGTGTTGTCACTTGGCCGCATACTAAACACAAAGCAAACCTGTAATGGGTGATTACCTTTTAGCTTAATGTTGCTAACCCTTCACAAGAAGGCAGCTTGTAGCAGCTGTGAAGCAGAATGTGATCTCTGGTTTCAAAGGGGTTGTGTGTGTGTGTGCACGGTATCCTGAGACTTACTCCAGAGAAACTTTTTTTCCTCTCCCCAGTCCTCTCCTTTCCATTTCATCTGGATGGGATGATGCATAAATATCATAAAGCAGATTGCTAGAACAAATCATTTTCTGAACGTTTCTGTTTGAAGGGGGAAAAAAAAATCTGATTAATTCCCCCGCCACCCTCCATTCTCAAGGGCCTCCTCTTCCAGTCTGTCACATCAACTGTGCTAGTCTTGCATAAATGTTAATTTGTGGATTGGCTGTTTGGGAGTAAAATGCATGGCTGCTTTTCCTTTGGTTTAAAATTCTAGTGCTTACATAAGGTGCTAGATGAACATTGGAAACTGATGTCCTCTCTCAGTGGAACCAGTAGAGCAGCAAAAGCGCTTCTTCGAGTGCTAGTCCATACACATGTTCCACATTAGGAGATTGAACCTCCAGTACACTTGAGTTGGAGAATTTTCCAGTCAGCAATATCTAATCAGGATGGTGCATGTGCCCTTCTTGTCCCCGTGCATGTTGCATGGGTATAAAGGGCAGAATCACCACCACAACTGCGGGGTCAGGGGCTGCTTACCTTTGGGATTCTTCTTTTCGGGTTTCTGGGTCTTTTTTCTTAGACGCCCACAACGTAACCTGAGGGTTATAAGAGAACTCCTCAATAAAACGGGGATAACAATGAGCCAGAGGTGATTGCCATGTGGGGCCAGAGGGAAGTTTTTCCTTGTGGGAGAGTATTGCACTATGAGGCATCATGGGTAGGCCTTGTGCTTTCCTATGATGCAGCCAATATAGGGCACACAGCACAACCCATAACAGGGGTCACTGGAATAATCCAGGGGTTGGAGAAACAGGGATGGCTGGTACCAGGAGCCTGCAGAGTTTATAAGCATTGCAGGAGAGAATAGAAGTGCTGTTGCTGGGTCTGGTTCTCTGCCCAGCCCAGCAGCAGTCATTGGGATATGGTGCCTTGTAGATCCCACTACCTTGTGTGGGTATCGTAGTTTTGAGAATGCTTGGTGAAGATCTTCTACAGCCAAGCACTGAGGTACAACCGCATCTGCTCCAACCCCTCAGACAGAGACCAACACCTACAAGATCTTCACCAAGCATTCTCAAAACTACGATACCCACACAAGGAAATAAAGGAACAAATCAACAGAGCCAGACGTGTACCCAGAAGCCTCCTGCTACAAGACAGGCCCAAAAAAGAAACCAACAGAACTCCACTGGCCATCACCTACAGCCCTCAGCTTAAACCTCTCCAACGCATCATCAGTGATCTACAACCCATCCTGGACAATGATCCCTCACTTTCACAGACCTTGGGAGGCAGGCCAGTCCTCGCCCACAGACAACCCGCCAACCTTAAGCATATTCTCACCAGCAACCACGCACCGCACCATAACAACTCTAACTCAGGAACCAACCCATGCAACAAACCTCGATGCCAACTCTGCCCACATATCTACACGAACAGCACTATCACAGGACCTAACCAGATCAGCTACATCACCACCGGCTCATTCACCTGCACGTCCACCAATGTTATATATGCCATCATATGCCAGCAATGCCCCTCTGCTATGTACATTGGCCAAACTGGACAGTCACTACGCAAGAGGATAAATGGACACAAGTCAGATATCAGGAATGGCAATATACAAAAACCTGTAGGAGAACACTTTAACCTCCCTGGCCACACAATAGCAGATGTTAAGGTAGCCATCTTACAGCAAAAAAACTTCAAGACCAGACTCCAAAGAGAAACTGCTGAGCTCCAGTTCATTTGCAAATTTGACACCATCAGATCAGGATTAAACAAAGACTGTGAATGGCTATCCAACTACAGAAGCAGTTTCTCCTCCCTTGGTGTTCACACCTCAACTGCTAGCAGAGCACCTCACCCTCCCTGATTGAACTAACCTCGTTATCTCCATACTGATTTATACCTGCCTCTGGAGATTTCCATTACTTGCATCTGAAGAAGTGAGGTTCTTACCCACGAAAGCTTATGCTCCCAATACTTCTGTTAGTCTTAAAGGTGCCACAGGACCCTCTGTTGCCATTTGCCAAACAAACTCTCCAGAGCTCTCTGTATGACTGCCCTGTCCTCATCATTATTTCCCATTCTGCCAATCTTTGTGTCATCAGCACATTTTTATCAGCAGCAATTTTATATTTACGTCCAAGTCCTTGATAAAAATATTGAATAGCATCAGACCTAGTACTGATCCCTGCAGAGCCCCATTAGAAACACCCACATTCGATGAGCCCTTTGACAATTACTTTTTGAGATCTGTCAGTTAGCCATTAGCCTGGTCTCAATCCATGTAACCTGTGCTCCATTGATATTGTATAGTGCTAATTTTTTAATCCAAATGTCCTGCGGTCCTTGAATGCATAAACAGGGAATCTCAAGTTGGAGGAGAGAGGTTATTTTACCTCTTTATTTGGCACTGGTGCAACCACTGCTGGAATCCTGTGTCCAGTTCTAGTGTCTAACATTCAGGAAGGACGTTGATAAATTGCAGAGGGTTCAGAGAAGAGCCATAAGAATGATTAAAGGATTAGAAAACCTGCCTTGTAGTGATAGCCTCTAGGAGCTCAGTCAATGTCGCTTAAAGAGGTTAAGGGTGGTTTGATGAAAAGTCTATAAATACCTACGTGGGGAACAAATCATTACAAATGGGCTCGTCAGTCTAGCAGAGAAAGGTCTAACATGTCCAATGGCTGGAAGTTAAAACTAGACAAATTCAGACTGGAAATAAGGCGTCCATTTTTAACAGTGCGAGGAATTAACCATTGGAACAATTTACCAATTGACAAAACATTAGCACACTTCCAGCCTTCTGGAATTCCCTCAGGAATCCTAAATTTGTTAAAAATTCATGTCAGTGGGCCAATAACCTCCTGAGCCAGCTCTTTGAGGACTCTTGGGTGTAGATGATCCGAGCCTGCTGATTTAAAAATACTTATGTTTGGTTCCTGCATTCAGCTGGCATCAATCCAGCCTTTCCCTCTCTCTAGGATTCTCACTTACCTCAACTCTGGCAATCCTCGCCATGGCGTATAACAGTAGGGTCAGCACTAATATGGTCTTAAGACCACAGGGCATGCTTGCTTAATTCTGTCTCTCAGCCAGGATACAAGTACCAAGCAACTGTGGAAGCAGAAAAAGAACTGTCAGAAAAGAACTACTATGCATGACAGTTTGTTAGCAAGAGTCAGGCTAACTGTAGGCCTGATACCGCGAGATTTGTAGAAGCGAGGATTGTGAGAGGCGGGTGAGAAAGTACTGTGTGAGAAGTTATTGTGACCTTGTATAGATAAGGTGTAGAAGACCTTGTGTAGATAAGGTATAGAAAATATTGTATGTTGGCAAGAGTCAAAACAATTAAGGAAGTAAGATATCAAGATGGCATATGTATAACAAAATGCAGCTGTCCCTCATTATTTTCTGTAATGAAAGGTATAAATGCTTGCTGTAATTAGGTACCAGAGAGAGAGACCTGCTTAGCTCTCTCCCTCTGCACAATTGTGAGAGTTAATAAAGCATCTGACTTGCTGTACCCAAACAAAAAGTGAGAACTCAGTTTTTCTCCGACACAACCAAGCAAGTACCTAGGCTACACCTGATGGCAGGTGCTGATGTCATCTCTAGGTCAGAATGGGGCTGCCCTCCTGCAATCTCCCTCTAGCCTGTGAGCTGTCAATGCTGTGCTTACATCAGGAGATAGGATGTGGCAACAGCCCAAGGGGGCTGAGCTGCTGAGCTCAGAACTAGGCAGGAGAGAGGGCATCAGATTTCCCAGGAAAACCCTGGGTCTTTTCAAAGCTTTATGAGTCTCAAGCCCCCAGGCAAGGGACATTTTTTCCCTACTTGTGAAGCAGAATCTCCCAGCCTGAAGTGATAATCTAGTGTTACAAGTGCAGAAAAACTTTCATGGTATCGCCTGCCCAAGCATTCCCAAACCATGAGCTGGGCCCCACCAAAATCATGAGATTGACTTCAAAATAATGATATCTTAAAAAAAAATCATCTGGGGAACTCTTCATTTGCCTTCTGATGTCTGAGCTGCTAGGGTGCACTCAATTTACATTTTCCAGCTTCTCTTTGCAACCAGGGGGGCGTAAAATGTGCTAACAAATAAAATAAAATAAAAAGCAGAGATTCTCAGATAAATCACTTGATTCCAGCAGTGGGAGCTTTAAGAAAAGCACCCTATATCATGAGATAATAAAGAGCCCTACCTCTTATCTAACACTTTCAGTCAGTGGATCTCAAAGCACTTTACAAAGGAGGACTGTAGCATTAGCCCCCTTTTAGAGATGGGAAACTGAGGCACAGAGAAGAACAGTGACTTACCCAAGGTCACCCAGCAAGACAGTAGCAGAGACCGGACTAGCACTTAAGTCTCCTGAGTGCCGTCTAGTGCTCTAGTCACTAGGCCACAGTGCATTTGAAGTAAGGGGTCATAGTCAGTACAAAGTTTATTTCAGTGGGGCAAAACAAATGGATAAAATCAAGGAAATGCAGAATTAGGGCCAGCAGTCCCTTGGCTCTTAGGAGGATACTATAAATGTATCACAGCATAGAGTAGCTGTCAGAGAATAGTAAATATTCAGTTTAAATTATTACACAGACTCTGCTCTTGCAAGTGTGTAGCTTAAAAAATACTACTCAGATTAGTGTAATTGGATTTGAATGACAGCAAAACAAGCGTCTGCTAGTAGCACACTATTAATGTGTGGTTGCATACTGACAACCAGTCCTCGCTTTGTGCTGGGATCATTATCTAGCCGAAATTGGACAAATAAACCGTGCCGTTACTGTACACAATTAGGTTCAGAACTGACTCTCTTCTTTTATCATGTTTTTCCTCCTAGGAATTCTCCAACTTTCAAATCGTTTGAGGAGAAGGTTGAGACCACTGTCACAAGCCTGAAGGTAATGATTAGGAGCTGTGTTATGTGGCTGTGCTTGTTAAAGTGACAGCTTAGTCATCACTGTCATTTGTGCCAAAGGCAGATTGGATTGCATCCTTCCATGAAGGATTTAGTGGAGCTGTAGTGCAATGAAAGAAAAGGAAGGCAATATGCAGAGAAATATTCTTTCTTTGCTTCTGGAATGCCAAGTAACAAACTATATTGTCTGTCAGCTTAAATAAAGAGTCTCAACCAATGCCCCATTGAAACAGTGAGGGTCGGGTGCTTAGCTGGTGCGATGGATGGATGGATGGATCTATGCTGATTTACACCAGCGTTGGATCTGGCCCAGAGTTTTGAATCGTTCTTTAAAATGTCAAGTACTAACTTCCCAGTTAATGTCAATCTTTCCTCTGGATTGCCTCAAAACTGTGTAAAAGTCTGTACTGAAGGAAAGGTAAATTATAATGACAACTTTGAGCTACCCCGATGATTAACAGTTGATATATCAGACATGAGGCAGTAGCACCTTTTGGTGCTACCACATTAACAGAGCAGAGCATGGCACCTTTAGAAGGAGCTAGCCTTTGCACCGTGCGGAGGGTGGTGTAAAGGTTCAGTTGGATCACAGAGTGCATTCTTTCTTTGTGCTGACTAGAGCTATATTCATCAACCTTCAGCCTTGAGAAGAACTGACAATGTTTGTTGCGTGAGTGCCAGTGTCTGTTATGACACTCAGGTAAATATCCTTAGGTTAGTAAGAAGATGGCTTTATTACCCAAATACAAATTGCAACTAAAACTCAAGGCTGCAAGTATATAGGGAAATCTAGTCTCATGGACACCGTGATTGAAATGTTATAGCAGAGAAATTTCCAGTCCAGACCTGGAGGAAGAGGGTGTAACTCCTAGTTAATGGAGGGCTGGACTTGGCCTTGAGTGCTCCAGAACCAACACTTCCATCAATACATTCTTAGAGCTGTTCTGTCATTTGTATCTTTCAGATGTTCAAAGTACTATGGTTATAGGTTTTTTTTATGGCCAATACATCACTATATCTGATTACTGAATTTACCTGCACTGAAGCCTCACTCTACAAGTAGGAAGCTAAGATACACAAGGCCAGTCCTGGGAACTGAACCCAGATCTCCAGGGTCCTAGTCCAGTGCCTTAAGTGTCCTTCCACCTCCTACTACACTTTCACTTATCTCTCTGTGCTCAACTGCCACCATCACCCAAAAGAAACCCTTTTAAAATTGTGCATTGTGCATGAGTGAGCTTGGACTTGCTGTCTGTTGATAAATTGCAGAGGGTTCAGAGAAGAGCCATAAGAATGATTAAAGGATTAGAAAACCTGCCTTGTAGTGATAGCCTCTAGGAGCTCAGTCAATGTCGCTTAAAGAGGTTAAGGGTGGTTTGATGAAAAGTCTATAAATACCTACATGGGGAACAAATCATTACAAATGGGCTCGTCAGTCTAGCAGAGAAAGGTCTAACATGTCCAATGGCTGGAAGTTAAAACTAGACAAATTCAGACTGGAAATAAGGCGTCCATTTTTAACAGTGCGAGGAATTAACCATTGGAACAATTTACCAATTGACAAAACATTAGCACACTTCCAGCCTTCTGGAATTCCCTCAGGAATCCTAAATTTGTTAAAAATTCATGTCAGTGGGCCAATAACCTCCTGAGCCAGCTCTTTGAGGACTCTTGGGTGTAGATGATCCGAGCCTGCTGATTTAAAAATACTTATGTTTGGTTCCTGCATTCAGCTGGCATCAATCCAGCCTTTCCCTCTCTCTAGGATTCTCACTTACCTCAACTCTGGCAATCCTCGCCATGGCATATAACAGTAGGGTCAGCACTAATATGGTCTGAAGACCTGTATCCAGAGCAACACTGAAGTCAATGCCAAGCTCTCATGGCAAACACGAATCTCAGCATTGTTTTTCTCCCTTGGCACAAAGGAACAAGAGGAAAAAACTGAGCCATGATTTTTCAACACCATGGTGATGAGGATGGTGGTGATAGCTGTATCAAGTGCCTCTCTTCCCATACATCTTCAGATAACCTAAGGTCTGCAAGGGCAGAGCTCCTCTACTTTCAACAGCAGAAAAAAAGCAAATGAAGCTTTAGGTTGCATTAACAGAGGCATAGCATTGCAAATCACAGGAGGCGATAGAACCACTCTATGCGGCGCTGGTTAGGCCTCCGCTGGAGTACTGTCCAATTTTGGTCACCAATGTATAAAAAGGATGTGGAGAAACTGGAAAGGATCCAGAGGGGTTTGACTAGATGACGCTTGTGGTCCTTTCTAAACCTATGGTTCTATGAACTACACACTGGATCTCAGCTAGGGGAATCCAGTAGAGCAGCTTTTCTCTTTCACCTTATTTCTGTTTTTTAGCTACAGAGTGGACAAAAAAAAGAAAATAATTGTAAATATATTTAACAGCTGTGTTTTTAGGGTGTCCAAATTCTGAGTTGCTTAAAATTTTGCTGAAAAATTCTACATCAGTCCCAGATCTCAGGCCAACATGACTTGTGGATTTCAGAAGTGGGTCCAAAATAAGGCTTATAATGGAAACTCAGTTGTAATCTTAATCATGGAGCAGCTGCTTCCTGTTCATAATATGTCTCCATATCTATCGTCAGCCAACGTTTTTTTTTTGATATCTCATCTATTACCATTTGCAAATATCAATAAAGAGGGAATGTTTTGTAAACTCTCCTAGAATTCAGACAGATTTTCCATCTGGGGCCTGTATTGTTCAGGGCAAGGTACTTACAATCCTGTTACTTTATTTTATAGCTCTCTCAAACTAGACAAGCTGATCCTGCTCTTCATCATGTATCAGCAAATGAAACAAAGGATTACATGGGATTAACCCTTTGGAGACAAAGGACACAGAGTCCATTTAATTATAATCCTTTCCCTAAGCATTCACTTGGCTGAGAGTCTGGAAAATGCCCGCATTTTGGAAGGATGTAGAGAAACTGGAAAGGATCCAGAGGGGTTTGACTAGATGACGCTTGTGGTCCTTTCTAAACCTATGGTTCTATGAACTACACACTGGATCTCAGCTAGGGGAATCCAGTAAAGCAGCTTTTCTCTTTCACCTTCAGCTGTGGAAGGGGGGAAAAATATCCTGCTCTATCCACAAACCTGAATCCACTTGCAGAAGTGATGCCCAGGCCAGAACTAAGGGACACTCTCCTGTTAATTCAAAGCAGCTCTTATGAAAGTCCTTCTTTAATTAAATCTAAATCTGCTGTCCAGCGGAGGAGTGGTTAAAGAAGGCAATGCTTGGGTGAGGGGGACAAATGTGCTATGGTTTGCCAAAGCTTTATTTACAGATTAAACATCCTAGCCTTTGTATAAAACTGCTTTGAAGCAGCATTTTCCTGACAAGATTTTAGCAGAGTTAGTTGGTTATTTTTAGTTCTTATACTCACTATTTCTCCATAATCCATGTCCCTGGAGACAGGTTGATGCTGGGCACTTCCCTCAGGGGCCTCATTCATGGGACTTATTTTAGCATTTTATACAGAAAGCAAATTTAAACGAACTTGGATCTGATTTTTTTTAAAGGCCCTTAACCCAGTTTTAATTGTTTTCTCCAGTTATCAAATTGATTCTGTTGACTTCAATGGGTAACAACATCTATTCACTGCCCAATTCTGCCACCATTACCTACATTGAGTGGTATCTTATTCTGAACAGAGAGCCCTTGCTTTAACTACACAGTGAGCTGCAACTCAGCATATTCAAGGGAGGAAAAAATCTAGTCCTATAGAGAAATACAACAAACAAAACATACTCATTAAAATAACGCGCACACACACACACACACACACCCATACTAAGGTTAAATTTTCAAAGCCACCTAAATGATTTGGATGCTCAGTTCCCATTTAATGTAATGGGCACTTAATTTCCAAATACCATAGGCAGCTTTGAAAAGCTCAGCCTTGATATTTAGAATCTTGTGTAGTTAAAAGACAAAAGTATCAAAAGCTCTGAATACAAACCCAGTGTATGCTTTGAAGTGCTACCTACGCTGCAGGGTATGAGAACATTTGCTTCCTCTATCTCCGTAGAAAAGTCAGTCAACTTTCTTTTAAAACGAAACATTGAGGTTTTTTGGGGGGGGGGGAGGGGAAATAAGCAGAATGGAATGAGAAAAATCACTGTTTTCTTCCCTTATTTGCCATATTTCAGACGAAGGTTGGAGGGACAAGCCCCAGTGGGGGGAGTTTTGAAGAAGTTCTCAGTTCTACTGAGCAGGGGGTTGGACTAGATGATCTCCTGAGGTCCCTTCCAACCCTAATAATCTATGATTCTATGCTTCTAGAGTGTATCCTGTTCCATATACTATTTGGAGGGAGGAAGAGTCTAAATATTAAAAATTCATGCTATGGATCCTGATTCAGGATGGTATTTAAACTTAAGGTTCATGTTTGACTGCAGGGGGATGTAATGGGCATTAATTCCATTTTATACTCTGGATTTGGAACTGGTGCTCACAGTTCAAGAAGAGCTGGAAAAGGTTGAGCAAAAACCCACAGCAATGATTGACGGTTTGGAAAACATGCCTTATAGTGAGATTCAAGGAGCTCAATCTGCTTAGCTTAACAAAGAGAAGGTTAAGGGGTGACTTGGTCATCTGTAAGTACCGATATAGAGAACAAATACTTGACAATGGGCTCCTCAGTCTAGCAGCAAATGGTATAACAAGATCCAGTGGTTAGAAGTTTAAGCTAGACAAAGTCAGATTAGTAATAAGGCATAATTTATTAACACAGAGGGTAATCAATCACTGGAACAACTACCAGGGGTAATGTTACCCTTCTTGCCCTAGATCCTATGAATCGTGATGGGCATAAGTACATGATTTCTTTTCTGAACTGGAGCCATAATGAGGTGTAAAAGTTAACAGGCATGTTTCATAGTATGTTATGCAGGCCAGTTGCCAAGAAAACTCACTGCATATAGCCTTTCTGAAGCTTCCCTGGCAGGAGAAAAAATTAAATCATTGGATAAAGGCTTGGCAGCAAAAGCTTAAATTAAAGCTTGTCTGATGATTGGGCAGAATATTTGACTATAAGAATCTATTTCAAACACCAGATCAAGCTGAAGGTTCACTGATATAGCTGGTGAGGGGTAGCATCTCCAGTTTCACAACACTGAGTTTGGAAGTAGGAACACTAGTAAAATCGCAGCTAGGGATATAGTTACCACTTACACTTTCAGATATTTCAGTCTGATGTTCTCCTCTATATACCGACCCACTGTCCACTGAAGTCTTTCCACTGACACTGTGTCTAACTATATAGTGCCGGTTCTTTTATTCTTGTGTTCTTATTTTTCAAAAGACGTTGAGTTCTCTCTCTTTTTGAACATAGCCCTTCATTAGTGTTAAACTCTGTATATAAAAGTGTCTATTTTCCCTTATCCTGCAGAGATTAAGTAAAATGAACAATAGTAAACACTATAGAAGGGAACCGAACACAATACAAGCACATCTGAAGCAACCTGTTCATTAGGCTTGTTTCTCATTTACATTAAGACTATTTCACACTGCTCTTACAATGTAAAGAGACTTTAAATGTGTATATGTAGTTTATCCCCACTTTCAGGCCTCTTTACACTGACAGCGCTTTAAAGGAGACTCAGGGCTAGATTAACAAAAATGACATAAGTAGCTAACTGCCACTTTAAATCCAAGAATCATGCCCCACTGGGATTCACAGACTCCTCTCTCTCGTTTACAAAAATCAAATTTCATACCTGAAGTTGAATCATAAAAGTCCTGCAGTCTTCCAGGCATTTTTTCCAACTCTTCATACTCAGATGCTTGGAGTATCATCTCACACTGATCCAGCTCTTTTACAAATCTGGCTTCTGCTGTAGACTGGTGTTCATATTCCTGAGCAGATGTGCAATTAGAGAGATTTGATTCACTATGCTGGCACAAATGCTGGAACATACAGTGCCAGAACTAAAAGCCCTTTTTTACACTTCGCATTTCTTCATCTGTATCACAGATATTCAAGAGTACAGTAGACCTCATGTCTTTTTAAGGCTCTGATTCAACAAAACATTTCAGCACATACTTAAGTTCCACGAGACTTAACACGTTTGTGTGCTTTACTAAGTAGGGATATTATTATTTACATGCTGCAATGCTTTGCTGAATCGGAGCTCATATAAAGAAACCCCAGAATTTAGATTCATTAAAAATCCTTGGGATGCAGGCTTCAGAGGGCTTCTGGAACTTTGACAATGTAATTCCATGCCTCCTCCACTTTCAGATCCTTGAGTTCTTCAGTCCAGTCCACTTCCCTAACTAGTGCCCTTAATTTTTTGAAGTTTGCCCTTTTGAAATCAGGGACCCTAGTTGCAGACCTATTTTTGTTTATCCTTCCATTTAGTTTAAATTGAATTAGCTCAGGATCACTTAGACCAAGATTATCCCCTACAACCAGTTCTTCTAGGAGGTTGAATCTAAAATGGCATCACCTCTTGTTGGTTCAGTGACTATCTGGTGAAGAAATCTGTCAGCTATCACATGCAGGAAAATCTGGGCCCTACCATTATCAGTAGCACTTGCCCTACAAGCTATTGCTGGGAAATAAAGTCTTCCACAATCCAGTAGTATTTATTTCATTAAAACATTAGAGATCTCTATCCATAGACAAATCAGATCTTGAGGGTCTGTAAGATATCCTAAGCACTAGCCCAGAGGAGCCTTCTTCCCCAGTGATTTTGACCCAAACAGACCCTTTTATCCATTCCATCACTTTTAATTTCTTTACAGTCTACCTCATCATTACACTCCACCACCTTTACTTCTGTCTTTCCTGAACAGCAAATACTCTTCAATAACTGTACTCCTGTCATTACTACGATTTCATCGGGTTTCTGTTATCCTTATAATATATGGGTCCACTTCCTGCACCACTGGTTCTAGTTCCTCCAGTCAGATATCAGGAATGGCAATATACAAAAACCTGTAGGAGAACACTTCAACCTCCCTGGCCACACAATAGCAGATGTAAAGGTAGCCATATTACAGCAAAAAAACTTCAGGACCAGACTCCAAAGAGAAACTGCTGAGCTCCAGTTCATTTGCAAATTTGACACCATCAGATCAGGATTAAACAAAGACTGTGAATGGCTATCCAACTACAGAAGCAGTTTCTCCTCCCTTGGTGTTCACACCTCAACTGCTAGCAGAGCACCTCACCCTCCCTGATTGAACTAACCTCGTTATCTCCACACTGATTTATACCTGCCTCTGGAGATTTCCATTACTTGCATCTGAAGAAGTGAGGTTCTTACCCACGAAAGCTTATGCTCCCAATACTTCTGTTAGTCTTAAAGGTGCCACAGGACCCTCTGTTGCTTCCTCCATTTTGTTATCCAGCTACTTGTATTTGTCATTGTTCTCAAAAGGTATTTTTTAAATCTGTCATTCCTTCTTGATCATTTTAGCTTAATCTGTCTGAGCTGCTAATGTCTTTGTATCTCTTCCTATTTTTTCCTTTTAAGTCCTTTGATTTCCTTGCTATTTCCTCCCCCTCTCAGTTGCATGCAACAACTCCCACTGATTTTGAGGAGAGCTGTGCACAAGTGAAAGCAGAATTTCACCTACTGACCAGAGAACAGGTGCCTATTTGGGCAGGGCCGTGAAACAAACAAAGAGGAAACTGGGCTACGGTTGGAACTTACAGCCCTTAAAACAGAACTTCTAGTTCCCAGGATGTGGGAAGCATGAACACTGATTAATATACATCACCTCCTGCCTCTAACAAGACAATAGTGGAGCTGTCATGCCTAATGGCGAGATCCTAATTTGTAATTCCAGCACAGTTGTGTTCAGATAATGAACTTGTCACGCTTAACTGGATGTGTGACATATTCTGCTCATTTATTATGTTCTTTGCTCTAGGTTCCAAAATCGGGGATCTGGATTTTGACAGCAGTGAAATACTAGTGTAAGAATCAATTTGAATTCAAATTACATTTTGAAATTTCAATTAAGCTTTAATTATTAGTTGATTTGAAGTCTTCATTTTAACATTTTTATATCCCCCCACCCCACTTTATTTATTTATTTATTTATTTTTTAAGTCTAGGGCTTTTCTTCAATTCACATTTATATTTAAAATGCTGTTCAACACTGCCTCTCATTTTCGTGAATCTATTTAATCCTATTATTTTCATATTCTGCGTTTTATCCATTCTGTCAGTAAACTTCACGTTTTTGTTTGGCAGTATCATAAATGATAACTTTATCATGGTGTCTTCTTGCTCAGAAATGTCTGTCTCAGTGCAATATATTAATCATGGGTAACATTGATCAATTGAGAATAATTTTATACTTGCCTCCTCATGCACATAGTACAATGGGGGCTGCTCACATTGCAGGTCAGTTTACTCTAATGAAGCACTGTACCATATTGTAATTACATGTACAGTGTCTCCACGCGAGTATTTGAATTTCCCTATACTTCTAACAGGAAGTAATTGGTTTCTCAGACAACATAGAATAGTAGCTATTGACTTAAATTATGACTATTGTAGTTGTACACATTAAAAATTAAAACTAGTGGGGAAAGAGGGAAGTAACTCAGTGTGCTAATGTCCTCATTTGCCTCCAGTGAGTTATATTCACGTCCTAAATTAGTTGACAAAGTGAAAACAGCTTTGGTGGTCTCCTTCTGCTACCTCTTTCTTCACACTTCAAAACCATCCATCCGGTTGGCACAAATGGAAACAAGTGACCAAGCTAATGAGGATGTCACAAGTCAGGAACCGGCTGTAATGTCAGAGCTGTGGGAGGATCTTCCACAACCCCTGTCCACCCTATCCCCAGCTCAAACCTGTGCTAATTCATTCTCACTTTCCATAGGGAACACTGAAGTCAATGGTATTGCCTTTGTAGAACAGTAGATTTTTGATTGAATATTTCAGAGATTTTTTTGTTTTTTTTAACAGCACTAGCTGCTTAGCAGCAGTGAAGGCTAGGGTTTGTGTCTATTTTCAGTGTGGTTCACTGATACTCCTATGCATGAAACCCCATGCTGATTAAGTTACCCTGAAGGCAGAAACAAAAATAAATGATACAAATAACAATATGAACTACAAAATGTGCATATGAGAAATGATATTTAATGAGAAAGGTAAAAAGCGAATGTGTGCTGTCGTTAGGTGAGGTGGGGATGGGGCATCAGCTCCTGTACAAGTCAGGACAGGAGCCCAAGGCCAAAAAAAAAAAAAAAAAGTATGCAAGAAATCCCATGGTATAGTTCAACTCTTTCTATAATGACTTCCTGCCTGTCTGCTAGAGGAGTTTTCCAGTGAAAAAGGCTAAAGGAAAGGGCTAATTTTATGAATACACTATAGTTTTCCATGATTCATTATTTTAACCTTGGAATGTAACTTTGAAAATCCAGTTCTGCTGTCACTTAAACCAATACAACCCAATTAAAATCAATGGAGATATAACTGTGGGCAGAATTTATCTTCAAATATCTGGAACCCTATTTAAATACAATTCAAGTGGAACAGTAAGAAGATCAGTATTAAGTGCAGCCTCAGGTTACAGAGGTCAAGGACTGCACACCTACCTGCTTACAATAAAATATACAAAAGCAGACAATTGGTGAGGGAAAGTTACTATATGTTGGGGGAAATAATCGCTTTTTTTTCCCCCCAACACAAATTTTTGGGGGAAAGCAGCCTAATGTTTCCTGACTTGCAGTTAATGCAAGATCACAATTGTGACAGCGTACCCCATAAGGCTTTATGGGGGGGGGGGTTTATAAATGTATGTATGATATAACTGGAATATGTTTTGTGCTGCCTGTGCCATGTAACATATCTCCGTAAAGGTTATGGTCTACTATATCTTTTCATCCTATTTGTACATATATATCATTTTCTACTTGAGGTTAAGAATATGGGCTGTATGCTTGCTTGGTTTCTAAGTAAGCTTTGTGAGGCATTTTGTCAGCTTCTTTAGGAAGGAATTCGCCAGGTTAAGTACCTGATCAGGAAACACTTGGGGAACAATGCATCTTGGCATGCTCCAATCCACATAAGAAGTCTTCCTGGAGACATGCAAGATACCATGTGGACAATGGCTTCGGCCTGTAAAGACTGAGTCATGCAGGGGCATGTGACTTGCCCAGGTGACTCCAGAACTCCATCCTGGAGCTGGACTTTGCATAGGGGGGAGGAGAGGGGGTCTCCACCCAGAAGAGAGGAGCCATCATGAAGAATCCCCTAGCTATCACCTGAGCTGGAACAAGAGCTGTACCAGGGGAAAGAATTGTGCCCAGGCCTGGAAGGTGTCCAGTCTGAGAAAAACTTACTGAAGCATCTCTGAGGATGAGATTATCTGTATTTAGCTTGATTAGACATAGATTTATGCATTTTATTTTATTTTGCTTGGTGACTTACTTTGTTCTGTCTGTTACTACTTGGAACCACTTAAATCCTATTTTCTGTATGTAATAAAATCACTTTTTATTTAGTAATTTACTCAGAGTATGTATTAATACCTGGGGGAGCAAACAACTGTGCATATCTCTCTATCAGTGTTATAGGGGGCGAACAATTTATGAGTTTACTCTGCATAAGCTTTATGCAGGGTAAAACGGATTTATCTGGGTTTAGACCCCATTGGGAGTTGGGCATCTGAGTGCTAAAGACAAGCACACTTCTGTGAGCTGTTTTCGGGTAAACTTGCAGCTCTGGGACAAGTGATTCACACCCTGGGTCTGTGTTGGAGCAGACGGGAGTGTCTGGCTCAGCAAGACAGGGTGCTGGAGTCCTGAGCTGGCAGGGAAAACAGGAGCAGAGGTAGTCTTTGCACATCGGGTGGCAGCTCCCAAGGGGGTTTCTGTGATCCAACCCGTCACAACAATATTCTAACATATCACCTCTGTAAGTATAACAGATTCTCTAGTATAAAGATAAGATATTTTCAGGTCAACATGGTCATTTTTCAATTTAATCCATATTTTAATTTAATTCAAATACCACCTACTATTTCACTGTATTACTTCCCAATTCATATTTCATTTAGTTGAAATTCTCATTTAAGACACTGTCGAAGTTAAAACCATAGTCCTTTTTAAGGTTATGTTGCTTATGGAACAGCACTGTCTGACCAGGTAAATACACATACTGGGCCAAATCCCACCCTGTTATGTAAATCAATCCCTCGAATGCAGTGGGGCTACACAGGTATAAGAGCACAATTTCGGTCATTATACCGAATTATTTTGTTTCCTTTATGAAAAAGAGTTCAGAAAGTTGCTGGCATACAAACGTACCCCCAAAGAACAATTCCAAACCCATCTTGCTCTAAAGATTTTAGAATAAAGATTATGAACTTCACTAGGCACCAAACACCATGAAAATAAGACAATTGGTTGGTCCTGTTGTCAGCAATAATGTGGAATAAATGCAAGTGATTTATACTGAGTTCATAGATTTCTTTTCTCAGACCTTCTAATAGCAGCTGGGTCAAATGTTTCATAGCTGCCTGAAAGACAGACTCCTGCTTTCATTTGGCCATTATCTGAGTACAATATCTTTTCCTTTGTTTTCTGGAAAACAATTTGTCCACCACCACCTTTGTATAAACAGTGAATCATCTCTCTCTCCACAGCTGCACACGTACAGTACTAACTCTGCTAATGGAACAATAAAAGCAATGGGTACAGAATAGCTTCTGCACCCCAGACCTGCTCAATAAATTGCAGAGGACTAGCCCCAAGCAGCAGAAAATAATCTGAAGCACCATCCACTGACCCCAGGTACCAGATACTGTTTAACACTGTTTTGATGCAATACCAAATTATTGGTATGAACAGTGGAATCCTCTTTGCATGTTGTTCCAACTAATCAATTTCATTCTAGTCCTACTCTGTTTCCCCAGTAATACTTGGGTCCTAATTGGAAACAAATAACAATAAAAGCAAGGCCAAGTTTTATGCCAATATACAGTTATGTCGAAACTTACCACTCAAGGTGTTATTTTATACAAAGATAGCACTTAAGAAGTATAAATATTTAGGGCTCAATCCTGCACCCGAAGAAATCAATGACAAGACTCCTGTTTGCTTTAATGGGACCAGGAGGAGCAACAGGCACGTAGGGCCAGATTTGTATAGGTATTTGGTGTCCTAAAGATGCAGACAGCTCCCTAGGCCCTTTTCCTACTAGGCACCTACCTGCATCTTTAAGCACCTAAATGCCCTTAGTCTGGCCCTTGGTGGAGAAACATTCCCAGCAGGCATTAGGGAAACCATTTTTTATATATATATATATATATATTTTTTTTTTAAAAAGAGCACACTCCAAACAGGTACATAATAGAACAGAACAGTCAATGTTACAGTGAATAAAGATAGCATTTAAAGAACTCTGAATAGCCATTTAATCTTTTAAGTCCAATCTTCTTTTCACCAGGAACATATTGCTAGAATTATTTTTTTTAAAAATCTAAATAAAACAGTAAGCATAAGAGTGGCAGAGAATTCACTGTAAGACTGTTTTTCTTTTAGACTCTTTAAACAACTTATTTGTATCCCTTGGAAAAGATTGTTAAGTAAGGTGGTGCCCTCTAGCTGTAATTGTAGGAAAACTTTTCCCTTTTAGCTTTAAATAATACAGAGAGCCAGAAATGACAAAACTGTGATTAATGGATATCAGGGCCGGCTCCAGGCACCAGCCAACCAAGCACGTGCTTGGGGTGGCACCTGGTAAGGGGCGGCCAATATTGGGGTGGGGGGGGGGGGCGCTCAGGGTTTTTTGTTGTTGTTTTTTGGGTTCGGTCGGGCGGCGCTGGGGGTGGGGTGGGTTGTTTTTGTTTTGGGGGCTGGGGGTGCTGGGGGGGGGGATTCAGCAGCGGCGCTCTGCGGGGGGGGGTGGCGGCGCGGCAGGGCGCTCCGCGGGGCGGGGTGTTCGGCAGCGCGGCTCGGCGGTGGGGGTGTATGGCGGCGCGGCGCTCGGTGTGTGTGGCAGTGGGGGGGTTCGGCAGCGCGGCACTCAGCAGGGGGGTTCAGTGGCGCGGTGCGGCACTCCGCGGGGGGTTGGGGGATTCGGCGGCGCTCCGCGGGGGGGGTGTTCGGCGCTCTGCGGGGGACTGGGGGGTTCGGTGGCGCGGCGCTCTGAGGGGGACTGGGGGGTTCGGCGGCGCGGCGCTCCACGGGGGTTTGGGGGGTTCGGCGGCGCGGCACTCTGTGGGGGGCTGGGGGAATTCGGCGGCGCGGCGCTCCGCGGGGGGGGTGGCGGCGGTGGTGAGGGTCTGTGTTATGGCAGCGCTATGGAGGGCGGCACTCTTTTTTTTCGCTTGGGGCGGCAAAAAAGTTAGAGCCGGCCCTGATGGATATGTTTGTGGCCATCATTAAAGCCAAAGACTATGTACTCAGACAGTTGCATTTGTTTGTCAGGCTCACTGATTACCTGCCACACAGACGTACTGTAAGAATAAACAGGTAAAGTGTGTATGATACTTTGGAAGTGTCCAGTGCAGGGGTTCTCAAACTGGGGGTTGTTACCCCCACTTCATTTTTAATTTATAAGGGGAAGTCACACTCAGAGGCTTGCTATTTGAAAGGGGTCAACAATACAAAAAGTTTGAAAACCACTGGTCTAGTGCCATGTGTCAAGTATTAACTATCTGTCCCTCTCTCTTCTGACTTGTGCCTCTACTCCCCAGAAAATAAGCATGGACATACATGAGCAACTTCACTAACATCTCAGACTACTGAAAATCCAGTCAATTCATTTGGCAGGTGGCTGATGTTTGGGTTCTTTCCAAAAACTTCCCTTTTATTATCCTGCACTTTGTGGTGTTATGTAGACAAGTCAAATTAGCAGGGTTTTTTAGTGCTACTCCGTGGCATACATGCACAAATTCATGTTCTGTATTATGTTGTTTTGAGGGTCTCCCCAATAACTAGTTGTTCACCTCTACAAATAAAGTGCAAAGCCTTTACAAAGTTCTACAGAGTACCAGGCTGCATCTGCAACCATACCAACCTCCTCTCGCTGATGTTTCTCCTCTTTGGAGATGTTATCTGCAGGTGCTATATCTCCAACAATGCATTCAGCCATATCATGAACCAGAGCTAGCCGTACACATCTGATAAGGAGAGAAACACTGCATGATTAGCCAATAAACTTTATAGTTACACTTTGTTTATTAATAAGCAGTATTGATAAACTCTCCCTCCCCCTTATATTATAATAGATCAGTATTAGTGAAATAATTTTCCATCCCATAGTATATTTGAATCCCAATTTCTAGTTACTGTTATGTATGAAAAGATATTTGGATAGATATCCAAAACCAGAAAGCCTTGTTTGGGGGAGGTGTGCGGGTGGAGGGGGGGAAGCAAAAGATACTAAGTGACAACAGTGTAGTTACCTAGCATATCATTTACCAATCCCTACCGCATAAAAGCTAAGGACATTATCCATTATACACTACTCACATGATAACAATGTTTGCATTTACTAAGTATAAAGATATAAGGAGCCCTGCCAAATTCAAAATGCCACCTGACAAAATACACATATATTATGTAGCTAAGTTAGCAACTCATGGTGGCACAGCCCAGCCTTCTTTAACAGAGTGCAGTAAAAAGCATTAAAAGCAATCAGCAAATTAAGTGCAAGTTGCAAGACTAGAACACAGATCTACGTAACGCACTAGGGCTCACAGGCTTCCAGCCAAGTCAGTGATCCTCTCTGTGCCGTAGCAACCTCATCCAAAAAAATGTGGCTGTCAATGATGCTTTGTGCTCTGACCACATCCTGTAGATCTCAAAGCACTTTACAATGGTGGGTAAGTATTACTAGTCTGATTTTTCAGTTGGCTTCAAGTTCATTCATTCCTCTGGCACAATGAAATAAGGGTGAAGCTTGCTCATGCAGAAGACAGAGCTTCTCAGGGTCCTGCCCAAGACTGTGGAATGAACTCCCCCAGAATCTAAGAACCATCACAAACCTCACCACCTTCCGATCTACATGCAAGGCACATTTTTCCCCCCACTTTGCCTTCTCTAGCATATACCTATAGTGGGAGCGGGGCCAGGAGGTGGAGGAAGAGGAGGGAGAAAAAAAATATATATTTTATTTTTAAAAAACTCCAAACCAAAACACTCCACTGCACGCACTTCCCCCCTAGGAAAGAACGAGAAGAAAAACATGTGACAGCTGTTAGTAATGTTGCTTAACGCACTGAGATACTACTGTGCTGAGCATGATAATAGAACAGGGCAATTATCAAGTGCATCCAGTCCCAGCTTCTCGCAGTCAGAGGCTTAGGGAGTTGCATCCCTGATGATCTTGGCTAAAAGCCATTGATGGACTTATCCTCCATGAACTTATCTAATTCTTTTTTGAACCCAGTTATACTTTTGACCTTCAAAACATTCCCTGGCAATGAGTTCCACAGGCTGAGTGTGAGTTGTGCAAAGAAGTACTTTTTTATGTTTGTTTTAAATCTGCTGCCTATTAATTTCATTGGGCGACTCCCTGGTTCTTGTGTTATGTGAAGGAGTAAATAAACCTTCCTTATTCACTTTCTCCACGAGTCATGGTTTTATAGACCTCTATCACATCCCCCCCCACTTCGTCATCTCTTTTGCCTGGTACTGAAATTAGGCTTACCAGCTTGTAATTGCCAGGATCACTTCTGGAACCTTTTTTAAGAATCAGCATTTATATTGGGTATCCTCCAGTCATGTGGTATAGAGGTTGATTTAAGTGATGGGTTACATTAGGGTTACCGTATTTTGAGTGTCCAAAAAGAGGACACCCCACGGGGCCCCGGCCCCGCCCCCGCCCCAACTCCACCCCCTCCCCTGCTTCCCGCAAACATTTGATTCGCAGGAAGCCTGAAGCAGGCAGCAGGTAAGCTGCCGGGGGGGGGGGGGGAGGCGCGGCCCAGTCTGGCCCCCTCCGGCGGCCGGCCCCTCCAGCTTGCCCCGTGACGGGTGCCCGGGGCCGGGGGCGCAGCTCCAGCCCCAGGGGGACGCAAATCCGGACAGTGCCGGCTCCCCGCAACGCGCTGGCGTCCACACCCGCCCCCCCCACCCGGGGGCGCCCCCCAGCCCTGCGATGGCTGCCGAGCGGCGCCCGGAGACACCCCCCACCCAAAGGACAGGGGCCCGCGCCCCCCCTCCCCGGACGGCTTGCTGCCTCACAGGGGCAGGCTGGTCGCGTCGCAGGGGCCGCTGGGAGTTGTAGTTCTCGGCCGCTCCCCTCTCCCGGCTCTCCCTGGAGCGTGAGGCCCGGCCGGACTACAGCCCCCAGCATGCCCCGGGCAGGAGCCGAGTGTCGCACCGAGATGATGTCACAGCGGGCGACCCCCACACACAAATTCGGAGAGCCTAGCCTCCCTATTTCCCCGGACATGTCCGGCTTTTTGGCAATTCCCCCCGGACGGGGATTTGGGGACCAAAAAGCCGGACCTGTCCGGGGAAATCCGGACCGGGGACCCCTGCCCCGAGCGGCCCGAGGAGCTCCCTGACGCGCCCCAGCAGACAAGACCCCCACCCGCCACCCGCCACAGAACCGGAGAGACCTGCCCGCCCATCACCTGGCACTCCAGCTGCCCAGTGACTCCCCCACTGTCCACCAGCTGCTCCAGCCACCGGGGGACCCCCCAACAACTCCCCTACTGCCCCAACCGCTGGGGACCCCCTCCACGCCCCTGCTGCTCCAGCCAACGAGAGACCCCTGCCCCGCCCCACAGCAGACCCCAGCAACTGGAGACCCATCTCCCTCTGCTCCACCATGTACAAACTATACGCCACTGCCTGGCAGCCAGGATCACGGAGTGGGCGACGACCGGGGGAGCCATCGGCCCCGCCCAGAAGGGCTTCATGCCATCGGAGGGGTGCTACGAGCACAACTTCTTGCTCCAGACCGTCATCCAGACGACCAGGAGAACGCGGAAGCAGTGCGCGGTAGCGTGGCTCGACCTGGCCAACGCCTTCGGGTCCATCCCCCACCACCACATCTTCGACACACTACAGGAGTTTGGGATGCCGGAGGCCTTTCTCCACCTGATCCGGGAACTATATGAGGGCTGCAGCACCACCATCCGCTCGGTAGAAGGGGAGACCGCCGAGATACCAATCCACAGCGGCGTGAAGCAGCGTTGCCCCCTCAGCCCGATCGTCTTCAACCTCGCCATGGAGCCGCTCCTGCGGGCGATCTCCGACGGCACCGACGGCTTCGACCTGCACGGCGAGAGGGTGAGCGTCTTGGCCTACGCGGATGACCTGGTCCTGATCGCGGATGACCCCGAGAGGCTCCAGGGCATGCTCGACACCATCGGGAGAGCCGCGGACTGGACGGGACTCCGCTTCAATGCCAAGAAGTGCGCGTCCCTCCATGTTGACGGGAGCAAGAGGGACTCGGTACTGATGACGGAGTTCCTCATCCAGGGCGAGTCCGTCGTTCCCCTGGCGGAGGGGCAGGCGTACCAGCACCTCGGCACGCCGACAGGCTTCCGCGTCCGGCAGACCCCCGAGGACACCATCCGGGAGATCCTGCAGGACGCCGGCAAGATCGACACATCCCTGCTGGCGCCGTGGCAGAAGATCAACGCCCTCAACACCTTCCGGCCCAGCCCAGCCCAGCCCTATAACAGCCCTGGGAGGCAGCGCTGGCCCCACAGCCGGCCCGAGCCTGCGACAGCATGGGGGAGCTGCTGGGCCTGTGCGTGCTGGCTGCGCTGCTCGGCACAGGTGAGGGGGGGCGGTGTACACCCCAGGGCACCGGTCCCCAGCCCCAGGGCACCCCATACCCAGCCCCCAGCCCAGCCCCAGGGCACCTGGTCCCCAGCCCCAGGGACACCCCTGTCCCCAGCCCCCAGGGCACCCTGTTCCCAGCCCCAGGGACAACCCCCATTCCCCAGCCACCGGGTACCCCTGTACCCCATTCCCCAGCCCCAGGGACACCCCTGTCCCCAGCCCCCAGGGCACCCTGTCCCCAGCCCCCAGGGATACCCGCCATTCCCCAGCCCCAGGGCACCCTGTTCCCAGCCCCAGGGACACCCCTGGACCCAGCCCCCAGGGCACCCCCCATTCCCCAGCCACCGGGTACCCCTGTACCCCATTCCCCAGGGACACCCCTGTATCCAGCCCCCAGGGCACCCTGTCCCCAGCCCCCAGGGATACCCACCATTCCCCAGCCCCAGGGCACCCTGTTCCCAGCCCCAGGGACACCCCTGGACCCAGCCCCCATGACACCCCCCATTCCCCAGCCACCGGGTACCCCTGTACCCCATTCCCCAGCCCCAGGGACACCCCTGTATCCAGCCCCGAGGGCACCCTGTCCCCAGGCCCCGGGACACCCCCCATACCCAGCCCAGCCCTAGGGCACCCCTGTACCCAGCCCCCAGGACACCCCCCATTCTCCAGCCCCAGGGACACCCCTGTACCCAGCCCCGGGGCACCCTGTACCCCTGCACCCAGCCCCCAGGGACACCCCTGTACCCAGCCCCCAGGGCACCCCTGTACCAGCCCCATGAACACCCTGACCCACCCTGCTACTCAGTCCGCGCACCCCAGGGCCCCCCGTCCCCACTGTCAGATGGCCGTAGACACTCACTATCCCTCATCTAGCCCCATACACAGGATCTATCTAGCCCCACAGATACCGCCTCTGGCTACCTACAGGGGGGGGGGGTGTGGGGATAGGTATGGGTGGGGGAGGGGAGGGATCCTGTTGTCACTTCACCCAGTGAACTTTTGGGTATTTAATGTCTAATAGACTCCAGGTCTGGGAGGGGAGCGGGGGCTGGTGGGTTAGAGGAGGGGGGGCTGGGAGCCAGGACTCCTGGGTTCTCTCCCCTGGTCTGGGAGGGGAGTGGGGGCTGGTGGGATAGAACAGGGGGGTGAGAGCCAGGACTCCTGGGTTCATTCTGGGGCCATGGCTCGGTGAGAAGATATGCAGCAATACAGGCTGAGCGAGTGATTCGCTCCCCTGGCTGCAGGGCCACTGTGTCTCCACGGGGGCAGGATGGAATTTCCCCCACACAGGCGGGTTGATGGGCCCATGGGGCCGCTCTGGGGGGGCAGGAGGCGGGATGCCGGGTGAGATGGGCCCGTTGGAGGGGCTCTGACTGCGCTTCCCTCCCCTGTGCCCAGGGGGCGCCATCTCCTGCTATAACTGCACCAGCTCGGAGGGCTACAACTGCACCACGAACCAGGCCACCTGCACCAGCGCCGTCAACAGCTGCATCACCATCGCCCGCGACGAGGAGCAGGGTAGGGCCCGGCCTGTGGGGCTGGGGGAGTGGGGACAAGCAGCGCTGCGAGCTTCCCCTCAGCAGTGCCCCCCTGGAGCTGCAGGCCTCCCCTGTCAGCAGTGCCCCCCCGATGCTGTGAGCTTCCCCCCAGCAGTGCCCCCTGGAGCTGCAGGCCTTCCCTGTCAGCAGTGCTCCGATGCTGTGAGCTTCCCCTCAGCAGTGCCCCCTGGAGCTGCAGGCCTTCCCTTGTCAGCAGTGCTCCGATGCTGTGAGCTTCCCCCCAGCAGTGCCCCCTGGAGCTGCAGGCCTCCCCTGTCAGCACTGCCCCCCCGATGCTGTGAGCTTCCCCGCAGCAGTGCCCCCTGGAGCTGCAGGCCTCCCCTGTCAGCAGAGCCCCCCCGATGCTGTGAGCTTCCCCCCAGCAGTGCCCCCTGGAGCTGCAGGCCTCCCCTGTCAGCAGTGCTCCGATGCTGTGAGCTTCCCCGCAGCAGTGCCCCCTGGAGCTGCAGGCCTTCCCTGTCAGCAATGATCCGATGCTGTGAGCTTCCCCGCAGCAGTGCCCCCTGGAGCTGCAGGCCTCCCCTGTCAGCAGTGCTCCGATGCTGTGAGCTTCCCCCCAGCAGTGCCCCCTGGAGCTGCAGGCCTTCCCTGTCAGCAGTGCCCCCCCGATGCTGTGAGCTTCCCCGCAGCAGTGCCCCCTGGAGCTGCAGGCCTTCCCTGTCAGCAGTGCACCCCCGATGCTGTGAGCTTCCCCCCAGCAGTGCCCCCTGGAGCTGCAGGCCTCCCCTGTCAGCAGTGCCCCCCCGATGCTGTGAGCTTCCCCTCAGCAGTGCCCCCTGGAGCTGCAGGCCTCCCCTGTCAGCAGTGCCCCCCCGATGCTGTGAGCTTCCCCCCAGCAGTGCCCCCTGGAGCTGCAGCTCTCCTCTGTCAGCAGTGCTCCGATGCTGTGAGCTTCCCCGCAGCAGTGACCCCTGGAGCTGCAGGCCTCCCCTGTCAGCAGTGCCTCCCCGATGCTGTGAGCTTCCCCTCAGCAGTGCCCCCTGGAGCTGCAGGCCTTCCCTGTCAGCAGTGCTCCGATGCTGTGAACTTCCCCGCAGCAGTGCCCCCTGGAGCTGCAGGCCTTCCCTGTCAGCAGTGCTCGGATGCTGTGAGCTTCCCCTCAGCAGTGCCCCCTGGAGCTGCAGGCCTTCCCTGTCAGCAGTGCCCCCCCAATGCTGTGAGCTTCCCCGAGCAGTGCCCTCTGGAGCTGCAGGCCTTCCCTGTCAGCAGTGCTCTGATGCTGTGAGCTTCCCTGCAGCAGTGCCCCCTGGAGCTGCAGGCCTCCCCTGTCAGCAGTGCCCCCCCGATGCTGTGAGCTTCCCCCCAGCAGTGCCCCCTGGAGCTGCAGGCCTTCCCTGTCAGCAGTGCTCCGATGCTGTGAGCTTCCCCGCAGCAGTGCCCCCTGGAGCTGCAGGCCTTCCCTGTCAGCAGTGCCCCCCCCGATGTTGTGAGCTTCCCCCCAGCAGTGCCGCCTGGAGCTGCAGGCCTCCCCTGTCAGCAGTGCCCCCCCGATGCTGTGAGCTTCCCCGCAGCAGTGCCCCCTGGAGCTGCAGGCCTCCCCTGTCAGCAGTGCCCCCCAGATGCTGTGAGCTTCCCCCCAGCAGTGCCCCCTGATGCTGCAAGGTTCCCCTCAGCAGTGCCCCCCTGGAGCTGCAGGCCTCCCCTGTCAGCAGTGCCCCCCCGATTCTGTGAGCTTCCCCGCAGCAGTGCCCCCTGGAGCTGCAGGCCTTCCCTGTCAGCAGCGCCCCCCCGATGCTGTGAGCTTCCCCCAGCAGTGCCCCCTGGAGCTGCAGGCCTTCCCTGTCAGCAGTGATCCGATGCTGTGAGCTTCCCCGCAGCAGTGCCCCCTGGAGCTGCAGGCCTCCCCTGTCAGCAGTGCTCCGATGCTGTGAGCTTCCCCCCCGCAGTGCCCCCTGGAGCTGCAGGCCTTCCCTGTCAGCAGTGCCCCCCCGATGCTGTGAGCTTCCCCCCAGCAGTGCCCCCTGGAGCTGCAGGCCTTCCCTGTCAGCAGTGCCCCCCCGATGCTGTGAGCTTCCCCCCAGCAGTGCCCCCTGGAGCTGAAGGCCTCCCCTGTCAGCAGTGCTCCGATGCTGTGAGCTTCCCCCCAGCAGTGCCCCCTGGAGCTGCAGGTCTCCCCTGTCAGCAGTGCCCCGATGCTGTGAGCTTCCCCGCAGCAGTGCCCCCTGGAGCTGCAGGCCTTCCCTGTCAGCAGTGCCCCCCCGATGCTGTGAGCTTCCCCCCAGCAGTGCCCCCTGGAGCTACAGGCCTCCCCTGTCAGCAGTGCCCCCCCGATGCTGTGAGCTTCCCCCCAGCAGTGCCCCCTGGAGCTGCAGGCCTTCCCTGTCAGTAGTGCCCCCCCCGATGCTGTGAGCTTCCCCGCAGCAGTGCCCCCTGGAGCTGCAGGCCTTCCCTGTCAGCAGTGCTCCGATGCTGTGAGCTTCCCCGCAGCAGTGCCCCCTGGAGCTGCAGGCCTCCCCTGTCAGCAGTGCCCCCCCGATGCTGTGAGCTTCCCCCCAGCAGTGCCCCTTGGAGCTGCAGGCCTCCCCTGTCAGCAGTGCTCCGATGCTGTGAGCTTCCCCGCAGCAGTGCCCCCTGGAGCTGCAGGCCTCCCCTGTCAGCAGTGCCCCCCCAATGCTGTGAGCTTCCCCGCAGCAGTGCCCCCTGGAGCTGCAGGCCTTCCCTGTCAGCAGTGCTCCGATGCTGTGAGCTTCCCCCCAGCAGTGCCCCCTGGAGCTGCAGGCCTCCCCTGTCAGCAGTGCCCCCCTGATGCTGTGAGCTTCCCCGCAGCAGTGCCCCCTGGAGCTGCAGGCCTTCCCTGTCAGCAGTGCCCCCCCGATGCTGTGAGCTTCCCCGCAGCAGTGCCCCCTGGAGCTGCAGGCCTCCCCTGTCAGCAGTGCCCCCCCGATGCTGTGAGCTTCCCCCCAGCAGTGCCCCCTGGAGCTGCAGGCCTTCCCTGTCAGCAGTGCTCCGATGCTGTGAGCTTCCCCTCAGCAGTGCCCCCTGGAGCTGCAGGCCTTCCCTGTCAGCAGTGCCCCCCCGATGCTGTGAGCTTCCCCCGAGCAGTGCCCCCTGGAGCTGCAGGCCTCCCCTGTCAGCAGTGCTCCGATGCTGTGAGCTTCCCCCCAGCAGTGCCCCCTGGAGCTGCAGGCCTTCCCTGTCAGCAGTGATCCGATGCTGTGAGCTTCCCCGCAGCAGTGCCCCCTGGAGCTGCAGGCCTTCCCTGTCAGCAGTGCCCCCCCGATGCTGTGAGCTTCCCCGCAGCAGTGCCCCCTGGAGCTGCAGGCATCCCCTGTCAGCAGTGCCCCCCCGATGCTGTGAGCTTCCCCCCAGCAGTGCCCCCTGGAGCTGCAGGCCTCCCCTGTCAGCAGTGCCCCCCCGATGCTGTGAGCTTCCCCGCAGCAGTGCCCCCTGGAGCTGCAGGCCTCCCCTGTCAGCAGTGCCCCTCGATGCTGTGAGCTTCCCCCCAGCAGTGCCCCCTGGAGCTGCAGGCCTCCCCTGTCAGCAGTGCTCCGATGCTGTGAGCTTCCCCGCAGCAGTGCCCCCTGGAGCTGCAGGCCTCCCCTGTCAGCAGTGCCCCCCTGGAGCTGCAGGCCTTCCCTGTCAGCAGTGCCCCCCCGATGCTGTGAGCTTCCCCTCAGCAGTGCCCCCCTGGAGCTGCAGGCCTCCCCTGTCAGCAGTGTCCCCCCCAATGCTGTGAGTTTCCCCCCAGCAGTGCCCCCTGATGCTGCAAGTTTCCCCTCAGCAGTGCCCCCTGGAGCTGCAGGCCTTCCCTGTCAGCAGTGCCCCCCCGATGCTGTGAGCTTCCCCTCAGCAGTGCCCCCCTGGAGCTGCAGGCCTCCCCTGTCAGCAGTGCCCCCCCGATGCTGTGAGCTTCCCCGCAGCAGTGCCCCCTGGAGCTGCAGGCCTTCCCTGTCAGCAGTGCTCCGATGCTGTGAGCTTCCCCTCAGCAGTGCCCCCTGGAGCTGCAGGCCTTCCCTGTCAGCAGTGCCCCCCCGATGCTGTGAGCTTCCCCCGAGCAGTGCCCCCTGGAGCTGCAGGCCTTCCCTGTCAGCAGTGCCCCCCCGATGCTGTGAGCTTCCCCCGAGCAGTGCCCCCTTGAGCTGCAGGCCTCCCCTGTCAGCAGTGCTCCGATGCTGTGAGCTTCCCCCCAGCAGTGCCCCCTGGAGCTGCAGGCCTCCCCTGTCAGCAGTGCTCCGATGCTGTGAGCTTCCCCCCAGCAGTGCCCCCTGGAGCTGCAGGCCTCCCCTGTCAGCAGTGCCCCCCCGATGCTGTGAGCTTCCCCCCAGCTGTGCCCCCTGATGCTGCAAGTTTCCCCTCAGCAGTGCCCCCTGGAGCTGCAGGCCTTCCCTGTCAGCAGTGCTCCGATGCTGTGAGCTTCCCCGCAGCAGTGCCCCATTTGACGTTGCACACGCCTCCCCAGCAGTGCCCCCCGATGCTGTGAGCTTCCCCCCAGCAGTGCCCCCATTTGACATTGCGCACGCCTCCCCAGCAGTGCCCCCCCGATGCTGTGAGCTTCCCCCCAGCAGTGCCCCCATTTGACGTTGCGCACGCCTCCCCAGCAGTGCCCCCCCGATGCTGTGAGCTTCCCCGCAGCAGTGCCCCCATTTGACATTGCGCACGCCTCCCCAGCAGTCCCCCCCACCCCATTGCTGCGAGCTTCACACTAGCAGTGCCCCCCCATGCCACAGGTAGACTGAGGGGGGTGCGGGTAGAAACCCCGTGTGTGTCCTAGCCCCTTGACTGCTCCATCCCAGGGGGATTCTCCCCTCAAATCATGGCTTGCACCATCCCCGTACCCCGTGTCTCACCCCCGGTGCCCGCCCTGTCCTGACAGGGGACGAGGACAAGGAGAAGACGGTGTACGAGAAGAAATGCAACTCGGACGACCGGCTCTGTAACCAGTTCTACGGGCTGACGGCCGGCGCCTACCGTCTGCGCTGGAACTCGACTTGCTGCCGGGCGGACAGCTGCAACGTGCCCGAGATCACCCGTAGGAGCCTCCTGGGCGGCGCCAGGACGCCTGGGTTCTCTCCCCGCTCTGGGAGGGGAGTGGGGTCTCGTGGTCAGAGCAGGGGTGGGGGCTGGGAGCCAGGACCCCTGGGTTCTCTCCTTGGCTCTGGGAGGAGAGTGAGGGCTGGTGGGTTAGAGCAGGGGTGGGGGCTGGGAGCCAGGACGCCTGGGTTTTCTCCCCGCTCTGGGAGGGGAGTGGGGGCTGGTGGTTAGAGCAGGGGGGGCTGGGAGCCAGGACTCCTGGGTTCTGTCCTAGCTCTGGGAGGGGAGTGGGGTCTGGTGGTTAGAGCAGGGGGGGCTGGGAGCCAGGACTCCTGGGTTCTCTCCCCGGCTCTGGGAGGGGAGTGGGGTCTGGTGGTTAGAGCAGGGGGGGCTGGGAGCCAGGACTCCTGGGTTCTATCCTAGCTCTGGGAGGGGAGTGGGGTCTGGTGGTTACAGCAGGGGGGCTGGGAGCCAGGACTCCTGGGTTCTGTCCTAGCTCTGGGAGGGGAGTGGGGGCTGGTGGTTAGAGCAGGGGGGGCTGGGAGCCAGGACTCCTGGGTTCTGTCCTAGCTCTGGGAGGGGAGTGGGGGCTGGTGGTTAGAGCAGGGGGGGCTGGGAGCCAGGACTCCTGGGTTCTGTCCTAGCTCTGGAAGGGGAGTGGGGTCTGGTGGTTAG
This sequence comes from Glyptemys insculpta, assembly GCA_032172135.1. Lineage (NCBI taxonomy): Eukaryota > Metazoa > Chordata > Testudines > Emydidae > Glyptemys > Glyptemys insculpta. The sequence continues at coordinate 68,168,190 of JAVMKA010000013.1, read as the reverse complement.
AGCAGGGGGGGCTGGGAGCCAGGACTCTTGGGTTCTCTCCCTGGCTCTGGGAGGGGAGTGGGGGCTGGGAGCCAGGACTCCTGGGTTCTCTCCCCGGCTCTGGGAGGGGAGTGGGGTCTGGTGGGTTAGAGCGGGGGGATGGGAGCCAGGACTCCTGGGTTCTCTCCCTGGCTCTGGGAGGGGAGTGGGGGCTGGGAGCCAGGACTCCTGGGTTCCATCCCCGATTACTCCTTGTTGTTGTGTCTCCTTCCCGCAGTGCAGCCCAGCTCCGGGGTGCCCAACGGGCTGCGCTGCCGGTCGTGCTTTGCCCGCGGCTCGGACGTCTGCGTGCCCACCGAGGTGCTGAACTGCACGGGCCTGCAGACCCGCTGCATCCAATTTGCCGCCACCGCCGGCGCAGGTACTGGGGGCCGGGCTCTGCTGGGGGGGGAGGTGAGGTTCAGCCGCATGTGTATTGGGGGGGGCCCTTGTGCCTATGAGGGGTCATGCCCATGGGGTGGCTGTGGGCCTGTTCCCATGGGGTGGTTGGGGGGATATGTGGGGGGCTGATGCCTTTGGGGAAGTTGGGGGGCTGTGGAGGGGGGCTGGTGCCCAAAGGGCAGTTGGGGGGCTGGTGCTCCAGGCCGGGTGGGGGGATGTTTGGGGGACCGATCCCCATGGGGCTGGTGGGGGGCTGCGTGGGGGGCTGGTGCCCATGGGGCTTTTGGGGGGCTTTTGGGGGGTCCCTTACGCCCCTAACCCTCTCCCCTCCCCCCCAGGGTTCGAGGGTCTCCGCGTGGCCTTCATGGGTTGTGCCACCCGCAGCCTGTGTGACGTGGGCGCCGTGGCCCTGTTCGCCTCCCAGCGCCAGGCCGTGCTCAAGACCAACCTGTGCAGCACAGCGGGGGCGGCCCGGGGGGGGCTGCCCCTCCTCAGCCTGGGGGGGCTGCTCCTCTGGGCGCTGCGCCCCTGATTGCATCATCCCCCCTCTGCAGCACCCCCCTTTGGCGGGGAGCCCCCCCCCCGATCGCACTTTCCCCCCCATAGTGCTGGGAACTTCCCCGGCAGTCGCTGCCTCCCGGTCAGCCCAGCACTGCCCCCCATCACCCCCCCAAAGCTGGGCACTGCCCCCTTAAATGCCACCTGCTACGCCCCTCCCCACCTGCCCCAGCGCCCCCCCCCCCCGTCACTTCTCCCCCGACACAGTACTTCCCACAGCCCAATTCCTTGTCCTCTTCCCTGGGTTGGGTGGGAGCCGGCGCCCCCAGAGGGGACAGGCCCCTGCCCCATTCCCCACCCCCTGAGCCAGCCAGTCCCTGCCCTGGGGCCGGATGGGAGCCGGCGCCCCCTAGAGGGGACAGGCCCCGTGTCTGTTCGCTGGTCGTGATTGCCAAACCCAGGGCTTGCAGGAGTTTCTTTCCCACCTGAGATCTGGGATCCGGGTTGATGTTCCGGTTTCATTCTCGTCTCACCAACCCCGCTCACACGACGGGAACGGCCAGTTTGGGTCAAAAATGCCGTTGCAGAGTTTTATATAATAAAGTTGAAAATACGCACAAGTTTGTGTTTATACAGGGAGCCCTCGCCTGGCACTGGGACGCGGCCACTCTGGGGTGGGGCACAGGGGCTGGTTATACGGGGACCCCTCCCCCAGTGCTCAGATGTGGCCGCTCTGGGGTGGGGCACAGGGGCTGGTTATACGGGGACCCCTCCCCCAGTGCTAAGATGTGGTCGCTCTGGGGTGGGGCACCGGGGCTGGTTACACGGGGACCCCTCCCCCAGTGCGGAGATGTGGCCGCTCTGGGGTGGGGCACAGGGGCTGGTTACAGGGGGACCCCTCCCCCAGTGCGGAGATGTGGCCGCTCTGGGGTGGGGCACAGGGGCTGGTTACACAGGGACCCCTCCCCCCGTGCTGAGATGTGGCCGCTCTGGGGTGGGGCGCCGGGGCTGGCTACACGGGGACCCCTCCCCCAGTGCTCAGATGTGGCCGCTCTGGGGTGGGGCGCCGGGGCTGGCTACACGGGGACCCCTCCCCCAGTGCTCAGATGTGGCCGCTCTGGGGTGGGGCGCTGGGGCTGGTTACACGGGGACCCCTCCCCCAGTGTGGAGATGTGGCCGCTCTGGGGTGGGGCGCCGGGGCTGGTTACACGGGGACCCCTCCCCCAGTGCTGAGATGTGGCCGCTCTGGGGTGGGGCACCGGGGCTGGTTACACAGCCCCTTTCAAAGCCTCGGATAGAAACCAGGAGTCCTGGCTCCCAGCTGACCCTCCACGCTAGCCTGTTACACCCCCACTCCTCTTTCAAAGCTGGGGAATGAACCCAGGAGTCCTGGCAGGAATCTCAGCACTGCAGGGGCAGGAACATTTCCAAGCAGGATTACAAGGGGGGGGGGGGGGAGACGGTTTTTCCGGCTCCTGAGAATTTTCTGTGAGTTCCAAACGTTTCCTGCTCCTCGTTGGGGAGCCCCGTCAGAGCTGGAGAAGGAACGAGGAGGAGGAAGCACAGACGGACTCAGGCCCCAACCCGTCACCCCAGTCTGACCCGCAGCCCGCTGGCCAGGCCCCTCGCGTGGGCTGTGGGGGTCCCAGGCTCCAATCCCTGCTCTCCCCGAGTCAGCCGGGGGTCGTGGCGCCGGCTTTTCCTCTTGCTGGTTTTACCCACAAATTCCATCCTGACCCCAGAATCCGCCATGGACAGCGGCACGTTCCCCAGGCGAATTCCCGCCCCCCCAGTGCCCGGCTCCCTGTGCCCGGGGAAGGACGGGACTCACCGGTGGCCAGGAGAGCGGCCAGCAGGCAGAGGGGCCGGGGCGCCCACATGGTGCCCGGGCGTTTGCTGCAGTGAACAGAGCAGCGACGAAGCAGCTGCTGTTATGTCAGACAGGTTGGCAACTACCTGCCCCGGGGGGTCAGCTGGGCTGTCCCACGACATCCTGGTGGGCCCGGAGATGGGACATTTCACAGCCCCGAGCGCTGCAAAATCAACCCCCGAGGCACGTCTCCCCTGCAGCGTGTTCCCGCCCGCCTGCACGGCTGGGTGAGCTGCGGCCTCACATACCCACAGCCCTCCTTCCCCAGGGGAGCTCAGCCACCCCACACCTTTCCCCTGGCCTCCGGGGCCTTGCCTTGGGGGAAGGGGTAGAGCCCGGACTCCTGGGTTCTCTCCCCACTTCTGGGAGGGGCCTAGGGTTGGGTGAGTTAGATTGGGGGCTGGGCTAGGAGCCAGAACTCCTCTGTTCCTTTTCCTAGCTCTGGGAGGAGAGTGGGGGGCTGCTGGGAGCTAGGACGCCTGGGTTCTATTCCTGGCTTTGAGAGGGGCGTGGGGTTGGGTGGGTGTGACACTCTGCACCTCGAAATAGCATGGTGGAAAGCCCATATTCACCGCCTCGGTGTGACTGGGATAGGGTCCGTACAACGTCTGCCTGGTGAGGGGTCATTTGAAAAGTTTCGGTCTGTTGAGCATTCCCGTACTGGTGGCTTGTGGGTTTCCGAAGGTCTGAAGTCTTGCGGGGTGTGTTACTGAAATACGCTGGGCGACGCCCCACAGCCTTTCAGCAGCAAGAAAGGAGCCAGGCAGGCCCATCGAGAACAATCCACCCTCCCAGAGGCTCCTCGGAGAGGGCATGTACGCGGAGGGGCTGGGGGGGGGGGGATCTTTCTGGCACTGGAGAGAAGGTATAAAAGAGGGGAAGCGACATCACCACTTGGCCTCCCTCCTCCCCCGTCTCAGCACAGGGACGATGGGCTGGAAGACAAGGACTTCGACCCGGGGAGACTGGTCCCAGGCTGGGGGGGAATCCAGCCCATGGACTGGGACCGGTGAGCTGAGCTGCCTGTAACATCACGGCTGAGCGAGCACAGCGCCCGGAGGGCTTTGCTGCTCGTCACTGGCAGAGCCGTGTGAGAGACAACCCAGGCTGGAGAGTTAAGGGGGCGCTGTGGCACCCCAGTTCCAGGTTGTACCCCGGGGATGCCGTCACAGTGGGTTACGGGGGGTCACGACTCCTGGGTTCTATCCCCCAGCTCTGGGACAGGAGTGGGATCAGGTGGGTTAGAGCATGGGGGACTGGATGTCAGGACTCCTGGGTTCTCTTCTTCCCAGTATCTCTGGTGCACAGAACAGAGGCCGGCTCCTTACCCCACCACTCGCTTTATTCAGCCAATGCACAAAAGGGAACCACAATCCCCCCCAAAGAGAAGCAGCAGCAGCCGGTGCCCCAGGGGGAGGCGCACTGCAGCCCCCACAAGCAGGGCAAGGGGAGAGGGCCCGGCCAGGGCTCACAGCTCCCCGCCGGCCCAGGGAGCTGGGTAGCACTCGGCCCGGCTCAGCACGTCCACCACGCCCTGGGCGTATTTCCTCACCCCCACTCTCTTGACGCAGGCACCAGGGGAGCCGCATCCAGCCGCAGCCTTCGGCAGGGTGATCTCACCTGGACGAGGGGAGAGAGACGTGATCAGGGGCTCCCATATCCTCCCCTGACCCCCATGAGGCTTCTCACACACTCCCCTCCCAGCAGGACTGCACCTGCTCTGTGGGGGAGTGAGGTCTACAGGGTTACCGCAGTGGGGCTGGGAGCCAGGACTCCTGGGTTCTATCCCCAGCTCTGGGAGGGGAGTGGGGTGTACACTTACTAGGAATCTTGTTTCCTAGTTGAACTCTGCCAGGCTGATGGTGCAGGGCTGCAGGGGGCCGGAGCATGATTCCGCTTTGGACTCACACCCCTCGCATTGCAGAGTGCTCCCTGGTGGTTGGAAAAATCCCTTCTCAGTGCAAACCCCAACTCCCCACCCCTCCCCAGGCAGTGCCCGGGGGAGAAATACCAGCAGGAACGAAGAGGTGGCGCTGTGGTAGTTGTTACCACCAATGCCACCTCACTGAGCGGGTAGATCCTGGAGAAATTCCATCTGCTTTTGCAGGAATTCTGCCCGGTTCCCTTGTATGTCTCCTCTTCTGTTTTACCCACATTCTGCCATATATTTCATGTCGGAGCAGTCTCGGATGATGGCCCAGCGCATGTGGTTTGTTTTAAGAACACTTTCAGTGCAGATTTGACAAAACACAGAGAAGGTACCAATGTGAGATTTCTAAGGATAGCTACAGCACTCGACCCCAGGTTTAGAATCTGAAGTGCCGTCCAAAATCTGAGAGGGACGAGGTGTTGTGCATGCTTTCAGAAGTCTTAAAAGAGCAACACTCTGATGTAGAAACAACAGAGATCGAACCGCCAAAAAAGAAAATCAACCTTCTGCTGGTGGCATCTGACTCAGATCATGAAAATGAACATGTGTCGGTCCGCTCTGCTTTGTATCGTTATCAAGCAGAACCCGTCATCAGCATGGACACATGTCCTCTGGAATGGTGGCTGAAGCATGAAGGGGCCTACGAATGTTTAGCATATCTGGCACGTAAATACCTTGCAACGCCAGCTACAAAAGTGCCATGTGAACGCCTGTTCTCAGTTGCTGGTGACATTGTAAACAAGAAGCGGGCAGCATTATCTCCTGTAAATGTAAATAAACTGATTTGTCTTAGCAATTGGCTGAACAAGAAGTAGGACTGAGTGGACTTGTAGGCGCTAAAGTTTTACATTGTTTTGTTTTTGAGTGCAGTTAGGTAACAAAAAAAATCTCCATTTGTAAGTTGCACTTTCATGACAAAGAGATTGCACTACAGTACTTGGATGAGGTGAATTGAAAAATACTATTTCCTTTGTTTATCATTTTTACAGTGCAAATATTTGTAATAAAAATATTATAAAGTGAGCACTGTACACTTTGTATTCTGTGTTGTAATTGAAATCCATCCATTTGAAAATGTAGAAAAACATCCAAAATATAAAATTAATTTCAATTGGTATTCTGTTGTTTAACAGTGCAATTCAAACAGCGATTAATTTTTGTAGTTGCGATTAATTTTTTGGAGTTAATCGCGTGAGTTAACTGCGATTAATCGACAGCTCTAACTGGAATATAAATATTCTACTTACATTTCCGTGGATAGTCTATAGAGCAGCATAAACATGGGCTTGACATTTTCGCTTGTACTGACTTCGTTAGTGCTTTTTATGTGGCCTGTTGTAAAACGAGGCAAATATCTAGATGAGCTGATGTACCCCCTGGAAGACCTGTGCGTGCCCCGGGGTACACGGACCCCTGCCTGAGAACCACTGATCTCCACTAATGCACAAGTGAACTGGCCTCAATACACATGGGCATCACCTGATCAGCCAGCGTCACACTCAGGGCTGTGAAATGTCCCATCTCCGGGCCCACCAGGATGTCATGGGACAGCCCAGCTGACCCCCCGGGGCAGGTAGTTGCCAACCTGTCTGACATAACAGCAGCTGCTTCGTCGCTGCTCTGTTCACTGCAGCAAACGCCCGGGCACCATGTGGGCGCCCCGGCCCCTCTGCCTGCTGGCCGCTCTCCTGGCCACCGGTGAGTCCCGTCCTTCCCCGGGCACAGGGAGCCGGGCACTGGGGGGGCGGGAATTCGCCTGGGGAACGTGCCGCTGTCCATGGCGGATTCTGGGGTCAGGATGGAATTTGTGGGTAAAACCAGCGAGAGGAAAAGCCGGCGCCACGACCCCCGGCTGACTCGGGGAGAGCAGGGATTGGAGCCTGGGACCCCCACAGCCCACGCGAGGGGCCTGGCCAGCGGGCTGCGGGTCAGACTGGGGTGACGAGTCGGGGCCTGAGTCCGTCTGTGCTTCCTCCTCCTCGTTCCTTCTCCAGCTCTGACGGGGCTCCCCAACGAGGAGCAGGAAACCAGGAAAACCATCCCCTGGCCCCTTGTAATCCTGCTTGGAAATGTTCCCCTGCCCCCCAGCACTGAGATTCCTGCCAGGACTCCTGGGTTCATTGCCCGGCATTGGGTGGGGAGTGGGGGGTCTCTTATGGGGTGTATGTACCCCACGCCGGCCCAGCGAGTGAAGGGAGAAAAGGGCTGGGCAGCAGCGAGGGTTTTGCAGATTCCTGGGCACAGGGACTCGAGCGAGGGCCGCGCTGAGCTGGGAGAGCCGGGACCGCGCCCTGCCTGGCCAGGAGGGGGCATTGCTGCACCATCGCACTGACTCACATGGTCTAATGTGATGTCTGGGAGCCAGGACTCCTGGGTTCTATCCCCAGGTCAGGGAAGGGGGTGGCTGTAGAATGGGCTGGAAGTCAGCAGCAATTAGGACTCCTTGGTTGTATTCGTGGCTCTGACACTGCCCCTTTGTGCCTCAGTTTCCCTGTTTATAAGATGGGGATAATATTCCCTTCCTCCCACCTGGGACCCTGGCAAAGGCAGGGAGAAGGCGTTCAGAGGCTGAAGTGATGTTTCCAGATGAAAGTTCTGAAAAAAACCCCAAGTGGACCAATTCATTTCCTTTCTTTCTTCAATTAAAATATTATGTTCACTTCATGAATTGAAACTCTCCCAAGCTCTGGACAGGAAAGAGTTAACAATCATGGGATCTCTTCAGCCAGCCCAGAGTTTTCTGCATGCATGGTGGGGGTGTGAAGCCATCAATGGAAAGGGTTAATGATCACCAGTCAAATTAGGAAGAAGAGAGTTGACAGGACCCCAGACAAAAAGTGATCCAGGAAGTTGATCGTGGCTGAGCTAATGTTACTCTGAGAGGCAGAGTCCCAGAACAGCAAGTCAGGGTGTGTGTGTGTGTGTGTGACAGGTTCACCCCAAAGCCCGGCAGAAACCGCTCCATAGAGAAGTGTAATTCTGTACAGAAGTGTGGGGTTTTACCCGATTGCCAGCTCTGCAGCTGAAAATGTATTCCAGCCACAGACACTCAGGCAGCAAACAGACTTGTCTACGGCTTTGATGAGGCTGCAAATAACCAGCTAGATGCCTTTCCCCACACAGCGAGTTAAAGGGAACTGGGCAGATTTGCTGCAAAAGCAGATGGAATTTCTCCAAGATCTACCTGCCCACACGTTCAGTGAGGAGACATTGGTGGTAACAACTACCACAGCGCCACCTCGTGGTTCCTGCTGGTATTTCTGCCTGGGGAGGGGTGGGGAGTCGGGATTTGCACTGAGAAGGGATTTTTCCAACCTCCAGGGAGCGCTCTGCAATGCGAGGTGTGTGAGTCCAAAGCCGAATCGTGCTCCGGCCCCCTGCAGCCCTGCGCCCCCTCGGAAGGGACCTGTGTCATTGCTGTGGCAGAGTTCAACCTGGGTGAGTGAAACAAGATTCCTACTAAGTGTAGACACCATTGTCCTCCCGGAGCCAGGGGGAGAACCCAGGGGACCTGGCTCCCAGCCCGCACCCCTGCTTTACGCACTAGACCCCACTTCTCTCCTGGAACTGGGGCGCCTTCGTTGAGACCAGTGGTTTTCAGCCTGTGCTCCGTGGCCGCGGGGGTCTGCAGACTGATGAGATGGGGAACTGCAGTGGATGGCCGTGGGGATGGGATTGGATAGAAGAGAGGCTTGTGCCAGGAGGTGGGAGATGAGATAAGATGTGTGTGTGGGGGGGGGTGGATACAAAAGGGGAGGACGGAGCAGCTGGGGGGAGCACTGGGGGGCTAAGGGTGATTCTCTGTTTCCCTCCCACAGGCGCAAACTCCTTCTCCTACACGGCTAAGTCGTGCCTGGAGCCTGAGAACTGTGAGCCCGGCCCCTTCACGCTGACCTATGCCCACAATATCACCGTGCGGGTGAACATCGCCTGCTGTGACACCGACGGCTGCAATGCCGGGGCCCTCCCAGGTGTGTGTCTGCTGCAAACCTAGAGCCCTGCTCCGTCCCCACCTGCCTGGAGAGAACCCAGGAGTCCTGGCTCCCAGCCCAACCCCCCTCTTCTCTAACCATTAGACCCCACTCCCCTCCCAGAGCCGGGGAGTGAACCCAGGAGTCCTGATTCCCACCCCCTCTGCTCTAGCCACTAGACCCCACTCCCCTCCCAGAGCTGGGGAGAGAACCCAGGAGTCCTGGCTCCCAGCCTCCCCGCTCTAACCACTAGTCCCCACTCCCGTCCCGTCCCAGAGCTGGTGAGAGAACCCAGGAGTCCTGGCTCCCAGCCCCCCTGCTGTAACCACTAGCCCCCACTCCCCTGGTGGCATGCAGTGACTCCCCACCCCAGGCTGACTGGGTGTGTCTGGCTGTTCTCAGTGCCAACCGTGAGCCCCGTCCCCAACGGCCGGCAGTGCCCATCATGCTTCGCCGCGGGGGCAGATCACTGCGAGTACGTGGAGCCCTTGGCATGCACCGGCGCCGAGGACCATTGTGTTGAGTTCACTGGGACAATAACAGCGGGTAATTCCAAGACAGCGTCAGCCAACTAGAACCCCAGGAGTCCTGGCTCCCAGCCCAACCCCCCTCTTCTCTAACCATTAGACCCCACTCCCCTCCCAGAGCCGGGGAGTGAACCCAGGAGTCCTGATTCCCACCCCCCCTTCTCTGACCACTAGACCCCACTCCCCTCCCAGAGCCGGGCAGTAAACCCAGGAGTCCTGATTCCCACCACCCCTGCTCTGACCACTAGACCCCACTCCCCTCCCAGAGCCGGGCAGTGAACCCAGGAGTCCTGATTCCCACCACCCCTGCTCTGACCACTAGACCCCACTCCCCTCCCAGAGCCGGGCAGTGAACCCAGGAGTCCTGATTCCCACCACCCCTGCTCTGACCACTAGACCCCACTCCCCTCCCAGAGCCGGGCAGTGAACCCAGGAGTCCTGATTCCCACCACCCCTGCTCTGACCACTAGACCCCACTCCCCTCCCAGAGCCGGGCAGTGAACCCAGGAGTCCTGATTCCCACCACCCCTGCTCTGACCACTAGACCCCACTCCCCTCCCAGAGCCGGGCAGTGAACCCAGGAGTCCTGATTCCCACCACCCCTGCTCTGACCACTAGACCCCACTCCCCTCCCAGAGCCGGGCAGTGAACCCAGGAGTCCTGATTCCCACCCCCCCTGCTCTGACCACTAGACCCCACTCCCCCACAGAGCCGGGTGCAGTCCTACTGGGAGGGGAGCGTGTGAGAAGCCTCATGGGGGTCGGGGGGGGGATGTGGGAGCCCCCGATCACGTCTCTCTCCCCCCGTCCAGGTGAGATCACCCTGCCGAAGGCTGCGGCTGGATGCGGCTCCCCTGGTGCCTGCGTCAAGAGAGTGGGGGTGAGGAAATACGCCCAGGGCGTGGTGGATGTGCTGAGCCGGGCCGAGTGCTACCCAGCTCCCTGGGCCGGCGGGGAGCTGTGAGCCCTGGCCGGGCCCTCTCCCCTTGCCCTGCTTGTGGGGGCTGCAGTGCGCCTCCCCCTGGGGCACCGGCTGCTGCTGCTTCTCTTTGGGGGGGATTGTGGTTCCCTTTTGTGCATTGGCTGAATAAAGCGAGTGGTGGGGTAAGGAGCCGGCCTCTGTTCTGTGCACCAGAGATACTGGCAGGAAGAGAACCCAGGAGTCCTGACACCCAGCCCCAGCCTCCACACACTCTAACCCACTCTTCTCTGAAAGCCAGGGACAGAACCCAGGAGTCCTGGCCCCGCCCCCCTTTAGCCCACATTCAGGCTGGGAGTCCCTGGGGACAAAGGGCTGGGGTGAGCCTCTCGGCTTCTCCCCGTCCTGGGACCAAACCTCAGAGCCCCCCTGAGTCCCTCAGAGCATCCCCCTGGTTGGAGTTGTGCACTCCCCTTTCAGTCTGGAGGGACCCTCCGCCCGCGGGTGTAAAACAGGAGGGTTTGGTTGTTGTCTGGAACATGGCGTAGGGCAGCAGAGAGAACGGCAAGTTACAGCAAAGTCCATCAGCCCGGGGGGCCTCTCCTCTGACCCCCCCCAGAACCCCAGTCCAGAAGCTTGTATGTGCTTCAAGCAGCCCACACATAACAACGCCGCCTGGCCCTGCCTCAGTTCTTCCTTCTTCTTCCCGGACCACTGCAGTCACCTGGGCTCCTCCTCGGGTCTCTGTCCTCCGGCTGGCCAAAACTGGCTGGCTTCCTGCACTGGGCCGGGGTCGCCAGGCCATTGTCTGGGCTCCGGCCCCACCTGGATCTCTGGATTGTTGTGCAAAGAAACCCCCTTTCCCCTCCCCCTAGTTAATTATGCAGCACACCGGGGAAACCGAGGCACGCACCATCTTCATACCAAATATTCAGAACAAATCCCACTTGGTTACAGGGTCGGCAAACGTAAAAAGGTTGAGAATCACCGGCCCAGCTGTCGACAGGGGATGGGATGAGATGGGGAATTGCAGTGGGTGGGGGGCCTGGAGCGGAGAGACGAGAGGAAGGTCGCCTGCCGACCCAGAGCTGAGCGCACAAGTGCTTATGTCGGTGTTAAGTCGTTCGGGGGGTGGAATATTCACCCCACCCCCCCGAGCGATGTAAGCTTTGCCGACACAGGCGGTAGCGTAGACATGGCCTAAGACGGGATCCAAGTCTGGGAAGCAAGGACAAACCAGTTCCCTGGAGCCAAAAGCTAGCCGACGCCTCAGCCAGGCGTCCATGAAATCAAGCAGACCCAGACCTGATTAGGTGGCCAGGAGAAAGGGTGTGGACAAAACCAAACTTCGGTTTTACCGAGAACAGACTTTCCGTCTTGAGAACCCCGGCGGCAGACGGATCTTGCGCAAGAGAGGGGGCTAGAAGAGGAGAAAACGACCCCCCAAATCTCTTCCTCCCTCTCTCACTGCTTGGGTTGTCGGGGACCCGGGTTTTGACCAGAAAGTCGACCTGCACCAGCACCTGCTCAACTGGGGCCGCCTCCTCCCTGCATCGCGTGTGCAGGCCGGGCCCCATCGGGCTGCAGCCCCGGGAGCAGCGGGCGCCCAGCGCAGGCGGGAGAGGATCCAGTTATGCGGAACGGGGAAGGAAAAAGCAGCGAGCGATGGGGGAAGAGCGAGAGAAGAGCGAGGGGGGCGGGGCCTGGAGGAAGAGGCGGAGCAGGGGCGGGGCCTCAAGGGAAGAGGCGGGGCACGGGGTGCGGCACGGGGGTCCGGTTGTCAGCAATTAGAAAGTTGGCAACTCGACTCACTGCTCACGACACTGACACCTGAGGAGCGCGGAAAGGAGCATTGGCCTGGGGTCAGGCAGGGCTTCGTTGTTTTACATTCAGAACTGATGTAGCGAGTCCAGAGGTGCCGCCGGGCTCTGAACCGCCAGGCGCGGAGGTGCCGGGGCTCTGAACTGCCAGGCCCAGAGGTGCCGGGCTCTGAACTGCCAGGCCCAGAGGTGCCGGGGCTAGGAACTGCCAGGTCCAGAGGTGCCGGGCTCTGAACTGCCAGGCCCAGAGGTGCCGGGCTCTGAACCGCCAGGCCCAGAGGTGCCGGGCTCTGAACTGCCAGGCCCAGAGGTGCCAGGCTCTGAACCGCCAGGCCCAGAGGTGCCGGGCTCTGAACGGCCAAGCCCAGAGGTGCCGGGGCTCTGAACGGCCAGGCCCAGAGGTGCCGGGCTCTGAACCGCCAGGCCCAGAGGTGCCAGGCTCTGAACCGCCAGGCCCAGAGGTGCCGGGCTCTGAACTGCCAGGCCCAGAGGTGCCAGGCTCTGAACCGCCAGGCCCAGAGGTGCCGGGCTCTGAACGGCCAAGCCCAGAGGTGCCGGGGCTCTGAACGGCCAGGCCCAGAGGTGCCGGGGCTCTGAACTGCCAGGCCCAGAGGTGCCGGGCTCTGAACTGCCAGGCCCAGAGGTGCCAGGGCTACGAACTGCCAGGCCCAGAGGTGCCGGGCTCTGAACCGCCAGGCCCAGAGGTGCCGGGGCTCTGAACTGCCAGGCCCAGAGGTGCCGGGCTCTGAACCGCCAGGCCCAGAGGTGCCGGGGCTCTGAACTGCCAGGCCCAGAGGTGCCGGGCTCTGAACTGCCAGGCCCAGGGGTGCCGGGCTCTGAACCGCCAGGCCCAGAGGTGCCGGGGTTCTGAACTGCCAGGCCCAGAGGTGCCGGGCTCTGAACTGCCAGGCCCAGAGGTGCCGGGGTTCTGAACTGCCAGGCCCAGAGGTGCCGGGCTCTGAACTGCCAGGCCCAGAGGTGCCGGGCTCTGAACTGCCAGGCCCGGAGGTGCCGGGGCTCTGAACCGCCAGGCACAGGGGTGCCGGGCTCTGAACCGCCAGGCCCGGAGGTGCCGGGGCTCTGAACCGCCAGGCCCAGGGGTGCCAGGGCTCTGAACTGCCAGGCCCAGGGGTGCCGGGGCTCTGAACCGCCAGGCCCAGGGGTGCCAGGGCTCTGAACTGCCAGGCCCAGAGGTGCCGGGGCTCTGAACTGCCAGGCCCAGAGGTGCCGGGCTCTGAACTGCCAGGCCCAGAAGTGCCGGGCTCTGAACTGCCAGGCCCAGAGGTGCCGGGGCTCTGAACCGCCAGGCCCAGAGGTGCCGGGCCCTGAACCGCCAGGCCCAGAGGTGCCGGGCCCTGAACTGCCAGGCCCAGAGGTGCCGGGCCCTGAACCGCCAGGCCCAGAGGTGCTGGGGCTCTGAACTGCCAGGCCCAGAGGTGCCGGGCTCTGAACTGCCAGGCCCAGAGGTGCCGGGCTCTGAACTGCCAGGCCCAGAGGTGCCGGGGTTCTGAACTGCCAGGCCCAGAGGTGCCGGGGTTCTGAACTGCCAGGCCCAGGGGTGTCGGGCTCTGAACTGCCAGGCCCAGAGGTGCCGGGCTCTGAACTGCCAGGCCCAGAGGTGCCAGGGCTACGAACTGCCAGGCCCAGAGGTGCCGGGCTCTGAACCGCCAGGCCCAGAGGTGCCGGGCTCTGAACCGCCAGGCCCGGAGGTGCCGGGCTCTGAACTGCCAGGCGCAGAGGTGCCGGGCTCTGAACTGCCAGGCCCAGAGGTGCCGGGGCTACGAACTGCCAGGCCCAGGGGTGCCGGGCTCTGAACTGCCAGGCCCAGAGGTGCCGGGGCTCTGAACTGCCAGGCCCAGAGGTGCCGGGGCTCTGAACTGCCAGGCCCAGAGGTGCCGGGGCTACGAACTGCCAGGCCCAGAGGTGCCGGGGCTCTGAACCGCCAGGCCCAGAGGTGCCGGGCTCTGAACCGCCAGGCGCGGAGGTGCCGGGGCTCTGAACCGCCAGGCCCGGAGGTGCCGGGCTCTGAACCGCCAGGCCCAGAGGTGCCGGGGCTCTGAACTGCCAGGCCCAGAGGTGCCGGGGCTCTGAACTGCCAGGCCCAGAGGTGCCGGGGCTACGAACTGCCAGGCCCAGAGGTGCCAGGGCTCTGAACTGCCAGGCCCGGAGGTGCCGGGCTCTGAACCGCCAGGCCCGGAGGTGCCCGGCTCTGAACCGCCAGGCGCAGGGGTGCCGGGGCTCACCCTGGCAAGCCCGGGCACCAATGAAGCCGTGCGGGGAGGGGTCCTGGTTGCGTGGCACCCAGCCAGCCAGGCCAGGAAAGCGAGGTGGAGAGGAACCTTTGCTTTGAACTCGCTTAGCTTGTGAAGGGAGGCGTCGCTTGCCTTTACTCTCACAGATCTTGGGAGACAGACCTGTCCTCGCTTACAGACAACCCCCCAACCTAAAGCAAATACTCACCAGCAACCACACATCACTGAACAAAAACACTGACCCAGGAACCTATCCTTGTAACAAAGCCCGATGCCAACTCTGTCCACATATCTATTCAAGTGACACCATCATAGGGCCTAATCACATCAGCCATACCATCAGGGGCTCGTTCACCTGCACATCTACCAATGTGATATATGCCATCATGTGCCAGCAATGCCCCTCTGCCATGTACATTGGCCAAACCGGACAGTCTCTACGCAAAAGAATTAATGGACACAAATCTGACATCAGGAATCATAATACTCAAAAACCAGTGGGAGAACACTTTAACCTGTCTGGGCATTCTATGACAGACCTGCGGGTGGCTATTTTAAAACAGAAAAACTTCAAAAACAGACTCCAACGAGAGACTGCTGAGCTGGAATTGATATGCAAACTAGACACAATCAACTCCGGGTTAAACAGGGACTGGGAATGGCTGAGCCATTACAAACATTGAATCTATCTCCCCTTGTAAGTATTCTCACACTTGCTTCTTATCAAACTGTCTGTACTTGGCTATCTTGATTATCACTTCAAAAGTTTTTTTTCACTTACTTAATTGGCCTCTCAGAGTTGGTAAGACAACTCCCACCTGTTCATGCTCTCTGTATGTGTGTATATATATCTCCTCAATATATGTTTCACTCTATATGCATCCGAAGAAGTGGGTTGTAGCCCACGAAAGCTTATGCTCTAATAAATTTGTTAGTCTCTAAGGTGCCACTAGTACTCTTGTTCTTTTTGCGGATACAGACTAACACGGCTGCTACTCTGAAATTTGACCTTTGATGTCTTTGTAACCGTCATGGGGCGTACGCACCGCGTGGTGTCCCAGAGACTGAAGGGTTAACATGGGCCCAGGCTAGGAGGAATAAAGGGGCTGGAAGCCGTGGGGCAGAGCGGCTGCCGGAGAGGAGGGAGCGGCTGGCTGCAAGCCCCCAAAGGTGCAGGGACGCAGAGCCCCGGGGGAAGGCAGGGAGGCGTTCAGGGCTCTGGCCGGTGGGAGCCCCTCTGACCCCGTGTATTTCGTTGGAGGGCCCTGAGCGGGAAGCCAGAGGAGCGGGCAGGCCTGGGATCCCCCCTGGGCTCCGTGAGCCAGGGGCTGTGCCACATCTGGCCAGAGGGAGGCGCCGTCACACCCCTCACACTGACCAGCTCTGCCTTTTATGGCTTGTGATCACTTAGCACCTGCCCTTCCCTGGGTCCCAGCTCGGCTCAGTGTCTGATCCAAAGCAGGGTGTGTCTGGGACCTTCCCTTGGGCTGGCAGGAGCCGGACGTCTCCTCTAGGAATCAGTGACAGACCTTCTAGGAGCTTGTGCTGGCCAGGAGGGCGCTGGGAGTTCGCACGTGTCTGGGCTGGGGATGAGGGGTTGGGGGTGCAGGAGGGTGCTCCGGGCTGGGACTGAGGGGTTCAGAGGGAGGCAGGGAGGGGGATCTGGGCTGGGGGTTGGGGCGCAGGAAGGGTTCAGGGGTGCAGGCTCTGGGCGGCACTTACCTCAAGCAGCTCCCAGAAGCAGCAGCATGTCCCCGCTCCGGCTTCTACGTGAAGGCACGGCAAGGCAAGCCCCCCACCCCTCTCCCCGGCTGGAGCGCCGCAGGGCAAGCCCCCACCCCTCTCCCCCCCAGCTGGAGCACTGGAGCGGGGCAAGCCCCGGACCCCACTCCCCGGTGGGAGCTCGAGGGCCGGATTAAAACATCTGGCAGGCCGGATACAGCCCCTGGGTCGTAGTTTGCCCGGCCCTGGGCTGGAGGCTGGGTGTGAGTAGCAGGGGAGTGGTGGCTCTCACCGTGAATCGCCCCAGGCGGAGGGGGACATGGGTCATGGGTCCAGGCTACGCTGGGGAATGTCCCAGGGACGCCCTTTGCACAGGAGGAGAAAGAGGAGAAAGAACAAAGGAACCCCCCTCCCCGCCTGAGAGCTGAGGCTGGGATATTGGATTAAGCTCGTTGGATTAAGCTCGGGCCAAGCGTAATCCAATATCCCAGCTCCCAGAGACCGGGGGTGCGTGTGCCAGGACGCCTGGCTTCAGTGCAGATGGGGGCAGTACTGGGGCAACTTGTCCAAACAAACACAGGCTCTCTGGGGATTTTAAGTTTAGGATCCGGCTTTACTCAGTGCCTTGACTTCTGGAAATACATCGTGTTAAATCAGGGAGTACTGGGTGTCAGGGCTCCTGGGTTCTCTCCCTGGCTCTGGGAGGGGAGTGGGGTCTAGTGGTTAGAGCAGTGGCGGCTGGGAGCCAGGACTCCTGGGTTCTCTCCCTGGCTCTGGGAGGGGAGTGGGGGCTGGTGAGTTAGAGCTGGGGGGGCTGGGAGCCCAGACTCCTGGGTTCTGTCCCACGCTGGAATCTCGGGGGCTGCTGTGGAATACAATAAGACTCAGCGCTGTAACACAGCACATCACAATCTGTGCAGAGACACACCACCCCCCTCCCACTCTGGCTGTAATGGGCTTTGGGTTGGGCCCTAACTCCCTGGATCTTTGCAAAAGCAGTTCAGCATCGTTATCTTTTGGACACAGATGGGGAAACTGAGGTGTGGGTGGGTGTGGGGAGAGGAGAGAGACCCATGGACAATGAGGGCATCATTCAGCTGCTGGATGGATCCCCCTGGGGGGGCAACACAGAGTGGGCGTTAAGAGAGGAATTTCACCGCCAGGAGCCCAGCCAAACTGGGCAAGATGCTGCCCAGGCCAAAGGGGCCCAGTATCCGCTGAGCGCCGCTGGGTGTGTAACACTCAGTCTGTGTTATGTTGTAGGTGAACACTCCTGAATCCAGAATCTCTCCCTTCGTGAGTTCGCAGGCATGCGGGGTGGCACAGCCTTTGGCTGCAAAGGGTATCATGATGTCATCTGCGCAGAGAAAGACACGCTGATCAGACACGGGGTGTCCCGGCTCTGCTGAGGCAACATAACCTCCCCCCGCCGCAGCCTGGAACCCCCTGGCCATACATCTTTAGTGCTGAGTGGCACCAAGATGCCAATGGTAATTAGTAGGCTTCAGAGTCAACGGTTTGTTGAGCCACAAAGGGCATGCGTCACCCCCTGGGGGCTGTGGGTTTGGGCCTGCCTGGAGTTCTCTTGGCCCTGGGGGGGAAAAAGGCAAGTTCTTAACTCCCATTAGCTAATGCCTAGTGACATAGGCAGTGGGCCTGTCTGAGTTGCTTCGAATGGAGTATCAAGAACTGGTCGCTGTGACGCTGGCAGACCAGGTGCCAGCTCATGTCAGAGCCCCAGGCCACTTTACTGGTGTGTTAGTGTAGGTCAAAGTGCTGGTGGATGGTAGAAGAGCGTAGTTGGTGTTGAAACTTCATGAAAACGAATGGGGCATTACTGGCATTGTTTGCACTTCTCTGCAAACGTTTCCACCATGTCTACCCTGTAACCAACAGAGACGGGTTAATTCCAAAGCAAGTGGCCACTGCGTGTGAGGATGGGCAGTTAAAGACTCAAAGCGCGGTCCTCCCTCTGCGCCATCCAAGGAAGAGCCCATGGGGGTGGGGACCCTGGCGGCTTGTTCTCTGTGAAGTTTGGCTTTGGGAAAAGCCCCTGCGTCTCTGGCTGGCTTGGCGTCTAACGGGGCGGAATAGCTGGGCGAAAAGACGGAGATTCCCCGGGGTTATTCTGGGCAGCCCCGAGTGACACCTGGCAGGGGTTACAGACTGACTCACCTGGGCGTGTATTGTACCTGCTCTAACCTCTCGCCTCCTTTTACTAGCTAATAACCCTTTCGGTGGCTTACGACCGAGTTGGCTTCCAGCGTTGCCTTTGATGTGAGATCTAAAGGACCAACCACCTGGGATAAGTGACTGGGAGCAACCTGCTGAGGTGTAAGTGAACATTGATCACTAAGTGCAGTTTGGTTGGGTGACAAGACAGGTCTGGAGCGTCTCAGGGGACGGGCTGTGTCTCCGTGCTGA
Source organism: Glyptemys insculpta (assembly GCA_032172135.1). Classification (NCBI taxonomy): domain Eukaryota; kingdom Metazoa; phylum Chordata; order Testudines; family Emydidae; genus Glyptemys; species Glyptemys insculpta. The sequence goes on along the minus strand of JAVMKA010000013.1, from coordinate 68,149,838 downwards.
GCCAGGAAATCCAGCCTGGTGAAATCTAATCGGAGAACACGCCATCCGCTCGGGGGGTCTGTCCTGTGTCTGTCAGTCTGCCCTGAGACAGGCGCTCACGGTCGCGAGCCACTCCAGACAGCGTGGCAGCCACCTAGCCGGGTAACTGCCCCGGACAGAAGAAAACCCCAACAACCGGGCATTACTTTGTAACGCCTGGCGAGGGGAGAGACGGCATCCACGCGACAGCAGCCGGGGCCCCGGGGCAGGTCACAGCGGTGAGCGCTCAGCTGCCCAGCGTTGGGGAGCAGCTGGCCGCACGCCGCATGGTGGACGTCTCTTGTTCTTCTGTCGTCGGCGGTTGCTACTTCAGGCTCATGGGAGGCCAGCGGGAAGCCGGGAGGGCTGGGCTGGACGGGCCCTGGGGACTGCGGGACAGCTGGGGCCGGCTAGCCGAGCTGGCAACGAGCTTTAGCCTCGGCCGTGCTGCAGAGGCAGATTTTGTGGGGTTGCGGGCCAGAGCAAGTGGGGGCAAGTGTGGGGGGGCTCACCCCCCCCCTTCTGCCTGCGGTCCCACCCCTGTTCTGCCCCTTCCCCCACGGCCCTGCCCCGGTTCCACCCACAGTCCTGTCCCATTCCACCCACCCCATTGCAGCCACTGTTTGCTCCCCCACCCCCCGCGGCCCCAAGACCGGAGAAGATCTGTCCCCCCGCCAGCGCACCTGAGGCTGTGGCAGGGAGCGAGAGCTCCTCCAGTTCCCGGGCCAGGGACCGGGGTTGGGGCGCGGGGGTGCCTATTTTCCAGGGGGCCCCAATTGGGTGAGGCCGCCGGGAACAGGCCCTGACGACCCATTGGCTAATCCGCACTGCGGGTAGAGGCGCGGGCTCCCCGGGCTGAGCTGGACAGGTACAGGCAGGGGGCAGGGGGCTCTGTGTGTGGACGGAGCCGGGTTTGGGTTTAAACACGAGTCAGAGCCGTGTCTGCAGGGAGAGGGGGAAGCCGGCTGGCTTTGGAACAGGGGAGCGTGGCCCTGAACTCACTTGCAAAGGGGATTGGCCCCATAGGGACCCCGGGGCTGAGCCTCGCACAGAGCTGGGCCGGGGGTGTAGCCAGTTAAAGCGGGCACTGCTGGGGGGCTGCGGGGAATCCGGGCCCCGGGCCGCCCTTTGTCCTAGTGCCGATGGGCCCGGAGATCCAGGGCCGGAAGGATCCGGGACACGCGCTCACCTTCCGAGATCTGCCCGCTGATGGAAATGCACTGGCTGGCGCGGCCCTCGCACTGCAGGGTCTGCTTGCTGGAACAGCTGCTCCGACCCGGGGCAAAGCAGATCGGGCACCGGCCTCCCGTGTAGACGGTGTTGATGATCGGCCCTGCAAGACCCCCAGAGAGCAGGTCGGTGGGGGTTGACAGGGCTGGGCTGGGGACAGATGCCTTCTGTACTTTGTTACCACTTATTTCTAGCACGGCAATAACTGAGATCAGGGACCCCCTTGTGCCAACAGCTGCACAGAGCCCCCCCGCTCGAGATCAGGGTCCCCCGTCGGGAGCTGTACGCCCCCTGCCCCAGAGCAGGGGCCCTGATTGCACTGGGCACTGCATAGATCCCCCCCAGCCTGCTACTGGGGACCCCCCATTGTGCCAGGCACTGCACCCCTCCCCCCCGGAGATCAGGATCCCCACCATGGCACCAGGTGCTACACGGGACTCCACCCTTCTCCAGGAAAGAACCCTTTTCCGAACCAGTTTGACACTCAGTCGGTGCCCGTGCCGCTGGGAACAAGCAGGGAGGGATGCAGAGACGTACAGACAGGAGTGAATGCGGTATTGCAGCTGTTCGTAGAGCAGTTCTGGGATTGAATCTTCACGTACACCCCGTTCCCGAAGAAGAGGGAGATGTTTCTGGGGTTGGCGGAGGATACACAGGAGAAGGAATAGCCTGTATTTTCCACAGCTCCTGGTTAGAAGCAAAACAGTTACAAAAATTATTTACAGATGAAACCAGCGCCCCGAGGGCGGGCGATTCCTGGGAGCCGCCTCACCCCTTTTCCTGGCGTCCCAGGCCAACAGGGCCCAGTCACGTGTGTTTGATGAAAGCATCTTCCAGGAGGGCAGCCGGCCTGGCCCGGGAGATGCCGAGGGACGGCGCATCCACCACATCCCTGGGGACCTTGTTAACCACCCTCCTCAGCACGTCTAGCTAAATACTTATCTGGCGCCCATCACCATGGTATCTGAACCCCTCGTCATCTTTAATGTATTATCCTCACAGCCCCCCTGTGTGGTAGGGCAGGGCTGTCACCCCCGTTGAACAGATGGGGGAAACTGAGGCACAGATCCTCAGCAGTACCTAACTCTTTGAAGCGCTGGGCCTAAGTGGCGTGTCCCAGGTCACACAGGGCAGCTGGCAGACAGGGGACTGGAGCCCAGATGTGTTAAGCCCTCGGCGCGCTCGCCCTGCCACGCCCGCTGCCAGCAAACGAGACCGATGGTGGAAAGTCAGCACCACCCACCTTTGACCAGCGTGTTTGCTTCCCAGACACTGAGGCAGGCGCCTTGACCGACGGGGCAGGGCTGTGCCAGAACAGGGCAACTACTCACAGAATTTCTCCTGCACTGGTAACAGGACCTAGGATCTGGTGAGGAGGGGGAAAAAAATCAGCGTTTCCATTTTAATTTCTGGTGCCGCCGTCCCCCCTTTCCTGTCTGGTCCCCACAGGCCTAGGGCTCATGAAAGGGGCCTTGGCTGGTTTGATCTCACTCCCCCCCGCTGGCCGGCACGCCCAGGCCGCACAGTACCCACCCGGGATACGCCCACGACAAGCTAGCAGGCGAAAAGTAGCAGCGTTGATGTGGGCGATGCAGGCTAGCCACCCCAGGACACGCCAGGCTCCCGGGCAGGATCACGCAGCCACTGGGCGCAGCGCCACTTTTAGGGCTTGTCACCCCTGACAAGTTACTGCGCTGAAAGTTTCTCACTCCGGGGTGTGAAGAATCGCAAGAAGTTTCAATGCGGCTCCCGGCACTCGGAGCTACGCCCCTCGGCGGCTCTCTCCCATGCTGGCCCGTTAAAGCGAAGGGTAGACTTAGCCACTAGCTCGCTCCCAGCTCACGCGGACAGCTCTCCCCACGCTCTAATAGCACCCGGGGGAGCAGCGCCTGGAGCCACTGCCTGGGATCGGGGCCGGCAGCAGCAGGGGGCACCGGCCGGTATCTGCAGCAGTTTGGGGCGCAGAGGGATGTGACCAAGTGGGAATTTAGCTGCTGTTTCTACCATGCTGCTGTGTGCCTCAGTTTCCCTCTGTGCTTCGCAAGGCTGTGCAGGGCATGGAGAGGGCTAAAAAGGGGGAGGGCAGGAGACTTGTGGTGTTTGGGCCACCCAGCCGTCTGGGGCGGGAGGAACGGGTTGCTCTGGGCCGGCTGGCACCAACCCTCGGCAACGGTGGCTCGGGAGAGACAGTGGGACCCGATTGGCCAGGACAGTGCAAAGAGAAAGGAGATTCCCCCTCCTCCAGCTCTCAGCAGGAGAAGGTCCGGAACTAGGGAAGAAAGGGGAAGGGGGCTGGGAGGTGAGCTGCCCTCTGGAGAGACCCACAGTGCCAGGGAAAAGGGGGTAAAGTCCAAGGGCAGCAGGCTGGCACGGGTGAGCCCTGGCACTGCGTGATCTGAGCCCTGTCTGGACCTTTGCCTCTCTGTGCCAGGCTAAGGACGCTCAGACTGGGCGGCTGATAGAGTCACATTGTTTGGCAAAGGCTGCTGGGGGGTGCCACAGACGGGCCCGGGGCACTAACGGGGTCCCTGCCAGGGGACCGGTGTCAGGCTGGGCACAGCCCGGAACCAGTGACAAGGGTCCAGTTCCTCAAAGCCGAACTCCAGGGCGCGTCGGGCACCCAAATGCTTTGGGGAATGGGGGCCGAGAGCTGGGAACTGACTGATTTGGGGGCTGGCTGGGCTCCGGGCAAATGGGGCGTTTTATACTGGGGAGGGGTCCCTTTTCTGGGGAAGTGACGGCCAAGCGAGGAGCCGTCCCCCATCCAGCTACCCGGCGGCTCCGTTTCTTCCCCAGTGGTTGGGTCTCTCCCCTCCGCGGCTGAAACAAATGTAGGAAATTACCTGAATTTGCGTTTCTGGGCCACAAATGGTTGCCTGGTCCTAGCAGGAATGGGGATGGGGTGCAGAGATGGGGTGATACCCTCCCACCCCTCCACTGAAAGCTGCTTTGCCCTTTGCCCGGCAGTGATGTGTTAACCTGCCCCCTCCTGGCGCAGTCCGGAATCACTCCCTCACCCCGCCCCCCACACTCCCCCTGCCCCTCCCTGAGTCAACCCAGTGCTCCTTAGAACAGTTCCTGCCTCCCCCGGCCAGCTCCCCCCCCCGGGCTGCCCCCCACCAGCCCCAGTGACCCCTGTTCCCCAGGAGCCCCCCTCCCCGCCCCTTGTCCAACCCCACTGAGTGTAGATGGAAACTGGGGAAAGTCTGATTTCTCCATCCACCCTTCCCCCCACATGCCTATCCATCCGTCCGTCTGTCCATCACACCCCACACCCATCCATCCGTCCATCTGTCCGTCCATCCTCCTACACGCCCGCCCTTCCCCCCACATGCCCATCCATCCGTCCGTCCATCCCCTACACGCCCATCCATCCGTCCATCCATCCTCCTACATGCCCGCCCTTCCCCCCACATGCCTATCCATCCATCCGTCCGTCCATCCCCTACACGCCCATCCATCCGTCCATCCATCCTCCTACACGCCCGCCCTTCCCCCCACATGCCTATCCATCCGTCCGTCCATCCCCTACACACCCATCCATCCGTCTGTTCGTCCATCACCCCCCACACCCATCCATCCATCCATCTGTCTTCCTACACGCCCGCCCTTCCCCCCACATGCCTATCCATCCATCCGTCCGTCCATCCCCTACACGCCCATCCATCCGTCCATCCATCCTCCTACATGCCCGCCCTTCCCCCCACATGCCCATCCATCCGTCTGTTTGGCCATCACCCCCCACACCCATCCATCCGTCCATCCGTCCTCCTACACGCCCGCCCTTCCCCACACATGCCTACCCATCCATCCGTCCGTCCATCCCCTACACGCCCATCCATCTGTCCATCCATCCTCCTACATGCCCGCCCTTCCCCCCATAAACCCATCCATCCATAATTCCATTTATCTCTCCACCCCCCCTTGACGCCCATCCATCCATCCGTCCACCTACACACCCACCTTTCCCCCCACACGCCCATCCATCCATTCCCCTACACACCCATCCATCTGTCCCCCTACACCTCCATCCATCCATCCCTCCATTCCCCTTCATGACCGTTCATTTCCCCATCCATCCCCCTGCACACCCATCCATTTATCCATCCCCTACACATTCACTCTTCCCCCCACATGCCCACCCATCCCTCTATCCATCTCTCCATCTATCTGTCCCTTACACGCCCCTCCATCCATCCATCCCCCCTACATGCCCGTCCATCCACCCCTTGTCCATACCTCCATCCATCCCCCTGTATGACTCCATCTGTCCATCCATCCATCCATCTCTCCCTCCCTCACCACTTGCTCCATCCATCCATCTCCCTGCACCCCCATGCATGCATCCATCCATCCATCCCCACACTCCCTTCTATCCAATGCCCCAACCATCCCCGCACACACTCCCCCATCTCCCCACTTCCCAGAGCGGCTGTCCTGTGTCTCGGGGACATGCCGGTGCCACGGCTCCCCCACAAGCCAGAGACGTACTTGCTGTTGTCTGGGCATCAGCCGCAGCCAGGAGCGCGGCGAGCAGGCAGAGGACGTGTGGGGCGGGCATGGCGCGTGGGTCTCTGATGCCGCCGACTCCCCTGCCAGGAGGTTTTATGCACAGAGCAGGGAGTGGTGCCGGGACATGGGAAATCACCAGATGGGATCCCGGAAACACGGGGAATGAAAATACCTCATGTGGCTGCCCATCACGGGGCGCCTCCCAGTCTTTAACGCATCCATCCCCACCATCTCCCGGTGCTGTGATGGGCAAAGTACAAGGACGGGCTCAAACCTGGGGCCTCTGCAGGCCCCAGCGCTCTGGGGAATGGGGGTGGGGTTATTTGCATTCAGGGGCTGAATTGCTGTGGGGTGGGGATGTCAAAGGGGAACAGCTGGGTAAACAGAGGCAGGGCTGAGTACGTGACATGGGGCAGCGAGTGAAAGACGCTGCCTTTATGGGAGTTTTACAGCTAGCCCGATAGTGATGGGTAAAAGTCCAGGTGTCATATATGGCTAGGTTTTTATGGTACATCCCTGCCTGGGCGCCCGGCTCCTGGGTATGGGTCAGAATCACAGCTTTCCTTTAAAAAAAATAAGAAGGAAATTTCTAGCCTTTGTGGTTGGGGAGAAAAGTGAAAAAAATGTGTGTGACTTACGTTTGCCTGAGTCTGCTGAGAGCCTGAGCCCGTTGCTGTGAAGGGAGGAGCTGCTTTGTTCATCTCACTGGGCTGTTAAGTCCCAGACCTGTGGGGCTGGAGGCCTGTAAGGGTTGGACTCACCCCTGCGGCGCCTCCTGCTGGTCTCTCAGGGAATTAGCTCGATTTCCAGCCCGGAGCACCCTCTTCAGGCCGGTGATCCGCCTTACTGCTACTGGAAACTGAGGCATGGGGGTGGGGGTGGAACGTGATTTCCCCAAGCAGAGTCCAGAATAGAATCCAGGAGCCCTGACCCCTAACCCCGTGCTCTGAGCCACCAGCCAGCACGGACGTTTGGGCATCTCTAGTCTCTTCTCACCGCTGGCCAACCTCCGCTTTATTCCCCAGGCCCGTTAACGGCCTGCTCCAGACGCACCGTGGCAGCTGGCGGGGGCTCGGGAGCCTCTGCACGAAAACTCTGATGTCGGGGAAGCCAATACAACGTTCTTTATTGCTCCAGCCAATGGGGCACGGGGAGCTTGGGGGAGGGGAGATTATTCCAGAGAGGCTGCGAACCAGAACGATTGTGTCTCCCTTGGGTTTGCCCAAGACAGGTGCAGGCCCTTGTCCCCGGGAGTCTCTCTGGAGGACAGGAGAGGGGCTGCGGTTAGGCCCCCGTCATGGCTGGCTGGCGAGGGGTACCTACCTGACTGACAGAGAGGGGTGGCGCGGTCGCTCCAGTTGGGTGGCTTGTCTGCCTCGGTTTCCCCATCTGGAGCTCCCCGATGTCCGGTTAGACTGGAAGCCGTTTGAGGCAGCGGCTGCTTCTCAGCACCCGGCACACCGGGGCCCCCGAGCTTGGGGAGCGGAGTGGGAGTGAGGCCGGGGGCTAGGCGGGGGCAAGGCAGGGAGAGAGGACACCTGGGTTCCATTGGAATCCTTCTCAAACTCAGATAATGCCCTGACCCCGAGGGCTTTGCTACGGGACTCCTAGACCCGGGGGTGACGGGCTCCCTGGGGTGCCACCTGGAATTGGGTTTTACTGCCCAGCTCTCGGGTTTACCAGCCCCCCCCCCTTGCACTGTGATGAGCTGCGAACCCCTCCAGGTCCTGCTCTTACAGCCAGCCCCAGGCAGGGACACTCCCAGGCCAGTTACACGAGTGCTTCTCCCGGCCGCTCATCAGCCAACGATCGAGAGGCTGCAGCCAATTCCCCCAGCTCCCCAGCCTGGGACCCCAGGGCTGGACCGTCCTGCCCTGGGCAGACCCTGAGCAGTGTACGGGTATGAGCCAGGCCGCCACTTCTACAAGGGAACGTGGACGTGCACCGGGGTTTGTACACTGAGCAGATTCCCCAGGCACCGCACGCAAACCCCACCGGTTTCGGTAAAGTATAAAACGGGTGGACTGACGCAGACAGAGCTGTTCGGTGGCTGCACGCAGGGAGTGAGCCGAGCCGAGCCGAGCCAGGCCGAGCCGAGCCGAGCCGAGCCGGTCACCTACGAAATGAAAGGAAAATCACAGTCTGAGTTCTAGAAACCAGCCAGGGTTTGAATGGGGCCGTGTCCCCCTGACGGGATCGTTCCTTGATACACAGGCTGGGATTCTCCTTTGCAGCCCGGGACCCCTCCAGACGTGTTCCCAGGTGTTGGGTTGGGGGGGGAGGGAGGACAGGGGATGACGTCACTTCCCCCCTTTACAGGTTCCGCCAGCTGGCTGGAAAGAGCTTTTGCTGTGACCATAGGCGCCGACTCCGTGGGTGCTCCGGGGCTGGAGCACCCACGGGGAAAAATTGGTGGGTGCTCAGCACCCACCAGCAGCCAAGCTCCCCGCCCCGCTCCCCCTCCCCAGCTCACCTCCGCCTCCGCCTCCTCCCCTGAGCGTGCCACGTCCCTGCTTCTCCTCCCAGGCTTGCCGCCGCAAAACAGCTGTTTCGTGACATAACAAGCTGTGGGAGGGAGGGGGGAGCGGGAACGCGGTGCGCTCAGGGGAGGACGCGGGGCTGGGGTGGGGATTTGGGGAAGGGGTCCAATAGGGGCAGGGACAGGGTGGAGTTGGAACAGGGACTTTGGGGAAGCGGTTGGAGTGGGGGCAGGGCAGGGATGGGAGGGGGCAGGGCAGGGATGGAGTCGGGGCGGGGCCAGGGGTGGGGGGGGCGCGAGCTCCCACCGGCGCCAAGAGAAGTTGGTACCTATGGCTATGATGTGAGTCAAGCAGCCTCCATTGTCTCTCTGCTGCCTCCCAGAGGTCTCCATTGTATCCAGTTCCTGGGGTCGTCCTTGGGAGTGTGGATTCCCTCAGCACTGTCCGGCTGCTCCACTGTTGTACCTGAACGGCTGGTTGTGGGTGTTCCCAACCTCACCACATATTTCAGTAACACTCACCCAGCAAAACACCATAGCTCCCCATTCAATGCCAGCCCATCCAATCCAACAGGATATTAGTGTTCCACAGATCCAGACTTCTACAATGATCCCTCACAAGGCAGACTGTGTACAAGACACATCATAATCCTGTCACCATAATCTAACACCCCAGGCTGTTGCTCTGGGGTGCAGAGTGTCACACCTCCCCCCTTAGTTTCCTGCAGGAGCGTTAGTCACTGATTAATGCAGAGGCCTTGGGCCTGGGTTTCTCTTTCGGTCTTAGCGTACAACTTCCAAGCGTTGCTGTACATTGTAGTGTAACCCACACGAGCTCTTGCAAACTTCCGTGTCCCCGTTAACGCTTTGTGGCTCAGTTTAGTGATCTCAGAAGCAAGCCGGTGTGCCTCCTCTGGGTTGCTAGAAAACATCTCCTTGTATCCGTGCAGCATTGTTAACCGACCATTGTGCTTTTCCAACGGGTGTTAACTCAGTGGAGATATGAATGTTTTCTAGAGTGTAGGTATCTTGACATTTAGCCATCAGTGCCATGAGGCGGTGTGCCTCGGTTTCCCCTTCCACTCCGCCAGGTTTATTATGGTTTTTCTGCTGTGCCAAGCCTCAAGTCTGCTTACAGGTATCAGCTGAGAAGCTGTATTTCCACAGGGTCTCTGCACCAGGGCGTGTTCTTATTTACATTCCTAGCGTGTCCAAAAGCTTTTCCCCAAAATCATGCACGTTGCACCTTTCCATAGGACTTACCACCAGCACCAAATTCCTTGTTGTAAGATTTACCATTAACATCTAATGTTTTACCATGAGATTTAACAGTAACGCCTTATCTTTTATTACAGGTGGGCGTTCCCAAGTAGCTTTCTCATACCACGTCTTCTGTTTAGACAGTATAGTTTATTGTTTGTTCAATACCCATTGTGTCTTTCAGTTCCTTCCTGAACCTTCACATGTGTTCAGTTCCTGGTTTGTATTTCCCTTCAGTGTGGAGCTCAGTCCCACCATGTCTTTGGGGTTTTGGCACTCCAGGGGCTGCTGAGTCAGGATGTCAGGGGGCTTGGCGGCCCTCTGTGGAGCTGCTTCTCAACCCCAGGGTTATGGCCAGGCAAAAAATCCACCCGCCTCGTGGGGTTACCCTGTGATCCTCACTCCCAGCACTGGGACCTTCCCCGGCCCCGTCTCCCAGAGGGTTGTGAGCGGTGCTCTCTGGGCTAAGAGGCATTTCCCCCAGCAGCTCTTCCACAGCTGCTATTCTGTGTCTTCCTCCCCTCTGTCGGTAGGATCTGCCTCCTGTCTTAAAGAGACAGAGGGCTTGTCTACCCGGGCACTTTACAGCGCTGCAACTTTCTCACTCGGGGTGTGTGTGTGTGTGTGTGTGAAAACACCCCCCTGAGCGCAGCAAGTTTCAGCGCTGTAACGTGCCAGTGTAGACAGTGCACCAGCGCCGGGAGCTACGCCCCTAGTGGGGGTGGTTTTCCCAGCGCTCTGCCGTGACTACACAAGCCACGTTAAAGCGCTTCCGTGACAGGGCTTTAGCGTTACCAGTGTAGACAAGCCCAGAGTTCGTTTTCACAAGCCATCAGGAACAGCCTCCTGAAAACCTGGTACCCGGAGCGGGGTACCCTCCGTCACCCCTCTCTCTATCCCTGAATTGTGTGACAGCTCCCCTCCGGGAGGTCAGTTACACAGTTCCCACTGTTCCTTCCCCAGTTTCCTCCTCTGGGGTCCCCTCTAAGACACACACCTCTGTGCTCCCTAGAGTGGGGTCTATTCTCTGTTCAGCTGGGTAGGGCTCACCGCTAACAGCCGGGACAGCTGTTTCCCTGCCAGGTGCTACACCCCTCCCCTCCTGAGGTGTTGTTCCCTCCAGCTGCAGGGCAGGAGCTGGTCTCAACCACCCCCAGCACTGGAAGCAGGCCGCTCCCCCCAGCTGCAGAGGAATCAATGAGACTCCCTCCCATTCGTTCAGCAGTTCCAGGGACCTTGCCCTTTCCCTCTGCGGTCCCAGCAGAACGCTCCTCCTTGGGGCAGGCCGACCCCTAACAGCCCGAGAGACAAGGAAGAAATCGTTACCGATTAGCATATCAATGGGGTTATTGTCCACCACTCCCACTGATCATACCGTTTCTATCCCCTCCGTTTCTATATGTGCACTTTGGCCAAAGGCACAAGGATTTTGTAGCCTCCTACTAATACCAGCTTTGCCATCTGTCCTGGCAGTATGTCCCCCCCTTCTACTATACTCCGCCCGATCACAGACATTTCTGCACCTGTATCTTCCCACCCAAGGTGATCCCTGCCGGCTCCCCACCTCCCCCCAGTGCCTCCTGCCTGCCCACTGCCCTGCTGATCAGAACCTCCCCCTCCCTCCCAGTGCCTCCCGCCCGCCACAGATCAGCTGCAGGAGGCGCTGGGTGGGGGGAGGAGTGAGGGCAGGACACGCTCAGGGGAGGTGGCAGAACGGGGGTGGGAAGAGACAGGGCAGGGTGGGGGGTGGGGGAAGGGGTGGAGTGGGGGCTGGGTCTGGGGCTGAACCGGGGGTGGGTGAAGGCAGATTAGAAAATCAGCACCGCTGAGTGGAATTACAGGGATAGCACCTTCTGGGCTCGTCTGTTTTCACAGGAGATTTGGGACGGGAATTAGAGGAATGGTTCTGGGGAGGTGAGCGCCCAGCCTCCCAGCCACCCTCCTTTTCCCAGGGGTAAAACAGGAACCTGCTTCCCTCCAATTTAAACCCCTCGGTCTGAGGTTTATTCACAATAGATGCCCGGGATTGTTCAAAGTCATTGGCTAGAGATGCCAGTTGAGCCCCAGTTTTCACCTTTTTGTCCCACAGACGCTGTCTCACGTTGTCTTTACATATGCTCAGGAAATGCTCCTGAGCAACAAGGTCAAACATTTCTTTAAAGCTTGTAACCCCTTTCCCCTCACCCACTTTCCCAGCCAATCTTTCTAAATTTCTCTCTGTATGTTTCAGGGGTCATCTGAACTCATTCCAAAACAATGTCTTTACATTTACAATAATCTAAATCCTCCTCAGTTGGCATCTTACTGAATACAGCCAGCGCGTTACCAGTTCACTTTGCAACCAACGTGGGGATCACCTTGTCTTCAGGAATCTGATGAATCACACGCAGCCTCTCAAAGGTAATGAAGTATTCAGCAATATCACCTGCTTCGTTGTCTGCAGGACACAATTGTTCCCATTTGTGGATTTTTGGAGAGGTGGGAATCAGTGGCGTGAGGGTGGGTTCTGGCTCCGCTTTTCTAGCAAGTCCAATTGGTATTTCCTCTTTCTCAAATTCTTTGGCTTTCCGTTCCAGGGCTCTCTGGTGTGCGGCTGCTGGCCTGGCATCCTCTGCTTCCATAGCCCTTCTGTGTCACTCCTGGGGGAACGCGCAGAATTCCTGTCCCGCATCATTTTGTATTTTCCTGCATAAAATCCATTCTGCCCCAACAGGGCTGCAGTTCCGCCTTTTGCCCGCCAGAGGCCGTTGTGACACCAGAACAGGCATCAGCATGAAAACAGCCGGTTGTTCTGGTGCCACAGCGGCCTCCGGTGGGACAAAGGTGGAACTGCAACACTTCTGGGGCGGATTGTATGCAGGAAAATACAAAACCTGTTCCATATTTCTCCACCAATACCTAACTTCCCTCTTCCTCAGCGCCTCTGTTACCCCTGACTCCCCACAGCCTTTGCTCTGCTTCTGACAGGTGCCGAAAATACAGGTCTGTGTTGTAGTTTAAATGAATTAGACACATTCTATATTTATATGCACAGTAAGGAATCTATTCCCCCCCCCCAAAAATACCAGCATTTTTTTTCTTGGTCTGTATTGTTTTAGACATACTTGCAGACAAAGATATTTTAAAATAAATTATCAAAATAATTGAAACTGGCGAGATTATATTGTGTTATTTTGACAAATAAAATATGCAGAATTTTGTAGGATTTTCAAATATTGGGTGCAGAATTTTTAATTTTTTTGGCACAGAATTCCCCCAGGAGTACCGTGTGCAGCCTCCTCTCTGGTAGCCTCTGCCTGCTTTAGCGCCAACATTCGCCTGTGTTCTGTTTCTTTTTCTGCTGCCTGCAATCCGAGCAGCTCCAGCTTCCCAAGGCTTTCACTGTTTTCACTCATCTTGCTGCTTTTCTGTCCATCCTTCCTTTTTCCAAAATACGCAAACAGAAAATAACAAACAGGTGACCTTCTCTTTGACTGATCTCCAGCCACCACACTTAAAATTCACTTCAAGTCTCTACACCGGCGTATGAAGTGCGAATCTCACTCAGAACAAGCTGTGCATTTCACGCCGCTCGCTGCCCCACTGTGACATGTTCCCTGGGGTGGAACTGTAACTGGGGTACCACTGAGCCCTCTGTGCCACCAACCTGGGCTCCCTCCCACACTGTGACAAGCTGCAACCCCCTCCAGGTCCTGCACTCACACAGCCAGCCCCAGGCAGGGACACACAGAGCTGTGCTACACGAATGCTTCTCCCAGCCACTCATGAACCAACAATAGGGAGGCTCCAGCCAATTCCCCCAGCTCCGCAGCCTAGGACCCCAGGACTGGACCGTCCTGCCCTGGTCAGATCCTGAGCAGTGTACGGGTATGAGCCAGGCCGCCACTTCTACAAGGGAACGTGGACGTGCGCCAGGGTTGTACCCTGAGCAGATTCCTCAGGCACTTCATGCAAAACCCACCGGTTTAGGTACAGGGCCGCCCAGAGGATTCAGGGGGCCTGGGGTCTTCGGCGGCAGGGGGCCCCTGCCTCTGAATTGCTGCCGAAGACCTGGCACTTCGGCGGCGGGTCCCCCCCGCCCTCCACCACGGGTCTTTAGGGCACTTCGGCAGCGGGTCCCGGAGCGGAAGGACCCCCCGCCGCCGAACTGCCGCCGAAGACTCGGAGCGGAAGAAGCTCCAGGGGCCTGGGCCCCGTGAGAGTTTTCCGGGGCCCCCGGAGCGAGTGAAGTACCCCACTCCAGGGGCCCCGAAAAACTCCCCGGGGCAAATTGCCCCACTTGCCCCCCCCCTCTGGGCGGCCCTGGTTTAGGTAAAATATAAACCCGATGAATTGATGGCAGACAGAGCTGTTCAGTGGCTATAAGCAGTGAGTGTAGAGATCAAAGTTGGCCACCTAAGAAATAAAAGGAAAATCGCAGTCTGTGTTCTAGAAACTAGCCGGGATTTGAAACAAGCTGTGTCTCAGCCTGATGGCAGAGTATCCTTAATTCACAGGCTGGGACCAGCTCCCCCACTCAGTCTTTGTTCTCCAGATGTGTTTCCAGGTGTTGGGATGTGGGGGGAATATGTCACTTCCCCTCTTCTACTGGTTCCTCCAGCTTGCTGGAAAGATCTTGTGCTAGGATGTCAGTCAAGCAGCCTCCATTGTCTACATGATCCCTCTGAGAAGTCTCCCTTGTATATGGTTCTTGGGATAGTCCCTGTGAGTGTGGATTCCCTTCAATGGGCCATCCACGCTGTCCGGGGCCGCCACTGTTGCATCTGAAAGGCTGGTTGTGGGTGTTCCCCAGCTCACAACATAGAATCATAGGACTGGAAGGGACCTCGAGAGGTCATCAAGTCCAGTCCCCTGCCCTCATGTTGGGACCAGCACCATCTAGAACATCCGTGACAGGTGTTTGTCCAACCTACTCTTAAAAATCTCCAATGGTGGAGTTCCCACAACCTCCCTAGGCAATTTATTCCAGTGTTTAACCACCCTGACAGTTAGGAAGTTTTTCCTAATGTCCAACCTAAACCTCCCCTTTTTGCAATTTAAGCCCATTGCTTCTTGTCCTGCTCTCAGAGATTAAGGAGAACTATTTTTCTCCCTCCTCCTTGTAACAACCTTTTAGATATTTGTAAAGGATTATCATGTCCCCTCTCTGTCTTCTCTTTTCCAGACTAAACAAACCTAATTTTTTCAATCTTCTCTCATAGGTCATGTTTTCCAGGCCCCTAATCATCCTTGTTGCTCTTCTCTGGACTCTCTCCAATTTCTCCACATCTTTCCTGAAATGTGGCGCCCAGAACTGGACACAAAACTCCAGTTGAGGCCTAACCAGAGCGGAGTAGAGCGGAAGAATGACTTCTCGTGTCTTGCTTACAACACTCCTGTTAATACATCCCAGAATGATGTTTGCTTTTTTGGGCACAGCGTTACACTGTTGACTCATATTTAGCTTGTGATCCACTATGACCCCCAGATCCCTTTCCGCAGTACTCCTTCCAGGCAGTCATTTCCTATTTGTATGTGTGCAACTGATTGTTCCTTCCTAAGTGGAGTACTTTGCATTTGTCCTTATTGAATGTCATCCTATTTACTTCAGACCATTTCTCCAGTTTGTCCAGATCATTCTGAATTTTAATCCTATCCGCCAAAGCACTTGCAACCCCTCCCAGCTTGGTATCGTCCGCAAACTCTATCAGTGTCCTCTCTATGCCATGATCTAAATCATTGATGAAGATATTGAACAGAACCGGACCCAGAACCGATCCCTGCAGAACCCCCCTCGTTATGTCCTTCCAGCCTGACTGTGAACCACTGATAACTATTCTCTGGGAACTGTTTTCCCACCAGTTTTGCACCCATCTTGTAGTAGCTCCATCTAGATTGTATTTCCCTAGTTTGTTTATGAGAAGGTCATGCAAAACTGTATCAAAAGCTTTACTAAAGTCTAGATATACACATCTACCACTTCCCCCCCATCCACAAGGCTTGTTACCCTGTCAAAGAAAGCTAGCAGGTTGGTTTGACACAATTTGTTCTTGACAAATCCATGCTGACTGTTACTTATTACCTTATTATCTTCTAGGTGTTTGCAAAGTGATTCCTTAATTATTTGCTCCATTATCTTACCTGGTACAGAAGTTAAGCAGACTGGTCTGTAATTGCCTGGGTTGCCCTTGTTTCCCTTTTTATAGATGGGCACTAGATTTGCCCTTTTCCAGTCTTCTGTAATCTCTCCTGTCATCCATGACTTTTCAAAGATAATAGCTAATGGTTCAGATATCTCCCCGGTCAGCTCCTTCAGTGTTCTAGGATGCATTTCATCAGGCCCTGGTGACTTGAAGACATCTAACATGTCCAAGTACCTTTTAACTTGTTCTTTCCCTATTTTAGCATCTGAACTGACCCCATTTTCACTGGCATTCACTATGGCAACCTTCTTGGTGAAAACCGAAACAAAGACGTTATTAAGCACCTCTGCCATTTCCACATTTTCTGTCATTGTCTTTCCCTCTTCATTTAGTAATGGGCCTACCCTGTCCTTGGTCTTCCTCTTGCTTC
Organism: Glyptemys insculpta; assembly: GCA_032172135.1. Classification (NCBI taxonomy): domain Eukaryota; kingdom Metazoa; phylum Chordata; order Testudines; family Emydidae; genus Glyptemys; species Glyptemys insculpta. Next base: position 68,133,787 of record JAVMKA010000013.1, on the reverse strand, counting down.
TAATGTATTTGTAGTATGTTTTCTTGTTACCTTTTATGTCTCTAGCTAGTTTGATCTCGTTTTGTGCCTTGGCCTTTCTAATTTTGTCCTGACTTAACTGGATGGTCGTGATTCGATAGATGAATACACCCGACACCAGGCCCATCCCGGCTTTGATCTTGGCCACATCCTTGGTGGCGCATCCTCTGGCTGCGAAAGGGATTTTGATGTTGATGTCGTCTGCCCAGAGAAATTGGCACCTTGATGGGGGTCCCGAACACTCCCCTCAGGGTCATGTAGGCATCGGGCACTAACTGGTCTGGGTCCACCACCCTGGACCGCACCAGCGTCACCTCTGCGCCCGTGTCCCAGAACCCCTGGACGCTCCTTCCCCTCACCTCAATGGGGATGATGTGGCGATTGTCCCCCAAGGCCTGTCCCACGCTCACCCGGCGGATAGAGTACGGGCGCTCTGGACCTGGGGCCCCGCCTTCCCCTGCTGGCCTGGCTTGGCGGTCCCCTTCCCCCTCACAGCCCTCTCGCCTGCAGCCCCCTGGACCGGCAGTGCCCCCTCTCGGTGGGCTTCCCCCCAGCTGACACCCCGTGGGTTCTGCTTGGCCGCCATTTCCTTCATCTTCAGGCACTGTGCCACCTTGTGTCCCTTTTGGCCACAGTAATTACACCTCATGTTCCTCAAGTCCCATGAGGAGGGTCGCCCCGCCCCGGCAGTCCCGGGCACCCCTGAGTTGGGCTTCCTGGAGTCCCACCGTTGAGAGGTCTCTGGGGGACGCCCCCTCTGAGTCCCTGATGTGGGTCTCCCCCCTTCCCCCGATCTACTGTCCACGAACTCATCTGCCAGCGCCCCTGCACTGCGCAGATCTTTGGGCTTCCGGTCCACTAGCCACATCTTAAGGTCCAGAGGACAGATGTCATACAGCTGCTCCAACCCCACCAGGTTATACGCGTCCTCTGCGGTAGTGGCCCCTGCGCCCTTCCCCCACTTGCGGAGATATTCCCCCAGCAGGTTGGCGACCTCCTTGTAAGTGACACCTGGGGTCTTGCGCACACCCCGGAATCGTTTCCTGTACGCCTCGGGGGTCAGTTCAAACTTCAGCAGCAAAGCCTGTTTGAACAGGTCGTAGTCCCCCGTCTCAACACCATCCATTTGGCTGAATGCCTGTATGGCTTTGGGACCCAGCAGGGGGGTCAGACAGCGAAGCCTGTCTGCGTGGTCAATCTGGTTCAGTTCACAAGCCTTCTCAAAGGCTGTGAGATAGGCATCAATATCCCCCCCCTCCTTGAACTGGGGCAGCAGTTTGGTGTCTAGATTCCCCCCAACACCAGCATCTCAGGGCCCTTCCCCACTTACCCCGCGGCAGGCCCTCTTGGCCCATCTCTCGTCCATCTCCAACTCGTGCTTCCGCTGTTCTACACGGTCCGCTCGTTCTCTCTCTCTGTCCACCAGCCTCCGATCCTCTAGCTCCAGCTCCTTTGCTTTCAGCTGCAGCTCCAATCTCCGCAGCTCCTCTAGGGAGGAACCTGACTTGGGTCCCCCTGTACTGTCTGGGGAGTCAGGTCTGACCCACTCCCGGTCACTACACAGACTGCCCCCACGGCTACTCCCCAGCTCTCCGGGCACCCCGGGAGCCCCCCTGGGGTCTGGAGCCTGTTCCTCGGACTGGTCATTCTCTGCAAGCTGAGCAATCAGCCGCTCCTGGGTGAGCCGCCCGATGCTCAGCCCCCTCTCCCTGCACAGACGTGCCAGGTCGCTCTTACGGAGCTGGTTCTAGGCCATTTCCAGGCTGGTTCCGTTCAATACCCTCGTTCTACCGCTGGCAGCCACTCACTGCAAAGCGCCTGCGCCCGCAGCCAACTGATTACAGGGAGCATCCGCCAACCATCCTCTGCTGCCACGTTGTCACGGACTCACAGATCGTGCCCACTCTTGGCCCTGTGTGGTCCATGGGGGAACCCCCTTCAGTGAGACAGTCCACTCTCTCCCGGGGTCAGGCCCCTCCACCTCCTGGAGCCGCACCTCTCTGAGCCTTAGCACATCTGTCACTGCCGTGGGCCCCCTCAGGGAGTCCCCTCGCTCTGGGCCCCCGGGGCCTCCACTCCCCGAGGGAATAATGCCCCCTCACCCCCCGCCCTGAGCGACTCTCAGGAGGGTTTATTGAGCATCTGAACACAGCACAAGAAACTCTCTGACCCTCAGGCCTGGCCTCCCTCAGCCCAGCACATCCCAGTCTCCCCGCATCCACGTGGGCTCTGCCTGCTCCCCCTCTCCAGCCCAGAGCCCCTCTGCTTTCCCGCTGGGCATCTGATACCCCCGGCCCCAACCCCCGCCTCTCTCCATTGTCTTCTCTCCAGGGAAACAGGGTCGCCTGGGCCTCCTCTCCTCTCTCCTGTCCTCTGGCCCCTCGGGCTGGAACCGGCCGGTCAGGTCACCGGGGTCCTCTCCCCGCAGCCCATTGTCCTCCCGCTGCCCAGAACCGGCTGCGACTCCCGAGCTGGTCCTCCGAGTCACCAGGTCACCAGTCGCTGGGGTCTCCGTCCTCCAGGCCATTGGCTGGGCTCCCAAGTTCCCTCTCTGGTCCTATGTACCAACAAACTCCCTCTCTGATCACCTCGTTAAACCAGTAACACCCAGGGACACTGAGTCCCACCCCCTCTGCATGCAAACCATTGGGAAAACCAAGAAACCCCCCCACTTCGTCACAGAAGGGGTGGGGAGGATCTGTATGTGTTGGGGCACTAGGGAGTGTGGGGTCTGTGGGGGGTGCAGGGGCTGGGCAGTTGTGGTGGGGCTGTGGGCAGGGGAGGTGTTGTGCAGGGCACTGTGCATTTTTGGGTGGGTCTGGGGGGCCTCTGGCCATAGGGAGTCAGGGGGTGTTGGGCTGGCGGGGGGGGGTTGTGTGGTGTGGCATTGTCCCGCACCCGAGGGGAAGGGGCAGGCTGGCAGCGCAGGTCCGGGCAGGCCACTGTGTGTCTGGAAACTGGCGGTTTGTAACTAGTGCCCTCGCATTGGGTGGAGCGGGGCCGCCCCTGCCGTGCCCCATTGCCTCTGCCTGGCCCCTCGCTCCAGGGACTGACCTCCCCGTGCCAGGCTCCATTGCCCCATGGGGGCCCACAAATGTGTTTGGCACCGGCCCACAAAAGGTTAATCCGGCCCTATCCATTGTTGCACCTGAAAGGCTGGTTGTGAGTGCTGGGGGTTTCCCGGTCCTGCTGGCAGGCTCGGGGGCACTGCATGGACGGACATGGCCTGAGTCAGTCTGCGGAGAGCCAGCCTAGAGAAAGGGGAGGGGGAGAGCTGGGCCTTGCGGCCTTAGGGAGCAGCCTGCTTTGTCTCTCCCTGGTTTTGGACGGTTCGTGGGTGTGAGCGTCCTGGATTCTAAGGGGTTGTCTGTTAGAGTTGCCAACTTCTGGACACCAACAGGAGTGCTGGAACCTCCCCTGCTCTGCCTCTTCCCCCCAAAGCCCCACCCCTGCCCCGCCTCTTCCCTGAGGCTCCACCCTGTCCACTCCTCTTCTCCCCCCCGTCCCTCCTTCGCTCACTGCTTTTCTCCTCCCACCCCCCAGCTGGGGTCAGGAAGGATTCATCTGCAGAACCGGGGCTGGGAGCCGCAGCTGCCCAGGGAAGGTCAGAGGCAGCCCCGGCTCAGTAGGGGCTGGCGCGGGCAATGACCCGGCGCCTCCCTATCTCCCCCGCCTGCAGACTTTGGCTGTCCGGTCAGTAGATCTGACCGGACACTGTCAGGTTCCCTTTTCGACTGGACTGGACTTTCCGGTCGAAAACCAGGCAACTGGCCACCCTAGTGTCCACTTGAAATGCGGCCACTGTGCCATTGTAGCGCTTCAGTGTAGACACGACTACGCCGAGGGGCGGGTGCGTCCATTGCCAGAGTTAGTCCATCTCCCCGAGAAGTGGGAGCTGGGGCGTCTGATTTCTCCCCGTCGACCCAGCGCTGGCTACACCAGGGCTAGGTCAGCTTCCTTGCGGCCCCTACGGCGCTCTGCAGGGAATTTGGATTTATGATGCAGCTTTATTCAATGCATTAGCATGTGGAAATACAGAGGGTGAGAACAGAGGGTGGAGGGGTGGCAGGATGCCTGGGTTCCGTTCTTGGATCTGGGAGGGAGTGGGGACTAGTGGTTAGAGCAGGGGGGCTGGGAGCCAGGACTCCTGGGTTCTCTCTCTGGCTCTGGGAGGGGAGTGGGGGCTGGTGGTTTAGAGCAGTGGGGGCTGGGAGCCAGGACTCCTGGGCTCTACCCCTCAGAGCACTCTCTGGGGAGAAGCTGCTAATGGGTCTCTAATACTCAGGCCTGTTTTTAAGCTCGTCATGCTTAGTGCAAAGCCGGTAATGGGTCCCTGGCTTGGGCCCTGGACCCATGGGTCTCAAAGCGCTTTATGAAGGGGGCTTGGCACCCTTATTTCCCCTTGGGTGGGGGGAAACTGAGTCACAGCTGGGGGGCCAGCCACGGACAGGCCTGGGGGTGGAGTGGGAGGGAATAGCTCGAAGCGGGGGCGTGCCAGTGGGATGGAGCTCAGCAGGGCATCAGAAGCCGTCCACGGACTCCATTTTGGGGGCCGGGCTTAACTGGATGGTCGTGATTCGATAGATGAATACGCCCGACACCAGGCCCATCCCAGCTTTGATCTTGGCCACATCCTTGGTGGCGCATCCTTTGGCTGCGAAAGGGATTTCGATGTTGATGTTTTCTGCCCAGAGAAATTGGCATTATTATCCGGCATGGGGGGGCAGAGAGCCCCTGGCATGGGGACACACAGGCAGAGCCCTGGCATGGGGGGCACAGAGCCCCACTGCCCCAGGCGCTGGCCAAGCATCTGCCACCCAGGTCTTCCAGTCTCCGTGTAAAACAAGAGACGCCAGCAGGAGACAGATGACTGGCCGGAGCGGGGGGATGGATGAGGAAAGGGGACGATTCCAGTTGGCCTGGGGCCATTTCGAAAAGCCCCAGGAAAAGGGGGGGTTCCCAAAGGGGGGAGTCAGGAAGGGGGAGGAAACAGACAGGAAGGAGAGACGACAAGAGGAAAGAGACAGAAGGAAAAGAAAGGGGAAAAGAGACAAGAAAAGACGGCAGAGGAGGATTAAAGTTTCCTGGGGCCCTGGGCCAGAGCAAGTGGGGGGGCCCTGCCCCTGTTCCGCCCCTTCTGCCTGCGGCCCCGCCCACAGCCCCATCCCTTTCCACTTCTTCCCCAGGGCCCCGCCCCTGTTCCACCCAGGGTCCCGCCCCACATTCCGCCCGCCCCACAACCTGTTTGCTCCTTTCTGTCCCCGCCCCCACTGCAGGGCCGGCCCACAACATTTTGGCACCTGAGGCAGAGAGCTCAAATAACACCCCCAGGCCCCTTGCTTGGGCCAAAACTTTGAAATTTTCTGCACTCTGGGTCCTAGTGGTGCCCCCCCCCCCCCCCACAGTCGGGCACCTGAGGCGCCTGCCTCAGTTCTCCTCATGGTAAGGCCAGCCCTGCCCCACTGTGGCCCCACGACCGGAGCAGCTCTGTCCCCGCGCCACGGCCCCACAGGAAGTGAGACTCCCGCAGTCCCGGGGCCGCAGCGGGGTCCGGGTGCTGGGGCTTCCCCCGCCACGGGGCAGCGACCCCCAAGGGCGGAGGGGGAAGGCGGGAAGAGCAGAAGAAGAAAAGGGGGAGAAGATGAAGTCGTTCTGAACCATCCGCCCGCTGGACCCCTTTTTCGTTTGCAGATTTTGAACACAGGCCGTTTCTCCCCCCAGCCCCGCCCATGTGCCCTGCAGCCTGCCCCACTGGGGGGGGGGGGGGGGCGGGCGCTTGGTCCAGTGCCTGCTGGCAGGCCCGGGTGTCCCCTGAGCAGGTTTGGCCTGGGGGGGCCTATGGGGAACTCACTCTCTGACAGCGTCCCGGTGATGTCAATGCAGTGGTTGGCAGCCCCCTGGCAGTGCAGGATCTCGTTGTGGAGGCAGTGGTCGGATCCTGGGGCATAACACGACGGGCACTGTCTTCCGTTGGGCACGGTGCTGATTTGGGGGCCTGCGGACAAAGAGGGGGGAATCAGAATCGGGGCTGAAGCAGGACGCCGCTCCTTGTGTCTCGGCGTTTCCAGGGCGGGTGGGCTGCGGTGAAGGCACAGGGCTTGGCCTCAGGACGCCTGGGTTTTCTTCCTCCCAACTCCGCCGCTGACTGGCCAGGGGAGCTTGGACCTTCCTGGTCCTCAGTTTCGCCAACGGGAACATGGTGAGAATGATCCTGCCTGCATCCATTCAGATTGGAAGCTCGTTGGGACAGGAGCTGTGTCTCCTTGTGTGTCTGGGCAGCGCCCGACATGATGGGGGGGGGGGCCTGATCTCGGTTGGGGGGGTCTGGGCGGCGCCTGACATGATGGGGGGGGCCCTGATCTCAATTGGGGGGGGCTGGGCAGCACCCGACAGGTTGCGGGGCCCCTGATCTCAGTTGGGGGGGGGCTGGACAGCGCCTGACAGGTTGGGGGGCCCCTGATCTCGGTCGTGAGGGCTGGGCAGAGCCTGGCAGGTTGGGGGGGCCCCCGATCTCAGTCAGGGGGGGCTGGGCAGTGCCCGACAGGTTGTGGGGGCCCCTGATCTCGGTTGGGGGGGCTGGGCAGTGCCCGACAGGTTGGGGGGCCCCTGATCTCGGTCAGGGGGGGCTGGGCAGTGCCCGACAGGTTGGGGGGGCCCTGATCTCGGTCGGGGGGGCTGGGCAGCGCCCAGTGCAATGGGTCCCTGATCTCCAAGGGTGCAGGGCAGCAGAGGGAAAGGGCAGGGCAGGTGAGAGGTGCCAGGGTGGGGGCGGGCGCAGGCCGGGTACGTACGTTCCTTTATCTCCCCCGTGTTGCACTTGGTCTCTCTGCAGATCTCGGAGTGGATCCTCACGTAGACGCCTTCCCCAAACTCGAAGTCCAAGTCGCCCTCCAGGCTCAACTGGCTGAGGGTGCAGGACTGGAAGACGCCCGTGTTCACCATGCCCCCTGGTGGGGAGGGGAAGGAGCGGCTGTCAAGGGGTGAAAGCAAGATAGCGCCCGAACCCCAACCTCCCGCCGGCTCCCTACAGCTGGATTAAGGCCACACACCCTGCCCCACATAGCTCTGCCTCAGTGTTTGATCCAACCCCCCCACCTGGAGTGACGGTGTGTTCAAACTGGTGGCAGTGGTGGGATCCCACGGGCCTTAGCCTGGCAGTTGGGGCTCTCTACTTTGGGGGAGGGAGGGCAGGCCTGTTGTACTCTGCCTGTCATGCAGGGTCCCTAGCGGGGGGGGGGTGGGGGGGTGGGGGGGTTTGACAGGGTCCCGCTAGGGCCAAGGGGCTGGGAGTTAAAACCCGTTGGAGATGCCTGGGGCAGTTTTCTCTCCTCCCAGCAGTGGGCTCAGGCTCTCAGCAGACCCAGGCAGCGTCGCTGCGTCGGTCACACTGACAATGAAGGCCTGAGAGCTGCTGTTTTGTTTTAGGTGAATGCAGGGCCGTCCTTAGGCATACGCAGCATAGGCACCAAATTGCTCCAAATGTCATGGTGCCCTAGGCAGCTGCATATGCTGCATACGTGGTAGCACCAGCCCCGGCGACCAGCCCTATCCCTCGGCCGGACCCCCTGCAAGGGTCAAGGCCGACCCTAGGGGGGGGTGGGGCCCCAGACAACTCCCTCTTACCCTCCCCCCGCTCCTCCCCCGGCCCGCCCCCTTTCCACCTCTTCCTCCAGCGACCCCGCACTCACCGGTGGCGGGAAGCGGAGCGCCGCGGCTGGGAGCTTGCTGAGTAGAGCGGGCTGGGGCCGGGCTGCTCCGCTTCCCACTGCTGCTGGTGAGTGGGGGTGGGATCCCTTCCCCCAAGCCCCCTCCCCCAAGCGACACTGCTGGGGCCGGGGCGAGGGAAGTGGAGCAGGCTGCTCCCGGCCCCCCGCTAATTCCCTGGGCCACTCTGGGCCTGTGGGGCCCCCAAAGTGCCCCCCCACAGCCCCTGCCTCCCAGACCCTAAGGGCATAGGGCACCCAAATGGCTAGGGATGGCCCTGGCTGAACGCCACGATTTTGCTCTAATCTGCTGATTCAGGATGTGCGGTCTAGAGAGCCCGTGCCTTGCTCCGGGTCCCGGTGCCGCGGCACGTACCGATAGTGTTCACCTCCTGGGCGGTGATGCAAGCATCTTCCCAACTCCTACAGTTCCTCACTATGCTGCTTTCCCCGGGGATGCTCTGGTAACAGCTGGAAGGACGTGCTGTGAAAGGAATTTCTCCTGAGTTCTGGCAAACAATGATTCCTCATCCGCTCCTTGCCCACCATTTACTGCCTCGCCAGGTTGTTTTCTGGCCACCGGGGCGGCTCAGATCCCGTGAGCCGGGTTCTCAGGCCCCCAGGGACGCTTTCGGCTGGGCAGGCCCCCCTGCAAGTTATTTCGAGGGTGGAGGCAGAGTCATTTCTGCTGACTCCCTCCAGCAGCCAGACCAGGAAGGTCCCTGTCTGGAAAATGGGAACGTTTCCCATGGTGATTTTCTCAGGGGAACAATCCACGTGATGCTTTCCTAAGGGCTGCACAGACCGCGTCTGAGATCAGCCCCCCATCGTGCCAGGCGCTGCACAGACCCACCTTGAGAAACAGTTCCTCCCCAAAGAGATTACGGTTAAATAGATGGAGTGGTGGAGGAAACTGAGGCACGGAGCAGGGACTTGCTCACTGGCAGAGCTGGGGATAGAACCCATTATACCCCACTCCCCCTCCAGGAGTTGGGTTAGAACCCAGGAGTCCTGGCTCTCCCCACCCCCACTCTAATCCATTAGACCCCCAGAAACTCACACCACACACCGTTGGCTGTAGCTAGGAGAGCCCAGAGGAGGCACAAGACAAGACGAACGTCCATGGCTCTGGAGAGAGCGACGCGACAGATCCACCTAGCCTGGAACACAGGAAACATCACAGAGCAAAGTCTGCTTTTCTGCCCCCAGCTTTGGGAGGGGATTTGGATCCAGTGGTTAGAGCAGGGGGGGCTGGGAGCCAGGACTCCTGGGTTCTCTCCTCAGCTCTGGGAGAACCCCCCTCCCCCGCACTAGGAAGCCCCGATATTCTGTAGGGGGCCGTGGCGTTGTGCAGCAGTCTCTGGGGAGTGCCCGCCCGAGCGAGCAGGGCTGACAGCGTCGCCCGCTGAGCCCAGCCATGGATCGAGGACAATCCCAGAGCCAGTCTCCTCCCACCCTGCCCAGTGGCCCCCTGGCTGGACAGAGGCCCTGGCACCCGCCGCCTGGCTTTCTCCTGCCCTGAGCACTGGGTTTAATCCAGCTGGGCAGGGGCAGGGGCTGGCGCAGGGGCAGGGACGGCGGGGTCGGCTGGAGAGGGAATTCTCACCTGGGCAGCGGAGGGCTCGGGGGTGGGTTTGCAGCTCTGTCCCTGGGCCGCGGAGTTAGCTGCTGGCTGGGGAGTGGGCAGGGGCGGGCTGCTTAAATAGATGGTGCGGCAGGCGGGCACCATGCCAGACCGGGGCACTTCTCCAAAGCCCTCCCCCGTCCTCCCCCTGCTGAAGGGCGGCCCCCGGAGCTGGTGTAAACAGGAGCAGCCTCGCTGAGTTACTCCTGATTTACCCTGGGGGAAGTGAGGGGAATGGACCCAGGGACTCCAGTGGAGTGACTCCTGATTTACACGGGGGAATGGGCCCCAGTGGAGTGACTCCTGATTTACACGGGGGAATGGGCCCCAGTGGAGTGACTCCTGATTTACATGGGGGAATGGGCCCCAGTGGAGTGACTCCTGATTTCCCCAGTTCCGCACTGGGCTCGCCGGAGGGTCTGTGTGTGGGGGGCTCAGTGGAGCAGGTTCGGGGTGTGTGTGGGGGAGGATCTGAATTGAAGGGGGTTGGGGGAGGGGGGCAGCTCTCCATACAGTGACCCCCCCCCCCGTGGCTGAGGAGTGATGGGGGAAGGAAGCGGCTCTCCGACCTGCCCTTAGGCAGCCCCCCTGGGCACACGGACCGGCAGGCGCACAGCACCTGACCTGGCTTCCCCACTCCCCCCACACTGCTCCACAGGGAGGGAGCAGGGCTAAGGGAGGGGGTGCTCCCATCCCCCCATGTCACCTCTGCGACGTGTCCAGTTTGGGGGGCAATGCCCCTGCCCCTTCATCTCTGCCCATGGGTGCAGTTCAAGGAGGGGGCGGGCAGGCTGTGGAGGAGAGCTCCCCAAGGGGCTGGGCACAGCTCAGCGTGTCCCCCCCCCCCCCGCCTGGACCAGGACTCACTAGCCCCGACCTTGCCACTTCATCCCCACACACCTCTGGGAGGCAGGGCAGGGCTGCTAGCCCAATTGTCTAGATGGGGAAACTGAGGCACAGAGCGGCTGGGTGATTTACCCAAGGGGTCTGGGGCAGAGCAGGGAATTGAACCTGGGTCTCTTGCGTCCGAAGCGAGTGCACTAACCACTGCAGAGCACTGCCTCTCCTCTTAGGGGGTGCCCGGGGTGGGAGCGTCTGGGGTTTGCCTCTGTTCCTAGGGTTCAACTGAGAGATGGGGGCACGGCCCAGACCCCAAACAAGACTGGAGCCCCCTTCGCACCAGGCACTGACCAGACCCCCTGGGCACTGCCCAGACCTCGCACAAGACCAGGGCCCCCATTGTGCCAGGCACCACACAGACCCCAATCGAGTCCAGGGTCCCCCCTGTGCCGGGTGCTGCCCAGATCCCAATCGAGTCCAGGGTCCCCCTTGTGCCGGGTGCTGCCCAGACCCCAGCTGAGATTGGGGCCCTGTTGTGCCAGTTTTGCAACAGTGTTAAAAAATCACACGTCTTTCCCTCTCTCACCCTCTGGTGATGCTTTATTCAGGGACGTTCTCACAGGAAATAAATCGCCGCCCCCCCCCAGCAGTTTGCGGCTCGCGCCCGACGCTGGATCTCGATCCTGGATCGTGCCGAGAGCGACGGCGACAGGAGCGACCCCCAGCCGGGCTCCGTGTGCCCCAGACCGTGGGTGGGCTGGGGCCTGGTGGTGGCGGCCGGGGGCTAAGTGCTCTGCTTGGGGCCGGGTGGGGGGGCCGGGCTGCATTCGGACATTATCACGAAGTCGGTGAAGACCCCGTGTGACGGAGCGGGGAGCGGGGCAGGGAACGGGCGGATTTGACCTGGGAATGTTGCAGGGGGGTTGCAAGAAGTGGGCTGTAGCCCACGAAAGCTTATGCTCTAATAAATTTGTTAGTCTCTAAGGTGCCACAAGTACTCCTGTTCTTTTTATTGGGGATGGGGAGCTTCCCTTGAAGGAAGCTACCTGAGCTGTAACCTGAGCCAGGAGGGGGGGGTGGGAGAAGTGACACCTGCCCGGGAGACTGAACAAAGGAGAGGAGGGCAGAGGGGAGGGGGGAGAAAGCTGCTGGAGGGTTTTTAGTTTCAGTTTGGGCTGGGAGGTGCAACGCAGGGAACCCCAAGCTGGCGTCTAAGCTCCCTAAACCCCCCAGAAGGACTTGATTGAGGGGTCCTGGTTGTACCTACACGCTCTGCTTGGGACGGTGTTCCTGTCATCTAATAAACCTTCTGTGTTACTGGCTGGCTGAGAGTCACGGGGAATCCCAGGAAGAGGGGTGCAGGGCCCTGACTCCCCCACACTCCGTGACACCCCGGCAGCTTGTACACCCCCACCTTGCTGGCGCAGGTGCTTTTCGTGGCACAGCCGCGCACGGCGTAGGTGTAATTCCGGGTGCCTGAAAGCAGAGCGGAGAAGGGCATCGCCGGGGGGATCACGCCTCAGAGAGTCCCCTGGGAACAGCCCCCTTGGACGCTTCGATTGCCACCAAACTCCGCCGAGCACCTGCCTGCTGAGGGGACGGGGACACCCTGATCCCACCCCCTCCACCCCCCGCAGCTCACCAGGCGGGAGGCCCTGTGGGTGCCGGGTACCATGCTGCTGGCCACAGGGTGCCCCGGAGGCAAGTTCCAGGGCTACCAGAGCCTGGCCGGCCAGCCCGGAGCCGGGACCTCAACCCCGTTGGTGGTTCTGGCTGGCCTGCCCCAAGCCGGGGACCTCACCCCCGTCCGTTCACCTGGCCGGCCTGCCCCGAGCCGGGACCTCACCCTCCATCTGTTCACCTGGCCGGCCTGCCCGGAGCCGAGACCTCACCCCCGTCGGTTCACCTGGCCGGCCTGCCTGGAGCCGGGACCTCACCCTCCGCCTGGCCGGCTTTCCAGAGTTTTCCCGCGGGTGGGGAATTTCCCTAGGGGGGTTTTTGTTCTTCTGAATCTTACCTGCATTTTAATTCCACAAGGTTCTTGGCTAATTTCCCCGCTCGCAGAGCCCCGGTGAGTCTCCCCCGGCACAGAGCTCAGTGACTTGTGTTGCACTAAAGCAGCCGCCAGAGAAGACACAATGGGGGGCGAAGCCACCCCAGCCCACGGGAGCTCGTTACAACGGGGCCTTATCCCTGACTGGGCTGTGCCTGGCGTTAATGCCCGCTGCCATGCTTACAAAAAGCACACGAGATCTTTTCATAGGGGAAAAGGCAACACGCCGCATTTATTGAGAATACAGCAGTCAGCATATGGTTTTCAGTCACACACACACACACACACACACACACACACACACACACACACACACACACACGGTCTGTGATGGGAGCTGTCCCTGTGAGGGGCTCGAAAGTTTGCACTGCCCAGGCGGCTGCCAGGCATTCGCGTTCACAGGGGTCAACATTTCTCTCAGCTCCCCGCGATTTCCTGGATTCAGACGCTACGGGCGCCAGCTTTCCCGCTCATTATTTTGCAATAGCGAAGCAGCCAAGGCCGTATTGCTGGCAGCCGAGCGAATCACAAGAGGTTGTGATTCCTCGGGAAAGCGGAGGGCTGGAGCTGCGAGAGCCTTTAGCTTTAAAACCTTAAAGCAGCGTCCTGACCTTCCTCTGATCTCCCTTCTTGTCCAACGACTGCGCCCAGGTGTGTAACCTGAGGTAGCACCAACGGAGCCTTGTCTCAGGCTACTTTGACCCCCGTTTCCTGAATTAGTGCCAAAACTTTCTCCATTAGTGAGTTTGTGCCTCAGTTTCCCCTTTTTATACACCAGACCAAGTTTGTAATGTTTTCGCGTTTCTTTTACCCCTTCTACACTATACACTGCACATGTTCTGGGGGAAAATGCACGTTCCTTTCATAGTTTAACTTCTAGAACATTAGCCAGATCAATTGTTGCATATGGTGTAACTGTTTCTTTTGTGCTCACAGAGTTTTTATGTACCCTTAGCAAAGTGACAGTTTAATTACACAGAGCCACCTTAAGGCTCAGTGTGGGGAACTGTCTTTCTTTTTGTCTTTTACTACAGCTCTTATCTAATCCATTGGACCCCCAGAAACTCACGCCACACACCTGGCCGGCCTGCCCCGAGGTGGGGACCTCATCCCTGTCGGTTCACCTGGCCGGCCCCGAGTTGGGGACCTCGCCCCCGTCGGTTCACCTGGCTGGCCCCGAGCTGGGGACCTCACCCCCGTTGGTTCATCTGGCCGGCCCCGAGCCGGGGACCTCACCTCCGTCAGTTCGTTCACCTGGCCGGCTTGCACAGAGCCGGGACCTCACCTTCCGCCTGGCCAGCTTTCCAGAGCTTTCCCGCAGGTGGGGAATTTCCCTAGGGGGAGGTTTGTTCTTCTGAATCTTACCTGCATTTTAATTCCACAAGGTTCTTGGCTAATTTCCCCGCCCGCAGAGCCCCGGTGAGTCTCCCCCGGCCCGGAGCTCAGTGGCTTGTGTTCCACTAAAGCAGCCGCCAGAGAAGATACAATGGGGGGCGAACCCACCCCAGCCTGTGGGAGCTCGTTACAACGGGGCCTTATCCCTGACTGGGCTGTGCCTGGCGTTAACGCCCCCGCTGCCATGCTTACAAAAAGCACACGAGATCTTTTCATAGGGGAAAAGGCAACACGCCGCATTTATTGAGAATACAGCAGTTAGCATATGCTTTTCAGTCACACACACATACACACACCCCACCCCACCCCATGCACACAGTCCCGCCAGTCGATGTTATAGTTACCAGTCCAGAGTCTGGATCAATCTAGTGGCCAGCCAGATTGGTCGCAGAGGGGAGCCGGGCTCTATCGGTCGCGATCCGATGCTCCTGGAGTTGTTGGCAAGATGAACCCAAAGCCCCGTGGCAGAGCACCCTGTTCCTATGGGCCTTTTTCTCCGTTGAAGTCTATGGCTTTTGCTGTGTCAGTTTATGACCGGTTACTCCACAGTGGGTGTTCTCTTTCGATGGCCCCAAACAGCTTGTGGTTGTAACTTAACAAACATTCTTTTTGTCCAACAGCACATACAAAACATCCCAGTTAGGCAAGTAGAGGATAGTACCAATCCAATTAACAATGGATGAAGCATAGTGAACAATATGCCTTTGGAAGTGGGTGACCAGCCTGTAAAAACATCATCCCAATGATATGCAGTGAGTTCCGCCGCTTTCCACCCATCCCTTCTCCAGTCCTGCATCCAGAACTGAATCCCCTTGACGCAAAAATCGCTATTGGCGTCAATATACATGGGCTGTGGGGAATGTTCATATTGCCTTAAAACCTGATCAATTGCATGAAAGTCAGCATGTCGGGCCGACCCATGGTCCAGCTGGCCCTGAATAATCTCCTGATCTAGATTGATTGCTGCATATTTTACCCACCTTTTCCCATTCCCCACCGTTGCACTCCCATCAGTAAACCAGACGTGCGTCTCTTGCCCTACGGTGTCTAACTCCTCTAGTGGAGCTGCCTCCACTGGAGCAATTCGCTGTTGCAGAGTGACCTCCGGACAGGGGCTTGTTTCCTTTCTCAATCAACGCATGTGTGAGCACGTCTGGTTGAGATACAGTTTCCGTGTTACCCCTCTGTTAATTAGGATCAGTGGCCATTGTGCCAGTTGGGCATTAGAGACTTTCCCTCCCATCAGTTTAGCTGACAAAATGTATTTCAGTGGTGTGTGGGTGCTCTGAACAGTGATGGGAGCTGTCCCTGGGAGCGGCTCGAAAGTTTGTACTGCCCAGGCGGCTGCCAGGCATTCGCGTTCACAGGGGTCAACATTTCTCTCAGCTCCCCGCGATTTCCTGGATTCAGACGCTACGGGCGCCAGCTTTCCCGCTCATTATTTTGCAATAGTGAAGCAGCCAAGGCCGTATTGCTGGCAGCCGAGCGAATCACAAGAGGGTGTGATTCCTCGGGAAAGCGGAGGGCTGGAGCTGCGAGAGCCTTTAGCTTTAAAACCTTAAAGCAGCGTCCTGCTCCTCTCCCCACTCCCATTTGGCCTTTTCCTTTAGTCATCGCCACAAGGGGTGAGTGATTTCAGCATATGTATAAATGGGTGGGCTAAGGAAATGGAATCCTCCTAGCAGAACTCATAAAGACTGGGCGTCCATAGGGGCTGGCATTTCTACCAGTGCCCTGACCTTCCTGTGACCTACCTGTCTCCCTTCTTGTCCAGCGACTGCGCCCAGGTGTGTAACCAGAGGTAGCACCAACGGAGCCTGGTCTCAGGCTACTTTGACCCCCGTTTCCTGAACTAATGCAAAACTTTCTCCGTTAGTGTTTGAGTTTGTGCCTCAGTTTCCTGTCTGTTACTTGCAAGGCATGAATGAAAAGGAAATGGCTAATGCTAGTATCCACTATCCTATTCAACCTCGCACAAGACCAGGGCCCCCATTGTGCTACGCACCACACAGACCCCAATTGAGTCCAGGGCCCCCCTGTGCCAGGCGCTGCCCAGACCCCAGTCGAGTCCAGGGTCCCCCCCTGTGCCGGATACTGCCCAGACCCAAGCCGAGATTGGGGCCCTGTGTGACGAAGTGTGTGTGGGGGGGTGTTCTTGTTTTTTCTGTGGGTTTCCAATGGTTTGCATGCGGAGGGGGTGGGACTCAGTGTCCCCGGGTGTTGCTGGTTTAACGAGGTGAGGGGAGAGGGAGTTTGTTGTTGCAGAGGACTGGAGAGGGAACTTGGGACCCCAGCCGATGGCCTGGAGAATGGAGACCCCAGCGACTGGTGACCTGACGACCCGGAGGCCCAGCTCCGGAGTCGCAGCCGGTTCTGGCCAGTGGGAGGACAATGGGCTGCGGGGAGAGGACCCCGGTGACCTACCAGCCGGTTCCAGCCCGAGGGGCCAGAGGAGGGCGGAGAGGAGAGGAGGCCCAGGTGACCCTGTTTACGACCCTATTTACCTGGAGAGAAGACAATGGACAGAGGTGGGGCTTGGGGCCGGGGGTATCAGGTGCCCAGCTGGGAAGCAGGGGGGCTTTGGGCTGGAGGAGGGAGCAGGCAGAGCCCCCCTGGGTGCAGGGGAGACTGGGATGTGCTGGGCTGAGGGAGGCCAGGCCTGAGGCCCGGACAGTTTCCTGTGCTGGGTTCAACTCTCAATAAACCCTCCTGTTTTACGCTGGCTGAGAGTCGCTCCGGGCTAGAGAACAGGGCGGGAGGGCATTATTCCCTCTGGGAGTGGAGGCCCCGGGGGTCCAGAGCGAGGGGACTCCCCGAGGGAGCCCACGGCAGAGACAGACGTGCTGAGGCTCAGAGAGGTGCGGCTCCAGGAGGTGGAGGGGCCTGACCCCGAGAGAGAGTGGACCCCGAGAAGGGCTGTCACACTGAAGGGGGCACCCCCCACGGACCACACGGGGCCAAGAGTGGGCACGACCTGGGAGTCCGTGGCACCCTGTTGTGCCAGTTTTGCAACAGTGTTAAAAAAGTCACATGTCTTTTCCCCCCTCACCCTCTGGTGATGCTTTATTCAGGGACGTTCTCACAGGAAATAACCTCCCCCCCGCCCAGCAGTTTGCGGCTCGTGCCCGACGCTGGATCTCGATCCTGGATCATGCCGAGAGCGACGGCGACAGGAGCGACCCCCAGCCGGGCTCCGTGTGCCCCAGGTGGCGGCGCTGGGGGGGCTAAGTGCTCTGCTTGGGGCCGGGGGTGGGGGCCGGGCTGCATTCGGACGTTATCACGATGTCGGTGAAGACCCCCGGCAGCTTGTACACCCCCACCTTGCTGGCGCAGGTGCTTTTCGTGGCACAGCCGCGCACGGCGTAGGTGTAATTCCGGGTGCCTGAAAGCAGAGCGGAGAAGGGCGTCGCCGGGGGGATCACGCTCCAGAGAGTCCCCTGGGAACAGCCCCCTTAGACGCTTCGATTGCCACCAAACTCCGCCAGGCACCTGCCTGCTGAGGGGACGGTGACGCCCTGATCCCAGCCCCTCCGCCCCCCGCAGCTCACCAGGCGGGAGGCCCTGTGGGTCCCGGGTACCATGCTGCTGGCCACAGGGTGCCCCGGAGGCAGGTCCCAGGGCTACCAGAGCCTGGCCGGCCAGCCCGGAGCCGGGACCTCACCCCCGTCGGTTCACCTGGCCGGCCGGCCCTGAGCTGGGACCTCAACCTCTGTCGGTTCACCTGGCCGGCCTGTCCTGAGCTGGGACCTCACCCCCCGTCGGTTCATCTGGCCGGCCTGCCCGGAGCCGGGACCTCACCCTCCGTCGGTTCACCTGGCCGGCCTGTCCTGAGCTGGGACCTCACCCCCCGTCGGTTCACCTGGCCGGCCTGCCCGGAGCCGGGACCTCACCCTCCGTCGGTTCACCTGGCCGGCCTGTCCTGAGCTGGGACCTCACCCCCCGTCGGTTCACCTGGCCGGCCTGCCCCGAGCTGGGACCTCACCCCCGTCGGTTCACCTGGCCGGCCGGCCCTGAGCTGGGACCTCACCCTCCGTCGGTTCACCTGGCCGGCCTGCCCTGAGCCGGGACCTCACCCCCCGTCGGTTCACCTGGCCGGCCTGCCCTGAGCCGGGACCTCACCCCTGTCGGTTCACCTGGCCGGCCTGCCCCGAGCCGGGACCTCACCCCCGTCGGTTCACCTGGCCGGCCGGCCCTGAGCTGGGACCTCAACCTCCGTCGGTTCACCTGGCCGGCCTGCCCGGAGCCGGGACCTCACCCTCCGCCTGGCCGGCTTTCCAGAGCTTTCCCGCGGGTGGGGAATTTTCTTTGGGTTTTTTTCTTCTTCTGAATCTTACCTGCATTTTAATTCCACAAGGTTCTTGGCTAATTTCCCCGCCCGCAGAGCCCCGGTGAGTCTCCCCCGGCCCGGAGCTCAGTGACTTGTGTTGCACTAAAGCAGCTGCCAGAGAGGACACAATGGGGGGCGAACCCACCCCAGCCCACGGGAGCTCGTTACAACGGGGCCTTATGCCTGACTGGACTGTGCCTGGCGTTGACCCCCGCGCTCAATCCTTGCCCTGCCTTCCTCCGCTTGATGCCAGAGCCCTTCCCCGCCCCCAATTGTCTCCCCCGAGCGGTTACCGGTTGTGATGGATCCAGCAAAATAGACGCAGTGGTTCTCGGCGCCCAGGCAGCTGACGGTCTCATTGGCCTGGCATTCGGTGCCCTCGGACACGCAGCCCGGGCACTGCAGCCCGCTGGGCTTGGGCTGCGCCCGTGGCACTAGGGACAGAGAGACACAGTCAGTGTTGGTGCTCGGAGCAGGGCAGGGCGGCGGGATGGGGCTGGGTGGCCTAATGGTCAGAGCGACTCCTGACTCTGAGACGGGAGTGAGGTGTACTGGGTTGGAATGGGAGGCGTGGGTGGGAGCTGGGGGCCAGGACTCCTGGGTTCTCTCCCTGGCTCAAGCTGGGGAGCGGGGTCTGGTGGGTTAGAATGGGGGGCTAGGGGAGCCAGGACTCCTGGGTTCTCTCCCCGGCTCAGGGAAGGGAGTGGGGTGTCGTGGGTTAGAGCGGGGGGGGCTGAGAGCCAGGACTCCCGGGTTCTCTCCCCGGCTCAGGCAGGGGAGCGGGGTCTCATGGGTCAGAGAGGGGGGAGGAGGTGGGAGCCAGGACTCCTGGGTTCTCTCCCCGGCTCAGCAGGGGAGCGGGGTCTCGTGGCTCAAGCGGGGGCCGGGCAGGCGACTGGTCCCGTACACCTCACGGCCCCCTTGTTGCACAGGTCCCGCTGGCAGCACTTGGCGGCGCTCCGCACACGCAGGCCGAAGGCAGAGCTGAGGCTGGAGGATCGCGGGGGGCAGAACTTGTTCTCGGTGCAGCCCTTGTAGGTGCCCAGTTTCTGCTCCTTCCCTGGGGGCGAGACGGGGGGAGGCGTCACCGGGCCGGATGGGCTGCGGCACAACGGGGCTAAGGCAGGCTCCCTGCCTACCCTGGCTCTGCGCGGCTCCTGGAACCAGCCGGCACGTCCCTCCGGCTCCTATGCAGAGGCGTGGCCACGGGGGCTTCGCGCACTGCCCCCACCACGAGTGCTGGCTCCGCAGCTCCCATTGGCTGGGAACTGTGGCCAATGAGAGCTAAGGGGGCGGCACCTGCGGATGGGGGCAGTGCACAGAGCTACCTGGCCGCGCCTCCACCTAGGAGCCAGACATGCCGGCCACTTCCGGGAGCCACTTGAGGTCAGTCCTGCCTGGACCCCACACCCCAAAACCCCTCCTACACCCCAACCCCCTGCCCCAGGTTCAAACCGCGTCCTGCACCCAAACTCCCTCCCAAAGCCCACACCCCTTCCCGCACGCCGAACCCCTCAGCCCCAGCCCCACACCAGAGCCTGCACCCCCACACCCCCCCCAACCCCCTGCCCCAGCTCTGGAGTGGCCTTAGAGAAGGGGCGGGGCAGGGGTGTTTGGTTTTCTGCAGTTGGAAAGTTGGCCACTCTACCCAGAGGGAATGAACAGAACAGGGAATCATCAAGTGATCCCTCCCCTGTCACTCATTTCCAATTTCTGGCAAACAAAGGCTAGGGACACCATCCCTGCCCATCCTGGCTAATAGCCATTGACGGACCTATCCTCCAGGAACTTATCTAGCTCTTGTTTGAACCCTGTTCTAGTCTTGGCCGTCACAACATCCTCTGGCGAGGAGTTCCACAGCTTGACTCCACTGCACCTGGCGTGACGGGCCCTGATCTCAGTTGGAGTCTGGGTGGTGCCTGGCGCGACAGGGGCCCCGCTGGCTGGCCAGCAGCAGAGCCCAGCCCCTCCCCCTCGGGGGCGGGGAGATGCCCGTCACCCACCGACTCTGGTCTCCGAGGTGAGGATGAGGCAGGCGGTCTGGGAGGGCGCGCAGTCCTGCGGCTCTCCGGAGCACGTCTTGTCAGCGCTGCTGCAGCGTTCGCACTTCAGGCAGCCACCTGGGGAGAGAGGGGAGGATTTGGGAGAGGGATAATCCGCAGGGCTGCTGGCCCCCCCCTTAACAGATCGTTCCAGTGGGGGCACCCCTGCTGCCTGGTCACCCGCAGCAGCTGAGTAGCGGAGCTTAGATTGGGGCTGCCGTTCTGGGAGCCAGGACTCCTGGGTTCTCTGAGTGGGGAGTGGGGTCTAGCGGTTAGAGCAGGGGGGGCTGGGAGCCAAGACTCCTGGGTTCTCTGAGTGGGGAGTGGGGTCTAGTGGGTTAGAGCAGGGGGGCTGGAAGCCAGGACTCCTGGGTTCTCTGAGTGGGGAATGGGGTCTAGTGGGTTAGAGCAGGGGGGCTGGAAGCCAGGACTCCTGGGTTCTCTGAGTGGGGAGTGGGGTCTAGCGGTTAGAGCAGGGGGGGCTGGGAGCCAGGACTCCTGGGTTCTCTGAGTGGGGAGTGGGGTCTAGTGGTTAGAGCAGGGGGGCTGGGAGCCAGGACTCCTGGGTTCTCTCCCCGGCTCTGGGAGGGGAGCAGGGGCTGGTGGGTTAGAGCAGGGGGGCTGGGAGCAGGATTCCTGGGTTCTGTCCCCGGCTCTGTGAGGGGAGTGGGGACTAGGGGTTAGAGCGGGGTGGGGGCTGGGAGCCAGGACTCCTGGGTTCTCTCCCCGGCTCCAGGAGGGGAGTGGGGTCTGGTGGGTTAGAGCAGGGGGGCTGGGAGCCAGGACTCCTGGGTTCTGTCCCCGGCTCTGGGAGGGGAGTGGGATCTGGTGGCTGATGCTGGACAGACATTACCACTCACCCGTGGCCAGCAGCGCAGACAGCAGGCAGAGGGCCAGGTGGGCCGCCATGGTGCAGGGCAGAACGCGGGGCAGCGAGCGGAGCTGGCCGTCGGATGCAGCCAGGGCTGTGCCCACTGGCGATTTATAGCCGCGGGGCTGGGCCAGGGCAGGGAACAGGGCCTGGGAACAGCCAGTTCCTGGAGGGATCCGGCTCCGGGGCCATCAATTACCCTGGCCTGGACCTCTCCCCGCCGGCCACGTCTCCCTTTCCATCCCTGCCATGCACCCCGCCTGGCCTGCTACCACGTGGCCCCTCCCGCCGTGCCCTGGGGCTGCCGCTCTCGGACCATGGGGTATCTGGGGGGCCAGGGTTGGGGTGAGGGTTTGGGGAGCCTGGGGGTGGAATATGGGGGATCCCATTAAGGGAAGCCTGTGACCTGACCGGTGCGGCCTCACTCCCCCATTGCCCCAGCCCGTAATCCGGCCAAGGGCCCTCCCCGCCCCCAGCCCTGGGAGCCCAGGAGGGACACAGGCCAGCCGGTGCCTCGGCATGGGGCAGGGGGCCGAGATCAAGGGGGGAAAGCAGCCCTGATGCCAAGGAGACAGGCCTGTGAGCAGCCGGCCGCAGCCACCAAGCGAGATTGTCCAGAGGGGAGGATGCGCCGGCCGGGCCGGGGCCAGGCCCTGTCACAAAGCAGACGCCCGCCTGCAGGTTCCCCGTCCGGTACGGGAACTTGGCAAGACCCCGGCTGGGGTCGCAAACCCACAGACACTCCTAAGACGTGCTAGGCGCTGGGCATGTTCCCGACGGATCCCCCCGGTGCCGAGTTAGGGGTAAACACACTCCCCAAAGATGGTACGGGGACACCCGGACCCTGCCTAAGGCTAGGCTCAGAGTGACAGGGGCATGACTAGAGATGCCTTGAGCCCTGGTTCTCTCCCCGGCTCTGGGAGGAGAGGGGGGTTTAGTGGGTTAGAGCAGGGAGGCTGGGAGCCAGGACTCCTGGGTTCCCTTCCCAGCTCTGGCAGGGGACCAGGGGCGGGTGGGTCAGAGCAGGCTGAAAGCAGACGGACGTCAAACAATAGCCTTTTGTTTCCCAGTGCTGGTTTATTCGGGGACTGGCTGCAGGAAAGCAACGAGAATTGCCCCCACCCCTAAAAGCGTCAGGATGTGGGGTGGTCCAGGACCCCCGCTGGGGGGAGACCCTTGTGGGAAGAGGAGCTGGAGCACAGATCCAGTGAGTGAGACCCCAGTGCGGGGGGGAAGGGGGAGGGGATCCGGGGGGTGGGGGGTGGTTGGAGCAGCAGGTGCGCCGGGGCCCATTCCCCCGGGTGATGCTGTTGTCAGGCTAGATACAGGTGGCCTCTCTCCGGGTGTACAGCAACCCCACAGGGCAGACACGTGTCGGGGGGCAGAGAGCCCCACACCGTGAAATGGGACAAGGGGGCCCTGTGGGGAGAGAGAGAGAATCGCTCTGCGCTGTGGCTAGTCCCTGCCCCCCAGGGCTCATAGGGGGTGGGGCGGGGGCATGGCCAGGGCGCCCTGTGCTGTGGGGATTCCCTGCCCCACGCCGGCCCATAGGGGGAGGATTGAGGGCATGGCCGGGGCGCCCTGTGCTGTGGGGATGCCCTGCCCCACGCCGGCCCATAGAGGGAGGATTGAGGGCATGGCCGGGGCGCCCTGTGCTGTGGGGATTCCCTGCCCCACGCCGGCCCATAGGGGGAGGATTGAGGGCATGGCCGGGGCGCCCTGTGCTGTGGGGATGCCCTGCCCCACGCCGGCCCATAGAGGGAGGATTGAGGGCATGGCCGGGGCGCCCTGTGCTGTGGGGATTCCCTGCCCCACGCCGGCCCATAGGGGGAGGATTGAGGGCATGGCCGGGGCGCCCTGTGCTGTGGGGATGCCCTGCCCCACGCCGGCCCATAGAGGGAGGATTGAGGGCATGGCCGGGGCGCCCTGTGCTGTGGGGATGCCCTGCCCCACGCCGGCCCATAGGGGGAGGATTGAGGGCATGGCCGGGGCGCCCTGTGCTGTGGGGATTCCCTGCCCCACGCCGGCCCATAGGGGGAGGATTGAGGGCATGGCCGGGGCGCCCTGTGCTGTGGGGATTCCCTGCCCCACGCCGGCCCATAGGGGGAGGATTGAGGGCATGGCCGGGGCGCCATGTGCTGTGGTGATTCCCTGCCCCACGCCGGCCCATAGGGGGAGGATTGAGGGCATGGCCGGGGCGCCCTGTGCTGTGGGGATTCCCTGCCCCACGCCGGCCCATAGGGGGAGGATTGAGGGCATGGCCGGGGCGCCCTGTGCTGTGGGGATGCCCTGCTCCACGCCGGCCCATAGGGGGAGGATTGAGGGCATGGCCGGGGCGCCCTGTGCTGTGGGAATTCCCTGCCCCACGCCGGCCCATAGGGGGAGGATTGAGGGCATGGCCGGGGCGCCCTGTGCTGTGGGGATGCCCTGCCCCACGCCGGCCCATAGGGGGAGGATTGAGGGCATGGCCGGGGCGCCCTGTGCTGTGGGGATGCCCTGCCCCACGCCGGCCCATAGGGGGAGGATTGAGGGCATGGCCGGGGCGCCCTGTGCTGTGGGGATGCCCTGCCCCACGCCGGCCCATAGGGGGAGGATTGAGGGCATGGCCGGGGCGCCCTGTGCTGTGGGGATGCCCTGCCCCACGCCGGCCCATAGGGGGAGGATTGAGGGCATGGCCGGGGCGCCCTGTGCTGTGGGGATTCCCTGCCCCACGCCGGCCCATAGGGGGAGGATTGAGGGCATGGCCGGGGCGCCCTGTGCTGTGGGGATTCCCTGCCCCACGCCGGCCCATAGGGGGAGGATTGAGGGCATGGCCGGGGCGCCCTGTGCTGTGGGGATTCCCTGCCCCACGCCGGCCCATAGGGGGAGGATTGAGGGCATGGCCGGGGCGCCCTGTGCTGTGGGGATGCCCTGCCCCACGCCGGCCCATAGGGGGAGGATTGAGGGCATGGCCGGGGCGCCCTGTTCTGTGTGGATTTCCTGCCCCACGCCGGCCCATAGGGCAGATTGTAAATGAGAGCGACCCCAGACTGCTCTATGTTGCACCGGGGAGCTGGCCAGGCCAGAGACACCTGACAACACCTCAGCCCTGCCCTAAGTGCAGCGAGTCCAGCGCTTGGCCTGGCACCAGCTCGGCATGACGCCTTTTCCACCCCAGCCCAGTGGGTCTCGGCCCCAGGGCAGCTCAAGCCGGGGTCCCCTGGCAGGCATCAGCATCCAGGGCGAAGCAGGCTGGGCAGTCCAGCCCCTCGGGGAGCATCCGCTGGGGGTACTAGGAACCAAGTGTGGGGCGGGGGCGGTTACAGAGAGCAGGGTGGGCTCAGGCCAGGGCAGAGAACCCCCTCCCAAGACCAGCAGGGGGAGCTGGGGCTCAGAGCAAGGGGGCTGGGAGCCAGGACTCCTGGGTTCTCTCCCCTGCTCTGGGAGGGGAGTGAGGGCTAGTGGTTAGAGCAGGGGGTTCTGGGAGCCAGGACTCCTGGGTTCTCTCCCCTGCTCTGGGAGGGGAGTGGGGGCTAGTGGTTAGAGTAGCAGGGGCTGGGAGCCGGGACTCCTGGGTTCTCTCCCCGGCTCTGATTCCGG
Source organism: Glyptemys insculpta (assembly GCA_032172135.1). Taxonomy (NCBI): domain Eukaryota; kingdom Metazoa; phylum Chordata; order Testudines; family Emydidae; genus Glyptemys; species Glyptemys insculpta. The sequence goes on along the minus strand of JAVMKA010000013.1, from coordinate 68,109,335 downwards.
GCAGAGGGCTGAGAGGGCCCAGGGGAGCCGAGCGAAGCGCCCAGGTTGCTGACGGAGGCGCGGCTGGCCTGGCTGGGGGCCAGCGTGGGCAGGACAGAGAGTTTCTGGGCACGGCCCTGGAGAAAGGCCTTTAGGACAGTCATGCAGCAGCAAAGGCAGAGGACTGGCCAGCCGGCTGCAGTGACGACCCAAGAGCCCCCGACTTGCTGGGATCTAGCGCAGGGGGTGTCGGCCTTTTTCTTTCTGAGCCCCCCTCCACATGCTATAAAAACTCCAGGGCCCGGGAGGGGCAGGGGGGACTTGGGGCTCCGGCCAGGGGCGGGACCCTGGGGCACAGGCGTAGTTTGACTTCTGTTTTTGGGGAGGGGGCTCGGGCTGGCTCTGCACAGCGGGGTCCAGGGAGGGAGAGTCGCCTCCACCCCCAGACTCACCTCAGCAGACCCCCCGCCTGCCTGGGGCTGTGTGCGGGGGCTGCTCCCCGAGGGCTCTGCCGGCCCCGGAGCCGGGTCCCCGCCCGGCGGCTCTGACCGGCGGCAGGAGCAGTCAAAGGGGGCTGGTGGGAGCAGCCGTAACCCCGGGCACCAGCAGCAGCCGGGGGAATGCCACAGCTGCCCACCCCACGGCACCGCCTGCCCCGCACTGCCTGGCTCCGGCTTCCCGCCTAGGACCTGGCCAGAGGGTGGGGCCTGAGGGGGGCTGAGGGAGAGGAGAAGGGGGGGTGGAGCTGCCTCCAGGACTGCCCCACTCTGGGTAAGACACTGCAGTTTGGGGGAGCAACTCCCTCATGCCCCCTCACCTCTACCCATGGGCTCAGGGCTTCTGCCCACATCGGGGCTTCGGGGGGGGGGGGGGAGCTCAGGGTTTCAGCCCCATGCCACTCCTGGTTTCAGCCCCATGGTGGGGGGGGCACGACGCCAGGGCTCGGGGTTTCAGCGAAAGGGCTCACGGATCCCCAGGGGGCTGCGGAGCCCCATTTATCTAGGGAGGGTGATCCCAGGGGGGGCCTGGGGCACATTAGCTGCATGGATGGGTCTATAGGGGGACGGGTAGGGAGACTGAGGGCTGTGTATGGGGACGGAGAACGGGACAGATGGAGGCAGTATGGCCAACCCCAAAGGTTCAAAAAATCATGAGATTGGCTTTAAAATCACGAGATTACTTAAAGATACGAAATCTGGGGGGCTTGTAATTTGCCGTCTGCTCTTTGAGCCGTTAGGGGACCCACGGGTCACGGTTTGTAGCTTTCTCCACAGCCGCGAGGGCTCGAAACGGCCCTCTGCTTTAAGGCTGAAACCAGCCCAGACCCACCGGACTCTGGGAACGAAAACGATAATTATCATCAAAAACAACGAGGAGTCCTTGTGGCACCTTAGAGACTAAAACATTTATTTGGGCATAAGCTTTCGTGGGCTACAGCCCACTTCATCGGATGCAACTCAATTAATTATAATTATATTATATTATAATTATCATGAGACTCGTGACAGAATGATGAGTCGGCACCGCTGTAGCGACGGGGGTGGCTGGCGATGGACGGATGGGTAGGAAGGTCTGCGTGGGGATGGACGGACAGACAGAGGGATGGGGATGAAGCGGGAGGGACGGGGGTGGCTGGCGATGGACGGATGGGTAGGAAGGTCTGCGTGGGGATGGACGGACAGACAGAGGGATGGGGATGAAGCGGGAGGGACGGGGGTGGCTGGCGATGGACGGATGGGTAGGAAGGTCTGCGTGGGGATGGACAGACAGACAGAGGGATGGGGATGAAGCGGGAGGGACGGGGGTGGCTGGCGATGGACGGATGGGTAGGAAGGTCTGCGTGGGGATGGACGGACAGACAGAGGGATGGGGATGAAGCGGGAGGGACGGGGGTGGCTGGCGAAGGACGGATGGGTAGGAAGGTGTGCGTGGGGATGGACGGACAGACAGAGGGATGGGGATGAAGCGGGAGGGACGGGGGTGGCTGGCGATGGACGGATGGGTAGGAAGGTGTGCGTGGGGATGGACGGACAGACAGAGGGATGGGGATGAAGCGGGAGGGACGGGGGAGGCTGGCGATGGACGGATGGGTAGGAAGGTCTGCGTGGGGATGGACGGACAGACAGAGGGATGGGGATGAAGCGGGAGGGACGGGGGTGGCTGGCGATGGACGGATGGGTAGGAAGGTCTACGTGGGGATGGACGGACAGACAGAGGGATGGGGATGAAGCGGGAGGGACGGGGTGACTGGCGATGGACGGATGGGTAGGAAGGTCTGCGTGGGGATGGACGGACAGACAGAGGGATGGGGATGAAGCGGGAGGGACGGGGGTGGCTGGCGAAGGACGGATGGGTAGGAAGGTCTGCGTGGGGATGGACGGACAGACAGAGGGATGGGGATGAAGCGGGAGGGACGGGGGTGGCTGGCGAAGGACGGATGGGTAGGAAGGTGTGCGTGGGGATGGACGGACAGACAGAGGGATGGGGATGAAGCGGGAGGGACGGGGGTGGCTGGCGATGGACGGATGGGTAGGAAGGTGTGCGTGGGGATGGACGGACAGACAGAGGGATGGGGATGAAGCGGGAGGGACGGGGGAGGCTGGCGATGGACGGATGGGTAGGAAGGTCTGCGTGGGGATGGACGGACAGACAGAGGGATGGGGATGAAGCGGGAGGGACGGGGGTGGCTGGCGATGGACGGATGGGTAGGAAGGTCTACGTGGGGATGGACGGACAGACAGAGGGATGGGGATGAAGCGGGAGGGACGGGGGTGGCTGGCGATGGACGGATGGGTAGGAAGGTCTGCGTGGGGATGGACGGACAGACAGAGGGATGGGGATGAAGCGGGAGGGACGGGGGTGGCTGGCGATGGACGGATGGGTAGGAAGGTCTGCGTGGGGATGGACGGACAGACAGAGGGATGGGGATGAAGCGGGAGGGACGGGGGTGGCTGGCGATGGACGGATGGGTAGGAAGGTCTGCGTGGGGATGGACGGACAGACAGAGGGATGGGGATGAAGCGGGAGGGACGGGGGTGGCTGGCGATGGACGGATGGGTAGGAAGGTCTGCGTGGGGATGGACGGACAGACAGAGGGATGGGGATGAAGCGGGAGGGACGGGGGTGGCTGGCGATGGACGGATGGGTAGGAAGGTCTGCGTGGGGGTGGACGGACAGACAGAGGGATGGGGATGAAGCGGGAGGGACGGGGGAGAGGCTGCAGGCAGTAGCTAAAAACTGACAGACCGTAGCCGGGGCCAGCCCAGGTTACCCGTGCGTTACTTTGCTCAGTACTGGTGTCAGTCTGGTACGACTGTATTGAACGTTTAGCCTCGAGGGAAGCCGCTGCGCCTGCACTAACCTCCCGAGCCGTGTCTGGGTTCCGGCCTGCGAGGAAAGCGCTCGCTTTTGTTCTAGAGCTTTGAAACCGTTTGCTCTGGACTTGTGAACCCAGCCTGGGAATCGTCCCCCCGCCCGGGCAGCAGGGCCTATCCGAACCAGACGGGCCAGCCAAGGCCATTGCAATCCTGAGGGCTGGTTAACGGCCCTGTCTCACCTGTCACCAAGTCACAGGGAAATTGTCCCTCTCTCTCTTCACTGTTTGAACTCTGACAGGGCCAGAAACTCTAAACTGAGGCCAAGATCCCCAGGGCGGACCCATGGGTCCGCCCTGAAAGTCACTTCAAACCGACAGATCACTCCGAGTCGGGCAGGCGTTGGGATTTGCACCAGGCCTTGTCTTTGGTGTAGGATCTAGGGCACCAGTTGATCTGGGGAAGTGACTGGGAGCAACCCGCTGGGGGGTGATTTCTGGTGTAAGTGACTTGGTCACTAAGGCCAGTTTGGTTGGGTGGCAAGACAGCCTGGAGAGTCTCAGGGGACGGGCGGGGACTCCGCAGTTAGACTGTGACAGCGATCCAGGAGTTGGCATTTGTTACTCTCTTGGGGAAATCTAATGCTAGAACTCACCACCAGCTTGGGGGGCCTGTCCCGGGTCTGTCAGCCTGCCCTGAAATAGGCACTCACGGTCGTGAGCCGCTTCAGACAGCGTGACAGAGGGACCGCCAGAGGCGTGTGTACGCAGACAGAAAGAGGGAGCAGAAGTCGCCCTCAGTCATGGCCCGGTGCCACCATCCTGCTCGCCGGGGCTGCCATCGCACAATGATGTCACCGAGTCACAACACTGAGTCAGTCCCTGTGCCCAGGTTCCTCATGATAATTAGGGTTGCCAGGCGTCTGTTTCCGACTGTAGCGCCTGGTTGAAAAGGGACCCTGGCAGCTCCGGTCAGCACGGCTGCCTGGGCCATTGAAAGTCCGGTCGGCAGCGCAGCGGGGCTAAGGCAGGCTCCCTGCTTGCCCTGGCTCCACACGGCTCCCGGACGCGGCCGGCATGTCCAGCTCCTAAATGCAGGGGCAGCCACGGGGACTCTGCGCACTGCCCCTGCCCTGAGCACCGGCTCCGCAGCTCCCATTGGCCGGGAGCCGCAGCTAATGGGAGCTGCGGGGACGGCGCCTGTGGATGGGGGGAGCGCACCTGGCCACGCCTCCGTCTCAGAGCCGGATACGCCGGCCGCTTCCGGGAGCCGCCTGAGGTAAGCGCCACCCAGAGCCTGCAACCCTCACCGCCTCCCGCGCCCCAACCCCCTGCCCCAGTCCTGAGCCCCCTCCTGCACCACAACCCCCTGCCCCAGCCTGGTGAAAACGAGCGAGTGAGCGAGGGTGGGGGATGTGGTAAGATGAGGCCCTGAAACATAACCCTTGTATCAGAGGCCCGGTATGAGACATGAGGCCTGAACTAAAGGAATGGTCAAGACTTTGCTAACACAAAGCAAAGTGAAGCTGTGAGCCAGAGGCAGGCCCTGCTCTCAGAATTGGCAAGAAGAAGGCTGATGTTGCTATTACACACATACCTGAAAGATACTAATCACTAGTAAGAGAAACATGTGCCAGGATGGTCCGGGAACCCCCTGGCAGTGCATTCCACACAGATAACAAGGAACAGGCTGATCCATTTTAATGACAGGGTCAAAAGGATCATGTGGTGGATAGAGTTGTTTTGTTCGAACCCACGTGCGCCAGGAGAATCCCGCCACGGACTGAGCCGGTCCATTGTCAGCATAGGCGCTGACCCCGTGGGTGCTCCGGGGCTGGAGCACCCACAGGGAAAAATTAGTGGGTGCTCAGGACCCACCGTCAGCCAAGCTCCCCTGCCCCTCCACCTACCTCCCAGCGTTTCCCGCCTGGCCGCTGCCAAACAGCTCCGGGAGAGGGGGAAGGAGCGGGAACATGGTGTGCTCAGGGGAAGAGGTGGGGCCGGGGTGGGGATTTGGGGAAGGAGTCGGAATAGGGGCAGGGAGGGAGCAGAGTTGGGGCGGGGACTTTGGGGAAGGGGTTGGAATGGGGGCCGGGAAGGGGTGAGAAGAGGCGGGGCTTCATGGAAAGGGTGGAGTGGGGGTAGGGGCAGAGGGGGGGGGTCGAGCTCCCACAGAAAAGAGGGGAAGTAGGCGCCTATGATTGTCGGGGGGCGCATATTCGTAGTATCTCCTGTAGAGTCTGCGGGGAACTAGTCCTGTGCTTTGTTTGACAATGAACCTGGCCGGGGGTCTTCGTTCCTTACCGGAGCCTGTGGTCATTGGGGCTTCTCTCGGGGCCTGCTGTGCCAGCGATCTGCAGAGCCGGGGCAGCACACAGAGGGAACACACGCACGCAGCCGACTGGTATCAACACTGAACAGAGCAGAGCACCCCACCGGTGACGTCTGACGACACTGGTGACCCCAAACATGGACTGGCATACGTAAAGCAATGGTAGAAACAGAAGCTCTAAAAAGTAATAACGAAAGTCAAAAAGCTGGAATTTTGCAATTAATGTCCATGGCAGTACAATGGCTTAAACAACACGCCACCACACTGGCCAGGCAAGTCCTGGAGAAAACCGGGCAAGTAGAAGAGGTAACTGAAGCCTTGGAGGAAGCAACCCAGGCAGTCGAGCACTGGAAAGCCCAAGCGCTTTTAACAGGGCGACATGCGGTCCAGACCCACGATCTGCTCCAACAGATCAAGCAGGAAAATAAACAATTGGAGACAGCTGTGGAAAACCTGCAGAAGAAAAAGCTACCGTCCCCTGTTGCTCGACAGACTTTGAGTGCTTTTACCGCACCTGAAGGATGGGGGCAGAAATGGAAACAGGTGGGTTAGCTAAATGAAAAGATGGAACATGGGACAACTGGAATGGAGGCTGCACTGGGGACGTGTGGAATGATGACCCAGGTAGAGCCTCCTCTCTTGACCCGTGGGCAGGGGCTACCACCCTGCAATCGCCACCTTATGCTGAGAACCAGGTTCTGGATAAACCCTCCCCCAAACCTAGATCAATTCCAGTTAAACCAGGAGAAATGGGAGGGACAGCCCTGTCCCAGAACCTGACCCTGACACCCCACCTGCACCCCACTTTACCCTTGACGCTACCCCACAAACGGGTGCTCCACCTCCACTGGGGTTCTGGAATGCAGTGGAAACTGCAACGAAAAAATGTCCTGACTCTTTCAGAGAGCCAGGGCCCCGTGGGAATTATGCAGAGAGGGAAATGGAGGCACCCAAGTGCGGTACAGATACACCTCGCCCACCTCGAGCGAGCGGCTTCACGGCCAGGCTCGATGCTTTCAAAATGAATGAACTAACTGCGTTAGCTGCGCGGTTGGCCCCCTGCCTGCTGAGAATTTCACTGAGTTACAGAAATGCTTGCAGGTGTGAAAAGCGGTGGGAATCGACATGTCACAGGAACCAATTCTGGTACAAACCCTGTGGGGACCACTGAACTGTCACCCCCTTGGTTTTGAGGATGATGTTACGCAAGCGGTTAAACGTGTGGCTCGAAAGCATTTTACGCTCTCCAGTGGATTAGCTGCACTTAAAGGAATGACAGGAATGCCGGGAGAGGCTCCGGCCAAGCTGGCGGACAGGATATAAACGTATGCTAGGTTAACCGCGGGGGATACTGAGCTCGAGGATTTGAAGCAACTTGTTTGGGAGGTGCTGCCTTCTGGGGTGCTAGAACGGAGGAACGCTTGGTGTGAGAACGGAGCCAGGGGCGTACCTTGGAATGAATGGATTGAAAAAGTGCAGACTGCGGTTAAACGGCAGGAAGGAACTCCTGTCAGTGAGCTGCCAACAGTTAGGACAGTGGAAAACAGAGGGTCCTGGATCCTCTCCCCATGGCCGTGGCCGGGGTTGGCGACGTGGTGGAATGAACAGAGGGTAGAGGAGTAAATAGAGAGCGTGAACGGGTGTCGCCTGGAGCTCTGAAACAGGAGAACGTAGACCTTTAAGAAGAGAGTGAGAAGCTGTGGGCGCAGCTACAGGTATGTCTGATTGTCCAGGAGTCTCAAAAGGGGGAAGAAAAGGCAGTGATGAAGGTGGCTAAGGAGACTGTCTTGGCGTCTGGATTGAATGATCCGATTGTTAGTAATTCGGTAGCATAGGCCAGCCCTCCCTGCAACGCGGAATGCGTTTTCCAGCAACCCATGACAATAGATGTCTGGGGACGCCCCCACTTACGCATCCGAGTCGGGGATGGGCTTGCAGATTTTCTGTTGGACACGGGGGTTGGAATTCCTATAGTAAAAGATGTATTTAATGTATATCCAGTCGTGGACTCCGTACAAATACAGGGCATATCAGGAACTCAGCAAACATAGGATGTTAAAACCCTCCCTCTCCAGTTTGGTGTACATACCATTCAGGAGAAGTGTGCTATTGCAGGGAGAGAAAATCTAATTGGGGCAGAAACTATCAGACGATTGGGAATAATCCTGGACTTCCCAAATATGTGTATCAGACAAGCTCTCACTGTAACGGGAGAAACAAACGACGCTGACCTGATCCCAGGGGGACTTGCTACTCAGACGGTGAAAGCGATAAAGCCCACCTCCTGCGCAGGACGGCTGGTGGGCTGAGATTCAGAATGTCTGGGCAGTGGACTCCCTAGATACCGGAAAAATACAAACCTCCGTTACAATAGAGGGAGACAGACCCCCATACATCAAACAATACCCAATACCTCAGGAAGCAAAAGAATCTTTAAGGCAGGTTATAGAAGAATTGGAAAAACGAAAATTAATTCCAAGGTGTTCAGCGTCTAACGCGGCACCAATCTGGCCAGTCAAAAAACCTGCTGGAACATGGAGATTAACTCTTGACTATCGGGGGTTAAACAGAACTGCCAAGCGGGGGGCACCAGTAGTGGCTGCTTACGCAGCATTGCTGGAGGTGGTAACCCCTGACATGAAGTGGTTCTCAGTACTCCACGTGGCAAACGGCTTTTGGAGTTTACCTTTAAACCCAGAGTTTCAATACAGAACCTCTGTTGTATTCCAGGGTACACAATACGGCTGGAATGTTCTGCCTATGGGGTACTGTGACGCACCCACAATATTTCCTGCTGTTGTGAGAAATATGCTAGAGAAGGAGGGACTGTTACAAACGGGAAGGATAGTCCAGTATGTAGATGACATTTTAATAGTCAGTGAAACAGAACAGGAAGATGAAGCGTTAACACGGCAGTTACTGACTAGCTGCCAAGCGTATGGCTTGAAACTTAACCCCTCTAAATCCCAGATGAAACAGAGAGACGTGCAATATCTTGGAATTCGACTCAGTGCAGGGGGAAGGTCTGTGGCTAAGGAAAGGGTGACGTGTATTGTTAACCTCCCTATGCCGGAGGATACTAAATCTTTGCAAACTTTTTTGGGGCTCACTAACTTCTGCAGAGAATTCATGGTTGGGTACGCAGAGAAGGCAGGTCCCCTGTACGAGGTACTTAAAAGACTACAGTGGACCTGGACCAAGAAGGCAACTAAGGCATAGAAAAGACTGAAAAAAGGGTTAATGGAGGCACCTACCTTGGCCGCCCCTAACAACGAATTCCCAGGGCCGGTGCAAGGAAGTTTCGCGCCCTAGGTGAAACTTCCACCTTGCACTCCCCCGCCCCAGCTAACCCCGCCCCCCCACGGCAGCTAACCCAGCCCCACCACCCAGGGAGCCCGCCACCCCCCCCCCCCCGCAGCAGCTACCCCCCCTCTGCAGCTAACCCCGCCTGGGGAGCCCGCCCCAGCTCACCTCGGCTCCGCCTCCTCCGCTGAGCATGCCGGCGCCGCTCAAAGTCTCCTGCCCTCCCAGGCTTGCGGTGATTGGAGGAGAATTAAAGCGGGGGCTGTGTGCTCAGCGGAGGAGGCAGAGTGGAGGTGATCTGGAGCGGGGAGCGGTTCCCCTGTGCGCCCACCCCCCCGTTACTGCAGGCGGCCCTCCCCGCGCCCCCCCCCCCAGCTCACCTCCACTCCACCTCCTCCTTTTAGGCGCCCCCAACCACTAGGCGCCCTAGGCGGCCGCCTAGTTTGCCTAAATGGTTGCACCGGCCCTGTGAATTCCCCTTTGTGTTGTACCCTAGTGTGAAGAATTTCTGTAGTGTTCGTGTGCTTACACAGGATACTGGTGCTGGGGAGAGACCCGTTCCTTATAGCAGAGCGTTAACAGGTCCAGAAAGCGAACTGGGAAGTTGTGAGCAAACTGCTCTCGCCGCCTACTGGACACTACAAAAAGCTCAGGCAATTATCGGAGCAAGCGAGGTGATTGTAAAGAGTCACCATGCGCTGGGAGTCAGGAAAACCTGTCTAAAGGACGTGTGAGAGTAGATAAGGCCATTCAATGGGTCTTTGCTCTCATGTCCGAGAATGTTCAATTAGTCCCACTAAAAGGACCTGAAATATCTGGATGGGGTTTGACTGTAAGCGGTCGGGAACATGTTTGTGAAACCCAATGGGAATCCAAAGCGCACCCTGTCTTTAAAGCAACCCCAATTGACAGGTGATGGGAAAAACCATTTGGTTTGTGGACGGCAGCTCACATTACACCGAAGGAAAACGAGTCACTGGCTTTGCAGAGATTTGTTTCACTGGAAACCTGCAGAGAGTTAACACCTTCCAGTACAAACTGATCAAAGGAGGAACGCAGTCTGCAGAAGTGTCAGCGGTCTTAGAAGTTTTAGCCAGGATGAGGAACAAGCAAACGGAGCTGATAATAGGAACTGATTCCGATTATGTTTACAAGGGAACCACCCTCTACCTACCGTGGTGGAATAGTGTAGATTTTACAGGAACCGATGGATCCGAAATTAAGCACAAACTTCTGTGGCAGCAAATGGAGAAATTGGCAAAGCAGTATAAAAGGATCCGGATGGTTAAAATAAAGGCCCATAGGGGAAAGAGTCCATTACAGTGGGGAAATGAACAAGCAGATAAATTGGCTAAGGAAGCAGCCGTCACTGGAACACTGTGGGAGCCCACACCCGTCGCAGTAACCACAGGCAAAACAAAAACAAGGAAGTGAAGAGACCGACCAGAAAGAGTGTGATGTTATTGACATAACCCGCAACCACTGTTATATATTTGTAGCAAATAGTGTACAAAGGTTATCGTGTGACGTGTCTATGGAAAGGCTGTGATTTGCTAATTATGATTATGCTGTCTGTATGTGTGCATCATTTTTGTAGTTGAAGTTATGAATATTTGCTATGTACTTGTATATCAATGTGTATAATCTGAAGTACCCTAAGGCAGTGTTTCCCAAACTTGGGACGCCGCTTGTGTAGGGAAAGCCCCTGGAGGGCCGAGCCGGTTTGTTTACCTGCCACGTCCGCAGGTTCGGCCGATCGCAGCTCCCAGTGGCCGCGGTTCGCTGCTCCAGGCCAATGGGAGCTGCTGGAAGCGGCGTGGGCTGAGGGACGTACTGGCCGTACTGGGAAGGGGAGAGGAGTGAGGACGCAGCGCGCTCAGGGGTGGGAAGAGGTGGGGCAGGAGTGGGGAGGGGCGGGGCAGGGGTGTGGCCTTGAGGGTAGGGGTGGAGTGGGGGTGGGGGTGTGGCCTGGGGCAGAGCCAGGGGTCAAGCACCCCCAAGCACAATGGAAAGTGAGCGCTTGTGGACCCCCGCTGGGATCTGGCCCCATTGAGCGATGGCTTCTCTTTGTGTTTAAGGTCCCGGCCGTGCAGAGGGGTCCCCGGCTGGTTGGGATTTTGCCGGAGCTCAGTGGGAACCTGCTCGGGCAGAGTCCAACTGGCTGTAAATATCCTGGGTCCGTCCTTGGAGTTCCTGTAGATCAAACAGAGAGCCAGTGAGATCCCTGCTCAACGGGCCCAGGGCCAGCGGGGTGGGTGCTGCCAGGACCGGGACACTTTGTAGCTGGGGGAATCTCCCCTGAGCCGGTAGCAGGACGGGGTCTGAGACACACACTTGGGCAGCGGCGGTTCCACCCAGCACTGGGCAGGGATTTGCACTGCGGGGGGTGGGGAGGCTGCAGCCGCACACACATCCCAGCCAGCAGGGGGCAGCGGGGCCCGCGGGGGGAGGGTAACAGACCCTGCGCTCACCTCATAGGGTGACTCTGTTTTTGGCCTGCGGGAAAGCTCGGCACCTCGGGAGAAAGGGAAAATAGTTTCTGTTATTAGATCTGGGTCCCCCAAATCACCAGCCACCTGAATCCCCCAAGTGTCTCCCACCAGCCCCCCTAAACCACTGGCCCCCTGTGATGAAGTGGGACTGTTCTTAATGTTTCCTCTGAATACTGTGTGGGTGCCTCAGTTTCCCCTATGCATTTCTTAAGTCTCTAGGTGGTGGGGAAAGGCCAGTGTGCATAAATCACTGACACTCTGTCTCCCTGGCAACAAATGGCCCGGGCCCTTCTCCCCCCCCTGCAAGGAAATAGCTAAAGGTGAACAAAGAGATCAGGTGACCTCCTGGCCCAGGAAAGAGACAAAGCCGAGAGAAGGAGGGGCTGGAGGGGTTTGAGAGTTGGAGCTACCTGGGGACTAGGGGCTGGTCCACACTGGGGCGGGGGATCGATCTAGGAAACGCAACTTCAGCTACGAGAATAGCGTAGCTGAAGTCGACGTTTCCTAGATCGAACTAAGTTTACTTACTGCGGGTCCACGCGGCGCAGGCAAGCTCCCCCGTCGACAGCGCTTCCTCCTCTCGGCGAGCAGGAGTTCCGCAGTCGACGGGGGAGCGCTCCTGGGATCGATCTATCGCCTGCAGAAGATCGATCTCTACCCGCCAAATCGGGCGGGTAGTGTGGACCTACCCTAGGAGTGAGGGCAGACGTGGGTGTTTGGCTCTCTGAACCCCATAATGGACCCGGCCGAGGGGTCCCGTTCACCGCCGTACCTACAAGCTCTGTTGTAGACCGTGTTCCTGTCATCGAATAAACCTCTGTGTTACTGGCTGGCTGAGAGTCACGTCTGACTGGGAAGTGGGGGTGCAGGACCCTCTGGCTGCCCCAGGACCCCGCCTGGGCGGACTCGCTGTGGGAAGCGCACGGAGGGGCATATGCTGAATGCTCCCAGGAGAGACCCAGGAGGTGAAGCCGTGTGAGCTTCTTGCCCTGAAGACAGTCTGCTCCGAGGGAGAGGAGGCTCCCCAAAGTCCTGCCTGGCTTTGTGGGGAGCAGTCCCAGAGCATCGTCCGGGGACTCCGTAACACCCCCCTATCCCTTGACTGCCCCCAAATGTCTCCGACGAGCCCCCCAAACCACCAGCCCACTGACTACACTCTAGTGTCTCCCACCAGCCACCCCAAATCACCAGCCCCTAGATCCCCCCAAGTGTCTCTCACAAACCACCGGCCTCCCACCCCCTGTAGCCTTTGTTTTTATTTGAAGTGAATGCCAGTGACGTGACACTACAGCAGTGAGGGGCCGGCGCTGGCGGCTACCCTCTCCGCTCAGCAGAGTCACCTCGGCCTGGTTTAGATCCAGCGTCACCGGGACGCGGGGAAGCCAAGGCCAGTAACACAGACAGTGGCAGGAACAAGGTCCCTGTCTCTGCTCAACTGTACTAAAGTCACCAGCTGAGTTATGACTGTCACTGCGTGTCCAACTCCTAGATCCATCCATGCACCAGTGATAGCTACACACGGACTCGCAGCCTCCCAGACGGTGCGAGGAGCTGCTGGGTCTCCCGTGGATTGATCGTCAGTAGCAGGATGGTTCCCGCTGGGATTTTCTCATAGGAAGCTCAATTACCCCGGTCTGGGCCCCCCCTTTTTATAATGGGAGTCTGCCTATAGCGACCTTCTATGCATGGACCTGAAAGTTTCACCCCATTTTCCCTTATGGGTCTGTGTCCCCATGACACTTAAGGCCTCCCCGATTTCTATAGGTGGGGCCCTACCAAATTCATGGCCATGAAAAATGCATCACGGACATTGAAATCTGGTCTCCCCCCGTGAAATCTGGTCTTTTGTGTGCGTTTACCCTGTACGAGACAGATTTCATGGGGGAGACCAGCATTTCTCAAAGTGGGGGTCCCCTGACCCAAAAGGGAGTTGCAGGGGGGGTTGCAAGGTTATTTTAGGGGGGTCGCGGTATTGCCACCCTTACTTCTGCGCTGCCTTCAGAGCTGGGCGGCCGGCGAGTGGTGGCTGCTGACTGCGGGCCCAGATTGCAGGCAGCAGCGCAGAAGTAAGGGTGGCAGTACCACAACCAACCCTACAATAACCTGGCAACCCCCCCCCCCAACTCCTCTTTGGGTCAGGATCCTACAGTTACAACACCGCCAAATGTCAGATTTAAATAGCGGGATTGAGTTCGTTGGGATTGGTCCTGCTTTGAGCAGGGGGTTGGACTAGATACCTCCTGAGGTCCCTTCCAAGCCTGAGATTCTAGGATTCTATGAAATCCTGAAATTTACTGTTTTTACAATCCTATGACCAGGAAATTGACCAAAACGGACTGTGAATTTGGCAGGGCCCTCGCTATACGTTGTGTAGATTCTCTTTGTTCCCATTAACACCGACACACAACCCGGAGCCTGTGGTGCAGACACACCTTGGAGCCAGATGTGCCGCCACAGCATGTTTGTGATTTAAAATTAATCTTCGGGCTGATTGTTTGTATCATTGCCCCTTGGGTAGGGTTACCATATTCAAACATTTAAAAAAGAGGACACTCTACGGGGCCCGGTCCTGCCCCCAGCCCCGCCCCAACTCCGCCCCTTCCCCACCCCGGCCCCACCCCCGGCCCCGCCCAACTCCGCCCATTCCCCAACCCCATTCCAACCCTTTCCCCAAAGTCCCTGCCCCAACTCTGCCCCCTCCTCTGAGCACCCCACATTCCCCCTCCTCCCTCCCGCTCTGATCTTGGTTGGGGATTGCTAAGTGCTTCCTGCTCCCCACTCACCCTGCAGCCCCTGCACCCCCCCCCGCTCCTGCAGCCTCTGTGCCCCCTGCTCCCCACTGGCCCTGCATCCCCTGCACCCCCCCGCCCCTGCAGCCTCTGTGCCCCCTGCTCCCCACTGGCCCTGCAGCCCCTGCACCCCCCCGTCCCTGCAGCCTCTGCACCTCACCGCCTGCCCTGCCCCTGCGCCCCCCTGCCCCTGCAGCCTCTGTGCCCCCTGTTCCCCACTCACCCTGCACCCCCCCCGCCCCTGCAGCCTCTGCGCCCCCATCTGCCCTGCCCCTGCGCCCCCCTGCCCCTGCAGCCTCTGCACCCCGCCGCCTGCCCTGCTCCCCCGGCAGCCTCTGCCTGGCGGGGGCTTCGGATGCTCAGCGGCGACCGGGGCAGCGCGGGTCCCTGCAGCCCCAGCACACGCCGCACTCCCTGCCCCGCGCCGCAGCCTCCTTCCTGCCGCACGGGGTGACGGGGCCGCAGGAAGGGTCCCCCAGTGGCCGGGGAGTCCCCGCCCGTGAGGGAAGCCCGAGCCGTTGGCTGGGCCCGGCCTCCCCGTGGTCCTGCGGGCTCGGCTGGGGCGCGCGGTCCGCCCGGCCTCCGGGGACAGCAGCGGCCCCTTCGCCGCCTTCTGCGGCTGCGCCCCCCCTTCCCCTGCCCGAGCGGGGATTTGAGTACCAAAAAGCCGGACATGTCCGGGGAAATCCGGACGTATGGTAACCCTACCCTTGGGGCCTCTTTTCCCAGCATCTCAGGGCAGCGGGTTGTTCTTCGCTCACTGACGTCTGTCAGCGTTTCTTAGCTCCAAGGCCCCAAATAGCGAAGCTAAAATCTCGCAGGTCTCGGCCTACAGGCCTTGCGTTTGAGCCGTCCTGCCTCAGCTCTCTAACACAGCAGTTCTCAGACTGTGGGTCGGGACCCGATTTTAATGGGGTCGCCAGGGCCAGCGTTAGACTTGCTGGGACTCAGGGCTGAAGCTGAAACCCCAGCTCCAGCCCCACCTGGAATGGCAGGGCTCAGACCGGGGGGTGGGGGGCTCGGGCTCTGCCCCCTCCCGGGGTCGCAGTAACTCTGTGGTCAGAAGGGGGTCACGGTGCAATGAAGTCTGAGAACCGCTGCTCTAATACATGGTTATTCCTGCTAAATACCGATCAGTCTTAGACCTCTATAGCCCTACAGCTCCCCTCTACTGAACAGTGATTGTATGTTAATGAATCATAACATTACACAATCAATGAATAATAAACTAAAATCACTGGCTACACCCCTGCATTCCCCCAAGTGTCTCCCCCCAACCATCCCAGACCACCATTCCCCCCACCCCCTGTATTTCTGTCTCCCACCAGCCCCCCACAAATCACCCCACGTCTCAACATCCCCCCCAGCCCTGTGTTCCCCCAAGTATTTTCTACCAGCCCCCCAAACCATCAGCCTCTGCCCCCCCGAATCACCCACCGTATCTCCCCCTGAACCACTGGTCCCAACCCCCCAAATTCTCCCATCATCCCCCCATCTTCCCATGTGTCTTCCACCAGCCCCCCAAATCACCCACCCCCTGCACCAGCCCCGTCTCTGTTCCCACCCACCCAGCCCGGCTCTTACCCTTCGCAGCCCCCTCGGCTCCCACCTGCCGCCGGCCTCTCCTGAGCAGGTAACAAGCCCCCACGTTAACGAGGATGACGAGGAGCAGGATGGCAACCACAACGCCTGCCATGAGGCCGGGGCTCAGACATTGGCACCGGCCAGAGCCTGAGGGAAGACAGGGGCTGGTGTCACCGGTGTGGGGCGCTGACAGCCCGGCCCAGCATGGCCCGACCCGGGCGGCACGGAGCCCGGCGGGATCAGAACCCACAGCCCAAGGGTTTGCCAGCCTGTGTGTTGGGCGTCCCCAGCCAGGCCCCCTGGGGAGCCAGGGACTCTCAGGACCTTGCGGGGACGGCGATGGTGACGGGAGGCGAGCGAGTCGGGTTCTGAACCTCACAGTGATATTCCCCAGCGTGAGTCGCTGTGACGCCTTGAAGCGCCAGCTCCAGCTATGACCCCCCAGCCTGGCGTTATCCTTGTCCCAGGCGAGGTGGCGTCGGCGGGGACACGGCTGCTGAAACGGCAGCTTACATTCCCCGGGTCCCCTTTGTGCAGGTCAGCGCCGCGTGTGGCCGTGATGTTCGCGCCTTTAGGGGCGTCTGGAAATGCGGGGAGAAAAGAGCCGGGGAAAGGACAAGAAAAATGGGGTTGTGTGTCCCGGGCTGGTGTCGCTTTAAATAGGCGGTGAGCCTCTGGGGCGCTCACCATGTTCACGCTTTAGGAGGCAGCCGTGCGTGCGGGTAGCTCGGCCTGGCTGCCGCATGTGGTTAACAGACACGCATATTGGGGACCTACCGGCTGCTGGGGTCCCTCCCCGATCATCGTCACTGGAAAGGCAAACGACACTCGGACGAGTGGGAGGGGCTCTGGGGAGACAGAGTGGGGGGACCTGTCCCAGAGGGGGGAAGGGATTCAGGGCAGGGGGTGAGGGGCAGGACCTGGCCCATGTGGCTCCAGGGTGCCAGAACAGGCAGGGTGGCGGAGGGAAAAGGGGCAGGGGGACCCCCAGAAGGGTCTGGGGGCTCAAGGTATGTGGGCGCCGGGGGGGTGGGTAGGGCCTGGCCCAGACAGGAATAAGGTCCCAGGTCAGGTGGGGGGATGGGCAGGGGCCCGGAGGGGGCTGGGGGCCCTGGGCAGGTGTGGGAGGGGGTCCAGCCTGGAGCCAGCAGCAGGGGGGACGAGGCGGGCGGGACGAAGCAGGGGGGACGAGGTGGGAGGGGGTGAAGCAGGGGGGACGAGGCGGGCGGGGGTGAAGCAGGGGGGACGAGGTGGGCGGGACGAAGCAGGGGGGGTGAGGCGGGCGGGGACACAGCAGGGGGGACGAGGTGGGCGGGACGAAGCAGGGGGGACGAGGCGGGCGGGGCGAAGCAGGGGGGACGAGGTGGGCGGGGGTGAAGCAGGGGGGATGAGCTGGGAGGGGACGAAGCAGGGGGGGACAAGCTGGGTGGGGGCAAAGCAGGGGGGGCGAGGGGGGAGGAGCGAAGCAGGGGGGACGAGGCGGGCGGGACGAAGCAGGGGGGACGAGGTGGGCAGGAATGAAGCAGGGGGGACGAGGTGGGAGGGGGTGAAGCAGGGGGGACGAGGCGGGCGGGGGCGAAGCAGGGGGGATGAGGTGGGAGGAGCGAAGCAGGGGGGGTGAGGCGGGCGGGGACACAGCAGGGGGGACGAGGTGGGCGGGACGAAGCAGGGGGGGTGAGGCGGGCGGGGACACAGCAGGGGGGACGAGGTGGGCGGGACGAAGCAGGGGGGGTGAGGCGGGAGGGGACGAATGTAAGGGGACTGTTGCCCCTTACTAACATTCAGGGGGGGTGTTTTGGTTGCTAGCTCCCAGCACTAAAAGGGGAGGGGTCGATGGGAAATCAGGGGACTGAGACTGACAGTCCCCAGGACCAATGGGGAGAGGCCAATGCTCCAGATCAGCCTGATTGACAGGGCGGCAGGCTAATCAGAGAGTCAGGAGGCCAGGGGGGTCCCTCCTCCCTGTGAGCTGGAATGGCCTGAGTCAGAGGGAGTGGGGCCGAGCTAAGGAGAGAGCGGGGGCCCGAGCTGAGCTGCTGGGAGCAGAGCTGCAGCCCCAAAGCCAGAGAAGCAGCCCCGGGAGCTGAAGGCAGAGCAGCAGCAGCAGCTGTGCTGAGGCCGAGTGGAGCTGGAGCAGGGGCTGGAGCTGGCGCTGGAGCCGGAGCCGGGGCTGGAGCAGGGGCTGGAGCTGGAGCTGGCGCTGGAGCAGTCCGGAGCCAGGTGCGGGGAGCAGCTGGGGAGAGTGAGGGGGACCCTGGGCAGTGGGCCCAGCGCAGGGAGACGCCCCCAGTCAAGAGGCTCTGCAGGCCAGACTCGGAGGGGGATCGTAACCCCGACCGGGCAGGGGCGACGCTGGGAAGAAGGGTCCTGCCACCTAGAGCCTGAGAGCGTGTGGCCACCGCCAGAGCAAGTGTCCGACCCGCAGCGTCTCTGCAGCACAGCCAGGGCCTGAGAAGGAGCCTGGGACCTACAAGGAACAGACTGTGACCTGCCCTGACGTGCCAGAGACACTGTGTGTGATGTTCCCGGCCACAGAGCGGTGTGACGTGTTTCCTTTAACCTTTCCCATTTTCCCTTATTCTTTTTTAAAATTAATTGTTAATTAAACAACTTGTATTTGCTTTAAATTGTATGAAATGATCAGTGGGTCAGGGAGGTGCCCAGTGCAGAGAGAGTACCCCGGAGTGGGGACACCCTACCCCTGTCCTGGCTGACCACAGCAGGGCTGGGGGTTGAGCCCCCCAGGAATCCTGGGCCCAGCCTTGTTGGGGTTACGAGGACTCTGCCAGACAGGAGAGAGGAAGGGGAGCCCTCAAGGGCAGGGACGAGGCGGGCGGGGACACAGCAGGGGGGACGAGGCGGGCGGGGCGAAGCAGGGGGGACGAGGCGGGTGGGCCGCCGGGCGAAGCAGGGGGGCCGAGGCGGGCGGGGCGAAGCAGGGGGGCCGAGGCAAGCGGGCGGGGACAAAGCAGGGGGGACGAGGCAAGCGGGCGGGGACGAAGCAGGGGGGATGAGGTGAGCGGGCGGGGACGAAGC
The DNA here is from genome assembly GCA_032172135.1 of Glyptemys insculpta. Lineage (NCBI taxonomy): Eukaryota > Metazoa > Chordata > Testudines > Emydidae > Glyptemys > Glyptemys insculpta. The sequence goes on along the minus strand of JAVMKA010000013.1, from coordinate 68,090,507 downwards.
AGGGGGGACGAGGCGAGCGGGGACGAAGCAGGGGGGACGAGGCAGGCGGGACGAAGCAGGGGGGACGAGGCGGGCGGGGACGAGGTGGGGGCACATGGGGCTGCTCCAGGAGGCCGTGTGGGGAGGATCGGGGGCTGCGAGGGAGGAGGCTCTCACCAGCCCTCACTACTTACGCTGAACTTCGACCGATTCCCTCGCAGAGAGGCTCAGATACCCCCAGCCGGGGCCGGAGACCCAGACCCCGCACGCGTAGCTCCCTCCGTCAGAGACAGCTGCCTTGTCAACACGTAAATCCTGCCCGGCTTCTGGCAGCCACACGTCCCCGAGGGACCAGACGTACCCGGCGAGAGGCCGCAGGGCAGCAGCCTGGCAGCGCAGGGTAAAACCGTCGCCTTCCCTTAGCGCTGCCTTCCCTGCCGGCCACGAAACCTCGACCCTGGGCGCGTTGGGGGTAACTGAGGGCGAGAGTCGGTGAGAGTTCGTCAGCGGGGCCCCGGGACTGAACGAAGGGGCAGGTCCCTCCCTGTCCAGTCCCACGGGGCAAGAATATTTGCTAGAGCCAAATGAGAGGTTTTTTTCAGACAATAAAACCCAGGAGTCCTGACTCCCACCCTTCCTGCATTCACCCACTAGACCCCACTGCCCTCCCCGTCTTAGCGACAAAACCCAGGAGTCCTGATCACCAGCCCCGCCCCCACTCTAACCATATCCCTGCTCCCCTCCCCGTGTCAGGGAAAGAACCCAGGCGTCCTGGCTCCCACCCCCCCTGCTCTACCCATGCCATGTCTAGCAGCAGAGCTCACCTGTCCCCAGGGGCTGGGATTGGTCAGAGTCACACTCATCCCTGTATCCATCCACCTGGCATCTCAGCGCCGCGCCGGGGTCCAGCTGGGATGGGGATATTCGTAGCTGGGTCACCCCAGCCCCGCCCGGGGTTTGCCCTGGGCTCCGCCGCGCGCCATCTCGGTCGTACCAGGAGGGGCGATGGGGGCAGGCGGCCCCCACGGAGCAGGTGAGGGAGGGTCCCGGTTCCCTTTGGCGCCCCAGGGAGGGCTGGCACTGATCGTCTGTGAGGAGAGAAGGGGTCAGGTACCATTGATCCCTGCTGGGGCCCTGGGGTTGGCAGTGCTCCCAGGGGCCACGGCCTGGCTGCAGAGTGGGGAGCAGCCCCCAGGGGGCTGGCATGGCCCAGCCTGGGGGCTCGGCTGGCCGGGGCAATGGGGGAGAGCAGCAAACATTGGCCTGAGACACGGGGAGCGCTGGGTCTGCCCGGGGGGCGCAGCTGCCAGTGGGGGGCACCACACATCGGGCCTCAGACCAGAGCCCTAAGCGGGGCTGGTTTTAATTCTGTCCAAGGGCCCGGCTTTGTTTTTTGCATTTTCATCCCCCTTCCAACCACAAAAACCTTCGATCCCGCAAACCCCGCAAGAGAGACAGATTCCCCCATGCTGCTAAAAAACAACCAACAGCCAGACACCGGTGGGTGAAGATACGATCGATACCAACGGAATTCAGAGACAACTGTTCCCACGAAAAGAATCAAACAAATCTGGCTTGAACCAGGTACAAACACTCTGTAGCTCCTGGTATCACAGAAGGCGGCTCTGACCTGACTTGGGCCGGGGCATTACCCCAGATTTGGAGCGAGGGAGATAAACATGCAGAGGAAAGAGAAGCTCACACAAAATATTTAGCAATTTCCTCAATAGGCGACTCTTGGTACATTTATGAGATTTAGTGTTTTTCCCGCAAATTACCTCAGCCTGTTTTTTTGCCGACGCGAACCCATGCACAACAAAGCACATTTTACCCACTCCCGCTGTTTGGGGGGGGGGGGTCCTACAGGGTCCCAGACCCACTATTGGGCTCCACCTGAGAGCCCCTCGTCCCTGCTGCATTACGCTGGCTGAAGGGTCAGTCTCAGCGGCTCTTCAGGGTTAGACAGAATGATGGGGACTCAGATCTGACAACACAGCCTAGGAGTTCTGACCCACAAGTCCCCCCTGCTGTAACCGCTACACCCCACTTCCCCTAGAGCCAGGGAGAGAACCCAGGAGTCAGGCTCCCAGCCCCCCCCTGCTCTAACCCACCAGCCCCCACTCCCCTCCCAGAGCCGGGGAGAGAACCCAGGAGTCCTGGCTCCCCGCCCACCCTGCTCTAACCCACCAGCCCCCACTCCCGTCCCAGAGCCGGGGAGAGAACCCAGGATTCCTGGCTCCCAGCCCCCCCCGCTCTAACCCACCAGCCCCCACTCCCCTCCCAGAGCCGGGGAGAGAACCCAGGAGTCCTGGCTCCCCGCCCACCCTGCTCTAACCCACCAGCCCCCACTCCCGTCCCAGAGCCGGGGAGAGAACCCAGGATTCCTGGCTCCCAGCCCCCCCCTGCTCTAACCCACCAGCCCCCACTCCCCTCCCAGAGCCGGGGAGAGAACCCAGGAGTCCTGGCTCCCCGCCCACCCTGCTCTAACCCACCAGCCCCCACTCCCCTCCCAGAGCCGGGGAGAGAACCCAGGCGTCCTGGCTCCCAGCCCCCCCCTGCTCTAACCCACCAGCCCCCACTCCCGTCCCAGAGCCGGGGAGAGAACCCAGGAGTCCTGGCTCCCAGCTCTAACCACTTGGATTTCAGAGCAAGGCAGAGATGGTTTATGTGGGTGTGTGACGAGCCCTGCCCTGTGTGTGCGCACGCGCGTGTGGCGAGAGTGAGCGGCCCGGGGGTGCTGGACGGAAGTTGGTTACCGGAGACATTGAGCCGCTGTCCTGGCTGACCCGTCCATGCGTCACTGCTGCCGTCGCGCACGGCTTCGAACCGGAAGCGGTAGGTGCCCTGATCGCTGGGGCGCAGCCCCGCCACCCGCAGGGAGCAGTTGTGCAGCAGGTCCCCCAGATAGCGGGCGCGCCCCTTGAAGGCAGCGTGGACACGAGCCTCGTCCGAGTGATACACGGTTTGATCCCAGTCCCGTGTCCAGCTCACGGCACTGACCGTCCACCCTGCGGGGTAGGTGAAGGAGCAGGGGATGGTCACGCAGGCGCCGTCCCCTCTAGCCAGGGGCCCTGGAGCGAGTGTCACATCCCACTTCTGGGCGTAGGCACCTGCAGGGGACAGGAATCGGGGATCAGACCGGCGCCCGGCCCCAGCGAGTTGGGGAACCCGCCCCGCAGGCTGGGCTGCCGCACAGATCCCGCCGGGAGAGGCCAGCGTCAGCTCAGCCCCCAAACCAGGGGCTTTAAACACAATCGGGGATGTTGTGTTGTGGGGCTGTCTGAGCCCCCCCTCTCCTGGCCTGGGGGTGACAGTGAGCCCGGGCAGCGCTCCCCTGTGAATCGGGGAAGGGGAGTTTGGAGATGCTCCCCCCCAACATCATCCCATTGCCTGCAATTAATCACCCCAGCCCCCGAATCACTCCTGTCCCCCCGAGTTCTCCCATCAGTCCAGGCCGACCCCCTCCCCCACATCTGCCCAGCCCCCCTTCAGTCTACTCTGTCCTCTGCATCCCACTTCAGTCCCCCTAAATCTCTGCTCAGTTCACCTGCTGCGGCCACCCCCTTCAGTCCAGTCTCCCTCAGTATCTCGCTCACTTCAGCCCCCCATATCACCCCTCAGTGCACCCCTCATCCCCCCCATAGCTGGGTGTCCAGCCCTTGGGCCAGAGGCCCTGACTGCAGGAGGAGCCCCACTGCTGAGGGGTCAGGTTACGGTTGCCAACTTTGGTTGGACAAATTCCTGGAGGTTTCATAACATGACAATTTGTAATTAAAGATTAAGCTTTCAATCCTGGAGGGTTGGCAACCAGAGTTCAGGCACTTCCCGTGCACAAGTAGCCGGGTGCGGACGTGGGCAGGGGTAGCCGGGCTGGATCTGGGCGGACGGGCAGGGCAGGGAGCAGAGCTCTCCAGGCCGGCCCAGGAGACGTCCCGACTCGCCGGGGCAGTGAGACGCCCAAAGGCAGGGCGTGGCGCAGGGAAGGGGAGGGGGGAGGCACGGGGTACGAGGCGGGCGAGGCAAATCAGGGGGGACGAGGCAGGCGGGGACGAAGCAGGGGGGACGAGTTGGGTGGGGTGAAGCAGGGGGGACGAGGTGGGAGGGGACGAAGCAGGGGGGACGAGGTGGACGGGGACCAGGCGGGTGGGGGCGAAGCAGTGGGGACGAGGTGGGCGGGAACGAAGCAGGGGTGGCGAGGCGGGTGGAGCGAAGCAGGGGGGACGAGGCGGGCGGGACGAAGCAGGGGAGGGCGGGCGGGCGGGGGCGAAGCAGGGGGGACGAGGTGGGTGGGGACGAAGCAGGGGGGACGAGGCGGGCGGGGACGAGGCGGGAGGGGGCGAAGCAGGGGGGACGAGGCGGGCGGGGACGAGGCGGGAGGGTCGAAGCAGGGGGGACGAGGCGGGCGGGGACGAGGTGGGGGCACACGGGGCTGCTCCAGGAGGCCGTGTGGGGAGGATCGGGGGCTGCGAGGGAGGAGGCTCTCACCAGCCCTCACTACTTACGCTGAACTTCGACCGATTCCCTCGCAGAGAGGCTCAGATACCCCCAGCCGGGGCCGGAGACCCAGACCCCGCACGCGTAGCTCCCTCCGTCAGAGACGGCTGCCTTGTCAACACGTAAATCCTGCCGGGCTTCTGGCAGCCACACGTCCCCGAGGGACCAGACGTACCCGGCGAGAGGCCGCAGGGCAGCAGCCTGGCAGCGCAGGGTAAAACCGTCGCCTTCCCTTAGCGCTGCCTTCCCTGCCGGCCACGAAACCTCGACCCTGGGTACGTTGGGGGCGACTGAGGGCGAGAGTTGGTGAGAGTTCGTCAGTGGGGCCCCAGGACTGAACGAAGGGGCAGGTCCCTCCCTGTCCAGTCCCACGGGGCAAGAATATTTGCTAGAGCCAAATGAGAGGTTTTTTTCAGACAATAAAACCCAGGAGTCCTGACTCCCACCCTTCCTGCAATCACCCACTAGACCCCACTGCCCTCCCCATGTCAGCGACAAAACCCAGGAGTCCTGATCACCAGCCCCGCCCCCACTCCAACCATATCCCTGCTCCAGTCCCTGTGTCAGGGAGAGAACCCAGGCGTCCTGGCTCCCAGCCCCCCCGGCTCTCCCCATGCCATGTCTAGCAGCAGAGCTCACCTGTCCCCAGGGGCTGGGATTGGTCAGAGTCACACTCATCCCTGTATCCATCCACCTGGCATCTCAGCGCCGCGCCGGGGGCCAGCTGGGACGGGGATATTCGCAGCTCGGTCACCCCAGCCCCGTCCGGGGTTTGCTCTGGGCTCCGCCGCGCGCCATCTCGGTCGTACCAGGAGGGGCGATGGGGGCAGGCGGCCCCCACGGAGCAGGTGAGGGAGGGTCCCGGTTGTATTTGGCGCCCCAGGGAGGGCTGGCACCGATCGTCTGTGAGGAGACGAGGGGTCAGGGACCATTGATCGCTGCTGGGGCCCTGGGGCTGGCAGCGCTCCCAGGGGCCGCGGCCTGGCTGCAGAGCGGGGAGCAGCCCCCAGGGGGCGGGCGCGGCCCAGCCTGGGGGCTCGGCTGGCCGGGGCAATGAGGGCTCGTGGCAATGGGGGAGAGCAGCAAACGGCCTGAGACACGGGGAGCGCTGGGTCTGCCCGGGGGGCGCAGCTGCCAGTGGGGGGCACCACACATCGGGCCTCAGACCAGAACCCTAAGCAGGACTGTTTTTAATTCTGTCCAAGTGCCCGGCTTTGTTTTTTGCATTTTCATCCCCCTTCCAACCACAAAAACCTTCGATCCCGCAAACCCCGCAAGAGAGACAGATTCCCCCATGCTGCTAAAAACCAGCCAACAGCCAGACCCCGGTGGGTGAAGATACGATCGATACCAACGGAATTCAGAGACAACTGTTCCCACGAAACGAATCAAACAAATCTGGCTTGAACCAGGTACAAACACTCTTTAGCTCCTGGTTTCACAGAACGCGTCTCTGAGCTGACTTGGGCCGGGGCATTACCCCAGATTTGGAGCGAGGGAGATAAACATGCAGAGGAAAGAGAAGCTCACACAAAATATTTAGCAATTTCCTCAATAGGCGACTCTTGGTACATTTATGAGATTTAGTGTTTTTCCCGCATATTACCTCAGCCTGTTTTTTTGCCGCCCCGAAACCATGCACAACAAAGTATATTTTACCCCCTTCCGCTGTTCTGGGGGGGGGGGGTGGTCCTGCAGGGTCCCAGACCCACTATAGGGCTCCACCTGAGAGCCCCTCACGCCTGCTGCATTACGCTGGCTGAAGGGTCAGTCTCAGCGGCTCTTCAGGGTTAGACAGAATGATGGGGACTCAGATCTGACAACACAGCCTAGGAGTTCCGACCCACAAGTCCCCCCTGCTCTAACCGCTACACCCCACTTCCCCTAGAGCCGGGGAGAGAACCCAGGAGTCCTGGCTCCCAGCCCTCCTGCTCTAACCCACCAGCCCCCACTCCCCTCCCAGAGCCGGGGAGAGAACCCAGGAGTCCTGGCTCCCAGCCCCCCAGGCTCTAACCCACCAGCCCCAACTCCCCTCCCAGAGCCGGGGAGAGAACCCAGGAGTCCTGGCTCCCAGCTCTAACCTCTTGGATTTCAGAGCAAGGCAGAGATGGTTTGTGTGGGTGTGTGACGAGCCCTGCCCTGTGTGTGCACACGCGCGTGTGGCGAGAGTGAGCGACCCAGGGGTGCTGGACGGAAGTTGGTTACCGGAGACATTGAGCCGCTGTCCTGGCTGACCCGTCCATCCGTCACTGCTGCCGTCGCGCACGGCTTCGAACCGGAAGCGGTAGGTGCCCTGATCGCTGGGGCGCAGCCCCGCCACCCGCAGGGAGCAGTTGTGCAGCAGGTCCCCCAGATAGCGGGCGCGCCCCTTGAAGGCAGCGTGGACACGAGCCTCGTCCGAGTGATACACGGTTTGATCCCAGTCCCGTGTCCAGCTCACGGCACTGACCGTCCACCCTGCGGGGTAGGTGAAGGAGCAGGGGATGGTCACGCAGGCGCCGGCCCATCCAGCCAGGGGCCCTGGAGCGAATGTCACATCCCACTTCTGGGCGTAGGCGCCTGCTGGGAACAGGAATCGGGGATCAGACCGGCGCCCGGCCCCAGCGACTTGGGGAACCCGCCCCGCAGGCTGGGCTGCCGCACAGATCCCGCCGGGAGAGGCCAGCGTCAGCTCAGCCCCCAAACCAGGGGCTTTAAACACAATTGGGGATGTTGTGTTGTGGGGCTGTCTGATCCCCCCCTCTCCTGGCCTGGGGGTGACAGTGAGCCCGGGCAGCGCTCCCCTGTGAATCGGGGAAGGGGAGTTTGGAGATGCTCCCCCCCCAACATCATCCCATTGCCTGCAATTAATCACCCCAGCCCCCAAATCACTCCTGTCCCCCCGAGTTCTCCCATCAGTCCAGGCCGACCCCCTCCCCCACATCTGCCCAGCCCCCCTTCAGTCTACTCTGTCCTCTGCATCCCACTTCAGTCCCCCTAAATCTCTGCTCAGTTCACCTGCTGCGGCCACCCCCTTCAGTCCAGTCTCCCTCAGTATCTCGCTCACTTCAGCCCCCCATATCACCCCTCAGTGCACCCCTCATCCCCCCCATAGCTGGGTGTCCAGCCCTTGGGCCAGAGGCCCTGACTGCAGGAGGAGCCCCACTGCTGAGGGATCAGGTTACGGTTGCCAACTTTGGTTGGACAAATTCCTGGAGGTTTCATAACATGACAATTTGTAATTAAAGATTAATCTTTCAATCCTGGTGGGTTGGCAACCAGAGTTCAGGCACTTCCCGTGCACAAGTAGCCGGGTGCGGACGTGGGCAGCGGTAGCCGGGACGGACCTGGGCGGACGGGCAGGGCAGGGAGCAGAGCTCTCCAGGCCGGCCCAGGAGACCCCCCGACTCGCCGGGGCAGCGAGATGCCCGGAGGCAGGACGTGGCGCAGGGAAAACGGCAGCCCGGGGGACGAGAGCGGCTGAGCCCAGGGTGACTGGGGCTAGACCAGTCTGACTCTGCCCTGAGGACCAGGCGTGTTCTCCACCGGGGCGAAACCAGCAGCGAGGACCCGGCTGCTCGGGGTCAGGTTCAAGGCCAGACGCCCCCTAGGCTTGACCTGGAGCCGCTGGCACGAGTGGCTGGGACTTCCCTGCGATGAACCCGGTTCCGAGCCCCCTCCTGGCAGTGTAGACGCACTCCCAGGGCTGGGAAACGGTCCCCACCGGTCCCTGGGCGGCAGCGCGTCGCATCGGTGGGAATTACTCACCGCTCAGAAGGCAAAAGGCCGGGACCAGCATCAAGGCCATCTCCGTTCAGGGCAGAGCGCTCAGCCAGCCTGGGAGGGGAAAGGGGCCGGGAATGAGTCACCTGCAGCATTTCTGGGTGACAGCTCGTCTGTGCCGGGCGATGGCGTCCGGCCGCGGGATCGGCTGCGTGACCAGGTATTTTACACCTAGAGCCCTTCGTAAAAGAATTTCCTAACCAGAAGGGAGTAAAGTTCGGAGATTGGCCCGACAGAGCAAGGACTGGTGGCATTTCTATCCCCGTGTGCCTAGCGGGCCGTGTGTGCAGGGCTCACGGCCTCAGGGGTGAAATGCAGCCACCTCTGGGGAGAGACGCGCAGCTGTTTGGCAGCTCACAGCAACGCAGAGGGCAGTTTCAGGGCAGGAGCGGAGGACGGTTCCTATGTGGAGGTGACATGTGCAGGGAGAATCAGGGAGGGGGAAGGGAACAAACCATTTTGGGGTGCGGCAGGAACCCCAGGGAGACATCCTGACCTCTTGGGAGAGAGCCAGGTGGGGAAAGGTTATCACAGGCACAAGGGGGCAGGGTCTCAGCTGGGAACAGCAAAGCCCCAGAAGCAGAGATTAGCCCTGACTGCGAGGGGAGAGACCCCTACAGAGCCCCCCTCCTTCCAGCACAGCCCCCCCCTAGCGCCACCCTGGGGCATTGGGGCCAGCACTGACTGCGAGGGGAGAGCGCCCCCTGCTGAGCCCTCCTGGCCCATCCTGCAGCTCCGCCCCCCCAGCGCTTCCTCTCCGATAGCTGGATTGTTTATCGGGGGCCCGTCTCTGTGTGTCTCTGTGACCACGGCCTGGGCAGAGCCAGTGTCTGATGTTACCTGACCGCTCTGAGAACGTTCGCTCTGGGTAATGGGGCAACTGGCCAGCAAGGGTCTGAGCACCCGGGTGTGGCTGAAAATAAATTTCCCTTTGCAGAGCTGAGATAGAACCCAGGAGTCCGGGCTCCCAGCCCCCAATTCTACCCCAAACACCAGGCTCCGTCTCTGAACAGTTGATCAGTCTAGCGTGGTCTCCCCCATATGATCTCAGACACCTTCGCAGCCTGTCCAGTTGTTGATCTTTTCAACCAGCAGTGAAATGCAGCTTGCTCTGGGGTCGGGCACGGCAGCTGTTTAACAGCGCAGGGTAATGTGGCCCTGCCGTGTTCAGTCCCCAGATCTTGCACCGTGAGCTCGTCGGGCAGAGACTGGCTCTCACGCCGGGTTTGGGGAGCCCCCAGTGTATTTTCAATGCTACCCCCAGTTACGGTGTGACAGTGTGGCCCAGTGGCTAGAGCACAGCAGTGGGACACAGAGCCCTGAGATCTGTCATGGACCCACCATACAACAGCGGGTCAGTCACTGCTCCTCCCTGTGCCTCAGTTTTCTCTCCCACCTATTGTCTATTTTAAGTGTAATTTCTTTGTGGCAGGGACTGTCGCTGGCTGTGTCTGGGCAGCACCTTGCACAATAGGGCCCTGATCTCAGCTGCGGGCCCTCCCATGAGAAACTCTCACCGTTTAATCTCCTTTCAGTCATTTAGAGATGCGAAGAATCATTCTCCCCAACTTTGGCTTTATGCCCCAAAACAAGGAACAGCGGCTCTTACCTGGGCCCTGGGCCTGGGTTAGCAGCTGGGACTCTGGTCTGATCCCACCGCTGACACTAACGGGAGAGCAGGGAGGTTGGGGGCAGGTAATGAGGAATCATATTCATCTACATCTGTGGCAATAGCCCCAGGCACTGTGAGTGGCTGGTGGCTCAGGAGAGGAAAGGGAAGCGTGATAGTGTGTTCCTGGGCTTTAAAGGCAACGTACTTCCTGGTTTGGTAGCAATAAGGTCTAGTGGTTACAGTGACTGGGAATCAGGACTTCTGGTTTTTATCCCCAGCTGGGGGAGGGGCGTGGGGTCTAGTGGTTAGAGCAGGGGGCTGAGAGTCAGGACTTGGGGGTTCTGGCTCCAAGCACCATTCCTCCCATGGGAGCCTTTCACTTTGTTGTCCGGCTGCAGCGGAGAAACTTCCCCTTTCTCTGGAAATTGCGAAAGCTCAGCCCCAGTGCTGGTTACAATGGGGGGGGGGGTGTGTGTGGTGGTGCCTGTTCCTTTTAACCCCGTCCAGCCCCAGAGACTCCCCACCCACAGGCCAAATGGGGCTGCTGGGTCAGAGTTTGAAGGACCACGACCCCCGTGCTCTGAGAGACTCTGGTGAAGGGATGAGGCTTGGTCCTGTTCTGGCGCTGGCCAGCTGGGATCTCAAAGCATCTGAGGATCCGCTGAGCCCTTGGAGTGAGAGGAGGGTCCCCATCCCCCATGGGCAAAGGGGCAGAACCAAGAATAGAACCCAGGAGTCCTGACTCCCAGCCCCACTGCTCCAACCCCTCTCCCACCCCATAGCTGGGGATAGAACCCAGGAGTCCTGACTCCCACCCACTGTGACGGGTTCCCTGGGGTGCAACCTGGAACTGAGGTATGGCTGCGCCCTTTGGCTTACCAACCTGGGCTCCCTCTCACACTGTGATGCTGTGACAAGCTACAAACCTCAGGGTTCTGCCCCACCCATCCCAGGAAAGGAGCAGTGGAGAGGTCCTCCAAGCAGACTAGAGTGGCTGCAGGGGAAGCAGCCAATCAGGGCCCAGGAGGGCCCTATAAAAGAAGCTGCAGACCAGCGCAGTAGTTAGTGTCTGTATGGAGCAGGAGAAGAAGGGGCTGCAGGGCTGGAAGAGCAGCAGGACGATGGGCAGCTAAGTCTGCTGGAAGGGACCAGGGGCGCGAGAGGCTAGGACCGGAGCGATATCTCACAGGAGTGCTGGGGGAGGATCTGACTCTGGGACGTGCTGGCCAAGCACACAAGCTTGAGGCCGATACAGTTTTCTGGCACTGGTTTTGAGCAGGGGACACTGATTAGTTACTTCAATGGAATTGTAAAAACATGCGGCGATTGGACAAGCCGGGTGGAGTTTATTGACCTGCAGGATCGATGGAGCACGTCGATTCGCATTCGGAACATTCAATTAAGAGATACAGGAACGTACCCGGGAACTTGGTCTATAACCCCAGGTATCAGTAACTGCATCTACCATGTGCCGGTATGTGAGGACGCCTGCCCGACAACAGCCCCAACTTCGCCTCCTTCACTCTTCCACATACCGACGTTACCCCAAGGAGGGCGTGTCCCACTGCACAACCAGGGCCTACCCAGGAATTTTCCTACACGCCCCTGCAGAGTATATGGTAGAGCAGGGGTCAGCAACCTATGGCACGCGTGCCACAGGCAGCATGCGAGATGATTTTGAGTGGCACTCACACTGCCCGGGTCCCGGCCACCGGTCCCGGGGGCTCTGCTGCCATCCTGGGGTCCTATTGCCGGCCCCCTGCCACCCGGGGTCCCATCCGCCGGCCCCACTCAGCCCGCTGCTGGTCCCGGCCACCGGTCCCGGGGACTCTGCTGCCGGCCTGGGGTCCTACTGCCGGCCCCCTGCCCCCAGGATCCCATCCGCCGGCCCCGCTCAGCCCGCTGCCAGCCCAGGGTCCTACTACCGACCCCCGGCCACTGGTCCTGGGGGCTCTGTTGCCATCCTGGGGTCCCGGCCACTGACCTGGGACTCTGCAGCCGCCCCCAGCTGTGGCTCACTGGGGTGCAGACAGGGGCAAGAGGGGGCACAGCTCAGCACCCCCACCTTAAAAGTCGTTCCAGCGCCACTGTACTGGGATATTTTTAAGTCCTGATTTGCTACTTACATCACTGTCACGTCACGTGGAACAGCGCATTGCGTTGGACGTTGTGCGTGCCGTCAGTCACGATTTTTTCCCCCACTGTAAGTTGAGGGGTACATTTGACAAAATGTCAGCTCGTAAAAAAGCAAAGTTAAATGTCCATTCATTTCAGCCTTCTTGGACAGACACATTTGGATTTATTCCAAAGAAGGACCGAGCTGTTTGTGCTTTCGGTTGTGAAAGTGTTGTTTGTCGCACATCAAGTGTTTGACGACATTTTCAAATGAAGCACGAGAAAAACCTTTCTTGATGAAGCAGACAAGATTGAATAGATCAAAAAGGCAGTAGCAGGATATGAGAAGCAAAGCAGTGCTTTTAAATGCTTAAGTGTAAGTGAAAATCAAGCCACAGAAGGAAGTGACAAGATTGTACAGTGCATTGCAAAAAAACGGAAAGCCGTTGGGGAATATATAAAAGAAGTTTTTCTCAGCAGTTCAGAGGTTTTGTTCAATGATTTGCCAAATAAAGATGCGTATCTAGAATAAAAGAACTGCCTGTCTCTGAGAGACGCGTAAGTGAAATGGCAGAAAACGTTAACGAAAAGCAGACGACTGCATTAAAAGCCTGTGACGTTATTGACATAAACTGGGACCATATAGATCATTGTTGCAACCAACGTCCTGTAGTGGCACCCAAATCTTGTATAAAGGGGGTCAAATGGGGTGTCTAAGACAAGGTTATGGTTTACTGGTTATGATTATGCTGTCTATATGTGTGTATCAGTTTTGTAGTTGAAGATATGAATATTGGCTCTATACTGTCTGTATGGCAAATTTATGCTATGCTTCTGGGTGACATCCCAGACAAGCTGGGATTAGCTCTGCCTAGCCTGCTTGATGGCCCATTAAGGACCATCAGCTATACAATGGACCCATTGAGAGAAGGCCAATATGCCTTCAGACTCAGCAAAGTATGCAGGGACTGGCCCATGTGACTCCAGGCTCCATTTTGCTGTAATTTTCCACAGTGAGAACAAAGAGGTGTTCTTACACCTGGAAAAGACGATATAAGGCTGATGCCTCATCTCCATTGGGTCTTCAATCCTGCTTCATACCTCTGGAGGAACTTTGCTACAAGCTGAAGCTTTGAACAAAGGACTGAGGACCCATCCCAGCGGGGGATGTATTCCAGAGACTTGATTTGAACCTGCAGTTTATTCTATCGCTGCTGCAAGCCTGAACCAAGAACTTTGCCATTACTGTATGTAATTGATTCCATTTAACCAATTCTAACTCTCATCTCTATCTTTTTCCTTTTATGAATAAACCTTTAGATTTTAGATTCTAAAGGATTGGCAACAGCGTGATTTGTGGGTAAGATCTGATTTGTATATTGACCTGGGTCTGGGGCTTGGACCTTTGGGATCAGGAGAACCTTTTTCTTTTACTGGGGTATTGGTTTTCATAACCATTTGTCCCCATAACGAGTGGCACTGGTGGTAATACTGGGAAACTGGAGCGTCTAAGGAGATTGCTTGTGAGACTTGTGGTTAGCCAGTGGGGTGAGACCGAAGTCCTCCTAGTCTGGCTGGTTTGGTTTGCCTTAGAGGTGGAAAAAACCCCAGCCTTGGGCTGTAACTGCCCTGTTTGAGCAATTTGTCCTGAGTTGGCACTCTCAGTTGGGTTCCACCAGAACCGCATTGTCACAAAGACACAGCAGTGTTTAGCGTTGCAGTTGATGAGAGCGTGGATATAAACGACGTTCCACGTTTGGCAGTTGCTGCAAGATATTGTGCTTCCGATGAAATCCAAGAAGAACTTTGTTGCCTAAAACCCCTGCATGGCACAACAAAGGGGGAAGATATAGCGGAAACTTTTGTAAACCATTTTGAAGAACGAGGAGTTGACATCAGAAAAATATTTTCTCTGACAACAGATGGTGCTCCTGCCATGGTCGGAAAACAGAAGGGATTTGTAAAGTTACTTGAAGATCAAATTGGCTGCCCGACAGTCAAATGTCACTGTTTCATCCATCAAGAAAACCTGTGTGCTAAAATTTCTAATTCAGAGCTTAATAATGTGATGAATACAGTGGTGCAAATTGTGAATGTCCTTGTTGCTCGATCTGCTTTGACTCACAATTTCAAGCACTGCTAGAAGAGATGGACAATGCTTATAATGACATTCCACTTCACAGCAACATTCGGGGGCTAAGTCGTGGCAAGGTTTTGGCGCGCTTTTGTAAACTGTTTTGATGCAATCAAGGCCTTTTTGTCGGAAAAAGGACAAAACTACCCTGAACTGGATGATGACAAATGAATGTGTAAGCACATGTTTCCAACTGACATCACCGCTCACCTAAACGAACTCAACCTACATCTCCAGGGTGCAGGGCAAATGGTTCTGGATCTTTATGAAGCCTGGAAGGCATTTGTTGTAAAACTAGCAGTGTTTTCTCGGGATATTCGAACTTCGACTTTCTGCTACTTCCAACACATAAAAGAGCTATTGACACGTTGCACTGTCAGCGTCGATGAGATTGGAATGTACATGCAAGAACTGGAATCAGAATTTTCTGACAGATTTCAAGTTTAAGCCTTGGGCCAAATCACTGGAAAAGTTCAACGAAAGCGACTTGGATTGGTCTGTATTTCAGTGGATGGGTGTTGAAGATTTCGAAATGCAGCTCATTCAGTTAAAAAGCTCCGAATTGTGGGCATCAAAGTTTGTGGATCTGCAGAGCGCACTTGAAGCTACCGAGAGAGATCATGGGGCCTCTATTCTGACCTGCTGGACGTCCCTGCCAGTGAAATGTAACTGTTTGAAGAAAATTGCGTTTGCAATGCTCTCAGCATTTGGATCCACATACCTGTGTGAACAGGTATTTTCACACCTGAAATCTGTCCTCTGTCCCTCTCGGAGCCGAGCCGGTTAACAACTGATCACTCAGAAGCCTGTATGCAGTTTAAAGTATCCAAATCCCTGCCAGACATTGGAAAACTCAGCAAGGGCAAAGATCACACTAAACTGATCAGATCTGCATTTTAATTGAATTTTAAATGAAGTTTCTTAAACACTTTAAAAACCTTATTTACTTTACATACCACACTAGTTTAGTTCTATATTATAGACTTATAGAAAGAGCCCTTCTAAAAACGTTAAAATGTATGACTGGCACGCGAAACCTTAAATCAGAGTGAATAAATGAAGACTTGGCACAGCACTTCTGAAAGGTTGCCGACCCCTGTGGTAGAGAATGTAGGATGGATCTACGTGCCACTAAAACTCGATTTTGCCAGTATGACCATGCCAAGGCAGTACCCCAGACACTATAAGGATTGGTTTAATTCGGAAGTGGAGATGCAATTACAATTCTGGGAGGGCTCCCAAATCGCCCTACAACATGATAGAGAAAGGAGGGATTTATTAGGAACAGTGTTGGTCTTGGCATGTTGTAATGGAGTCAGGACTCACCACCGCTGGTGCCTCCTGCCGGTTGTCTTGGGCATTAGCTCTTCACCAGCTCTGGAGCGCCCTCGGCGCGTGGTGTCTCGCCCGTTGTCTGCTCTGCTGCTTTGGGAACCGCGTTGCTCCCCGCTCGGTGGTGTCCGCTTCAGGACACTGCCCTCTGGCAGTGCCCACTACTCCACTCTCACCCCCTTCTGGCTGGGCGGGGGGGGGGTAACGACAGTCCGTCAGGTTGAACCTGCCTCAGTGGCCAACCGCCCCACTACACATGTCCATATGGAACTCTGCAGATATTGACAATCTTAATTTAAAGATAAACACCATTGTGACTGGAAAGGGCAAATAGGCAAAACAGTTAAACCAGGAGGAGGTATTGGCAGTTTATTACTGGACTAGCATGCAATCACTATTGCTAATATGCATTTGATTGCTCAAGGGTTTATTCACCTGAATGCTACCATTCAGTCCCTCATCGACAGCATACAAAATAATGATGTTTCATTGGCAGTTGCTTGCATAGCCTATGGCAATCGTGTAATCAAAATAGGACAGCAAAGTTTGTGGCGGTTGCAACTTCAGAATTGGCCATGGATATTAAACCCCGCAGCCATCTTAAAACAAATACAGCAACGAGGCATAAACCATATTATACCTGGCTTTCTACAATTTGCTCTATTGGATTGGGTTCCAAGATTGGAGCAGGACGGCAAAAGCGTCTCTCTCATGCTGGCAGTCCCTGTATGGTTGCAGGAGCCAGTTAAGGTATATTATGCAAATAGTGTGGGGACGCTTGTAAACAAGACGTTTGTCCGGCATTACCCCACCGAGCGCCTCGTAACTGAAACTGGCTTGGAAATTAATCAAGCTTGGTGTGTAAAACATAATGGCGGGTGGCTGTGTGAGTGCTAGGCCACAATTGATATTAACTACGCCAGCGAAGGGTGGGCCCGACTGGGACAAAAGGAACTGGTCAATGAGGCAGGACGAATTCAGGACGTGGTCTGTGCTACAGGTTATCATAATTTTTCCATAGCTGGCAACGGTTGCCCTACAAGTGATGCTGGATTCTGCGTACCTGTTACCAGCACCATCCAGATAGGAGCTCAGGCCTTCTGGCCAACGAGCAAAGGCAACGCTGTCACTGAAACGATCCTCCCACATGAGCGCTTACAAGACTTACTGATTGAACCGTTCCCCCCAGTGGAACACTTGCAGTTGGACGTACATGACTTGGTGGCGAGAGCCAAAGAATCCCTAATCCAACAGCAAGTGAATGAAATAGAAAGTGTACAAAGGGAGGTGGAAACACCCTGGTGAGCAATTCCAGAGGATGTGACTCTACATCCAGTGGTCCGAACCCTTGGTGTGATCCCAGTGGGAATCCAGGCCCTAAGCGTAGCTGTTCTCGGGGGCATGTGCTGTCACATGCTACGTCAAACCAGACAAGCCAAGCTACAGCGCGGAGTGAAGGGGGGGATGGAAATGCTGATCAGCGCCACTGTGGTGATGAATAATCATTTTAAGGAGTGAGGTGTTAAAGCACATGGTTAAGCCCCTTCATATGTCACATATAGTAATCGTTTCTTGTCCCCATAGTAATCAGAACCTATATCCACTTGTTCAGATATTCATATTGTCAATATCGTTTAGAGAGCCGTTTGATCTTAACGAAGCCCCTCGTGGGAGGTAACAAATACTGGTGAAGGCCGTCTCATGCCATCCTGTAAAGTGAATAATACGCAAGCACCTCAGTCAAGGTCCCAGGCTTAACATTCCCAAGCCCACCCTAAGGGACTAAAAACAATTGGAAAATAAAATCTGTCTGCCAGTCGTATGAGGGAATGTGCAGACTAAGGGACAAATGGGGCATGAGTGTATGGATGGTAAAATAAGGTAACCTACTGGCTTGTCTTCGGTCCATGTATTGGGCTTTTCCGGGACGATGGGTGAACATCCTCCCCATAAAAAGACAAAAAGTGGGGGGATGTGGTAAGATGAGGCCCTGAAACATAAACCCTTGTATCAGAGGCCCGGTATGAGACATGAGGCCTGAACTAAAGGAATGATCAAGACTTTGCTAACACAAAGCAAAGTGAAGCTGTGAGCCAGAGGCAGGCCCTGCTCACAGAATTGGCAAGAAGAAGGCTGATGTTGCTATTATACACTGTGACAAAGTCCCTCCTCTATCTTGGTGGGTCCTGCGCTTATTGGCGGATTTTCTTGCCGCAGAGATTCACCATGTGGGTTGGGGAACAGCCCAGAGACCTTCCCCTCTGGAAGAACCCACAGTCCAGGTCAATTGGGAGGTTTGGGGGGAACCTGGGCCCGCCCTCTACTCCGGGTTCCAGCCCAGGGCCCTGTGGACTGCAGCTGTCTATAGTGCCTCCTGTATCAGCTGCATGACAGCTACAACTCCCTGGGCTACTTCCCCATGGCCTCCTCCAAACACCTTCCTTATTCTCACCACAGGACCTTCCTCCTGGTGTCTGATAACGCTTGTGCTCCTCAGTCCTCCAGCAGCACACCCTCTCACTCTCAGCTCCTCACACTCGCGCACCACAAACCGAAGTGAGCTCCTTTTTAAAACCCAGGTGCCCTGATTAGTCTGCCTTAATTGATTCTAGCAGCTTCTTCTTAATTGGCTCCAGGTGTCCTAATTAGCCTGCCTGCCTTAACCGGTTCTAGCAGGTTCCTGATTACTCTAGTGCAGCCCCTGCTCTGGTCACTCAGGGAACAGAAAACTACTCATCCAGTGACCAGTATATTTGCCCTCTACCAGACTCCTGTACCCCACTGGTCTGGGTCTGTCACAACACATACCTGAAAGATACTAATCACTAGTAAGAGAAACGTGCCAGGATGGTCCGGGAACCCCCTGGCAGTGCCTTCCACACAGATAACAAGGAACAGGCTGATCCATTTTAACGACAGGGTCAAAAGGATCACTGCACCGCCCTCACTCCACCCCTTCCCCAACGTCCCCGCCCCCATTCCACCCCCTTCCAAGTCCCCGCCCCTTCTCCGCCTCCTCCACTGAGCACGCCGTGTCCCCACTCCTCCTCCTCCCTCCGGGAAAGTCCTAAGCGCCGCCAAACAGCTGTTAGGCAGCGGGGGGGAGGAGGGGCGGGAAACGCTGGGAGGGAAGGGGAGGAGCGGGAACGTGGTGTGCTTGGGAGGGGGGGAGGAGGCGAGGGGAGCGTGGCTGCCGATGGGTGCCGAGCACCTGTGAATTTTTCCCCGTGGGTGCTCCAGCCCCAGAGCACCCACGGAGTTGGGACCTATGCTCTGAGGAACCAGTTCCTGACCCAGCTGGGGCCGCGAGAGAGGCTGGGAGCAGCCGGGTGTCCCGGACACCCGTGTCCCCAACCAGCAGGGGGTCTCCGGGGGTTCCCTGTCGGTGGATCTGAGACAGATGGAATTGGAGCTGAGATCGAAGGAGTCAGAGGCCCATGAGAGACAGGGAAGGCACGAAGCAGAACAGCAGGAGAGACAGCGGCAGCAGGAACTGGTGATGGCGGAGCTGAGAGGCAGAGGGACCCGCCCAGGGGTGAGTGGGGATGGACCCCAGGGTGCCAATTCCACAGGGAACCTCGACCCTAAATTGCTGCCCCAGGTTAAGGACGGGGAGATGTAGATGCCTGTCTCACGGCCTTTGGGAAGGCTGGCAATTGGAACCAGGCTGGCCCTGCAGAAAGGCTCCGGTGTCTAGCTCCCTTGCTGGGTCCCAAGGCCATAGAGCTGTTTAGCCAGATGCGTGGGGTGGAGGACAGGCTCCCACTCCTGGCCCCAGCCTATATGTCTGCGTGGAGTCTCCTGGGCTCAGGCCCCTCAGACCCCCAGTGGGAGCGGAAGGTGGTGGTCAATGGGGAGACATGCCTGGGGTGGCGAGACCCTGGGACAGAGAGAAATGTTGTCGGGGCCCGGGTGGTGCAGCCGCAGATGCTGAGGGGCTGTGTGACCTGGGTGAAGGTCCCAGGGATGAAGGCCCTCGCCCTGCCTATGGCCCGGATCCCTGTGCAGACACAGAAGGGGTCGGGCTGGCTGGTCATTGGGGTTCTCCAAGATATCGGCTGTGAGGTCCTGTTGGGGGGTGACTGTGTCTCTTTGGAACAGGATCCAGGCCCTGCTCCGGTAACGGCCGAGGATTTGAATTTGAATCCAGGGAACCAAGTGGCTGAGACTGAAGCGGTCAGTGAAAATGAAAATGACCTGTCTGGCTGGGGGAGGAGCTGCTGGGTTCAGGATACCTGCCTGTCTGTAACTGCAGCGAGTCCGCCCGTGTGGAGCTCCTGGGGGAGCCTGCGGGCCCTGCACCCCAACTCCGCAGTCAGACGTGTCTCTCAGCCAGCGTAAAACCAAAGGTTTATTAGTCGACAGGATCACAGCGTAGGACAGAACTTGTTAGCACAGAACTCAGGCTCCGGTAAGGAACGAAGGCCCCCGGCCAGGTTCATTGTCAAACGAAGCACAGACTCTACCGGACACACTGTGCCCCCGACAATGGACCGGCTCAGTCCGGGGCGGGATTCTCCACTGCCCCCCAGGCCAGACCACGACGATGCTTCGGGGGTGCATGTCTATGCACAGGTACTGCAAGCCCCCTGAGTGCATTGCCTCCTCGCTCCTGGGACATGTGGGTTCGAACAAAACATAGAATCGTAGAATCTCAGGAGATCTCTAGTCCAACCCCTGCTCAAAGCAGGACCAATCCCCAGACAGATTTTTGCCTTGATCCCTAAGTGGCCCCCTCAAGGATTGAACTCACAACCCTGGGTTCAGCAAGCCAATGCTCAACCCCCTGAGCTATCCCTCCCCGCTGCACCACGTGATCCGCTCTGATGCGACTTCACCTCTGCGCCACCAGGGGGAGGAACAGGGCAAGGCGCATGCGCACTAGCAGGAGTCGCAAGCAGCAGCCGGGGCGCATGCGCCGCGATCGAGCGGGGACCAGGCGAAAGAGGCGCGAAGGAAGCACGCACGCGCGCCGCGTCTCGGGCTGGATCGGGCGCTGCGCACGCGCACAATCCCTCGCCGGGCAACGGCGCCTGCGCAGAGCGGCTCGGAGGACCGAGCGAACATAGAGCGGGCGGCGCAGAGCGGTTCCACTTCCGGGGGGCGCCAGAGTTTTGTTTCCGGGGGGCGGGCAGCGGTGGCGCCCGGCGGCGGAGCGCGGGGATGCCGGAGATCGGGATCCGCCATGTGGTGTCCGCGAGCAGCGCCGACCCGGTGCGGGGCAGACCATTCCCGAGGGGGGCGGGCTGGGAGAGACCATTCCCCGGGCGGGGCGGGAGACGCCGTTCCGGGGGGTCAGGTCTGGGTCGGCGAGACTACGACGGGAGGGGAGAGACCATTCCCTATGGGGGTGCGGGAGAACTGAGTGGGGGAGACCATTCCCTGCCGGGGGGCGGGACGGGAGAGACCATTCCCCATGGGGGTGCGGGAGAACTGAGTGGGGGAGACCATTCCCTGCGGGGGGGGGAACGGAAGAGACCATCCCCGGGGGTGTCCCGCCCCCATAACTATCTGCTCCGCCCCCCCCCCCCCCAGACTCACTGCGCCGAGAACCTGCTCAAGGCCGACACCTACCGCAAGTGGAAGGCGGCGCAGGCGGGCGAAAAGCAGCTGTCGGTCATTCTGCAGGTGAGACCCCCCCCCCCCCCGTGGAGCCAGGACTCCTGGGTTCTCTCCCTGGAGGGGGGGGGCAAGGGGGAGCCAGGACTCCTGGGTTCTCTCCCTGCAGGGGGGGGGGCAAGGGGGAGCCAGGACTCCTGGGTTCTCTCCCTGGAGGTGGGGGGGGGGCAAGGGGGCGACAGGACTCCTGGGTTCTCTCCCTGGAGGAGGGGGGGGCAAGGGGGAGCCAGGACTCCTGGGTTCTCTCCCTGGAGGTGGGGGGGGGCAAGGGGGAGACAGGACATCTGGGTTCTCTCCCTGGAGGAGGGGGGGGGCAAGGGGGAGACAGGACGTCTGGGTTCTCTCCCTGGAGGAGGGGGGGGGCAAGGGGGAGACAGGACGTCTGGGTTCTCTCCCTGGAGGGGGGGGCAAGGGGGAGACAGGACGTCTGGGTTCTCTCCCTGGAGGAGGGGGGGGGCAAGGGGGAGACAGGACGTCTGGGTTCTCTCCCTGGAGGGGGGGGCAAGGGGGAGACAGGACGTCTGGGTTCTCTCCCTGGAGGGGGGGGGCAAGGGGGCGACAGGACTCCTGGGTTCTCTCCCTGGCTTTGGGCGGGGAGGGGGTGTAGTGGTTAGAGCAGGAGGGGGACGGGGGGAGCCTGGACTCCTGGGTTCCCGGAGTGGGTTGGAAATGGGCCCTGGGTGGGCGCCGCATCCCCGGCCCCTGACTCTCCCCCCTTCCGCCCGCGGCAGTTCGAGAAGGAGGAGCGGATCCACAGCATCGATGTGGGCAACGAGGGCTCGGCCTTCGTGGAGGTGCTGGCCGGCAGCTCCGCCTCGCCCAGCGAGCAGGACTATGAGGTGAGGGGGAGGAAGCCGCGCGTGCTGGGCTTTGGGGAGCTCCCGGATCTCAGGTGGGGGGCAGAGGGGTGGCCCTGGTTCAGTGAGCCCTGTGGGGTGGGGCCTAGCCGAGCGACCCCAGGGGGCTTAGGACTGAGGCAGCGACAGGATTGGGGTGGGAGGGTGTCAGGGGTTTACGGAGGCTTCTCTAACCCCAGGCTTCCCCCCCCCCCCCCAGGTGCTGCTGGTCACCTCGTCCTTCATGTCGCCCTCGGAGAGCAAGGCTGGCACCAACCTCAACCGAGTCCGGATGTTCGGCCCGGACAAGCTGGTGAAGGCAGCAGCCGAGAAGAAATGGGACCGGGTGAAAATTGTCTGCACCCAGCCCTACACCAAGGTGGGACCCCTCCCGACCCTGGGACCCTGCTCCGCAGTGCAGCCTGGTCTGGGGACCCCTCGCATACTGGCCGGGCAGGGGTGGAAGGGATTACACGTGGGTGAGTGAAAGCGGGCAGTGCAGAACACTGGTGAGTGCGTGATCCGCTGGCAGTGCCCCCTGCTCAAGCCAGGTGGGTGCGACGTTCCCCGGGGTACAGCTGTGTCCTCTTGGTAAAGTCACCCCGAGCTGAGTGACAGGAATGTTCTCCTAGCCGCTCCTGAATGACACCCAGGGCAGCACCCGCAAATCCTTAGTCCCGGCCTTGTCCCCCAGAAATGTGCGTCTTGTACTGCTCAGCCCTCTCCTGGCCAGCACTAGCGCGTAGAAATCCCGTCAAAGGAAAGGTATTGGTCATCAGCCAAGGGGAGGGTCCCGAACGCTTCAGTCCAAACACACTGCTTTGGATGGAACCAGCAGAGACGTTTATTAACTGCAGAAAGCTCGATTCTCATTGATTTCAAGTGATAATTCAAGTGATAAGGCATAAAAGTCAGAATGGGTTGCAAGGAAAAAGAATAGAAGATAAACACGGAAGCGAATCCCTAATTTACCCAACTAAGTGAAGTGAAAAGCAAAAGGGATTTTTCTCACCAAAAGCTTGTAGTAGATTTCACAGGCTGGATTTCCTTTCAGCCTGGGACACCCCCCCCCCCCCCCCTTGGTTCAGTGTCCTTCCAGTGAATATATTGATGGCATGAGCAAAGAGGTGAGGTAGAAGCCACTGTTTTTCATTCCTTTACCCCTCTCTCCCTGACTATTACCCCTCACTTTGCGTACGTGACGCTTGAACCGTCTCTGGGGTGAAATGTACATTGCTTATTCATGCCTTCCCCCTGCCAGAGAATGGCTGCCTACGCATCTGATAGTTTCTTAACACCTGGTGGGGTATAGGTCTGTCCTTTGTTGTCTCTGAAAAGCTAGTCTGTGGGCGTTCCCCAGAATCATAACATATTTTAGTAACATCATATAGTAAAAGCCTATAGCTTTACACACAGTGTTGTTACACACATTTTAGCAGGACAATGATGTTCAGCGGATTATGAGTTTTCAAATGATATCTCACAAGGCAGACTTTGTACCAAATGTGTCATAACCTTATAAAAGTGGTGAACACGGGGTGCAGGGTGTCACAGTGGGGGGAGTGAGGTCTAATGGTTAGACCAGGGGAGGGGGTGCTGGGAGCCAGGACTCCTGGGTTCTCTCCCCAGCGCTGCCAATGGGTCACTTTCTTTCTGGCTGATCTCCCCATAGACCCTGGCGTATGGGCTGTCCTTTGTGAAGTTCCACTCGCCGCCCGAAAACAACGAAACCCAATCAAAATCTGCCTCCCCGGTGAGTAACAGCTTTGCCGGTGCCCCTCACTCCCGACCCGCAGCCCCTGCTAGCCCAGCCATGGGCTCCCCCTTTCCCCCCTCAGCTCTGCCAGTGCCCCTCACTCCTGACCCGCAGCCCCTGTTAGCCCAGCCCTGTGCATCTCTCTCCGTACAGAAGGTGACCAAGCTGGGCCAGTTTAAGGTGAAGGACGAGGACAGCAGTTCTGCCTCAATGAGGCCCGGGGCCCTGTTCTTCAGCCGAGCTAGCAAACCGCTTCTCACGCCGCCCAGAGGTACCACGAACCCGGGGGAGGGATCGGGATCTAGTGGGTTAGAACGGGATGGGGGCGGTCCAGGACTCCTGGGTTCTCTGCCCGGCTCTGGGAGGGGAGTGGGGTCTAGTGGTTAGAGCAGGGGGGGCTGGGCGCCAGGACTCCTGGGTTCTCTGCCTGGCTCTGGGAGGGGAGCGGGGTCTAGTGGTTAGAGCAGGGGGGGCTGGGAGCCAGGACTCCTGGGTTCTCTTCCCGGCTCTGGGAGGGGAGTGGGGTCTAGTGGTTAGAGCAGGGGGGCTGGGAGCCAGGACTCCTGGGTTCTCTCCCTGGCTCTGGGAGGGGAGCGGGGTCTAGTGGTTAGAGCAGGGGGCTGGGAGCCAGGGCTCCTGGGTTCTCTCCCCGGCTCTGGGAGGGGAGTGGGGTCTAGTGGTGAGTGCTGGGTGCCAGGACTCCTGGGTTCTCTCCCCGGCTCTGGGAGGGGAGTGGGGTCTAGTGGTGAGTGCTGGGCGCCAGGACTCCTGGGTTCTCTCCCTGGCTCTGGGAGGGGAGCGGGGTCTAGTGGTTAGAGCAGGGGGGCTGGGAGCCAGGACTCCTGGGTTCTCTGCCTGGCTCTGGGAGGGGAGCGGGGTCTAGTGGTTAGAGCAGGGGGGGCTGGGAGCCAGGACTCCTGGGTTCTCTGCCTGGCTCTGGGAGGGGAGCGGGGACTAGTGGTTAGAGCAGGGGGGGCTGGGAGCCAGGACTCCTGGGTTCTCTGCCCGGCTCTGGAAGGGGAGTGGGGTCTAGTGGTTAGAGCAGGGGGGCTGGGAGCCAGGACTCCTGGGTTCTCTGCCCGGCTCTGGGAGGGGAGTGGGGTCTAGTGGTGAGTCTGTCTAGGTTACCCAGAGATGCCGGTTTCCAGAGGCTGTCCCCTGCCCTCTGTGGTGCGTCCGGTTAGCTCTAGCTCCACGTGCTGCTGCTGCTGGGATTTGTGGCTGTGACGTCTCTTGTCCGCTCTCCCGTGCAGCCCCGCAGACGGAGGAACCGTCCCCCAGCTACGCCGTGGCCACCCTCCAGGCCAGCACACCCGGCGCCTCCTCCCCCTCCCCCTCCCCCACAGAGAAACCCGCCGCCAGGACCTCCCCCAGCCGCGCCGCGGCCTCCCCCAAGGTACGGTCCTCTCGGCCGGGCGCAGCCGCTCCCTCGCAGTGGCGGGGGCTGTCGGAATCCAGGGGCCAGTTCCGGTGGCAGAGGGGGTGGGGGCGGGTTAGTAAGAGCCACGAAAACAAGGAACGGCTTGAAAATCCCGCTGCAGAGCAAGTGACGCCTGGCGCTCGACCCGTTCGGTTTAACCCAGGGACGGCTCCGGGGTGCCGCGATCCTCGTCTGTCTATTCACCAGGGAGGGGAATGAACCGCTGGGACACGTCCCCGAGGGGCGCGGAGGGTTCTCGGCCCTAGGAATGATTCGGGGGCCGGTCTCTGGCCTGGGCTGTCAGGAGCAGGCTGACGGGCTCTGCTGGCCTGGGAATGGCGTTGTCTATATGAACCCCGGTATCCGGGCCAGAGCCCATCGCTGGGGACTGCATTCTGGTACCCACAATCCGCTGCATTGCAGATGTGCTTGGGTATGGGGTTCACCTTCCCTTTTCGTCTTAAAGCGCCCGCATCTCAGCCCCAGTGCGGGAACCCTGATAAACAGCCCCCCCAGAGGTGGCTGCGTTCAGGAATCCAGTCCACATCATACCGGATATTTACCTTTCGCTTCTGACCCACTTTTCTTCCCCCTCAGGATCCGGCTCCCACCAAGAGGAAGTTTGAGTTCAGCAAGGAGAACTCGGCGCCCCCCTCTGCTCGGAAACCTGACGCCGAGGCCCCCCACCCCCCGCAGCCAGCCCCCAAGAAGCCCAAAGGTGAGAGGGGACTCCTGGGTTCTCTCCCCGGCTCTGTGCATATTACACAGTGTGACTGATCAAGGTCTGTCACTACCTTACGGGCCAGAGAAAGGTGGGCGGGCTTGGGGGGGTACACTGTAAGGAGGGAAGGGTGGATCTGTCACTCATTCGGCCGGGCATTCTAGTTGGCTCAGGTGTCCCAGTAGGCAGGTATTATCGCTAACCCCCCTATTGTCCTCCCCCAGCCCCAGAGCCGCCCCCCCGCAGGCCGCCAGCCCCCAAGAAGCAGCCGAAGGAGCCGTCGCCGGAGGGGGCGGGGGAGGATTTTCATCACCTCCTGCAGGGGACGGTCTTCGTGCTGAGCGGCTTCCAGAACCCCTTCCGCTCCGAGCTGCGGGACAAGGCGCTGGAGATGGGCGCCAAGTACCGGCCCGACTGGACCCCCGACAGCACCCACCTCATGTAGGTACCGCCGGCTCCCTGCCCCCGCCCGGCTGGTACTACCCAACAGCACCCGCCTCACGTAGGTACCGCCGTCTCCCTGCCCCCGCCCGGCTGGTACCGCCCGGCCAGCCCGACTGGACCCCTGACAGCATCCGCCTCGCGTAGGTACCGCCGACTCCCTGCCCCCGCCCGGCTGGTACCACCCGGCCAGCCCGACTGGATCCCAGACAGCACCCGCCTCACGTAGGTACCGCCGGCTCCCCGCCCCTGCCTGGCCAGCCCGACTGGACCCCTGACAGTACCCGCCTCACGTAGGTACCGCCGGCTCCCTGCCCCCGCCCGGTCAGCCCGACTGGATCCCAGACAGCACCCGCCTCACGTAGGTACCGCCGGCTCCCTGCCCCGCCCGGTCAGCCCGACTGGACCCCCGACAGTACCTGCCTCACGTAGGTACCGCCGGCTCCCCGCCCCTGCCTGGCCAGCCCGACTGGACCCCTGACAGTACCCGCCTCACGTAGGTACCGCCGGCTCCCTGCCCCGCCCGGCCAGCCCGACTGGACCCCTGACAGCACCCGCTTCACTTAGGTACCGCTGGCTCCCCGCCCTCGCCCGGCTGGTACCGCCCGGCCAGCCCGACTGGACTCCCGACAGCACCTGCCTCACATAGGTACCACCGGCTGGCCACACCCCCAGCAGCCGGTCCCAATTCCCTACCCAGCTGGCCCCCAGCCACCCCCGCCCAGCTGCTGCCACCCAGCCAGCCCAACTGGACCCCCGACAGCACCCACCTTATGTGGGCCCCGACCTTCTGCCAGTGCAGCCGGTACTTCCCAGCCTGATTAACCCTGCCTAATTCCGACCCAGTGCATCCTGGGAAACCCGGGGCGCACTGAGACACCAGGAGGAGAGCATGGGTGGACCTTCCCAACTGTGTGCTGTGCAAGGAACCCAGGAGTCCTGGCTCCCAGCCCTCCCCCACCCCAGTCTAGCCACTAGACCCCACTCCCCTCCCAGAGCTGGGGAAAGAACCCAGGAGTCCTGATGCCTTGATCTACCCCTCCTGCCTCCAAACGGCTGTGTCGGGGGGGTGCTTGGTCCCTCTCTGATCTCCCTTCTGCTTCCCTTCCCCCCAGCTGCGCCTTCGCCAACACCCCCAAGTACAGCCAGGTGAAGGGGCGCGGGGGCACCATCGTGCGCAAAGAGTGGGTGCTGGACTGCCACCGGGCCCGGCGGCGCCTGCCCTGCAAACGGTGAGGGCGGGGGGCACCCCACGTCCAGTGGGGCTGGGGGGCCATCCAGGAGGTATCGGCAATGGCTGAGGCTCAGGGGGGTTATATGCTATCAGGGGTCAGATGGGGAGCTAGACCGGTGGAGGGGGTGCTGGGGGTCATTCATGGGGGGCAATCAGTGATGGCTGGAGGCCAGGGGGTTCAGTCCTGTTGTGGGGGTCTGGTGGGGGGACTACAGGGGGATGGGGGGCTCCAGGGGGTTCACTCGGTTTGGGGGTAACCGAGGGGTGTACCCTGGCAGGTACCTAATGGACGGGCTGCCCGCTCGGGCAGCGAGGAAGAAGAGGAGAGCGAGGAAGAGCCGCCCGCCCTGACCCGCAAGACCCCCTCCCCCCGACAGGTAGGGGGCGTCAGGTGGGGCGGGGAGTGGGGTGGGGCTGGGAGCCAGGACTCCTGGGTTCTCTCCCAGCTCTGGGAGAGGAGTGGGGTCTAGTGGTTAGAGCAGGGGGGCTGGGAGCCAGGACTCCTGGGTTCTCTCCCTGGCTCTGGGGGGGGGGGGGAGTGGGGTCTAGTGGTTAGAGCAGGGGGGGCTGGGAGCCAGGACTCCTGGGTTCTCTCCCCGGCTCTGGGGGTGGGGTGGGGTCTAGTGGTTAGAGCAGGGGGGGCTGGGAGCCAGGACTCCTGGGTTCTCTCCCTGGCTCTGGGGGTGGGGTGGGGTCTAGCTCCCCAAGCCCCTGCCCCCATGACACCACCTCGCCCAGACCCCCCCCTCGGACCTTTCTCTTGCAGAGAGCCGGGCTGCCCAGCTCCAACCACCAGGGCAAGGCACCTGCCAGGGCCCAGCTGCCTCAGGGTGAGTCCTCAGGGGAGGAGACAGAGCCCGGCACATCCTGGGCCAACGCCAGCAACTCGCGGGCTGGTGGGGAGAGCTCCCCGGCCTCCACGGACAGCGGGGAGCCCGCAGGTAGGGAGAGAACCCAGGAGTCCTGGCTCCCTGCCCCGGGAGGTATCCCCCAATGCCGTGGGGTGGCTGGGACTGATTTCCCGTGCTGTTCTCCAGGGGCGAGAGACCGCGGGGAGGGCGACTCTGGCGACACGGACGACGAGCTGAGGAGGTGGGTATAGCAGAGTGTGGCCACCGGTGAGTTGGGAGCCATGGGGGCTGATCCAGCGAGGGGGCGGGGACAGGAGCGATGGAAAAAGGGCCCCGGGGGAGATCCTCCCCCCACGTGTGCTCATTCTGGGGAGGGACCCTGGGTTCTCTTCCTAGCTCAGGGGAGTGGGGTGTAGTGGTTAGAGCAGGGGGGCTTGGAGCCAGCACTCCTGGGTTCTATCACTGGCTTTGGGGGGGAGAGGGGGGAGGTAGGGCAGAGGAGGGGGACCTGAGGGAGGGGTGTGCCCCCCGGCTGACCCACGCTCCCTGATGCAGGGTGGAGGAGGAGCACCGCAAGAAGCAGCAAGCGGGTCGGGAGGCAACTCCGGACCCCGACGACGACCCCTACGGCGGCTCCACGGACGAGAACACGGATGTGGAGGAGGAGCCGGATCAGCCCATCCCGGAGCTGCCTGGTATGTGGGGTGGGACATGGGGACTCTGGCTTCCATCCGGCCCCATGGCAGGAACTGGCTTTCTCGGGGGGCGAGGAGTGGGGCACGGGGCCTATCTAGTGGGTGTGATTCTGAGTAGAACACATGAAGATTTTTAATATCCTGTGGCAGTGAGTCCCACGGGTGAACACGGTACGAATCTGACAGGGAGACGCCCAAGCGGTTTTGTAGCATCCCGCTCTTTACGTTAACCCTTTCCTCCTCTCCAGATTTCTTCGTGGGCAAACGCTTTTTCCTGTATGGAGATTTCCCCTCCCAGGAACGACGTCTCCTGAATCGCTACATCGCGGCGTTCAACGGGTGAGGGGCGGGCCACGGGGGCCTCCACTGGATGCAAACCCAGGAGTCCGGGTCAAATCCCATTGGGTGTGGGTTTAGCTCCCGAACTCCCCTTTGTAGTTATGAAATTCTCCCTCACTGCTGTCCTAAGCCTGATCTGCTGCTGGGAGGTTGTTAAACAGCCTCTGCGCCCCACCCCAGAGACAGCTGCACCTCTGTGCCAGACACATAGCTGTGTTCAGCGAGCAATTCTTTTATAATCGATGGAAGTATGGGCTGGGGTAGCAGGGGCTGTGGGTCGGGAGTGAGGGGCGCGGGCAGAGCCGGGGGGGGGGAGCTGTGGGTCGGGAGTGAGGGGCGCGGGCAGAGCCGGGGGGGGAGCTGTGGGTCGGGAGCGAGGGGCGCGGGCAGAGCTAGGTGGGGGGGCTGTGGGTCGGGAGCGAGGGGCGCGGGCAGAGCTAGGTGGGGGGGGCTGTGGGTCGGGAGTGAGGGGCGCGGGCAGAGCTAGGTGCGGGGTGGGGCTGTGGGTCGGGAGCGAGGGGTGCGGGCAGAGCCGGGGGGGGGGAGCTGTGGGTCGGGAGCGAGGGGCGTGGGCAGAGCTAGGTGGGGGGGGCTGTGGATCGGGAGTGGGGGGCGCAGGCAGAGCCGGGGGGGGGGGGAGCTGTGGGTCGGGAGCGAGGGGCGTGGGCAGAGCTAGGTGGGGGGGGGCTGTGGATCGGGAGTGGGGGGCGCAGGCAGAGCCGGGGGGGGGGGGGGCTGTGGGTTGGGAGCGAGCGGCGCGGGCAGAGCTAGGTGGGGGGGGCTGTGGGTCGGGAGTGGGGGCGCGGGCAGAGCTAGGTGGGGGGAGCTGTGGGTTGGGAGTGAGGGGCGCGGGCAGAGCCGGGGGGGGGGGGGGAGCTGTGGGTCGGGAGTGAGGGGCGCGGGCAGAGCCGGGGGCGGGGGGAGCTGTGGGTCGGGAGCGAGGGGCGTGGGCAGAGCTAGGTGCGGGGTGGGGCTGTGGGTCGGGAGTGGGGGGCGCGGGCAGAGCTAGGTGGGGGGGGCTGTGGGTCGGGAGTGAGGGGCGCGGGCAGAGCAGGGGGGGGCTGTGGGTCGGGAGCGAGGGGCGCGGGCAGAGCCGGGGGGGGGGGGGAGCTGTGGGTCGGGAGCGAGGGGCGCGGGCAGAGCTAGGTGGGGGGGCTGTGGGTCGGGAGCGAGGGGCGCGGGCAGAGCTAGGTGGGGGGGGCTGTGGGTCGGGAGTGGGGGGCGCGGGCAGAGCCGGGGTGGGGGGGGGCTGTGGGTCGGGAGCGAGGGGCGCGGGCAGAGCTAGGTGGAGGGGGCTGTGGGTCGGGAGTGGGGGCGCGGGCAGAGCCGGGGGGGGGGGGAGCTGTGGGTCGGGAGCGAGGGGCGTGGGCAGAGCTAGGTGGGGGGGGGCTGTGGATCGGGAGTGGGGGGCGCAGGCAGAGCCGGGGGGGGGGGGGCTGTGGGTTGGGAGCGAGCGGCACGGGCAGAGCTAGGTGGGGGGGGCTGTGGGTCGGGAGTGGGGGCGCGGGCAGAGCCGGGGGGAGGGGGGGGGCTGTGGGTCGGGAGCGAGCGGCGCGGGCAGAGCTAGGTGGGGGGGGCTGTGGGTTGGGAGTGGGGGCGCGGGCAGAGCCGGGGGGGGGGGGGGGCTG
This sequence comes from Glyptemys insculpta, assembly GCA_032172135.1. Taxonomy (NCBI): domain Eukaryota; kingdom Metazoa; phylum Chordata; order Testudines; family Emydidae; genus Glyptemys; species Glyptemys insculpta. Next base: position 68,059,539 of record JAVMKA010000013.1, on the reverse strand, counting down.
TGGGTCGGGAGCGAGCGGCACGGGCAGAGCTAGGTGGGGGGGGCTGTGGGTTGGGAGTGGGGGCGCGGGCAGAGCCGGGGGGAGGGGGGGGGCTGTGGGTTGGGAGCTAGCGGCGCGGGCAGAGCCGGGGGAGGGGGGGGGCTGTGGGTCTGGAGTGGGGGGCGCGGGCAGAGCCGGGGTGGGGGGGGGCTGTGGGTCGGGAGCGAGCGGCACGGGCAGAGCTAGGTGGGGGGGGCTGTGGGTTGGGAGTGGGGGCGCGGGCAGAGCCGGGGGGAGGGGGGGGGCTGTGGGTCGGGAGCGAGGGGTTCTCACTGATGTTGCCGTTCTGCTCCCAGGGAGGTGGAGGGCTACATGAGCGAGCGGGTGAACTACGTCATCACGGCCCAGGAGTGGGATGACACCTTCGAGGAGGTGAGAGGGCTCCCCCTGCTCTGCCCCTGCCCCCCTGCACCACTATAGCGCCCCCTAATGGATGAGGTACACGTGTCCTCCCCTGGAGCGGGCAGGGGACTGGCTGGCTCCGTGGGGACAGGGAATGGGACACAGGGCCTTTAACCTGTTTATGGCATTTGGGTGTTTAATGCAGGGCGTAGACTAGAGTCTTTGGAGCCAGGACTCCTGGGTTCTGTCCCTGATTGGGAGGGGAGTGGGGTCTACTGGCTGGAAGCTGGGAGCCAGGACTCCTGGAGTCTCTCCCCGGCTCTGGGAGGGGAGTGGGGGCTGGTGGTTAGAGCAGGGGGGCTGGGAGCCAGGACTCCTGGGGTCTCTCCCCGGCTCTGGGAGGGGAGTGGGGTCTAGTGGCTCAGAGCAGGGGGGCTGGGAGCCAGGACTCCTGGGTTCTGCCCCCAGCTCTGGGAGGGGAGTGGGGGCTGGTGGTTAGAGCAGGGGGGCTGGGAGCCAGGACTCCTGGGTTCTCTCCCCAGCTCTGAGAGGGGAGTGGGGGTCTAGGGGCTCAGAACAGGGCTGATCAGATGCTCTCCTGGTGCTCTGTTCTCACTGCCCTGCCTTCGCCCCCCGCAGGCTCTGAACGATAACGCCAACCTCTCCTTCGTCCGCCCTCGCTGGATCTACACCTGCAACGAGCGTCAGCGGCTCATCCCGCACCAGCCGTACGTGGTGGTGCCGCGAGTGTAGGGCGGCGCTCGGGGATCCCGCTGGCGCAGGGTGGCATGGACTCGGTGGGGCTGGCAGCTCTCCTGTGTACAGACGAGACGCTGGGCGGGGGCCGTTTTAGCTGTTCTTGGTCCCTGCCTCAGCCTCCTGTTCGCGTCAACAGCAGGGGCTGAGCTGAGCCGGGGCAGGGCCGCCCCAAATGTACCCACCTCCCCTGGCCAGACTCCCTGTTCCCCTCAATGTACCCCCCCCCGATCTCTGACGTGCCCTCAATCCCCGCCCCTTCCCTCCCGGCTCCTCTACCCCCTTTTCCGCCAGCGCTGTCATTTCGACCCGTCGGGTTAAGCCTGGATTGAGTCTGTGTGCGGACGCCCCCAAAGGGATTTGAACCCGGCTTCTCGCTGTTCGCCCGCCCTACGAATACATGCCTTCGAACTGGTGTCTGCACCCACGTGGGCTCCCCCCGTGTCCAGTCCCCTTCACCCGCGTGGGCTTCTTCCCCCCCCCCCCTCCCGTGTCGAGTCCCCTTCGCTCGCGTGAGTTCCCTTTTCAGTTAAACCCACCTGGCGTCTGCCGGCCGGAGTCTGTGACTGGGGGTGGAGAGCCCGAGGGGCTGGGTTACATGCTAAACTCCAGAGCATTTACAAACCCAAACCAAATGCAGGAAACCTTCCATCCCTGCCTGACTGCCCCGGGGACGGTGCAGCCGGGGGCCGCTTTGCACCGTGAATTTCCACCGAGTCGCAGGGCGGGTGAGTTCAGGTCTTGGCATTTGCTCTGGGCAAGGAAATTAGGCTGGTTAGTTTCCTTCCCTCTCCCCCTGGTCAGTTCCAGTCCTGTCTGGATGGTTTCCCTTTCTCCTGCCCTAGAGCCGGGGCTGCTGTTTGTATTTGTGGGGCGGGGGGGGGGGGGGGAGCTCTTTTATACAGAATTTTCTTTGAGCGAAATAAACCGCTTTCGGGTGAAGCTTGGTTTAAAAACCCCCTTTAATGGGGGTGGGTCTGGTCTCGCTGCACCTCTGGCCTGGGCCCCACATGGAATTCAGGCTACAAGTCCTGGGCCCCCTACCTCACACCGCAGCCGAGGAGTGGCCCTGGGGCGCGTCTGCCCCCCAGGTTTCTTTGAAAGGGCCCCACATTGTCCTTCGAAAGGAGACGTGCTGCTGCTGAGCCCCCCAGCTCTGTGCCCCCATGAACCCACAGCCCCCAGAGCTGCTTGGGAAGCGGTCGTGGCCCTGCTGCCATGAAATCTGAACACTGCCCCCCGTCACTGGTTCCGGGAGCAGCCTCTGTATGGAAGCTCTGGGCACTTCAGGCGTGTGATTAGCGGAGGCGTCTCGCTCTCTGGGCCTGAATGGGGCTGGAGCGACTGCTGCCCCCCATGCACGCTCCATCCCCTCAGCGGCCCCGGGTCTGCGCGACCCCCATCTCCACCCGTGGAGTCCTAACCTGTCCGTCCCCCTCTGAGCTCTAGCTGGGGATGGGGGTCTCCGCACGTTCGGATCTGGCCTGGGCAGGGAATCCAGCCAGGGAACTTTCTTCCCTGCTCTGGTCCGTGCCCCACGGTGCTTTCCTGACTCAGGCCAGCCAGGGGGAGAAGAGATGTGCGCGGGGGTCCTGAGCCAGAGCCCAGCTCAGCTGCTCCCCACACCACCTGGGGGGGCCTGTCCTCTGCTGCAGTGTCTCTCTTTCCTAATTAAACCTGTTAACGAGCCCAGGCGTGGCCCCCTTGTGTTGATCTGACCCCCACAGCTGCCAGCGAGTGGCAGAAATGAAGCAGGGGGGCTGAGAGAGACCGGGAGGTGGGTCCAGGGACAGAGGCGGGAGGGGCACTGGAAGAGCTTGGGGGGAAGGGAGCCCAGGGCTGGGATAGCAGTGGGCTGCGGGTTGGAATTGAGGGGCACTCGGACCTGGGTGGGGGGCTGTTGAGCTGGAGTCTGGAACCTCGAGGAGGGGTTGGGGGAGTTCAAGACTCCCCAGGTGGTGATGTGTGTAAAATTGGGGGGGGAGAGTCAGCCCTTTCAGCAGAGGATGGATGGACGGACACAGTCGTTATTACTTTTGTTTAGATTTCGGGTACCAAGGTACCATTTGTACCAAGAAAATAAAATGAGCGAATTTCTCTCCCCCCCCCCCCTGCCCTGTCCTCCCCATGGGGTGTATGTGGGGAGTGTTCCACACACACGACACTGGAAGAAGCTTCTATAAATGGGTCAACCCTGCCTGTGCCCTGGGGGGGGGGGGGGGGGGGGGGCTGGGTCCCTCAGAGCAAAGGGCACCTGAGCCTTGCATCCCCAGCCCCACGGGGATGGAAATCCGGGCCGGGGGGCTGATGCTTAGATGGTGAGCGCTGCGGGGCCAGGAGTGTCTCCGTGTTTGTGCAGCGCCTGGCGCGGTGGGGTCCTCAGTCCTACCCTGATACACCAATAATAGACCGGGCTGAGCGATAGAAATAACAGGGGTCAGAAGTGCTGCCCAGGTCTCCTTGGTCCCGCCTGCCCCCACAGATCTGCCTCTTTCCCCACAAGATGTGGGGGGAAATATATCTTGATCCAAAGAAGCGTCCAGGTCTGGGAGTGGGGCGCTGGCTCTGGGGGGCCCTTTCCCCTCTAGGGTTTGTGCTGGATCACAGCCCCGTACCAGTGATTTATCCCCCTCAAGGCTGATTTAGTTCTGACTCTGTTGTTTAGTATTTTCTCGCTCTCAATTCTTTTAGCAAATTGGTTAAATTTCACCTACAACATTTTAAAAATTAAAATCTGGGTAAAGTTATTTTTGTTACTCAACTTTTTTTTGTAACCTGCTACAGAAATTTCCCAGTCCACAATTTATCTTTGTTATTTTTGTTATTTCTTTTCCGTCACATTCTTTCATCTGATTAATTTTACTGAGCAACTATCGATTTGTACCCAACACATTGTCACCTGGTTATAATAATTGGTAACTGATCATTGATAATCTATCATCCAAGATCTGTTGAGAGTATAGCAATAATTAATACTTATTAATAATTAATGGTTAATGTATAATTAGGCTTGACAATTTGAGTTTTAGAATTTTTGACATATCAATTTTTTATTTAAAGCATTTTAAATTCCCCCCCCCCTGATTTAAATGTTCACTGCTGCGGGAAGTTACAGGGCAGTCACACAACAGGGTGGGTCGGACAATAATTATTTGATGACTAAATGGTGATTTCAAAAAGTGAAAGCTTTCTACCCTTTACAACACACCTTGTCGACATGGACAAGGCAAATACCCTGAACTCCAGCTCCGCTCTGTTCCCCAGCAGCGCTGGTCTCACGTCGCCCGTCTGGACAGTTCGATGCTCATCGATAGGAAGCTTTTTCCATCGGTTTGCATGGGTGAAATTGACTTTTATCAATGTTTACTGATAAAAACTGACCCCTTCCAAGGCGAGGTGTAACAAGACTCATTGCTGTTCATTAAACGTGCAATCTGGGCTTTACAACAAAATATTAATAATTAACACAACCAATCAGTCATTTCTCATGTCTTTGGCAAAGGCTTACGGCCAGCGGCCAACCTGGCGCCAGCCCCTGCAGCAGGAAAATGGGGAACTCAAGAAAGGTGAGGCGTGATCTGTGGGAGGAGGCTAGCCTGCACAATGCCAAGTCAGAACTAGGAGTCGGTAATCGGGACTGCAGCGGGTATGGTGCCGAATGCTGGGGACGGAGGAAGCGACTGAGGTAGATCGTGCAGAGAGTGGGAATAAACCCATTCAACTGGACCCTGGGAGTAACAAGGCCGAACCGTGCTCGGAACGAACGAATTCGGGGAAGGATGAAGCTGGCACCGATTCTAGAACCGTGGAGGGGGTCCAGCTTGGACAGTTTGGCCAGGGGGGAAGAAGATCGGAAGAACAGCCAGGAAACGGGGGATTTACGTTAGCTGTGGCGGGTAAAAGTGGGGTTGGAAGAGACCCAACGCTAGCTGGGGTTTGGTCAACAGCAGCGTCTCAGGAACTGCTCCAAGACAGACGGGAATGGAGACCAACCAGCCCCAGAGAGACAGGCCGAAGGCGAGGAGAAGAATCAAGCGTTTATCATCTAATAGAAAGTACGATTGGTGGTTAATACAGAGTGAGTATACCAGCGCTAATTTACAATTAACGATCGATAATTACTAATCATTAAGACTGATTTAGTCATGGAATCCGTGACTTCAGCCTGCGGGGGTCGGAAGCTGCGGGGTCCCCCGCTGCCCGTGGGGCCAGGGAGCTGTGGGGTACCTCCACCGCCTCTGGCGGCCCCTGCAGCTCCCGGCTGCAGCGGGGAAACCCCTGAGCTGCGGGTGGCAGGGGTACCCCGCAGCCCCGGTGCAGCTGCCCCACATCAGGCGATGTGGGCCACACCGATCCCCATTTTGTCCGGGATATTTTTAGTAAAAGTCAGGGACAGGTCACGGCTTCCATGAATTTTTCTTCTTTGCCTGTGACCTGTCCCTGACTTTTACTAAAATAGTGACAAAAGCTTAGCCTTACTAATAAGGTATCATTTAGAACATAAAGTATTTTAATATATAATATATAGTCCCTAATTTATAATACTTAATAAATAATGACTAATTTCTCATTTATAATATAAAGTAGTGTTAATAGATAGTCCCTAATTTATAATACTAATTTCTCATTTATGATATAAAGTAGTGTTAATAGATAGTCCCTAATTTATAATACTAATTTCTCATTTATGATATAAAGTGTTATAAATGATAAATAGTAGTTATCATTTAGTTATGATTATTTGTTAATTATTATAAAATTTGTATATTAACATATATAATATACAATCTCTAATTTATAATAAATAATTACTAATAATGTATTTATAATATAAATTATTGTTCAATCTCTCATTTAAAATATTAACAATTAATTATATCATTTATAAGTATTACCATATTGTTGGTTAACATAATATTATAAATTAGAGATTGTATAACAATAAACACAGACCCCGATTGAGATCAGGGCCCCTTCGCGCTAGGCACTGCCCAGACCCCGATTGAGATCAGGGCCCCGTTGTGCCGGGCGCTGCCCAGACCCCAGCCGAGATTGGGACCCCGTCGCGCCGGGCGCTGCCCAGACCCCAACCGAGATTGTGGCCCTGTCGGGCCGGGCGCTGCCCAGACCCCAATTGAGATCGGGGCCCCATTGTGCCGGGCGCTGCCCAGACCCCAGCCGAGATTGGGACCCCGTCGCGCCGGGCGCTGCCCAGACCCCGACCGAGATTGGGGCCCCGTCGGGCCGGGTGCTGCCCAGACCTGACCAAGATCAGGGCCCCGTTGTGCTAGGCGCTGCCCAGACCCCAACCGAGATCGGGGCCCCATCGCGCCGGGTGCTGCACAGACGCACAGTGATACCTGGGCCCTGCAGTGAATGATGGCATTTGATGATTATCGATGGTCTCCCATTCCCCCCAATCCACATGGTGCTGGCGCTCGGGCGTCTCGCTGGTGTCACCTCGCTGTCACGCACCAATGATCCAGCCTGGCCTGCATCTCACCAGCAGCGGCTGGAATTTCGTCCTCTGGGCGGGATTTGGGCCCAACAAGCAGGAATCCAGTCTCGGGGGCCGGATTCAGGCCAAGATCAGGGCGATGGGATTTACACAGGGGAAAGGCCCTGGTGTGAATGAGATGGGGAACGTCCACAGAGCGACGGCCAGTTCCCGCCCGCTGGGGCTCTGGCCCCATTGACACCCGGCCCAAAATACAAACGGGGCCAAAACCGACCCTTGTGTTACACTCGGCCATCGTCCCTCTGGGACCAGCCCCCCTTCCAGCCCCCCAGCCCCCTATACCTCCAGCCATCCCCCTATACCCCATCCCCTGCTCACCTGTCCCCATCTCCTGCCCACTTGTCTCCCAACTCACCTGTCCCCATCCCCCATCTGTCCCTATCTCCCACCCACCTGTCTCCCAACCCCCAACTCACCTGTCCCTATCCCCTTGTCACGGAGTATGGGGGACTCAGGGCCCTGCACCCCCAGCTTCCTGCGATTCACCATGACTCTCAGCCAGCCAGTAAAGCAGAAGGTTTATTTAGACGACAGGAACACAGTCCAAGACAGGTCTTGCAGGCACAGACAACAGGATACCCCTCAGTTAGGTCCATCTTGGGGTCCCAGGGCCCCCAACCCCTTTGGGAGGTCAGAGCCCCGTCTGCCTCCCAGCCACATCACCAGCCACCTCCTCCAAACCTGCTTCTGAAACTCCCCTTCAGCGACCCCTCCCACAGCCTTTGTTCAGTTTCCCGGGCAAAGGTGTCACCTGGCCTCTCACTCCTTCCTGGGTTCTCATGTTACATGCTCAGGTATTCTCCGTCGGCCAGTCTCCCATCCCCCAATGCAGACTATCCTAGCCACACTCCCCTGTCAGCATTCAAAGCCCACAGTAAGAACAGTCCCAGTTCGTCACACCCCTCCACTCACCTGTCTCCCAACCCCCTGCTCACCTGTCCCCATCCCCCGCTCACCTGTCTCCCAACCCCCGACTCACCTGTCCCTATCCCCTCTGCTCACCTGTCCCCCATCCCCTCTGCTCACCTGTCCCCCATCCCCTGTGCTCACCTGTCTCCCAACCCCCTGCTCACCTGTCCCCATCCCCCGCTCACCTGTCCCAATCTCCCACCCACTTGTCCCCATCCCCTGTGCTCACCTGTCCCCATCCCTCCAATTACCTGTCCCCATCTTCGGCCCATCTGTCTCCCAACCCCCAACTCACCTGTCCCCATCTCCTGTGCTCACCTGTCTCCCATCCCTCCACTCACCTGTCCCCATCCCCTGCCCACCTGTCCCCATCTCCTGCCCATCTGTCTCCCAACCCCTCGCTCACCTGTCCCAATCCCCCTGCTCACCTGTCCCCCCCCCCCATCCCTGGCCTGCTCCAGCCGCTGGTCTCTGCCCTTCTCCAGCTGGTCCCTGGGCCTCGCCTCAGACCCCCCGGCCCGGGGTGATGGGTGCAGCACAGGCAGCTGCAGGGTGCGGGGCAGTGTCAGGGCAGTGCATGGGACCAGAGTCAGTCAGGGGGACCCGGCTAGAGACCCCCCTGGGTGCCTGGGGGAGCCCCCAGCCCCCGTTCCAGCCCCACAGAACTCCCATAGATCCAGCCCCACGTACGGACCCCATATACCAGGGGCCCTGATCTCGGTTGGGGTCTGGGCAGCGCCCGGCGTAGTGGGAGCCTTGATCTCGTTTCCTATCTTGATCAGCACCTTTAGGTGCTATCGTCAAACACCTAATATCTGCCCCTCCCAATTCAGGACCCTCTCCTTCACTCTCCAACAGTCCGGCCTGGCCGATGGAATATTTGCTGCTTCCCTCCGGAGACCTGGTACCTACCTGGTCCCTGAATTTTCTCTCGCCCAGAGAGGCCGGAAAAGAAAACTGGGGCCGACAGCAAAAGAGGGAGAGAGACCAGCCCACTGGCCGGAGATGGGAGGTATTAACCCTTTAATTCTGAGAAATGAGGGTAACGAAGATGGGACAGACGTATGTAGAGGGGCAGCTTTCTCCTCGGGGATCCCACTCTAAAGGGCGCAGGACCGGCGGGCCATCAAGAGCCCTGGCTCTGGTTGGTTTGGGACGTGCAGAGGGGAGAAGGGAAAATCCCGTGTCTGAGGCTTTCAGGGCAGAGCTGGTGGGAGCGGTGGGATAAGCTGAGGGGTGTTGAATAGCTCAGCCCTGTAAGGAAGCGCTAACTGGAGACTTTTGCATTTAATTTCCCCAGGGTTTTCTATTTGTCAGCCCAGGCGTGCAGGCTCCCAGCTCCCCGACAAGGTGGCTGAGCCCTGTTTCATAAGAAGGGAGGTTCACCCTTATACAGGCCTGTGTGCCCCCTAGGACTCCTGGGTTCTATTTCCAGCAGCAGAAGGGGAGGGTGGCCTGTGGGTAGTTGCCAAGGAGTCAGGACTTCTGGGTTCCATTCCTGCCTCTGGGACTTGATTCCCAGCCCCCCGCCGGCTCTAACCACTAGACCCCACTCCCCTCCCGGTGCCAGGGAGAGAACCCAGGCGTCCTGACTCTCAGTCGTCGTCCCCCCCCTAGTTCCCACTCCCCTCCCGGTGCCAGGGAGAGAACCCAGGCGTCCTGACTCCCAGTCCCCCCCCTAGTTCCCACTCCCCTCCCGGTGCCAGGGAGAGAACCCAGGCGTCCTGACTCCCAGTCCCCCCCCCCCCAGTTCCCACTCCCCTCCCGGTGCCAGGGAGAGAACCCAGGCGTCCTGACTCCCAGTCCCCCCCCCTAGTTCCCACTCCCCTCCCGGTGCCAGGGAGAGAACCCAGGCGTCCTGGCTCCCAGCCCCCACTCCCCTCCCAGTGCCAGGGAGAGAACCCAGGCGTCCTGACTCCCAGTCCCCCCCCCCCCTAGTTCCCACTCCCCTCCTGGTGCCAGGGAGAGAACCCAGGAGTCCTGGCTCCCAGCCCCCACTCCCCTCCTGGTGCCAGGGAGAGAACCCAGGCGTCCTGACTCCCAGTCCCCCCCCCTAGTTCCCACTCCCCTCCCGGTGCCAGGGAGAGAACCCAGGCGTCCTGGCTCCCAGCCCCCACTCCCCTCCCAGTGCCAGGGAGAGAACCCAGGCGTCCTGGCTCCCAGCCCCCCTCGCAGAGCCAGGGCGAGAACCCAGGCGTCCTGACACAGCATGGGGAGGGGACAATGCAGGAGGCTCAGTGAGGGAGGGGTTAGGGAATCCCGGGGGGGGGGGGGGAATCCCCAGGGGGCGGACGCAGCCGAATCCACCAAGAAGGGAGGGGGAGGAGGGACGCAGCCGAATCAACCTAGCCGCTGGGAGGGGCCAGGAGCAGGGAGCGAGCGCTCCGCTGTACCAAGTGCCCGCACGGGGGCGCGTCAGGACTCCCCTTTGCGCGCCCACTTGGTTTCTCTCACCAGCTCGGGATGATGTCTATGGCGAGGTGTGAGGGACAAAATTCATCGTGCAAACGCGCAGTGGCTGTTCTTTCTATGCGTCCTCCCCCCCCCCCCCCGCGCAGCTCTCAGCAGCAGGCTGTTCCAGGCTTGGTCTCCCCTCCCAGGCACACGGGGTTGGTTTATTAGGGTCTGTGGGTTGTTTATTGTAGGGCCTCCTGTGAGCTCTGGTGATGCACTGGCATGTTTGTTTACTGTAGGGTCCCTCATGTGCACTGGGGCTACAGACACTAATGCATTGTTGGCTCTCTCCAGAGTTCTGGGGCTACGCACACTCGTTTGTTTATTGTAGGGTCTCTCTGGAGATCTTGGACTGCATAGCCTAGGGTTATTGCTGTCGGGTTGCTTATGAGCTCTGCGTGACTGTGCATGCTGTTCATTATAGGGTCTGCCCTGAGTACTGGCACTACACACGCTGGCTTATTATTGTAGGGTCTCCCTGAGCTCAGTGGCTTTGGCTCTATATTTTATTTTAATTTCTGTAGAAAAAAAGCATTGATGGAGCAGATAAATACAGAAAACATCCTGTGGCAAGGGGAGAAGAGAAGGGTTAACTCCCTGCACCCCTGCTCAAACCCATTAGATTCTGCTCCCCTCCCAGAGCCAGGGAGAGAACCCAGGAGTCCTGGCCCCCGGCTCTAACCCATTAGAGCTACCCAGCCACTCAACAAACCAAAAAACCGCAGGATTGGAAGCAGGGGACCAATTAGGTGAAATCCTAGAGATCAGGCCGAGGCTGGAGGAGGCGCCTGGCTGGCCAGTGACCAGTACTTCCTTAGTGAGATGGGGGGACTCCATTGGGGGGAGGGGGTGCCCGAGAGGGCAGGGGGGTGATAATTCTGCCTGTGGCGACTGTCACCGCCCACAATGGCCGAAAGGAGGGCAGAGTTCAGCGCTACTGTAACTACACCGCGAGGGCAAAGGAGGGGATTGGGAGCCAGGACGCCTGGGTTCTCTCCCTGGCTCTGGGAGGGGAGTGGGGTCTAGTGGTTAGAACAGATGTAGCTGAGAGCCAGGACTCCTTGGCTCTGTTCCTTTCCCTCCCCCTCTCCATCATGGCTTCAGTTGCCAGTTGGTAAATCTCTCCCTCCCAGATATAATCACCTTCGACAGCCCAGCAGGCGTTACCGTCTCTTCGCACCCAGCGGCTCCGTCTCCCCAGCCCTGCACCCAGATGGCACATTCCCAGCCTGCTCCCGGGGGCCCAAAATCATCCCCTGCCCCAAGCCAGCACAGGCCTGGTAACCACAGTGCAGCCAGGAGGGACTGATTGTGTCACACCCCCGGGGACCCAACAGGCAACCGGACTGCACAGTATGCGCTCATCTCTAGAGAACCCAGGAGTCCTGGCTCCCAGCCCTGCCACACCCCTTTAATGACTGGAGCTCACACCCAGTACTTCTATCTAGGGGCCGGGCTGGGAGTCCTGACTTGTGCCCTGGGAACGAAGTCCATATGGCCAAGACTATAAACAATGACGTCACTTCTTCCCACCCACCCCCTTCTTTAACCCCTTGTATCCGCATCCCGGGCGCTGAACTGCTCCCTGGGTTTCTAACCCTCTCTCACCTGGGCTGCCTGGCAGGGGCACATGTCTGGAGGAAAGGGCTGGCAGGTGAAGGGTTAATCTCAGCTGCTTCTTTGGCAAAGGGCAGAGACCAGCCCGACAGTCAAAGTCCCCTGGTCCTTGTGGACTGCGCCCGCCCTGCTCTAACCACTAGATCTCACTCCCCTTCCAGAGCCGGGGTTAGAACCCAGGCGTCCTGGCTCCCAGCCCCCTGCTCTAACCACTAGATCTCACTCCCCTTCCAGAGCCGGGGTTAGAACCCAGGCGTCCTGGCTCCCAGCCCCCTGCTCTAACCACTAGACCCCACTCCCCTCCCAGAACCAGGGATAGAACCCAGGAGTCCTGGCTCCCAGCCCCCTCTGCTCTAACCACTAGACCCCACTCCCCTCCCAGAGCCGGGGAGAGAACCCAGGAGTCCTGGCTCCAACACCCCCTCCCCCCGCCCTCTTTCCACTAGGTGATGCGGCCTCCCCTATATTTGGTATTTGTAGGGTTAATAAAATGAACAGGAAATGAAACTACCAGCCCGGGAGCTGTCCTGCAGAATGGACCAATCAGGATAGGATGTGTATGGGGGATTGTGACCTTCATTTGCATATTTAAAGGGGTCTTGATCTGTAGCTGTGGGCCCAGCGTTATACCCTCTTCCATCTGTTTGCTAATGTCCTTGGAAGACCCTACAATAACAAACCAGTGCAACTAACAGGTTGCAGGGGGTAACTCTTTACTGTGTGTGAGTGTATGTTTCCAAAGTGGCTGGCCTGTGAGTGCTTGTGTCTTGTTCTTGGTGCACCTGGGGTATGCCAGCGTGACTGTAGCGCAGAGTGGCTGTGTGTGTGTAAGTGTAACCCTGTGTGCATTGTGAGACAGAGAGGGGGACTCTGGGTATGTGTGTAACCCAGTGTGTGTTGAATTGTACCTCTATCTCTGTGTGTGTGTGTGTGTGTGCATGTGCCAGGGTTGCTGTGTGTATAATTGTATTCCAGGGAGTGTGTGCGTGTCTGTGAGAGGGCCGTGTGTGTGTATCTGGAACCCTGTGTGTAATTATATCGCTGCGTGTACATGTGTGGCACTCCATATCTCTATGCACGGGTCTCTGTGTGTGGGTGTTACACTAGGGAAGGGTATCTGCTTGTATTAACCTTCCCTAGTGTGTGTATCTGTTTGTTACCCTTCCCTAGTGTGTGTGTATCTGTTTGTGTTAATCTTCCCTAGTGTGTGTTGTGTCTGTGTGGGTGTTACCCTTCCTCCCTATGTCAGAGGCATCTCTATGTCCCCGGACCCAGCTCCCCCCCATGTGCAGCTGTCCCTTTAAGGGCTCCGGGCTCCCTGTCCCCGCCCCCTCCCGTCCTCCCCAACCCCTGGCATTTAAAGGGCCCGTCCCCGCAGCTGGCACCAGCGCAGCCCCCGCGACCCCGGCATGTGGCTGTCCCGGAGCTGCCCGGTCGCGGCCGCTGCCCGGCGGGCCCTGCCCCTGCGACCCTACTGCACCCGCCGCGCCCAGCGCCAGGGGCTGCTCTTCCGGCAGGTGAGCCGGGCCTGGGGGCTGCGAGCCTGGACACCTGGGTTCTCTCCCCGGCTCTGGGAGGGGAGTGGGGGGTCTAGTGGCTCAGAGCAGGGGGGCTGGGAGCCCGGACACCTGGGTTCTCTCCCCGGCTCTGGGAGGGGAGTGGGGTCTAGTGGCTCAGAGCAGGGGGGCTGGGAGCCAGGACTCCTGGGTTCTCTCCCTGGCTCTGGAAGGGGAGTGGGGGTCTAGGGGCTCCAAGCAGGGGGGCTGGGAGCCAGGACTCCTGGGTTCTCTCTCCGGCTCTGGGAGGGGAGTGGGGTCTGGTGGTTAGAACAGGGGGGGGGGGTTGGGAGCCAGGACTCCTGGGTTCTCTCCCCAGCTCTGGGAGGGGAGTGGCGGCTGATGGTTAGAGCATGCGGGCGGGGCTGGGAGGCAGGATGCCTGGGTTCTCTCTCCGGCTCTGGGAGGGGAGTGGGGTCCGGTGGTTAGAGCAGGGGGGCGGGGCTGTGAGCCAGGACTCCTGGGTTCTCTCCCCAGAAGGACATGCTCTGGCAGTCAGGAAAGCCCAGCCCTCCTTATTGCTGGTCTGATCTGATCCGTGGTGCTGTAACTTCCCCTCCCTGCCTACAGGACTCCTGGCTTCCTGTCCGCTCCCAGGGCAGCAGATCCGCTGGTTTCCCATCCCTCTCCAGGGCAGCGGGCCAGGCGGGTGGCAGGCCAGTCACCTGGCTGCCTTGGCATCGAGCCCTCGAACGGCAGCCCCTGGCGGGGAGCCTGGAGCTGGGAATGACTGATGCGGAAGGAGGGGCAGGAGGGATAGCACCCGAACCATGGGTAGAACCCAGGAGTCCTGGCTCCCCCCTCCCCCCGCCGCCGGTGCTCACTGGATCTCCCCTCCACAGCTCTTTGAGCCCGTGAGCTGCACCTACACCTACCTGCTCGCGGACCTGAAGACCAAGGAGGCGGTTCTGATCGACCCGGTTCTGGAGACGGCCAAGCGGGACGCGGAGCTGGTGAGGGAGCTGGGCCTCAACTTACTGTATGCAGGTGAGAGCAGCTCCCAGGGGGTCGGGATGGGGACTGTCTCGTTGTGGAAGGGAATGGGGTCACTCAGGGCCTTTCCCCTCTAGGGGGCACCGGCCCCGATCCGGCCCCAGGGCAGGGACTGGCTGGCTCGGCGAGGGGGGAACGGGTTGGGTTCCCGTCTGTAAATCCCTGATTCTGCTCCACGCAGCCAACACCCACTGCCACGCCGACCACATCACGGGCACCGGGCTGCTGAAGAAGACGCTGCCCGGCTGCCGCAGCGTGATCTCCCGGGACAGTGGGGCCTTGGCCGACATCCTCATCTGCGAGGGCCACGCCCTGGAATTCGGGGCCTTCGTAAGTCACCTGGGCACTGGGGCTGGGAGCCCAGACTCCTGGGTTCTCTCCCCGGCTCTGGGAGGGCGGGGGGTCTAGTGGTTAGAGTAGGGGGGAAGGTGGGGGGAAGGGGAAGTTGGGAGCCCAGACTCCTGGGTTTCTCCCCAGCACTGGGAGCTGAGTGGGGTCAGAGCAGGGGAGTTGTGAGCCAGGACTCCTGGGTTCTCTCCCCGGCTCTGGAAGGGGAGTGGGGTCTAGTGGGTCAGAGCAGGGGGGCTGGGAGCCAGGACTCCTGGGTCCCATGGAGGGTCATGTCGCTGGCTCCCCCTGTCTGCAGGCCCTGGAAGCCCGCTCCACCCCCGGACACACGGACGGCTGCCTGACCTACGTGCTCAGTGACAGGACCATGGCCTTCACCGGGGACGCGCTGCTGATCCGGGGCTGCGGCCGCACCGACTTCCAGCAGGGTGAGGGCGAGCTGGGGTGGGGTGGGGGGTATGTGTTATCGGGGGGAGGGTTTCTTGGAGGGGTAGTGAATGGTTACCCTGGGGACAGGAGGGTGCATCCCTTGGATATGATGGTGGCTGCCATGGCGATGGTGACAACCGCTGGGCATGACCTGGAAGTGCCATGGTGAGGGGTGTGGGGGTGTTTGCCATGGGGATGGAGGGAGCATCTCTGGGTTCACCTCCTAGTCGCCATAGCCCTGGGGAACATGGCTGCTGGTTGCCACGGTGATGGCAGTGGGTGCTGGGGCGATGATGGGGGTGCCATGCCAGGGAGCTTTGGCCAGGCAGTTGCAGGGGTTGCTGGGGTGCCATGCCAGGGGATTGGCTGTGTCTCCCACTGTGTGGTAACCAGGCCCCACTTCTCTCCGCCCTCCAGGCTCCCCGGAGACTCTGTACCGCTCCGTGCACGAGAAAATCTTCACGCTCCCCGGAGCCTGTCTGATCTACCCCGCCCACGACTACACGGGTGAGTCCGAGCGCGGCGCTAGGGGGTGCTGTGCTGCAGGGGGCGGGGCTCAGTAGGGGCAATCAGGGCTGGCCCCAATGCCCCAGCCCGGCACTAGGGGGCGCTGTGCTCCAGAGAGCCGGGTGTGGGCTCCCCCTGCTGGTGTGGTATTTCACCCGCCCCCTGGCGCCCCCTGCAGGCCAGACGGTGTCCACGGTGGAGGAAGAGAGGACCCTGAACCCCCGACTGACCCAGAGCTGCGAGGCCTTTGTCCAGCTGATGAACAACTTGAACCTTTCTCAACCCCAACAAATTGGTGAGGCTGGGAGCCCGGACGCCTGGGTTCTCTCCCGAGGCTGGGAGGGGAGTGGTGTCTGGTGGTTAGAGCAGGGGAGGGCTGGGAGTCAGGACTCCTGGGTTCTCTCCCGAGGCTGGGAGGGGAGTGGGGTCTGGTGGTTAGAGCAGGGGGGGCTGGGAGTCAGGACTCCTGGGTTCTCTCCCGAGGCTGGGAGGGGAGTGGGGGTCTAGTGGTTAGAGCGGAGGGGGGGCTGGGAGCCCGGACGCCTGGGTTCTCCCGAGGCTGGGAGGAGAGTGGGGGTCTAGTGGTTGGAGCGGAGGGGGGGCTGGGAGCCTGGACGCCTGGGTTCTCTCCTGAGGCTGGGAGGGGAGTGGGGGTCTAGTGGTTAGAGCGGAGGGGGGGCTGGGAGCCAGGACGCCTGGGTTCTCCCGAGGCTGGGAGGAGAGTGGGGGTCTAGTGGTTGGAGCGGAGGGGGGGCTGGGAGCCAGGACGCCTGGGTTCTCTCCGGAGGCTGGGAGGGGAGTGGGGGTCTAGTGGTTAGAGCGGAGGTAGGACAGGTTCTATCCCAGCTGAGGGCCGGCGTGGGGTGTAGCCGAGGCCAGGGCCCCTATCACTCTGCCTAACGTGTCTCTGTTTTTTCATCCTCTGTAGATTTTGCCGTCCCAGCGAACCTCAAGTGTGGGATTCAGGATGCAGCAACTTAGCCCCGCCCTCTTTCTCCAATGCCACACCTCTCATATTAAGCCCCACCCACCTCATCATAGGCCACACCCTCTCATTGACCCTTATGATGATGGAAGGTCCTTTGGCCTGGGGCTGGCTGTCCCTGACTCTCACTCGGGTCCCCCCCTTAAGCAAAATCTGGGGCCTCCCTCTTTGGGGTCTTGAGTGGGAGGGCGCATCCCTTAAGTGGGGAGGGGGTTAATGATCTTCAACCATGACAGATTCCCTTCCCCCGCTGCAACGTCCCCACCAATTCCTCTGACACCCCCAGTCTGGCATTTAGGGAGTTTGCACCTTCCTCTGCATTCACTGTGGGGTGGGAGCGTCCTGTTAGCCTCTCCCGGGGAGCAAAGGCCCCCCCAGTTCCCTGAGCCTGGTGTGCAGACAGCGGGGAACCCCGGCAGCCGGCGTTGGGGTGTGAGAGTGGCCCCAGGCCCCCATAGTCTGCATTTGAATGACAGGGTGCCTGGGCGGACCCTGCTCGGTTCTGTCAGGCCCTGCTTCCCACCCACTCTGTTTGCACTAGCTGGACTGTCTCCATCTCTGCTCCGTGGGGCGTCAGCACCTCCGGACCTAGAGCTGGGAGCGGGGCTCCCCCACTCTGGGCTGGGAGGGGGGGGGGCCCTGTCTGTGAATGTGGCTTAGTCTTGGGTGGGGGGGTTGGAAATGAACCGCTGCTGCGAGAATAAAGTTGTGTTGCACCTATTGGAATCGAGTTTGCTTCACAAGGCGGTTACCCACCACAGGGTGCTGCTCCCTCACTTTTCCCAGCCTGTTCCCTGGATTTGCTCTCCCCCCCTATACCCCAGGGGGCCCAGACCCCCTCGCCTCCCGCAGCAGGAGCCTGCACGTGGTCTTGGCCCAGAGAAAGGGCAAGAGGGAAGGAGAATCGGCTTCCATCCCTTTCCCCCACTCCCGAGATCTGAACTCGCCCCCCACCCTTCCTCTCGGCGTGATAGTTTTTTCCTTTCCTTCCTCTCCAGGGAGGGGTAAGCCCCGGCCACAGCCCCCACTGCTTGAAAAAGGGAACCCCCACACCCCTCAGTCTTTTCCCACCCACCCTGACCCCTGCCAACAGGCCCAGCCAGCCGGGCACCACCCCAGAGCCAGGCGCAATGCTGTCGGGGCTCCGTCCCAGCTGGAGTGGGAAAGGTCTTTCTGCCTGGTGAACTCCATGGGGCTGGGATAGAGCCAGCTCCAGACACCCCCTCCAATAAGGAGTGCTGCCCCTTTAAGGCTGCAGCCCTGGCAGAAAGGAATTGTGGGAGATGTAGTCCCCAGGGTTGATGGGTGTTGTAAGCTGGGCAGAGAGGCATGCTGGGAAGGGACCAGGGCTATAAAAGGGCTCCCTTCTCAGCTACCACGAGGGGGGTCTGGGTAAATAAGGGGGGTTGGACACCTTAGCTAGCCAGCAGCTGTGAGACACTCCTTGGGCAATTGTGCACCACTGCGCATATGCAGAATTTGGGTCCCCCCAGATTTTTTTTCTTTCCCTGCAGAATATGAGATTCCGCTGGGGAAAGAACGCGAGGGGCCATGCGCCCTTCCCCGGCAGCAAGCGTGCTGGGAGCAGCCGGGGGGATGTAAATCACCACTGGGGCTGGGCGTGCGTGCCAGACTGTCCCTCTCGCTCACTCTTGCAGTGTGCCCGCTGCAGAGAAGCAGGCCCTTCTGCTGTGTCGGGTGCACTGCCGAGTCTGTGTTGGGGGGCTGCAGGGTGATCCCCCCAACCTCTGTGCAGCCAGGGGCCTGTGCTCCCCACTGGGAGGCAGCCCCCATGTGCGCCCCTTGTCCATGTCACTGCTCCTGACCCGTAGAGGCGTGGGGCTGACCCAAGCCGCTGTGGGGAAGCCATGGGGAGCCTTGGCCAGGGGTGCCGTTTCAGGAGGGTGGGGGGCACCTATTTCCCCCCCCCCCCCGAGTTTCACGCTGCGCAGGCAGGTCCCCTTCTCCAGGAGCGGGGTTCTCCGGCTCCCTGTGCTAGAGACTTGGGGGTGGGCCAGGCAAAGAAGGGGTCAGTTGGGGTGTGAGGGGGAAGCAGAGGGCCCCCAGTGGAGTGGGGGAGGAGAGGTTCCCCAGTGGTAGAGCAGGGTTTTTTGGAGCCTGGGGGGGCAGTGGGATGGGAAAGGGGAGTCAATCTCCAGGGGAAGGGAGAGATGAGGGCACAGGGCTGTGCCCTGAGGGCAGGGGCAGCCGAGGGGGAACGGTCCATGGGACAAGGATCCTGATGAGGGAGGGGAAGCTGAGGACGGGTGTGCGGGCAAGGAGTAGCTACGTGGGTCTTGGGGTGTATTTGCCCACTGAGAACCAGGGAGCCCCCTCACCCCTGCCTGGGAAGAGACTGGGGCAGACCCCACTGCACTAATGCGTCTCTCTGCCTTCTGCTCTCTGCCTTACCCCCAGGGCCGGTGCTACCATTAAGGTAAACTAGGTGGTTGCCTAGGGCGCCAAGATTTGGGGGCGCCAAAAAGCGGTGCCCCGATTTTTTTTTTACAGCGTTCCAGGGCTGGGCTGCCGGCGGCGCACTGACACGTGCGGCTCAGACTCCCTCTCCCAGCGCAGCGGCCGCTCCACTTCTCCCGCCTCCCAGGCTTGCGGCGCCAATCAGCTGATTGGGGGGGAGAAGAATTAGAGCGGGGGCGGCGTGATCGGGGAGGAGGCGGAGCAGAGGTAAGCTGGGGTGGGGAGCTGCCGCACGGCTCCCGGTGGGGAGAACCGCTGCAGGGGGGCGCCTCAGGGTGGGGGGGGAGCTGCCGCGGGGGGGGCGCCTCAGGGCGGGGGGGGGGAGCTGCCGTGGGGGGGGGGGCTGCCACAGGGCTGGGGGGGAGGGTGCAAGGTGGAAGTTTCGCCTAGGTCAAGAAACTTCCTTGCACCGGCCCTGCTTACCCCTCAGCGCTTGTGCTTCCGGGTAACCTGCACCGTGAGCCTGCAGCAAGGAGCCATGTGGGCGCAGGGGTTTCTGTCCCTTTCTGCTCCTGGGGGATCATCTGTGTCATTACAGACAGACTCGCTGACAGGGATTTTGCAATAAATTACCAAAATAGTTGAAAGTGAGGGGATGATATGGGATTATTCTGACAAAATGCACAGTGGGTTACAACGTTGTCCGCAGAACTTTTTGGATTTTTGGCGCAGAATTCCCCCCGGAGTAGGGAGCCTGGCACCATCTCCCCGAGCTGCCCCAGCAGCGTTCTCTGTGGTTGCGTCCAGCCCTGGATCTCAAAGCAATTAACACAGGTTAATTTTGGACCCTGACAAACCTTTCCATCCCTGGGGAAACTTTTCCAACCCTATGTGACGAACTGGGACTGTTCTTACTGTGGTCTTTGAATGCTGACAGGGGAGTGTGGCTAGGATAGTCTGCACTGGGGGATGGGAGACAATACCTGAGCATGTAACATGAGAACCCAGGAAAGGGTTAGAGGCCAGGTGACACCTTTGCCCGGGAAACTGAACAAAGGCTGGAGAGAGAGTTCAGGGCTGGCTGGTGACATGGCTGGGAGGCAGACGGGGCTCTGACCTCCCAAGGGGGCTGGGGTGCCCTGGGACCCCAAGATGGACCTAACTGAGGGGGTCCTGTTGTCTGTACCTGCAAGACCTGTCTTGGACTGTGTTCCTGTCGTCTAAATAAACCTTCTGCTTTACTGGCTGGCTGAGAGTCATAGTGAATCGCAGGAAGCCGTGGGTGCAGGGCCTTGTGTCCCCCCACACTCCGTGACACCCTATTATACAGGGAGGGAAACTGAGGCAGAAAGAGGGGAAATCTGTGCAGGACAGCTGGGGATAGAACCCAGTAGCCCTGAGTCCTAGAGCCCCCCTGCTCTAACCATTAGACTCCTTTCCCCTCCCAGAACTGGGATAGAACCCAGGAGTCCTGGCTCCCAGCTGCCCCTGCTCTAACCACTAAACCCCACTCTCCTCCCAGAGCCAGGGATAGACCCCAGGAGTCCTGGCTTCCAGCCCCCCTGCTCTAACCTACTAGACCCCACTCCCCTCCCAGAGCTGAGGAGAGAACCCAGGAGTTCTGGCTCCCAGGCCCCCCTGCCCTCACCCAATTGACCTGTGAAATCCAGGGTGTGGCCAATTCTCCAGTCCCCACCCACCTGCCCCATGGTTATACCAGGCCCACAGGTGTGTTGGGATGAGGGTATCTGATACCAGAACCCCATATCCCATAGAAGAACCCTGAGCAGGGGAAGGGGACGGGGCTCTTTGGGTGCAGGGTGGCTGACCTAGTGAAATGGGCTTTAAACACTGTTCAGTGCCCAGAGGCCAGACATCCCAGTGAATAACCCCAGTTACGACAGAAGGTGCATCTCAATGACTTGACAGGTTAAGTCCCATGACTGCAATATTGGTACAGAAGGGTAAAGTTTACACAGGGAAAAAAGGGAGGAGGGGTTGCCTTGTATAGCAAAGGTGTCTGCACCTGCTCTGAGGCTGAGATGGGGATAGGAGACAGACTTCTTGAAAGTCTCTGGTTAGGGATAAAAGGGGTAAAAACCGGGGGGGGGGGGGCCATGGTAGGGTTGGCTCCAGACCAGCTAACCGGGAAGAAGAGGTGGAGGACGCTTTTCTTAAACAACCCACAAAATCATCCACAGCCCAGGACGTGGTGATGCCGGGGGATTTCAACCACCCAGAGATCGGTTGGGAAAATAACCCAGCCGGGCACAGATCTTGGAAGGCAGTGGAGACAGCTTTGGTGAAAGCCGCGAGGGGGAGGCGGTTCTGGATTTGATTGTGCCCCAAAGGGAGGCACTGGTTGAGACGCTGAAGGTGGAAGGCAGCTTGGGTGAAATGGATCGGGAAATGACAGCGCTCGCGCTGCTAAGGAAACAGCAGAGATCAGCCGATGGATGGGACAGGCCCGTTACTCAGTGAGGAGGGAAAGCCAGTAACAGAAAACGAAGCGATGGCTGAAGTGTTAAATGCCCTTTTTGTTTCTGTTTTCATCAGCCGACTCCCATAGTGAATGTCAGCGGACGCGGGGCGGGACCCAAGGCTACAATAGGCAAAGAGTGAGTTAAGAATGACTTAGTTAAGTTCCATGTCTTCAAGTCGGCAGGGCCTGATGAAATCCGTCCTCGGGTACGTAAGGAACCGGCTGAAGCGATCGCTGAGCCGCTAGCGATTCTCTGTGAGAACTCCTGCGGCACAGGAGAGGTCCCAGAGGACTGGAAAAGGGCAAATATTTGACCTAGCTACGAAAAGGGGAATAAGTACAACCCAGGGAATTACAGACTGTCAGCTTCACTTCGGTACCCGGAAAGATACCGGAGCAAATGATCACACAGTCCGTTTGTGTGCACCTAGAAAATAATAAGGAGATAAGTAACACTCAGCGTGGATTTGTCAGGAACAAATCGTGTCAAGCCAACCTCAAATCCTTCTTTGACAGGGTCACAGGCCTGGCGGATGGGAGGGAAGTGGTAGACGTGGTATATCTTGACCTGAGTAAGGCTTTTGATGCCGTCTCACACGACCGTCTCATACACAAACCAGAGAAATCCATCCTAGACAAACCTACTCTAAGCCGGGTACACAAGTGGTTGGAAAACCGCTCCCAGGGAGCAGTGATCAGTGGTTCGCTGTCAAGTTGGAAGGACCCCTCGAGTGGATCTGGATCCCTTGGAGGGATCTGTCCTGGGTCCGGTTCTGTTCAGTTATTTGGATAATGGCACGGAGAACGCCCTCTTAAAGTCTGAGGACAATACCAAGCTGGGAGGGGTTGCAAGCTGTCACGGACTCCCAGCCCCCGGGCTCTCTCGGCTCTGTACGGCCCCGGGACGAACCCCCCAGTGTGACAGCCCTTCTCGGGGTCACGATCTCTCACGGGGGTTAAGCCCTGGGCTCCAGCGCCACCTGGGACCGCACCTCTCTGAGCCCCCAGCAGCCTGGCTCTGCCGTGGGCCCCCTCAGGGAGTCCCCTCGCTCTGGGCCCCCGGGGCCCCCACCCCCAGAGGGAGCAACGCCCCCTGATCTCTAGCTGCAGTGACTGCCAGCGTCACACAGGAGATTTATTGAATGTCTGGACGCAGCCCAGGCAGTTGTCAGGGCCCTCGGGCCTGGCCAGTCTCAGCCCCGGCCAGCTGGGTCTGTCCCGTCCCCATGGGTCCGGCTGCTCCTTGTCCCCAGCCCAGCCCAGCCCCCTCCTTCCAGCTGAGCCCCCTAAATCCCCTCCCCCACCAGCCCCTCCTCTGCCCTTTGTCTTCGGTCCCAGGTGAACAGGCTGCTTGGGCCCTTCTCTTCTGTCCTTTGTTCCCCCCTGGCTGGTCAGGTCCCCGGGCCCCTCTCTCCTCAGCCCATTGGCCCCCCACTGGCCAGAACCGGCTGGCTCCCAATCTCCAGGCTGGTGTCTGGGGTCCCGGCTGCTAGGCGAGGTCACACCTGGTCCCCTGCAACCACAAACCCCCTCCTACCCCCTTGTTACATATGCAGCACAGAGGGAAACTGAGGCACACACCGTGTTCATGCAAAACACTAAGAAAACCCCCCACTTCATCACACTAGTGCTTTGGAGGACAGGATTAAGATTCAAAATGATCTGGACACACTGGAGAAATGGTCTGATGTAAATAGGATGAAATTCAATCAGGACAAATGCAAAGTGTCTCACTTCGGAAGGAACAATCAGTTGCACACACACAGAATGGGAAATGGCTGCCTAGGAAGGAGTACTGCGGAAAGGGAGCTGGGGGTCAGAGTGGATCACAAGCTAAAAGTGAGTCACCAGTGCGATGATGTGGCAAAACCAGAGGCCGTTCTTCTGGGATGTCTCATCAGGAGTGTTGTAAGCAAGACACGAGAAGTGATTCTTCAGCTCTACTCAGCGCTGATGACGTCTCACCTGGAGTCTCGCGTCCGGTTCTGGGCACCGCACGCGGGGAAAGATGTGGGCAAATCGGAGAGAGTCCAGGGAAGCGCAACAAAAATGATTAACGGCCTAGAAACCGTGGCCTACGAGGGCAGATTGAAATTAGTCGGGAGAAGAGAAGACGGAGGCAGGGGGACGATATAACAATCTTTAACTTACAAGGTTACGAGGAGGGTGACAGATTGTTCTTGTGCACTGCGGACAGGACAAGGAGCAATGGGCTTAAACTTCAGCAAGGGAGGTTTAGGTTTAGGTTGGACATTAGGAAAAACTTCCTACCTGTCAGGGTGGTGAAGCACTGGGGTAAATTGCCCAGGGAGGTTGTGGAATCGCCATCACTGGAGGTTTTGAAGAACAGGTGGGACAAATCCCGGCCGGGGGTAATACCTAGCCCTGCCTCGGTGCAGGGGACTGGCCTGGACGGCCGAGCGAGGTCCCTTCCAGGCTGACATGTCTGAGTGTCTGATTTCGCCCCCCGAGCCGAGCCAGCCAGTCGCCCACCTGGAGGAGGATCGGAGCTGGCACCCTCTAGAGGAGAAGGCCCCCGTGCCCAGGGAAAGGCTCCCAGGGGGGCAGGTGCCTGGAGTGGGTGGCAGGGGTGGCTTGGGGGCTGGGGGGGGTTGTTTGTGGCTCTGCGTGGATCCCCCACCCCGCTGCGTGTCTCCCTGAACATCCACCTCCATTGAAATTAACGGGTGACCAGATGTCCCGATTTTATAGGGACCGTCCCGATTTTTGGGTCTTGTTCTTATCTAGGCTCCTATTAACCCCCGCCCCCTGTCCCGATTTTTCACACTTGCTGTCTGGTCACCCTAAAATTAACTGGCCCCCCCGGGGGTGGGAGCCAACCCATTCCCTGGCTTGCAATGATCAGCCTGCTGCAAGGCAGGGAAACTGAGACTCAAAGACGGGAAAGGACCTGCCTGAACTGGAGATAGAACCCAGGAATCCTGGCTCCGCCCCCCCACTTTCCCTTCCCTTCCCAGAGCCAGGGAGAGAACCCAGGAGTCCGGGCTCCCCCCGCCCCAACCCATCACCTCTGCCCAGCCTGCTCAGCTGCGTCCTGAGAAGCAAACCCCCCCAGGATTAGGACGCAGGGGAGCCTAGAGACCTGGCCGCGGCTGGAGGGGGCCCCTGGCCGGCCGGTGACCAGGGCTTCCTTAGCAAGACAGGGCCGGGGGGTCCCCGAGAAGGCAGGTGAGAGAATCCTGCTTCCCACGACTGTCACCACCCAAAAGGGCTGACAGGGCAGAGTTCAGTGGTACTACACCGCAAGGGAAAAGGAGGGAGCCAGGATGCCTGGGTTCTCTCTCTGGCTCTGGGAGGGGAGAGGCGTCAGAGCAGGGGGGCTGGGAGCCAGGATGCCTGGGTTCTCTCTCTGGCTCTGGGAGGGGAGAGGGGTCAGAGCAGGGGGGGGCTGGGAGCCCGGACGCCTGGGTTCTCTCTCTGGCTCTGGGAGGGGAGAGGGGTCAGAGCAGGGGGGGGGCTGGGAGCCAGGACTCCTGGGTTCTCTAGACATGGGTGCATACCATGCAGTTCCATTGCCTGTTGGGTCCCCGGGGGCCAGTCCCGGGGGCGTGACGTGATCTTTCCCTCCTGGCTGTGCCATGGTTACCAAGCCTGTGAGGGCTCCGCGGGGGGTGGGGGGATGATTTTGGGCCCCCGGGAGCAGGCTGGGAACGTGCCGTGGCAATAACACGGCTGGGGGCAGGGCTGGGGAGACGGAGGCGCTGGGTGCGAAGAGACGGTAACGCCTGCTGGGCTGTCCGGGGTGATTATATCTGGGAGGGAGAGATTTGCCAACCATCAACTTATGCCATGGTGGAGGGGGGAGGGAAAGGAATAGAACCCAGGAGTCCTGGCTCCCAGCCCCGCCCCCCAGCTCCAACCACTTTAAGATCCAACCTGCCCTGTCCTCCCCGCCTCCGCCTCCTTCCTCCCTCCCGCCCCCACCGTCTGGCATTTAAAGGACTCACCCCCCCAGCCTGGCACCAGCGCATCGGCCAAAGCTCCAGCCTCCTGCATGCCCCGGCCATGACCCTGAGACCGTACTGCACCTGCCGTGGCCAGGGCGAGGGGCTGCTCCTCCGGCAGGTTAGCTCCGGGCATGGGAGCTGGGAGCCAGGACTCCTGGGTTCTAGCCCCGGTTCTGGGAGGGGAGTGAGGTCTAGTGGTTAGACCAGAGGGGGCTGGGAGCCAGGACACCTGGATTATCTCCCTGGCTCTGGGAGGGGAGTGGGGTGTAGGGGTTAGAGTGAGGCGGGTTGGGAGCCAGGACACCTGGGTTCTCTCCCTGGCTCTGGGAGGGGAGTGGGGTCTAGTGGTTAGAGCAGGGGGGCTGGGAGCCCGGACGCCTGGGTTCTATCCCTGGCTCTGGGAGGAGAGAGGGGTCTGGTGGTGGAAGATGGGTCCCGGACTCCTGGGTTTTCTCTGTGGGGCTTTGGGAGGGGAGTGGGGTCTAGTGGTGAGAGCTGGGTTCTCTAGACATGAGCGCATACCGTGCAGTTCCATTGCCTGTTGGGTCCCCGGGGGCCTGATGCGATTATTCCCTCCTGGCTGCGCCGTGGTTACCTGGCCTGTGTGGGCTCCAGGGGGGATGCTGGGAACCCAATAACACAGCTGGGTGCCGAGCTGGGGAGATGGAGCTGCTGGGTGCGAAGAGCCGGTAACTCCTGCTGGGCTGATTATATCTGGGAGGGGGAGATTTACCAACCGGCAACTGATGCCATGATGGAGAGGGGAGGGAAAGGAATAGAACCCAGCCTCCCCCCCACTCTAACCACTAGACCCCACTCCCCTGCCAGTGCTCACTGGATCTCCCCTCCACAGCTCTTTGAGCCCGTGAGCTGCACCTACACCTACCTGCTCGCGGACCTGAAGACCAAGGAGGCGGTTCTGATCGACCCGGTTCTGGAGATGGCCAAGCGGGACGCGGAGCTGGTGAGGGAGCTGGGCCTCAACTTACTGTATGCAGGTGAGAGCAGCTCCCAGGGGGTCGGGATGGGGACTGTCTCGTTGTGGAAGGGAATGGGGTCACTCAGGGCCTTTCCCCTCTAGGGGGCACCGGCCCCGATCCGGCCCCAGGGCAGGGACTGGCTGGCTCGGCGAGGGGGGAACAGGTCGGGTTCCCGTCTGTAAATCCCTGGTTCTGCTCCACGCAGCCAACACCCACTGCCACGCCGACCACATCACGGGCACCGGGCTGCTGAAGAAGATGCTGCCCGGCTGCCGCAGCGTGATCTCCCAGGACAGCGGGGCCTTGGCCGACATCCTCATCCGCGAGGGCCACGTCCTGGAATTCGGGGCCTTCGTAAGTCACCTGGGCACTGGGGCTGGGAGCCCGGACTCCTGGGTTCTCTCCCCGGCTCTGGGAGGGCGGGGGGTCTAGTGGTTAGAGTGGGGGGGAGGTGGGGGGAAGGGGAAGTTGGGAGCCCAGACTCCTGGGTTTCTCCCCAGCGCTGGGAGCTGAGTGGGGTCAGAACAGGGGGGCTGGCAGCCAGGACTCCTGGGTTCTCTCCCCGGCTCTGGGAGGGCGGGGGGGGTCTAGTGATTAGAGTGTGTTTGGCGGGGGAGGAGGGGCTGGGAGCCAGGACTCCTGGGTCCCATGGAGAGTCATGTCGCTGGCTCCCCCTGTCTGCAGGCCCTGGAAGCCCGCTCCACCCCCGGACACACGGACGGCTGCCTGACCTACGTGCTCAGTGACAGGACCATGGCCTTCACCGGGGACGCCCTGCTGATCCGGGGCTGCGGCCGCACCGACTTCCAGCAGGGTGAGGGCGAGCTGGGGTGGGGTGGGGGGTATGTGTTACGGGGGGGGGGTTCTTGGAGGGGTAGTGAATGGTTACCGTGGAGACAAGATATGGAATATGATGGTGGCCGCTATGGCGATGGGGGACATCTCCAGGTCATGCCCAGCAGTTGCCACAGCGATGAGGAACATGGCTGCTGGTTGCCAAGGCGATGGCAGGGTGTGTCTCTGGGGCTCAGCCAGTGGGTGCTGTGGGGATGGTGGGGGTGCCCTGCCAGGGGGTTCGGCCAGCGGGCGTTGGGGGTGCTGTGCCAGGGGGTTCAGAGAGGGGGCACTGGGGGGACGGGCAGGGTGCTGTGCTGGGGGGGATGGCAAGAGGGAGCTGGGGTTCCCATGGGGCACTGGGGGGGATGTCAGGGGTGCCATGCCAGGGGATTGGCTGTGTTCCCCACCCCGTGGTAACCAGGCCCCACTTCTCTCCGCCCCCCAGGCTCCCCGGAGACCCTGTACCGCTCCGTGCACGAGAAAATCTTCACGCTCCCCGGAGACTGTCTGATCTACCCCGCCCACGACTACACGGGTGAGTCCGAGCGCGGCGCTAGGGGCCGCTGTGCCATGGGGGGGAGGAGAGCTCTCCTGGGCAGGACGGGTGCAAGAATGTTTTGCGCCCTAGGCGAAACTTCCACCTTGCGCCCTCCTCCTTCCCCGAGCCCTGCGGCAGCTCCCTGCCCCCCCCCGCCCTGAGGCGCCCCCCCCAGTGGCAGCTCCCCACCCCAGCTCACCTCTGCTCCGCCCCCTCCCCGAGCCCTGCGGCAGCTCTCCGCCCCCCCCACCCTGAGGTGCCCCCCCCATGGCAGCTCCCCACCCCCCTCCGCCCTGAGGCACCCCCCCCGCGGCAGCTCCCCCCGCCTGGGGAGCCATGCGGCAGCTCCCCACCCCAGCTCACCTCTGCTCCGTCCCCTCCCCGAGCCCTGCGTCAGCTCCCCACCCCCCCTCCACCGTGAGGCACCCCCCCCCGTGGCAGCTCCCCCCCCCACCCTGAGGCACCCCCCCCGCGGCAGCTCCCCCCCCCCGCGCTGAGGCACCCCCCAGCGGCAGCTCCCCACCCCCCACTCCGCCCTGAGACGCCCCCCCTGTGGCTGCTCCCTCCCCCCCCCGGGGAGCTGTGGGGCAGCTCCCCGCCTCCTCCCCGAGCAGGCCGCCCCCGCTCTAATTCTCCTCCCCTCCCAGGCTTGCGGCGCCAATCAGCTGTTTGGCGCCGCAAGCCTGGGAGGGAGAGAATCAGAGCGGGGCGGCGCGCTCAGGGGAGGATGCGGAGCAGAGGTGAGCTGGGGAGGGGAGTTCCCCTGCGTGCCGCTCCCCCCCCCTACTTGCTGCAGGCAGCCCTCCCCGCGCCCCCCTGCCCCGGCTCCCTCCGCCTAAATGCCGACGACGACCGGGGCGGCCGAAGAAAATGCCACCCCCCAAATGCTAGCGCCCTAGGCGACCGTCTAGGTCGCCTAATGCGTTGCACCGGCCCTGCTCCTGGGGCAGTCAGGGCTGGCCCCGATGCCCCAGCCCGGCGCTAGGGGGCGCTGTGCTCCAGGGAGCCCCCCCTGCTGGTGCTGTATCTCACCCGCCCCCTGGCGCCCCCTGCAGGCCAGACGGTGTCCACGGTGGAGGAAGAGAGGACCCTGAACCCCCGACTGACCCTGAGCTGCGAGGCCTTTGTCCAGCTGATGAACAACTTGAACCTGCCTCAGCCCAAGAAAATTGGTGAGGCTGGGAGCCCGGACGCCTGGGTTCTCTCCCGGGGCTGGGAGGGGGGAGGGTTGGTGGGTTAGAGCAGCGGGGGGCAGGGAGCCAGGACGCCTGGGTTCTCTCCCGGGGCTGGGAGGGAGGAGGGTTGGTGGGTTAGAGCAGCGGGGGGCAGGGAGCCAGGACGCCTGGGTTCTCTCCCGGGGCTGGGAGGGAGGAAGGTTGGTGGGTTAGAGCAGTGGGGGGGCTGGGAGCCCGGACGCCTGGGTTCTCTCCCAGGACTGGGAGGGAGGAGGGTTGGTGGGTTAGAGCAGCGGGGGGCAGGGAGCCAGGACGCCTGGGTTCTCTCCCAGGACTGGGAGGGAGGAGGGTTGGTGGGTTAGAGCAGCGGGGGGCTGGGAGCCCAGACACCTGGGTTCTCTCCTGGGGCTGGGAGGGAGGAGGGTTGGTGGGTTAGAGCAGTGGGGGGCTGGGAGCCCAGACACCTGGGTTCTCTCCTGGGGCTGGGAGGGAGGAAGGTTGGTGGGTTAGAGCAGTGGGGGGCTGGGAGCCAGGAGTCCTGGGTTCTCTCCCTGGGCAAGGAGGGTTGGTGGGTTAGAGCAGCGGGGGGCAGGGAGCCCGGATGCCTGGGTTCTCTCCCAGGGCTGGGAGGGAGGAGGGTTGGTGGGTTAGAGCAGCGGGGGGCTGGGAGCCCAGACACCTGGGTTCTCTCCCGGGGCTGGGAGGGAGGAGGGCTGGTGGTTAGAGCAGAGGGTGCTGGGAGCCAGGACGCCTGGGTTCTCTCCCAGGACTGGGAGGGAGGAGGGTTGGTGGGTTAGAGCAGCGGGGGGCTGGGAGCCCAGACACCTGGGTTCTCTCCTGGGGCTGGGAGGGAGGAGGGTTGGTGGGTTAGAGCAGCGGGGGGCTGGGAGCCCAGACACCTGGGTTCTCTCCTGGGGCTGGGAGGGAGGAGGGCTGGTGGTTAGAGCAGAGGGTGCTGGGAGCCAGGACGCCTGGGTTCTCTCCCAGGACTGGGAGGGAGGAGGGTTGGTGGGTTAGAGCAGCGGGGGGCTGGGAGCCCAGACACCTGGGTTCTCTCCTGGGGCTGGGAGGGAGGAAGGTTGGTGGGTTAGAGCAGTGGGGGGCTGGGAGCCCAGACACCTGGGTTCTCTCCTGGGGCTGGGAGGGAGGAAGGTTGGTGGGTTAGAGCAGTGGGGGGCTGGGAGCCAGGAGTCCTGGGTTCTCTCCCTGGGCAAGGAGGGTTGGTGGGTTAGAGCAGCAGGGGGCTGGGAGCCAGGATGCCTGGGTTCTCTCCCGGGGCTGGGAGGGAGGAGGGCTGGTGGTTAGAGCAGAGGGTGCTGGGAGCCAGGACGCCTGGGTTCTCTCCCGGGGCTGGGAGGGAGGGAGGAGGGTTGGTGGGTTAGAGCAGCGGGGGGCAGGGAGCCAGGACGCCTGGGTTCTCTCCCGGGGCTGGGAGGGAGGAGGGTTGGTGTGTTAGAGCAGCGGGGGGCTGAGAGCCAGGACGCCTGGGTTCTCTCCCGGGGCTGGGAGGGAGGAGGGTTGGTGTGTTAGAGCAGCGGGGGGCTGAGAGCCAGGACGCCTGGGTTCTGTTCCCAGCTGTGGCCCGTGGATGGTGTAGATGAGGCCAGGACCCCTATCACTCTTTCTAACACTTGTCTCTTCTTCTGTCCTTTGCAGATATTGCTGTCCCGGCAAACCTGAAGTGCGGGATCCAGGATGTGGAGACTTAGCCCCACCCTCTTTACTCCAAGGCCACACCCCTCACAACAAGCCCCTCCCACCTCCACATAGTCCATGGCCTCTCATTGACCCTAACTAGGATGGAAGGTCCTTTGGCCTGGGGGCTGGGGGGGGGGGGGCTGTCCCTGACTCTCACTCCAGTCCCCACCTTTAAGGGAAAGCTGGGAACTCCCTCCTTTGGGACCTCGGTGGGACTGTGCATCCATTAATGGGGGCGGTTAATGATCATCGACCGTTGCAGGTTCCCTCCCCCCCCGCCAGCCCCCCCATTCCTCTGACACCCCCAGTCTGGCATTAGGGAGTCTGCACCTTCCTCTGCATTGGCTGTCGTGTGGGGGTGTCCTGCTGGCCTCCCCTGGGAAGCAAAGACACCCCCTCTTCTCTGAGCTTGGAGTGCAGATAGCAGGGGACCCCAGCCTGCGCTGAGGTCCGAGAGAGACCCTCAACCCCCCATGCCCTGTGTTTGAATAGTGGGGTGCCCTGCGGGAACCCCACTTGGTTCGGTTAGGTCCCTCCCCCACCCTGCAGCTGAATGGGGGGGAACCCCCACTCCCAGGGGCTCTGGGTTAGTGCTGTTTGCACTAGCTGGACTTTCCCCATCTCTGCCCCCTGGGTCTCCGGCGAGCCTGGCCCTGGACTCCCCGCTCCGTCGCGGGCCAGGGGAGTGGAAGGGGCCCCTGTCTGGGAGCGGGGCTGAACCTCAGCGGGGTTTGGAAACGAGCAGCTGCTGCCGCCGCCAAGAAAATAAAATTCTGTTGGACCCATTTGGACTTGATTTCGCTTCACAAGGCAGGAGGCTGGGGTAGAGGGGCCCGGGCAGCTCGGGCAGAGCGGGAGGCCGGGGAAGAGGGGCCCGGGCAGCTCGGGCAGGGCGGGAGGCCGGGGTAGAGGGGCCCGGGCGGCTCGGGCAGGGCGGGAGGCCGGGGAAGAGGGGCCCGGGCGGCTCGGGCAGGGCGGGAGGCCGGGGTAGAGGGGCCCGGGCGGCTCGGGCAGGGCGGGAGGCCGGGGTAGAGGGGCCCGGGCGGCTCGGGCAGGGCGGGAGGCCGGGGAAGAGGGGCCCGGGCGGCTCGGGCAGGGCGGGAGGCCGGGGTAGAGGGGCCCGGGCGGCTCGGGCAGGGCGGGAGGCCGGGGTAGAGGGGCCCGGGCGGCTCGGGCAGGGCGGGAGGCCGGGGTAGAGGGGCCCGGGTGGCTCGGGCAGGGCGGGAGGCCGGGGTAGAGGGGCCCGGGCGGCTCGGGCAGGGCGGGAGGCCGGGGTAGAGGGGCCCGGGCGGCTTGGGCAGGGCGGGAGGCTGGGGTAGAGGGGCCCGTGGGGCTCGGGCAGGGCGGGAGGCCGGGGTAGAGGGGCCCAGGCAGCTCGGGCAGGGCGGGAGGCCGGGGTAGAGGGGCCCGGGCGGCTCGGGCAGGGCGGGAGGCCGGGGTAGAGGGGCCCCTGGGGCTCGGGCAGGGCGGGAGGCCGGGGTAGTGGGCTCCTGGGGCTGAGGTTGCAGGGCAGGACCCCAGGCTGGCTGGGCCCATGGGGCCAGCCTGTTACTGCAGTTTCCCACCAGGGGGCGCTGCTCCCTCACTCTTTTCCCAGCCTATTCTCCGGCTTTGCAGCTGGGGGGTTGTGGGCGCTCTGCTCCCCCACGCCCTCAGGCCCCCTCGACTCCCCCCTAGGAACAGCCGCAGGCGCCTACACGTGGCCCTGGCCCAAAGAACGGTGAGAGGGAAGGAAAATCGGCTTCCATCCCTCCCCACACCCCGCAGAGCCAAACTTGTCCCCCATCCTTCCTTCATCCAGTCCTGCTAGTTCTTCCCTCTTCCCTTCCCTCCTCTCCAGGGAGGGGTGAGCTACAGCCACAGCATCCCGCTTAAAAAAGGGACTCCCACCCCTCGCTCTGTCCCCACCCACCCTGACCACCACAAACAGGCCCAGCCAGCCGGACACCACCCCAGAGCCAGGCGCAATGCTGGCGGGGCTCCGTCCCAGCTGGAGTGGGAAAGGTCTTTCTGCCTGGTGAACTCCATGGGGCTGGGATAGAGCCAGCCCCAGACACCCCCTCCAATAAGGGGTGCTGCCCCTTTAAGGCTACAGCCCTGGCAGAAAGGAATTGTGGGAGATGTAGTCCCCAGGGTTGTAGGCTGGGCAGTGAGGCATGCTGGGAAGGGGGCAGGGCTATAAAAGGGCTCCCTTTGCTGTTACCTAGCAAAAGGAGGGTTTGTGCAGAGATTGAGGGAGTTTTCTGGGGCCCCCCTGCCTTGCTCTGTGGGGTTCCTCAGGCAGCCACGGGCTGAGAGCTCAGCACTAGCGACCCCAATGGCTCTGGCTTGGGGTGGGGAGACAGCTGATTGCAGGACTCTCTGCTGGTGCTTTCAGCCCAGGATCTCAAAGCAATTAATGGGGGTTAATTAGTTGAGCCTCGTAAACTCTTTTGCCCTGGGGAGTGGAGTCAGGATCCTCATTCCTGTTATACAGTGAGGGAAACTGAGGCACGGAGGTGGGACATCTGGGCAGGACAGCTGCTACCATTCCCCACTGCTCGAACCCACTAGACCCCACTCCCCTCCCAGAACCAGGGAGAGAACCCAGGAGTCCTGGCTCCCATGCCCCACTACTCTAGCTACTAGACCCCACTCCCCTCCCAGAGCCAGGGAGAGAACCCGGGAGTCCTGTCTCCCAGCCTGCTGCTGGCCTATGCTGACTGTTCCCACATGAACGCTGGAATCCCACAGGCCGATGGTGGATTTGAACAAGCCCCTGGGGCCCCCGCTCGTGGGCCTGTCAGCTAGGGAAGGGGTAGGGGGAAGACAGAGATCTGGGGCCAATTAACCCTTCAATGTCTGCCTGCCCTGCCCCCTCTGCTCCCCTGCGCTGACCTCCAGGGAGCAGCTCTCCTTATCAGGGCCTGTGAACTTTGCACCCAGCTCTGGGGTGTGTTGGGGCCGTTACTTAGGTCCAGTCCCTCTTCCACAAACTCCCTGAGGGCCCCGAGCACCACTGGTGACAGAGCGGCTGGGGGATGTACGGAGAGAAGGGATAGCCCTGAACAAAGGGGGCTGGCTAGCTCTGGGGGATGTGGGACCCTTCCCCTATAGGGGGGCTGGTTCCCATCTGTGCCCAAGGTGAGAACTGGCTGGTTCCAGGGGGGCAGGGAGTGGGGTCACGGGGCCTTTCGAATTAACCTTATTATTTTTTTAAACTGTTTCTGGTTTTCAAACCTGACCTGCTGCAGCGCCCTGCCCGGCTCTCGTGGGAACAAAGTTCCCAAGGGAAACTCCCGCCAGGTAAATTTGGGTGTCAGCCGGCAGGACTCAGCCTGTCTCGATCTGCCAGGCCCGGGGGAGACAAACTGGTTTCTCTTACGGATGTCGGACTCCTCCCTGGGAGCCTTGTCCCAGAGCCAAGGATGGAACCCAGGAGTCCTGGCTCCCAGCCCCCCCTGCTCTAACCCACTGGCTCCCAGCCCCCCCTGCTCTAACCCAGCAGCCCCCACTCTCCTCCCAGAGCTGGGGAGAGAACCCAGGAGTCCTGTCTCCCAGCCCCCCTGCTCTAACCCACTGGCTCCCAGCCCCCCCTGCTCTAACCCAGCAGCCCCCACTCCCCTCCCAGAGCCAGGGACAGAACCCAGGCGTCCTGGCTCCCAGCGCTAAAGCTCCGAATCCCGGTGTAGCTGATTGCCCAGCTCCCATGTTGATACAGGCCAGAGGGCTGGGGTTGTATAATCCGTGAGGTTGTGTGAAACCAGGCAAGGCCGGCGGAGGGAGAGCCCATGTTCTGTTCCTTGCCCCCCAGAGCCAGCCAGACCCCCACCATGGGGCCCAATGGGAGCCACGGCCCCTGAGCCAGCAGAGTGCCTGGGGAAAGGTGCCCATGAGGCCAAGTGCACACAGCGAGTGGCAGGGGAGGTGTTGGGGCTGGAGGGGGAAGGGTGGGGTTCTTTGTGGCTCTGTGTAGATCCCCCCCCCCCCCCCTCGCTGGCTGTCTCATCCACCTTGCTGGTAGTTAACTCCTGCCTAGCAGGGGAAGAGTCACCCCACTCCCTGGGGCGGAGTGATCAACCTGCTCCTAGGCAGGGAAACTGAGGCACAGACTGGTGAAAGAACCTGCCTAACCTGAGTCCTGGCTCCCACCCCCCCTGCTCTAACCACCAGCCCCCACTCCCCTCCCAGAGCCTCAGAGATGGAGCGGTCTGAGTTCTTGGCCCAGGGGCGGTTACATAAGGGCAGAAAGTCCCAGCCCAGACCTTGTGCAGGGCTCTGGCTCTCGGTTTAACTGCTCAACTTCCCCTACTTGTGATCCGCACCCGGCCTGCCTCGGGGGGAGGGGGGGCTGGGAGCCAGGACTCCTGGGTTCTCTCCCCAGCTCTGGGAGGGGAGTGGGGTCTGGTGGTTAGAGCAGGGGGACTGGGAGCCAGGACTCCTGGGTTCTATCCCTGGCTCCGGGAGGGGAGCGGGGGCTGGTGGTTAGAGCAGGGAGGGCTGGGAGCCAGGACTCCTGGGTTCCCTCTCCGGCTCTGGGAGGGGAGTGGGGGCTGGTGGTTAGAGCAGGGGGGGCTGGGAGCCAGGACTCCTGGGTTCTCTCCCCGGCTCTGGGAGGGGAGTGGGGGCTGGTGGTTAGAGCAGGGGGGGTTGGGAGCCAGGACTCCTGGGTTCCCTCTCCTGCTCTGGGAGGGGAGGGGGGTCTAGTGGGTAGAGCAGAGGGGCTGAGAGCCAGGACTCCTGGGTTCTCAGGCTGTGGCTGGCCCTGACGTGCCCTCCCCTCCCGGGCGCTGATGTCACAGGTGGTGTGTTTCCAAGCTCGGGCTGGAAAACGAGTTTGAGCAGCCGCTGCCCCCCCGCCGGGACCGGAGCCGGACGCGCGGGCAGGGGAGCCCAGAGGGCGGCCGGTGAGCGGGGCAGGGGCGGGGGTCCCGGAGCGCAGCGGCCGTCACCTGGCCATGGGGGTTGGGCGGAGCGGGGGGGGGTTTGGGAAAAAACCGAGAGAGAAAGAGAAACAGAAAGAGGCGGGGGGGGGGGGGGGGTGTTGGCTCGTGACCTTCCCCCCATGGCTCGCCTGACCCTGCTTCTCTTCCCCAGTTCCTAGAGCAACTCCCGGACACCTGGGTTCTGCCTGCGTCCTGGGAGCAGAGGGAGGAGGGGCCTGGAGAAATCCAGGGATCGCCCCCCCCCCACGGATTGCGGGGTGAGTGGTGCCGGGGCTGTGGCCCTCATTGGGGGGCGGGTTCGTGAAGGGAGAGCCCCTTGATTGGTTGCTGGGCTGATTAATGGAAAGAATGGGGGCCTGGGAGCCAGGACTCCTGGGTTCTCTCCTCAGCTCAGGGAGGGGAGTGGGCTCTAGTGGTTAGAGTGGGGGGGCTGGGAGCCAGGACTCCTGGGTTCTCTCCTCAGCTCTGGGAGGGGAGTGGGATCTAGTGGTTAGAGTGGGGGGGATGGGAGCCAGGACTCCTGGGTTCTCTCCTCAGCTCTGGGAGGGGAGTGGGGTCTAGTGGTTAGAGCGGGTGGGGGGGGGGGGGGGGCTGGGAGCCAAGACTCGTTTCTAGCAAACAGAAAAAATGATCCCCTGGGGGAAGGGGGCGGTGGAAGTGCTGTCAGAACAGATCAATCAATATTGAAGTGCTTTGAGATCCTCAGACAGACCGGCTGGAGCATCCTCTCCCCCCCGCCCCGAAGCTGAAATACAAACATCCCCGGGGTCTGTGGCCCGTTCTCCCCCCTCCCCACACGTGGGACCAGGATCGTCCCAGCCCCCACATCAGCAGTTTGCCCCAGACCATGGAAAATTCTGACCCCCTTTGCTATTCACAGCACCCGGCCGGGCAGTGCCAGCCCCTGGCGCCGGTTCAAGTGGGGACAATCTAGCGCTGGAGATAAAGCGGAAGGTGCCAATGCCGGGGTGAACCAGGGTCAAGGTGATTTTTCCCTGCTACAGAGCCTGTCCAATGCACACAGCATGGAGATGTGGCCACCTCTGGGGTGGGACCCGGGGGCTGTTTATACAGAGACCCTCGCGCAGCCCTGAGATGCGGCCACCTCTGGGGAGAAACATGGCATCTGGTGAACAGCCCTGCCACAGGTTTTGGGACAGGAAGTGAAGGAGAATTTCTGTGTCCTGTTTGACAGCAGGGGGAATCATTTTGGCATGTGGTTGTTGCTAATTTGGAGCTGCTGGGTAAGTGACTTCTTTATTAACAGCCCCCACGCCCTGCCCCAGAGGTGGCTGCATCTCCGCACCGGGTGAGGGGTTGCTGTATAACCAGCCCCCCCCCCCCGAGGTGTCTGCATCTCAGCGCCTCGGAAGGGTCCCTGCATAACAAGCCCCATTGCCCCAGAGGTGGCTGCATCCCAAGCTTGGCAAGGGGCCGAGAGCCCCGGGGGGGGGGGGGGGGTCCGTGAGGAAGTGGGGACAGCTGGCAGGCAGGGAGGGACTGGCTGGCTCGGGGGGCAGGGGCCGATCATTTCCTTTTGTCCTGTTGGAGCAAACAAACCCCTCTTCTCGCCTGCCCAGAGGAAAATTCCCCTCCCTGCTCCGGGCTTGGCCCACTCTTGGGACTCGCCCAGGCCGGGCGTCTCTTCCCTGGTCCCCCCGCCCCAGAGATCCAGGGAGGTGCCACCTCTGGGGCAGGAATGTTGCATTGAGGACGGGGCCGCCTGCCTGCTGCAGGGCGGCCCCACACCCATGGGGACAGTTTGGCTTTTTATCAGCAGAGCTGTTCCGAGTGCCGGAGGGTCGCTTTTGGGCTGCCTTCGGCTTCGTCCCAGGGGGAGGACTCGGGGAAATGACAAAGGCAGGACCTCTGCGAGGGACACTCTCTGTAATATCCAGTGGCAGGGAGTCCCTGGGGTTAACACTTATAATGGGGGCTGTTTATGCAGGGACCCCTTGCCCGGCGCTGAGATGCGGCCACCTCTGGGGTGGGGCTATTGATACAGGGACCCCTCGCCTGGCGCTGAGATGCGGCCACCTCTGGGGTGGGGCTATTGATCCAGGGATCCCTCGCCCGGCGCTGAGATGCGGCCACCTCTGGGGTGGGGCTATTGATACAGGGACCCCTCGCCTGGCGCTGAGATGCAGCCACCTCTGGGGTGAGGTGTGGGGGCTAGTTATATGGGGAAATTTAGGGAACCAGATAGGAGTCACTTGAGCTGAGGCATCGGGGCCAGGGCAGAGCCCCCCACCCGGCCCCCTGCAACCCAGCGCCCCCTAGCGCCTCCTCTCCCTTGCTGTTGCAGGTCTCTGGCCATGGTTCTCCCGGAGAATGAGCCCCTGGCGGGGCTGAGCCAGACCTCGCGATGCCCTGTCCTGGTCCCCGCGGGGCAGGACAGGCGGAGGGGGCCGTTTCCAGCCCAGGGCCCTGAGCCGGCCCGGGCCCAGCCGGTGGGTGGTGCCGATTGTCTCTCCTCCGGCCCCGGGGGAGCCACGAGCGACAGCCCTGAGGAGGACGAGGCCAGCAGCACGGAGAGTGCCCAGAATGGGGTGAGTGGCGCGGGGCCTGTCCCCTCTAGGCCCCAGGGCGGGGGACCCGCTGGCTCAGGGGGCAGGGAATTGGGCATGGGGCCTGTCCCCTCTAGGGGGCTCCAGCTCCCATCCGGCCCCAGGGCAGGCTCAGGGGAGCAGGGAATAGGGTGCTGGGTCTGTCCCCTCGAGGGGGCGCTGGCTCCCATCCGGCCCCAGGGCGGGGATTGGGTGGCTTACGGGGGCAGGGAATGGGACATAGGGTCTGTCCCCTCAAGGGGGTGCCAGTTTCCATCCGGCCCCAGGGCAGGGACTGGCTGGCTCAGGGGGGCAGGGAATGTGACATGGGGCCTGTCCCCTCGAGGGGGCGCCGGTTCCCATCCGGCCCCAGGGCGGGGACTGGCTGGCTCGTGGGGGCAGGGAATGGGGCACGGGGCCTGTCCCCTCTAGGGGGCTCCAGCACCCATCCGGCCCCAGAGCAGGCTCAGGGGAGCAGGGAATGGGGCCCTGGGTCTGTCCCCTCGAGGGGGCGCCGGTTCCCATCCGGCCCCAGGGCAGGGACTGGCTGGCTCAGGGGGGCAGGGAATGGGACATGGGGCCTGTCCCCTCTAGGGGGCTCCAGCACCCATCCGGCCCCAGGGCAGGGACTGGCTGGCTCAGGGGGGCAGGGAATGGGACATGGGGCCTGTCCCCTCCAGGGGGCGCCGGTTCCCATCCGGCCCCAGGGCAGGGACTGGCTGGCTCAGGGTGGCAGGGAATGGGACATGGGGCCTGTCCCCTCCAGGGGGCGCCGGTTCCCATCCGGCCCCAGGGCAGGGGACTGGCTGGCTCAGGGGGCAGGGAATGGGGTCCCCTTGTCAACAGGGCTGGTTCACTCCCACTCTCCCCTGCCCAGGACGTGAGCCCCCAGGCGGGCGCGGAGGGGTCCCGGCTGCGGGGGGAGCAGGACGAGGCGCTGGGCCGGGTAGCGGAGCTGGAGAGTTGCATCAAGGAGCTGCAGCACCAGCAGAAGGAGATGAACATGGAGGTGCGTCCGTCCCCGGGCTCCCCTCCCTGAGTCACGGGGATGTCTGGGGGGTGGGGGTGGGGGGCGTTCCCCGCTGCCGGCACCTGGCAAACCTGTCTCGCCGGGGCACCGCGCCCAGCCAGGTGGGGAGGGGCTGGGTGGGTCCCTGCTACAATCGCAGCAGGAGCAGCTGGGTTTGGGGAGAGGGAAAACACTGAGCTGTGCAGACAGGACACCTGGGTCCTCTCCGGCTCTGGGAGGGGAGTGGGGTCTCGTGGGTTAGAGCGGGAGGGGCTGGGAGCCAGGACGCCTGGGTTCCATTCCTGGCCGTAGGAGAGGAGTGGGGTCTGGTGAGCTATCGTGGGCGGGAGCTGCCCGCTGTCGGCTCTGTGCTGTGGGCCCCGATCCCTGCGGCGCCGGGTCTAACCCCCCCCTGCTCCCGGCAGATGAAGCTGGAGGGGGCACTGCTGGAGGGGGAGCTGGCGGCCGAGTGGCGGGAGGTTCAGCGCGAGGAGCAGCTGGTCCTGCAGCTGCAGAGGAGGTTCGCGGAGACGGTGCACCGGTGCCACATCGAGAGAGAGAAGGTCAGGCCCCTGCCCAGTCTCCGTGCCTCCCAGCGGCCTTTGCGGGGCTCCTCTTTTCCCAGAATCCTTTGTGCTCCCTCCCCATTGCCCGCTTCTTCCCAGAATCCTTTGTGTTCCCTCCCTTCTTGGCCCATTTTCCCCAGAATCCTTTGCCACTCTCCCCGTTGCCCACTCGATCCCAGAATCCTTTGCTCCTGTCCAGGCGTGCCCACCTTTCCCAGCACCCTTTGCTGTGGGTTGGCCCTGTCCCCAGCATTCTTTGCTTCCTCTCCCGCCAAACTGGCCCCATTCCCCAGCCTGTCAGGGACGGTGTCTGGCCAGGGGAGGGGGGGAGTGTGTCCGCGGAACCCAGGTGTCCTGGCTCCTGACCCCGCCCTTCTCCGGCAGGAGAAGGCTCGGCTGGGGAAGGAGCGGCGCAAGGTGGAGGAGCTCCAGAGGCAGCACGCCGAGTCCCAGACCCACCTGGAGACCCAGCCCGAGAGCATGCGGGAGCGGATGCAGAGCCAGCTGCAGCAGGTAGGGGCACGGGACGGCCCAGCAGGTCCCACCCTGTGTCGAGCTGGGCAGGCTGCTACGGCCCAGAGGAAGAGACCCCGGGGTGGCCCACGTACGCTGATATGGCCCAGAGGGGACGCGTAGAGGGGACATGCACAGAGGGGGGGCGGGTTCCATTAGAGCTCTTTGGGGGGTCAGCAAACCTGGCCGAGGGGGATCCAGGGGACATGGTGCACTTAGATTTCCAGAAAGCCTTTGACAAGGTCCCTCCCCAAAGGCCCTTAAGCAAAGTGAGCTGTTGTGGGATAAGAGGGAAGGTTCCCTCATGGGTCGGTAACTGGTTAAAAGATAGGAAGCAAAGGGTAGGAATAAATGGTCAGTTTTCAGAATGGAGAGAGGTAAATGGTGGTGTCCCCCTGGGGTCTGAACTGAGACCAGTGCTGTTCAACATATTCATAAATGATCTGGAAAAAGGGATAAACAGTGAGGTGGCAAAATTTGCCGATGATACAAAACTACTCAAGATAGTTAAGTCCCAGGCAGACTGCGAAGAGCTACAAAAGGATCTCACAAAACTGGGTGACTGGGCAACCAAATGGCAGATGAAATTCAATGTTGATAAATGCAAAGTAATGCACGTTGGAAACCATAATCCTAACTATACATATACAATGATGGGGTCTAAATTAGCTGTTACCACTCAAGAAAGAGATCTTGGAGTCACTGTGGATAGTTCTCTGAAAATATCCACTCAATGTGCAGCGGCTGTCAAAAAAGCAAACAGAATGTTGGGAATCATTAAGAAAGGGATAGATAATAAGACAGAAAATATCATATTGCCTCTATATAAATCCATGGTACGCCCACACCTTGAATACTGTGTGCAGATGTGGTCGCCCCATCTCAAAAAAGATCTGTTAGAATTGGAAAATTTGCAGAGAAAGGCAACAAAAATGATTAGGGATATAAAACGGCTGTGATATGAGGAGAGGTTAAGAAGACTGGGACTGTTCATCTTAGAAAAGAGACGACTAAGGGGAGATAGTGAATAAGGAAGTGTTATTTGCTCCTTCTTGTAACACAAGAACCAGGCATCACCCAATGAAATTACTAGGCAGCAGGTTTAAAACAAACAAAAGGAAGTATTTCTTCACACAACACACAGTCAACTTGTGGAACTCCTTGCCGGGGGATGTTGTGAAAGCCAAAACTATAACTGGGTTAAAAAAAGAATTAAGTAAGTACCTGGAGGATAGGTCCATCAACGGCTAGTGGTCAGGGCCATGACCCCCTGCTCTGGATGTCCCTAAACCTCTGACTGCCCGGAGCTGGGAGTGGATGACGGGATGGATCACTCAGTAACTGCCCTCTGAAGCACCGAGCATCGGCCCCTGTTGGAAGACAGGATACTGGGCTAGATGGACCGTTGGGCTGGCCCAGTATGGCCATTCTTATATATAGCCCAGACGTAACAGCCCCATCCCCCGCTGTAACCCACTAGACCCCCCCCTCCCCTTCCAGATCTGGGTTAGAACCCAGGAGTCCTGACGGGATCTCCCTCCCTGCAGACGTCGGAGATGCTGGAGGGGGCACTGAAGAGCTACGAGGACCTGGAGTTCCAGCAGCTGGAGCGCGAGAGCCGCTTGGAAGAGGAGAAGGAGGAGGCCTGCCAGGCCTTGGCCCGCCAGGTGGCCCAGGTGCAGGAGAGGCTCAAGGAGAGGAAGGTGAGTGGGGCCAATCCTCAGAGATCCACTCCGGGTCTTACCCTCCTCCTGCAACTCCATTCCGGGGCACCGGGGATCCGGTTCTGTATCTTACCCTCCTCCCAGGGTGGAACCTGCGACTCCATTCCAGGGGCACCAGGACCCGGTTCCATATTGAACCTGCGACTCCATTCCAGGGGCACTGGGATCCGGTTCCGTATCTTACCTTCCTCCCAGGGTGGAACCTGCGACTCCATTCCAGGGGCACCGGGATCCGGTTCCATAGTTTACCCTCCTTCTGGGTTGGAACCTGCGACTCCATTCCAGGGGCACCAGGACCTGGTTCCATATTGAACCTGCGACTCCATTCCAGGGGCACCGGGATCCGGTTCCATAGCTTACCCTCCTTCTGGTTTGGAACCTGCGACTCCATTCCAGGGGCACCAGGATCCGGTTCCATATTGAACCTGCAACTCCATTCTAGGGGCACCTGGATCCGGCTCCATATCTTACCCTCCTCCCGGGGTGGAACCTGCGACTCCATTCCAGGGGCACTGGGATCTGGCTCCAGGTTGTGACCGGAAAGTCTTGTTCCAGGTCTTCCGGCAACCAGAGTGCGATCCAGAGGGGGAGGGAACCCAGAGACAGGGATCCAGGTCTTACCTTCCTCCAGGGCAATGGCACCCAGAATCCATTCCGGGGTGCCAGGATCTGGGTCCTGAGCAGTGAGTCCGTTCCAGAGGGCATGGGGGATCCTGCCTCACCCAGAGCCCATTCCAGGGGGGGCAGGATGATCCAGCACCGGGTCTTACCCTGCTCCTGGATGGCACCTGGGAGGGCTGGGCCCTTGACTCCATTCCAGGGGGGCATTGGGGTCCGGTGCCAGGTCTTACCCACCTCCTGGGTGGGGGGCTGTCCCCACAGTTCAATGCAGGGGGGCCCCCAGGGGTGGGGTTCCCCCTTGCTAGGTCCCGGGTAGGGACACCTGGGCTCTTGGGGTGAGGGGGTGTCCCCTCCCCCGCAGGACTCTCACCCTCCCCCGTTCCCCCCCAGAGGAAGGTGCGCAGGCTGGAGGCCCAGGTGCGCTCGGTGCAGGAGCACATGGCGGGCGAGTGCCGCAAGCTGGCGCAGGAGAAGGGAGAGGCCGTCCAGAGCCTCAACTTGGTGAGGAAACCCTCCCCCCCCCGGAAAGAACCCAGGAGTCCTGGCTCCCAGCCCCCAATCCCCATCTAACCCCATTCTCTTCCCAAACCTGGGATAGAACCCAGGAGTCCTGGCTCCCAGCCTCCTGCTCTAACCATGAGACCCCACTGCCCTCCCAGAGTGGGGGGGAGGGGGATTGCCGGGCCGGCTGGGCCCATGGGTCTAAGTAGGGGGCAGGGCAGGACCCTATGGGGTGGAGCAGGAGATGGGGCAGGACCCAGTGTGGCAGAGTGGGGGGTGGGGCAGGACCCAGTGGTTGAGAGCAGGGGATAGTGCAGGACCCTGTGGATCTGAGTGGGGGTCAGGGCAGGACCCCGGGGGTGGGGCAGGACCCAGTGGGTGAGAGCGGGGACGGTGCAGGACCCATGGATCTGAGTCGGGGGGAGGGCAGGACCCTATGGGGTGGAGCATGGGGTGGGGGAGGACCCCAGGGGCTGGAGCAGGAGATGGGGCAGGACCCCGTGGATGTGAGTGGGGGGCAGGGCAGGACCCCGGGGGCGGGGCAGGACCCAGTGGGTGAGAGCAGGGGATGGGGCAGGACCCCGTGGAGCTGAGTGGGGGGGCGAGGTAGGGGGTGGGGCAGGACCCCACGAGATGACCCCTGCCCCGGCCTGTGTCCCCAGGAGAG
This sequence comes from Glyptemys insculpta, assembly GCA_032172135.1. NCBI lineage: Eukaryota > Metazoa > Chordata > Testudines > Emydidae > Glyptemys > Glyptemys insculpta. The sequence goes on along the minus strand of JAVMKA010000013.1, from coordinate 68,015,918 downwards.
GCGTCGGCTGGAGGAGCTGGGCAAAGTCTGTGAGGACGAGAGCAGAGATGACTCACCCGTCAGTAACCAGGAGCTCACCAAGGTAACCCCCATCCGCCGGGGTCCCCCCGGCACACCCATCCTGTGCCCCCACCTACCTGTCTCCCACCTGCCAGGTTCTCTCCCCCCCCATCCTGTGTCCCCCACCTCTCCCTTCCCCACCCGCTAGAGTCCCCCTCCCTGGCCCCCCACCCCTGCCTGCTCCCGTTCAGATCAAAGCTTCTCTGCTGTATCCCAAGGCTGTGCCCCCCCTTGCCCCCCCCGGATGCCTGGGTCCCTCCAGCTGCGGGCCGGGAGCCCCTGGTTGAGAAACACGCTGACCCGGTGTCCCGGAGACCCAGGCCAGCAGCGACTCCCAGGCAGCGTGTGACGCAGCCGGGAGCCCAGCGTAGAACAGAGCTTGGGAGCGCAGGGAGAAGGGACCTGCAGCAAAGTCCATGTGGGGGGCCCCAGAGCCCTGGACTCCCCCCTCTGAGTCCCAAGCAGGAACCTGACCTGGCCCCAGACCCGCCTGTTCCCCCTCCTTGTTCCTTTGTCTCTGACCCGGGCCAGCACCGACATCGCCCCCTGATTCTGGCAGAGGAGGGGGCCCGGCCATCAGGTGCCAAGCTACAGCGTGTCCGGCCAGTTCTCTGTCCCAGGCAGCCAGTCAGTGTCACACCTGCCCTCTCCTCCCACCACCAGAAACTTGAGTAACACATAGGGGAAACTGAGGCTCACACGGTATCTTCAGAGAAGACAGGCAGAACATTCCCACTTCCTCACACCTGGGCAGGTGGGGTCATGTTGCCACCTGCTGGTGAGTTCCAGGCATTGCAGACAGGTGGCTCCGAGGAGAACTGGGAGCCAGGACTCCTGGGTTCTCGCCCCAGCTCTGGGAGGGGAGCAGGGTCTGGTGAGTTAGAGGACTGGGAGCCAGGACTCCTGGGTTCTCTCCTTGGCTCTGGGGAGGGGGGAATGGGGTCTGTTGATCAAAGCAGGGGGGCTGGGAGCCAGGACACCTGGACTCTTTCGCTGGTTCTGGGAGGGGAGTGGGGGCTAGTGGTTAGAGCAGGGCGGGCTGGGAGCCCCACCCCTGCCGTGTCCGTGTGTCTGTCCGTACGTCGATGTCTCCGTGTCTCTGCAGCTCATGTTCACCCAAAAGACGGATCGGAAGGTCGTGGTGCTGGGCTGCGACCAGCGCGACCCGGCCTGCGTGTTCTCCGTCCGCAGCTCCGTCCAGGTGTGTGTGTCCGTCTGTCCTGTGCCCGTCCCCCGCCGTCTCTGCTCTGTGTCTGTGCTCGCCTGTGTCTGTGCCCCTTCCTGTCCCCCACCCCGACGGCTAGGAGGGGGCAGAGCCCTGGGGGCGGGCAGTGTCGGGGTACCTGGGGTGGGGGTGGGGTGAACCCCGCTCGTCGACCTCCTTGCTGTCTCTCTCCAGAGCTCCTTCGGACTGCAGAGATCGAGGAGCCTGCCTCGAAGACGGGGGGACCGGCTGGTCCCCCGCCCCACCCAGCGCCCCCTCTCGCTCGAAGCCAACGGTAGGAGGGAGGGGATGGGAAGAATGTGTGTGTGGGGGGGGGGGGGGGGCTGGGACATCTCCCAGGGCATGGTGTGGGGCCGGGTGGGACCAGTGGGTTTTTTTTGCAGGGGGGGTTCTCTGTGCCTGTGGGGTGCTAATCGCCCCCCCCCGTCTCTGTCTCTCTCAGGGGGGCTAGACTCAGACGTCCTGGCGCTGCAGCTCTCGGCAGGGGGCGACCGGCGCTGCGTGCCGCTCAAACATCTCAACGCCCCCCTGTACCCACTGGGGGGGCCATACAGGTGAGATTCCCCCAATGGCCCCCCTCCATCCTTCGCCCCCCATCGTCCCCTCCATGCACCTGATCACCCCCATCCCGCCCTCTTCCCCCCCTCCCCGCCCCTCCGTGCCTTCCCCCAGCCCCCCAGGCACCTCCGCCCCCCCCCTTTGCACTGCCCTGTCCTTGGGTCTCCCAGACGCAGGCCCCTCCAAATTCCACCCCCGTATCAGAAGCCCCCTATCCCATTCTGCCCCCCTCCCCTGGGATTTCCCTCCTACACATGGAGGGAGGACCCCTGGGTGTCTCCCTGGGTCACTCCAGGCTCCTCACGCCCCATCGACTCCGTGTCCCGCTCCCTCCGCAGCAGCGTCAGCTCCTGTGTCACCAAACTGGCCGAAATGGAGCGGATGGTGCGGGAGGCCATGGCAGAGAGAGAGCGGCTGCTGCAGGCGCGGGTAAGAACCCAGGAGTCCTGGCTCTCCCCCCACCTCCCGCCGACCCCCAGCTCTGACTCACCAGCCCCCACTCCTCTCCCAGAGCCAGGGAGCAAGCCCAGGAGTCCTGGCTCCCAGCCACCCCCCTTTTCTAATCCACTAGACCCCGCTCCCCTCCCAGAGCTGAGGAGAGAACCCAGGAGTCCTGGCTCCCAGCCTCCCCCTGCTCTAACCACTAGACCCCGCTCTCCTCCCAAAACCAGGGAGCGAACCCAGGAGTCCTGGCTCCCAGGCCCCCGACTCTAACCACTCCACCCTATCCCCTTCCCACAGCCAGTGAGAGAACCCAGGAGTCCTGGCTCCCAGCCACCCCCCTTTTCTAATCCACTAGACCCTGCTCTCCTCCCAAAACCAGGGAGCGAACCCAGGAGTCCTGGCTCCCGCCCCTCCCCTGCTCTAACCACAGGACCCCACGTCCCCCCACGTGTCTGTCCCATGGTCTCCAGGCCGGGAATAGGGAAGTCGGGGTTTCGCTGCATCAGCTCCTGGCTTCCTCTCCCCCCCCCCTGCATCAGACACCAGAGCGGGGGACACAGAGTGGCTGGGATCGGCCATGCGTGGGGTGGGGAAGGGGAGGGGCTTGCTTGGAGGTGGGGGCAGGGCCAGGATGGAGGCGGGGACAGAGGGGTGGGGGTGGGCAGGGTAAAGGTGGGGTGTGTGGCGGGAGGGGAGCCCGGGGGACCAGATTGGGGTCTTTTGGGGGTGGAGGGGCCGGGTCCCCCCCCACAGTGGCCACTGGGCCCTGACCCCCACCCCCCCTGTCCCCACAGGAGGCGAAGCGAGTGGCCCAGGGGGAGACACAACACACGGAGCCGCCCCCCCCTGCCCAGGTGAGACCCCCCCCCCCCTCCCCGAGCCAGCCAGTCCCCCCAGGGCTGGATTGGGGCCGGGATTCCCGGTGTTCCCCCCCCCCCTCCACACACATTTACCCCCCGCGTTGCTCGTGCAGGACCGGAGCCTGGGGCCGGCGCGGGAGCCCCCCGCCCCCGCCCCCCTGGACCTGCGCGCCCACCTGGAGGCCTCGGGGCACAGCCTGGAGACCTGCCCCGAGGTGCGGGTGACGGGCAGGGCCTGCCGCGGCTTCCTGGTCAAGATGGGCGGGCGCATCAAAACCTGGAAGAAACGTTGGTTCTGCTTCGACCGTCAGCGGCGCCTGCTGGCCTACTACGTGGGTGAGCCCCAGTACTACCCCCCTGACACCCTCCGCCCCATGGGGGCCCCCGGGTCCCCCGTCCCCCAGCATTAGGGTGATCAGGTGTGAAAAACTGGGACGGGGGTGGGGAGTAATAGGCTTCTATAGAAGAAAAAGCCTCAAATATCAGGACTGTCCCTATAAAATCGGGACATCTGGTCACCCTACCCAGCATCCCCGTCCCGTTCACCCACCCCCCCGGCACCCACCCCAGTGATGCCTGCTGGCCTACTCCGTGGGTGAGCCCCCCAGGTATCCCCCTGGGTGCCCCCTTCTCTGCTACCCCCCACTAGGGAGCCGGTGCCTCCTGCATCCTCCTGTATCCCTGCCCCCTCCCAGCCCCCCTTCCTAATCGCTGCCCCCTCTCGTTGCAGACAAAGAGGAGGCGAAGCTCAAGGGCGTCATCTACTTCCAGGCCATCGAGGAGGTTTATTATGATCACCTGCGCAGCGCCTTCAAGGTATGCCCGCCCCCCAGTGCCGGGACCCACAGTTTCCCTCTCCAGCCCCCCACCCAGCACCAGGCCCCATGGTGTCATCCCGCCCCCCAGCACTGGGACCCACTGTGTCGTGTCTCCCCCCCCCCCCCAACCTCCCTAGTGCTGGGACCCACGGCATCCCCCTCCAGTGCCAGGACTCACAGCATCCCCCACAGTGCCTGGATGCACGACATCCCCCCCTCCCCCAGCATGGGGACCCACAATGTCCATCCCAACCCTCCAGACCCCCAGCGCTGGGACCCACGGCGTCCTGCCCCCCCAGCCCCGGAACCTATGGCATCATCCCCCCAACCCTCCAGCGCCCCCCAGCCCAGGGACCCAGGGGGTCCCAGCCACCCCCTCACTGGCTGACCCTTTCCTTCCCCCACAGAGCCCCAACCCCAAACTGACCTTCTGTGTCAAGACCTACGACCGGCTCTTCTGCCTGGTGGCGCCCAGTGCCGAGGCCATGCGCATCTGGATGGACGCCATCGTCACGGCCGCCGAGGAGAACACGCGCTATTGAGCCGGGCCCGCGGAGCGCCCCAGGGACCCACCAAAGACATTGCCCACCTGGTGGGCGTGGCCAGCTGGGCCATTGGCTCCGCCCCTGGGAGGGGCTTGAGGGCAGGGCAGCCAATGGGGGATGGACTTGGTTCTTGAAGGTGTGAAGCCGTGCTGGCCCTGCCCCTTTTGACCTCAACCGTGGTGGGGAGCAATGGGGCGCAGGCCTTTGCCTCCAATCAGAGCTCTTCTAAAACACAGACGTTCCCGGAACTGGCACCAATGGGAGGCAAGCGGCTTTGAATCCCGACCAATGGGAGGAGGCTCACTCAGAATTCTGCCCAATCAGAGGAGGCCTAGTTTGAAGGCTGGGCAATTGGATGTGTGCTCGCCCGCCCGGGACCTGCACCAATTGGTGGAGAGAAAGGTTGAGACCTGGCCAACAGGAAAAGACTTGTTCAGAATCTGCACCATAGGAGACCTGCCTTAAATGCCAACCAATGGGGGTGTGGGGTGGGGAACACCTGGTTGGAATTCCCACCAATTGCATGCAGCCTGGATTTGAAACCTGGCCAATTACCCAAAAGACTGGAATTTGCACCACTGGGATGGAGACATGGACTGAACTGACCAATGGCGGCTTGGAATTCCCATTGACTGTCCGAAATCTCGACCAATGGGAGCAGGCTTCAGGGATGCACCAATTGGAGGAGACTGGGATCGAACTGGCCAATGGCGGCCGTGCCTGGAGGGCACTGTGGCCAAGTCCCGACCAATGGGGAGTGTGGAGTCTCTCTGATAGGGCGGCATTCCCAGCATGCTTTGTGCCATGTGGCCAAGGCTCAGGGGGCCGGGGCTGAGCCCAAACGTGGCAGCAGGGGAAGCCCCCTACCCCCCTGGATCTCATCTGTACCTGCCCCCCCTCTCCCATGTGTCTGTTGTGGGCCCCAGGGTCGCTGCCCCCTGCTGACGCCAACTATTTATTACAGAAACTCGTCCGACCCACGGGCCGTGTGTGTCTAGTTCTATTGCAGCCGGTGCCCCTCGCTCCCGACGCGAAGCCCCCTGGGCTCCCTCCCCCAAGCTCTGCTGGTGCCCCTCACTCCCGACCCACAACCCCCTGCCAGTCCAGCCCTTGCCAGCTCTGCCGGTGCCCCTCACTCCTGGCCCCCAGCCCCCTGGGCTCCCCCCCGCAGCTCTGCCGGTGCACCGGATGGATCACAAAGCAGCAGGTGATAGACTGGGAGGTTTGTGACTGGCAGCTCTGACCCCCAGACTGTGGGTGTCTCAGGCACACAAGGATTGGCGGGGCCTCCCAGAGCCAGGGAACGAACCCAGGAGTCCTGGCTCCCGGCCCCCCTGCTCTAACCACTAGACCCCACTCCCCTCCCACTGGTGGTGATAGAACCCAGGAGTCCCAGCCCCACCATGCGCTAACCACTAGACCCCACTCCCCATCCTGAGCTGGGGAGAGAACCCAGGAGTCCTGGCTCCCAGCCTCCCCACCCCCACTCTTAACCACAACCTCTCCTGTGCCGATAGCACTGAGTCACAAGGAGCCTTTTGTCTCCGGCTGAGCCGGGCCTGCGCTGGGGGGTGCCAGGCTCCCTCCCCCGTGTCGGGGCTGGGCTCACGTGCAGCGAACAGGCCAGAGACGTTCAAGGAGAAGCCGTTGTTTTAATGGAATGATCCATGGTATGAGTTTGTGGGGACTCAGACCAAACTGCCACTGGGACAACCCGGCCCCCTGGCTGGACTCCCGCCCTGGGGGGATGTAGGAGGGGCCAGACCCTAAGAGAATGAGAGGCACATTAGTGGGGGAGGTGGGATGGATGGGTGTGCACAGGGTGGATCTGTGTGTGGGGGGGAGCATTTGGGGGGGTGGGAAGGGAGGGTGGGACTATTCGCCCCTACCCAAGCTGCTGTCTGTTCTTCAGACCCACAGACAAGTCTCTCTAGGACAGGGAAGCACATTGGTGGGGCCGGTGGGATACCTCGTGGCTGGGTGTGGGAGGGGCTGTGTGCGCATGCGGGGGTGTGTGTGTGTGTTGGGGGTGGGCAGAGGCTGTGTTTGTGGAGCTCTTCCTCCGAGTGCTTTGGGGTGGATGGAAGAGTCTGGTTCTAGGACAGCTGCACTCACGTTGGTGGGGGTAGTGGGATGGATAAAGGCTATGGGTGGGGGCGCTGTGTGTGTGTGTGTAGGGCTGTGTGTAGCCCTCTTTGCCACTGTCCCCGCTCTGGGGACGTCCGCAGGTCTCCGGTCAGGAAGAAGCACATTGGTGTTTGCGGTGGGATGGCTGGGGGCTCCTTTGGCATCTGTCTCTGTACTGCTCTCTTCGCCACTGCCGTCCGTGCCAGGGCCCCCACCTCACTCAGTCTCTGTCTCCCTTGGCCCCAGAGGCCCCGCTCCCTCGGGGTCTCTCAAGCCAGGTTGGGGGCCACCGAGCTCTGGGCCAGCCTGTCCACGGAGGAGGCTGCCTCCTTCCTGCAGCTGTGGGACCTGGCTGAGTAGGCCATGTCCTCAAGCAGGGCCCGGCGGAAGGCCCCGGCCAAGGTGGTGCGGCCCAGCGCCCGGCGGAAGTCCAGCCCCATGAAGAAGTAAAGGACGGGGTTGGCACAGCTGTTGAGATAGGCCAGGGAGGAGGCGAGAGGCAGCCCCACGGCCATGGCCTGGCCCTTGACGCCCGCCAGCTTGAGGAGGAGGAAGAGGTGGTAGGGGGCCCAGCAGAGGAAGAAGGTCACCACGATGGCCGCCATGACCTTGAAGGGCTTCCTGGAGCGGATGGTGGCCGGGCGCCGCCTCAGCACGACCGCCAGGGCCCCATAGCAGGCCAGGATGATGGCGAAGGGGGCCAGGAAGCCGCAGAGCAGCCGGAGGAGATATAGCGTCAGCTTGGGTCCTTCTCCCAGTGTCAAGGAGCACTTGAGGCCATTGGTCTTCCCCTCTGGGACCAGGTTGCGGTAGAGGTAGAAGGGCAGGCTGGCCGCGGCGGCCGCCCCCCATGCCCCGGCAGCGGCTGCCCACGCCAGGCGGGGCCCCCGGCGGTTCTTGGACCACACCGGGAAGGCCACGGCCGCCAGGCGGTCCAGGCTGATGGCTGCCAAGAGGAAGACGCTGCAGAACATGTTGAGGTATTTGATGAAGCTGGTGGCCTGGCACAGGAAGGCGCCGAAAGGCCAGTGCCTGCGGTAGAAGGCGTTCTTCACCAGGGGCACCACCCGGGTGACCGAGAAGATGAAGTCGGCCACCGCCAGGTTGAGGAACCAGACGCAGTTGACGGAGCGGCCGGCCCGGCGGGCTGTGAGCCAAATCACCAGCCCGTTGCCCAGTGAGCCCCCCACACAGACCACGGTGTAGAAGACGACCTGGACTAGGTCCATGACGGCGTTCAGGTCAGACTTGGCCTTGGCAGGAGAAGGACCAGGGCTGGTCAGCCAGAGACCGGAGGAGACATTGGCCTCCATGACGGGACCTGAGACAGACAGAGAGATTGAGAGTGGGGAGAGGCCTGTTCCCAGAGCCTGTCAGTCCCCCGCGCTGGAGCCGGACCGGCACCGGTGCCCCCGAGAGGGGAGAGGCCCCGTGCCCCATTCCCTGCCCCACTGAGCCAGCCAGTCCCCCACCCTAGAGCCCAATTGGGGCTGGTGCCCCCTAGAGGGGAAAGGCCCCATGTCCCATTCCCTGCCCCACTGAGCCAGCCAGTCCCCCATCCTGGGGCCAGATCAGGACTAGTGCCCTCTAGAGGGGAAAGGCCCCGTTCCCCATTCCCTGCCCCACTGAGCCAGCCAGTCCCCCACCCTGGGGCCGGATCAGGATTAGTGCCCCATTCCCTGCCCCACTGAGCCAGCCAGTCCCCCACTCTAGAGCCCGATTGGGGCTAGTGCCCCCTAGAGGGGAAAGGCCCCATGTCCCATTCCCTGCCCCACTGAGCCAGCCAGTCCCCCACCCTGGGGCCGGATCAGGACTAGTGCCCCATTCCCTGCCCCACTGAGCCAGCCAGTCCCTGCCCTGGGGCCAGTGCCCCTTAGCCAGGGAAGGGTTCACAGCAACCCCCTCTGGAGGTGGGGCCGGGTTTATTTGCATGGCCAGGCTGACCCCGCGTCTTCCCCGCCTCCCTTTGTCCATCTCTGGGCTCCCAGTCAAGCGCCCCGTGAGCGGTGGAGCTATCGGTGGCAGCCCGGGGAGGGGGGGGGTACGTCTGGCTCCTTGCCAAGTGTCCCGAGCTGTGGGCGGACAGAGGGCACCGTGCCAACTTCCACACCTGGCTTTTATCACTGCCGCACCCCCACCCCCCCCCGGCACTGCGGCTGCTGCTGGGATGGTGCCTCTCAACCAGGAAAAGGGGAAATAACCCCGTGCAGGGCTTCTAGGACGCCTGGGTTCTCTCCCTGGCTCTGTGAGGGGAGAGGGAGCTAGTGGGGGGGGGGTACTGTGAGCCAGGACTCCTGGGTTCTCTCCCTGGCTCTGTGAGGGGAGAGGGAGCTAGTGGGGGGGGGGGGTACTGTGAGCCAGAACTCCTGGGTTCTCTCCCTGGCTCTGTGAGGGGAGTGGGGGTTGGGGGAGGGTACTGGAAGCCAGGACTCCTGGGTTCTATGCGGGGCAGACCCAGTCCTCCCACTTATCCAGAACAGGGACATGGTCCAGACTCACCCCCACCCCCCGAAAGCTAGCAGAGCCCAACCATCGGCATAGCACAAGCAAGACAAATCTCAGCCACCCCCCCTCGAGCCCTGTCCCAGCTTGCACCTGGAGCATCCTCGGACCCCCCCCCAGAACGGCACAACAGACCCCCCCACCGGTCTGTCTACACTGGGGGACAGCCAGACGCACCCTCACTTCGCTCCAGCCAGCGCTGAAAAATAGCGAAGAGTCGGGGGCACCCCCCCCCCGCAGCCCCTGGTTCCCCCTGCTGCCTGGCCTGGGTCGGTCTGACCCCGATGGGGCAGCACTTGTCCAGCTGTGGGGCAGACACACACACACGGAGCTAGGGTGTAATAATGCACATGCCATGTCACAACCGACACACAACGCGTGTACACACACAGAGAAAAACACAGAGCGATTGTTATCACGCACACAATGTCACAACCAACACACAATGCGTGCGCACACACACAGAAAAACACAGAGCGATTGTTATTACACACACAATGTCACAACTGACACACGTGCACACACAGAAAAACACAGAGCAATTATCACACACACAATGTCACAACCGACACACAACGTGTGCACACACACAGAAAAACACAGAGCGATTGTTATCACGCACACAATGTCACAACCGACACACAATGCGTGCGCACACACACAGAAAAACACAGAGCGATTGTTATTACACACACAATGTCACAACTGACACACGTGCACACACAGAAAAACACAGAGCGATTATTATCTCACACACAATGTCACAACCGACACACAACGCGTGCGCACACACACAGAAAAACACAGAGCGATTGTTATCACACAATGTCACAACCGACACACAACTTGTGCACACACACAGAAAAACACAGAGCGATTGTTATAACACACACAATGTCACAATCGACACACTGCTCGCACATGCATACACACAAACACACAGTGGTAGAGTGTTATAATGCACGCACCATGTCACAACACACACAACGTGTGCACACACTCAAAACGGAGAGCAATTGTTATAACACACACAAAAAGTCACAACTGACAAACATCGTGTGCACACACACAGAGGTAGAATGTTATAACACACACAGTAACAACTGACACAGACACAGAGCTAGAGTGTTATGCACACACAGTCACAATCAACACACAACGCATGCACACACAACACACACGGAGCGATTGTTATAAGGCACACAGTCACAACTGACACACAACGTGTGCACCCCCCCCCTGCACAGAGATAGAATATTACGCCCCCCACCCCACCCCTGCCCGTGTTCCCAGTCCAGCCATGACAGGGGCTGTGTGGGGCCCAGGGTGGCGTGGCCGCCTGCCCCGTTACCTGGGGAGGCAGCGCCCGCCGGTCCTGTCTGCTTGTCTCTGGCTCTGAGCTTATTTTCCAGGAACCCAGCGGCCGCCAGACGGTCACCCCCCCCCCCTTCCCCCGGGGTTGGGCCCCGGCCAGAGCGGACGTGCTGGGGGCGTGATGTGCTAAAAAGGAGAACTGGGGGCGAGGGGGGGCATCAGGGCGGGAGCTGTGGGGTCAGGGCAGGGCCGGCAGCGGAGAACCCAGGTATCCGGGCGGAGCAGGTGGAGACACAGGGCAGGGCTCGCTTAGGAGCCAGGTGTGACCAATTGGGGAGGGGGAGGATTCCCAGAATGCACAGGTGTCAGGCAGCTCCCAGCATGCACGGCAGCACCATGGCCAAGTGGGGGGGGGCAAGAGTTCCCAGCATGCACTGCTCCCCTTGGCATGGCAAGGCCTTAGGGCGCAGGGCTGGTCTTGTCATCCCCCAGTTGCCCCTTGCCCACCTCTGCCCTGGGCTTTCGCTTCTTCCCCAGCTGGTGGAACAGGAAGTTGGGTTCTTTTATCCCCTGGTGAAAAACTCCCCGGGGGGCAGGGGCCTCGGTTCCCCTTTTCACATCTGAAACCGGAGGTGTCTTCTTCCTGCCACCTGCAAGCCAGGCTGGAGCCCGGCCCGCCCGCCATGCCTGGGGAAAGAGACCCCTGGCTCCCTTTGCCCGCCCTGGGAGGGGAGTAGGGCTAGCCCCTCGCTCTGCGCCCCTGGGGCTCCCACCCCCAGAGGGAGCAACGCCCCCCCAATCTCTAGCTGCAGGGACTCTGCCAGCGTCACACAGGAGGTTTATTGAACGTCTGGACCCAGCCCAGGCAGTTCTCAGGGCCCTCGGGCCTGGCCAGCTGGGTCTGTCCCGTCCCCATGGGTCCGGCTGCTCCTTGTCCCCAGCCCAGCCCAGCCCCCTCCTTCCAGCCGAGCCCCCTAAATCCCCTCCCCCACCAGCCCCTCCTCCGTCCTCAGTCCCAGGTAAACAGGTCACCTGGGCCCCTCTCTTCCCTCCTTTGTCCTCCCCGTCAGGTCCCCGGGCCCCTCTCTTCTCAGCCCATTGCCCCCCGCACTGGCCAGAACCGGCTGGCTCCCAAAGTGGGGGGCCTCCTGGTCACCAGTCGCTGGGTCCCCCATCTCCAGGCCATTGTCTGGGTCCCGACTGCTAGGCAACGTCACACCTGGTCCCCTGCAACAAGAACCCCGCTCTCCCTTCCCCTTTACACACACAGCACACAGGGAAACTGAGGCACACACCGTGCTCATGCAAAGCTCTAAGAAAATCTCCCACTTCATCACAAACACACACACACACACACACACAATGTCACAACTGAGACACAACACATCAGCACACACAGAAAGCTAGAGTTTTCTACCACACACGGAGTCACACAACGTGTGCACACCCCCGCCCCCCACGCACAGAGATCGAATATTACACCCCCTCCACCCCGCCCCTGCCCATGCCCGTGTTCCCAGTCCAGCCATGACAGGGGCTGTGTGGGGCCCAGGGTGGCGTGGCCGCCCGCCCCGTTACCTGGGGAGGCAGCGCCCGCCGGTCCCGTCTGCTTGTCTCTGGCTCTGAGCTTATTTTCCAGGAACCCAGCGGCCGCCAGAGTGTCACCCGCGCCCTGGATTTGGCCCCCAACCAGAGCAGAATGTGTGAGGATGCACCAAAAAGGAGAACTGGGGGTGGGGGGGGGTCACTGCCTGTTGCTGCCAGCATAGGGGCCGGGGAGGGGGGGGCATCAGGGCGGGAGCTATGGGGTCAGGGCAGGGCCAGGAGCGGAGAACCCAGGTGTCCGGGTGGAGCAGGTGGAGACAGTGGTGAGCTGGAGCCGGTTCGCACCAGTTCGCAAGAACCGGTTGTTAAATTTAGAAGCCGGTGTAGAAGCGGCTGTTAAAGGGGCGGGCAGGTGGGCAAACAACTCCGGTCCGCAGGCCACATCCGGCCCGCAGGACCGTCCTGTCCGGCCCGCCTGAGGTCCCAGCTAGGGAGGCTCCCCCGGCCCCTCCCCCGCTTCCCCCCCTCGCAGAGCCGCAGCGCACTGGCGCTTTGAGTGGAGGGGGGGGCGGGGGCTGCGAGCTCCAGCGTCCGCGCGGCATCCTTACACGCTGCCCTGAGCAGCATGGTAAGGGGGCCGGGCCGGGGCTGGGAGGAGGGGTTGGATAAGGGGCAGGGAGTGGTTGGAGGGGGCGGAGGTTCTGGGGGGGCGGTCAGGGGACGGGGAACGGGGGGGGTTGGGTAGGCGTGGGAGTCCTGGGGGTCTGTCGGGGTGGTGGTGGATGGGGTCGGGGCAGTCAGGGGACAGGGAGCGGTGCGAGATGGGTAGGCCGTAGGGTCCTGGGGAGCAGTTAGGGTGGGGGGTCTCGGGAGGGGGTGGTCAGGGGACAAGGAGCAGGGGGGTTGATGGGTTGTGGGTTCTGAGGGGGGCAGTCGGGGGCAGGACATGGGTGGGGGTCGGATGGGGGCGACAGGCTGTTTTGGGAGGCACAGCTTCCCTCCCCGGCCCCCGATACAATTTTACAACCCTGATGTGCAGGGCCGGCTTTAGGGAGCGCGGGGCCCGATTCGAACAGTTTTGACGGGGCCCCGGCAGGGATGACTTAAAAAAAAGAACACGTAAAAAAACACATGGGGCTTGTACTCACCGGGCGGCGCTCCGAGTCTTCGGCGGCACGTCCTTCACTCGCTCTGGGTCTTCGGCGGCACTGAAGGACCCGCCGCCGAAGACCCGGTAGGGAACCGGTTGTTAAGATTTTGGCAGCTCATCACTGGGTGGAGACACAGGGCAGGGCCGGCAGCGGAGAACCCAGGTGTCCGGGCAGAGCAGGTGGAGACACAGGGCAGGGCTCGCTTAGGAGCCAGGTGTGACCAACTGGGGAGGGGGAGGATTCCCAGAATGCACTGCTGCAGCGTGGACAAGGGGGGGGAGGAGCATTCCCTGCATGCACTGCTCCCCTTGGCATGGCAAGACCTTAGGGCGCGGGGCTGGTCTTGGCTGGGGTGTCTCCTCTGCCTCAGTTCCCGGGGGGTGCTCGACCGCCGCTCTGCCCCAGGCCCCGCCCCCACTGCACCCCTTCCCCCAAACCCCCTCCCCACCTCTTGACACCCCCGCTCCGCCCCAGGCCCCACCCCCACTGCACCCCTTTCCCTCCCACCTCTTCCGACCTCCGCTCTGCCCCAACTGCACCCCTTCCCCCACCCCCCATCCCACCTCTTCCCACCCCTACTCCACCCCTTCTCCCAAGCCGCGGTGGGCGGGAGGTGCTGGGAGTGAGGGGGAGGAGCTGATCGGTGGGGCTGCCGGTGGGTGCCGAACACCCACTATTTTTTTTCCATGGGTGCTCTGCCACCCCTCGCCCACCTCTGCCCTGGGCTTTCGCTTCCTCCCCGACCGGTGGGATGGGAAGCCGGGTTGCTTCATCCTCTGGTGAAAAACTCCCCTGGCCCCAGAGCAGGGGCCTCGGCTTCCCCTTTCCAGATCTGAAACCAGAGGTCTTCTTCCTCCCCGTGGCAACCAGGCCGGAGCCCAGCCCATCCGCTATGCCTTGGGAAAGAGACCCCTGTGTAACGATGCGGTTCTGGCGGGACCCAACTGAGAGTGCCAATTCAGGACAAACTGCTAAAACAGGGCAGTTACAGCCCAAGGCTGGGGTCTTTCCACGTCTAAGGCAAACCAAACCAGCCAGACAGTGAAGATTTTCGTCTCACCCACTGGCTAACCACAAGTCACACAAGCAATTCCCTTAGACACTCCACTTTCCCAGTATCACCACCAGTGCCACTCGTTATGGGGACGAATGGTTATGAAAACCAATACCCCAGTAAAAGAAAAAAGGTTCTCCTGATCCCATAGGACCAAGCCCCAGACCCAGGTCAATATACAAATCAGATCTTACCCACAAATCATGCTGTTGCCAATCCTTTACAATCTAAAATCTAAATGTTTATTCATAAAAGGAAAAAGATACAGATGAGAGCTAGAATTGGTTACATGGAATCAGGTACATACAGGAATGGCAAAGTTCTTGGTTCAGGCTTGCAGCAGCGATAGAATAAACTGCAGGTTCAAATCAAGTCTCTGGAACATCCCCAGCTGGGATGGGTCATTCAATCCTCTGTGTAGAGCTTCAGTTTGTAGCAAAGTCCCTCCAGAGGTAAGAAGCAGGATTGTAGACAAGATGGAGACGAGGCATCAGCCTTTTATAGTCTTTTCCAGGTGTAAGAACACCTCTTTGTCCTTACAGTGGAAAATTACAGCAAAATGGAGTCTGGAGTCACATGGGCAAGTCCCTGCATACTTTGCTGAGTTACAAGGCGTATTTGCCTTCTCTCAATGGGTCAGTTGTGGAGCTGATGGTCCTTAATGGGCCATCAAGCAGGCTAGGCAGAGCTAACACCAACTTGTCTGGGATGTCTCCCAGAAGCACAGCATAAGTTTGAAATACAGACAGTTTAGAGCCAATATTCATAACTTCAACTACAAAATTGCTACACACATATAGACAGCATAACCATAACCAGCCAACCATAACCTTGTCTTAGACACCTCATTTGACCCCTTTTATACAAGATTTGGTGCCACTACAGGACCTTGGTTGCAACCATGTTCTATATGGTCCCAGTTCAAATCAATAATGTGACACCCTGGCTCCCTTTGCCAGCCCTGGGAGGGGAGTAGGGCTAGTGGGTCAGAGTGGCGGGCTGGCAGCCAGGACTCCTGGGTTCTATCCCCAGCTGTCTCACTGATTCACCATGTGACGGTGGACGAGTCTCGCCTGTTCTCTGCTCTGTAACAAACACCCCAGATGGCCACTGGGAGCGCCAGAGCCACAGCCCCGCCCACTAAAAGACATGGTGCCGCCCATGGGAGGAGCTTTCCAAGCCCTGCCCACTAAGTGGCAGGACTCCGCCCAGGGGTGGGGCTTGCAGAGCTCTACCCCACTGGCTGTTCCATCCAGGTGCCGCCCCCCAGTGCTAAAGTCACACCCGCCGCCTTTGGTCATTCATAGAAACCCAAGCCACTTTCGCAGCTTTATTCGCCTTTTTTGGGAGAGGCTATTGCCGAGACGGCGGAAGGATACAAAGCTCAGGGAGAGGGCGGGGAAGTTCTGGCCTGTAACACAGAGCAGGACTTTCAGGGTGCTTATTGGAGGGACTATTTTTGCTGGCGTTCATCTGCCGGGGATAGGATACAAAGGAGATAAGGGGACGATCTCTACTTGTTCGGTGGACTGGACTACTTCTTTTGAGTGGAAGAAGACAGAAGGGGGCGTAATAAGGCCCAGCCCTTGTATTTAAAGGGCACAACTTTCCCATGTGTGTTTCAGGGACTATATTTTGTGGTGGAAGGCCACAAAACAGAGTGCAAGAAGATGACAAAGGAAGTAGTCCCGGTACCTGAATATGATGGAGCTTGATTTTCAGATTTTTAAGGGGCTATTTTACCTTTTGTTGTTTGGCGGAAGGACACACACAAGTCATGGAGGAACGTCACAAGGCTTCTGTACGAAAAGGGCCTGGTTTTCAGCTATTATTTTTTTGAGGGACTATTTTTTTGGCAGAAGGACACACAATCAGTATATATTGAAAGTAGATCCGGTTCCTGTATAAAAAGGGTCCAGTTTTGAGGGACTACTTTTGTGGTGGAAGGATACTCGGTAGCTGTCCTTTGAAAGTAGAGCCGGCTCCTGTGTAAAGTTGGCAGGATTCCCAGAATTCTTTTTTTTTTTGGACGGTCTACATTAATTGGTGGAAGGATACACCAACCAATGGGGTGGTCAATGTAACAAAAGTAGATCTGAGCCTTCTGTATAAAAAGAGCCTGGTTTTAGGAATCACTCCACCCCAGTCTGAAAATCAGGCCCCAAAATGGTGGCCAGGTGGTGGTATCCATGGCAACCACCATGGCCACAGCCATGTAACAGCCCCGCCCACCCTGTGGGGTGGCGACCAGTGAGTATCACTGAGTTCCTGCAGCATGGGGAAGGGGCGTGGCCTGTTATTGCTCCGGTGTGGCCAATGAGGGCAAGAGTTCCCAGCATGCTCCTCTGCAGTGTGACCCATAAGCTCCCGGCATGCACTGCTCCGGCATGGCCCATGGGCTCCCCACATGCACTGCTTCAGCATAGCTCATGGGCTCCCAGCATGCACTGCTCTGGCGAGGCTCTGGGGTCCCAGCATGCACTGCTACAGTGTGGCCCATGGGCTCCCAGCATGCACTGCTCTGGTGAAGCCCAGGGCTCCCAGCATGCACTGCTTCAGCGCAGACCAGGGAGATTTTGACAGCTCCCAGCATGCATTGCACCACCATGTCTCATGGCCTCCCAGCATGCACTGCTCCAGCACGGACCTGGGCTCCCAGCATGCACTGCTCTGGTGCGGCTCTGGGCTCCCAGCATGCCCTGCTCGGTGCCATCCCACAGCTGTCCCCCACCCCGCACGAGGCCCTGGCCCCTTCCCCCTGCCCCGTCACGGCTGCATCATCCGCAGCTCGGAGGAGGTGGTGGAGCCCAGCGAGCGGTTGTTCCGGCGCTTGCTGCCGGAGCCCAGCGAGTCTTCGGCCATGGCGGCCTCCAGCCAGCGGGCGCGGCTGCTGCCCCGCAGCCCCTCCTGGAAGCGGCGGCCCAGGAAGGCGTAGAGCAGGGGGTTGAGGAAGCAGCCCAGGCAGGTGAGGCTGAAGGCCAGAGAGGAGCCCACCTTGAAGGCCGCACGGTTGCTCGGCGACCTGTGCAGGAAGTTGAAGACGTGGTAGGGCAGCCAGCAGAGGAAGAAACTCAACACCACGGCAGCTACCACCTTGGTCATACGGTTGGGCCGGCGGCCCCGGTGCCCGGCCCGCAGCATCACAACCACGTGGCAGGCCGTGATGACCAGCAGCGGCGCCAGGAAGCCGGCCACGAACCGCACCACGATCAGGGCCTGCTGCCGCGCCATCCTCGTCGCCTCGTCCCCAAAATTGTTGATGCAGAAGCAGCCCTCGACCCGGCAGGTCACCTGCCGGAAGACCAGGTAGGGGGCCGAGAAAGCCCCGGCCAGCAGCCACGCCATGGCAGCCGCCCCCCAGGCCAAGCGCGGCGTGCGGAACCGCTGGGCCCAGACGGGCCGGGCCACCAGCAGGCAGCGATCGGCCGAGATGAGTGTCAGCTGGAAGACGCTGGCGAACATGCTGAGGAAGAGGAGGGAGTTGACGGCTTTGCAGAGGAAGTTGCCGAAGGCCCACTGATTGCCCGCGGCGGTCTTGGCGGCGTAGAAAGGCAGCAGCAGGGAGTAGAGCAGGTTGGCCAGCGCCAGGCTCAGGAACCAGATCGAGCTGACCGTCCGGCGCATGCGGAAGCAGGTGACCCAGACCACCAGCCCGTTGCCTGCCATGCCCAGCAGAGAGGAGACCATGAAGATGGCCACCGAGATCTGGTCGAGGATGTTGGAGGTGAGCATGGTGCTGTTGTTGGCCATGGGTGAGGTGGCGTTGCCGGAAAGCTGAGGAGAAGTGACCGCTTTAGCACGTAGCCCGGCTGGTGCCCCTCACTCCCAACTAGGATTGCCAGGCGTCCGGTTTTCTCCCTGCCTGCCCCAGCGCTGCACGGCTCCCGGAAGTGATCTCCATATCTGGCTCCTGGGCGCAGGGGCTGCCAGGGAGACTCCGTGCGCTGTCCCTGCCCTGAGCGCCGGCTCTGCAGCTCCCATTGGCCGGGAACTGCGGCCAATTGGATCTGCGGGGGCGGTGCCTGGGGGAGTGGGCAGTGCACACCGCACAGAGCCGCCTGGCCGCCCCTGCGCCTAGGAGCTGGACATGGCGGCTTCTTCCAGGAGTAGCGCGGAGCCAGGGCAGGCAGGGAGCCTGTGCTGCCGGCTGGGAACCACCTGAGGTAAGCGCCGCCTGGCCGGAGCCCGCATCCCGAACTCCTGCCCCAGGTCGGAACTCCCTCCCTCACCCTAACTCCCTCCTGCAACCTGCACCCCCCCACAACCCACCCCCAGCCCTGAGCCCCCTCCCGCACCCTAACTCCCTCCTGCAACCTGCACCCCCACACACCCCACCCCCAGCCCTGAGCCCCTTCCCGCACCCTAACTCCCTCCTGCAACCTGCACCCCCCACACCCCACCCCCACCCCTGAGCCACTTCCCGCACCCTAACTCCCTCCTGCATCCTGCACCCCCCACACCCCACCCCCAGCCCTGAGCCCCCTCCTGCACCTAACTCCCTCCCTCACCCTAACTCCCTCCTGCAACCTGCACCCCCCCACAACCCACCCCCAGCCCTGAGCCCCCTCCCGCACCCTAACTCCCTCCTGCAACCTGCACCCCCCCACACCCCACCCCCAGCCCTGAGCCACTTCCCGCACCCTAACTCCCTCCTGCAACCTGCACCCCCCACACCCCACCCCCAGCCCTGAGCCCCCTCCCACACCCTAACTCCCTCCTGCAACCTGCACCCCCCCACACACCCCACACCCACCCCTGAGCCACTTCCCGCACCCTAACTCCCTCCTGCAACCTGCACCCCCCACACCCCACCCCCACCCCTGAGCCACTTCCCGCACCCTAACTCCCTCCTGCATCCTGCACCCCCCACACCCCACCCCCACCCCTGAGCCACTTCCCGCACCCTAACTCCCTCCTGCATCCTGCACCCCCCACACCCCACCCCCACCCCTGAGCCACTTCCCGCACCCTAACTCCCTCCTGCAACCTGCACCCCCCCACAACCCACCCCCAGCCCTGGGCCCCCTCCCGCACCCTAACTCCCTCCTGCAACCTGCACCCCCCACACCCCACCCCCAGCCCTGAGCCCCTTCCCGCACCCTAACTCCCTCCTGCAACCTGCACCCCCCACACCCCACCCCCAGCCCTGAGCCCCCTCCCACACCCTAACTCCCTCCTGCATCCTGCACCCCCCACACCCCACCCCCAGCCCTGAGCCCCTTCCCGCACCCTAACTCCCTCCTGCAACCTGCACCCCCCACACCCCACCCCCACCCCTGAGCCACTTCCCGCACCCTAACTCCCTCCTGCATCCTGCACCCCCCACACCCCACCCCCAGCCCTGAGCCCCCTCCTGCACCTAACTCCCTCCTGCAACCTGCACCCCCCCACACCCCACCCCCAGCCCTGAGCCCCCTCCCGCACCCTAACTCCCTCCTGCAACCCCGCCTGCACCCCACCCCCAGCCCTGAGCCCCCTTCCGCACCCTAACTCCCTCCTGCATCCTGCACCCCCCACACCCCACCCCCAGCCCTGAGCCCCCTCCTGCACCTAACTCCCTCCTGCAACCTGCACCCCCCCACACCCCACCCCCAGCCCTGAGCCCCCTCCCGCACCCTAACTCCCTCCTGCATCCTGCACCCCCCACACCCCACCCCCAGCCCTGAGCCCCCTCCTGCACCCTAACTCCCTCCTGCAACCTGCACCCCCTCCTGCACCCCACCCCCAGCCCTGCACCCCGTCCCACACCCTAACTCCCTCCTGCAACCTGCACCCCCTACTCCCCCCCAGCCCTGAGCCCCCTCCCGCACCCTAACTCCCTCCTGCAACCCCGCCTGCACCCCACCCCCAGCCCTGAGCCCCCTTCCGCACCCTAACTCCCTCCTGCAACCTGCACCCCCCCCACACCCCACCCCCAGCCCTGAGCCCCCTCCTGCACCCTAACTCCCTCCCGGGGCCCGCACTCCCTCCTGTATCCCAGCCCTGAGCCTCCTCTTGGAGCCCACAGCCAAATTCCCGCTTAGAATGTGCACCCCTCATCTCCCACCCCACCCCCAGCCCGGAGCCCCGGCCCGCACCCTGCACCCCCTCCCTCTGCCCCAGCCCAGAGCCCCCTCCTGAACCTCAAACCCCTCATTCCCGGCCCCACCCTAGAGCCCACACCCCCAGCTGGAGTCTGCAGCACAACCCCCTGCCCCAGCCCAGTGAAAGTGAGGGAGGGTGGGGGAGAGCGAGCGATGGAGGGAGGGGGGATGGAGTGCGTGTGGGGCGGGGCCTCAGGGAAGGGGCGGGGAGGGGACAGGGCTAGTGTGTTCAGTTTTGTGCAATCAGAAAGTTGGCAACCCTACTGCTGACACGCAGCCCCTTCTATTCCCCCCACCTCTGCCAGTGCCCCCCACTCCCTACCTGCAGCCCCTCCTATCCCCCCACCTCTGCCAGTGCCCCCCACTCCCGACACGCAGCCCCTCCTATCCCCCCACCTCTGCCAGTGCCCCTCACTCCCGACCTGCAGCCCCTTCTATCCCCGCACCTCTGCCAGTGCCCCTCACTCCTGACCCGCAGCCCCTCCTATCCCCCCACCTCTGTCAGTTCCCCCCACTGCCGACACGCAGCCCCTGCTATCCCCCCACCTCTGCCAGTGCCCCCCACTCCTGACACGCAGCCCCTGCTATCCCCCCACCTCTGCCAGTGTCCCCCACTCCCAACCTGCAGCCCCTCCTATCCCCCCCACCTCTGCCAGTGCCCCCCACTCCCGACCTGCAGCCCCTCCTATCCCCCCACCTCTGCCAGTGCCCCCCACTCCCGACACGCAGCCCCTCCTATCCCCCCACCTCTGCCAGTGCCCCCCACTCCCGACCTGCAGCCCCTCCTATCCCCCCACATCTGCCAGTGCCTCCCACTCCCGACACGCAGCCCCTTCTATCCCCCCGCACCTCTGGCAGTGCCCCCCACTCCCAACATGCAGCCCCTGCTATCCCCCCACCTCTGCCAGTGCCCCCACTCCCGACCTGCAGCCCCTTCTATCCTCCCCACCTCTGCCAGTGCCCCCCACTCCCGACCCGCAGCCCCTGCTATTCCCCCTCGCAGACAGCTCCGGGACCTCTTGTCCAGGGCTGGCTCCAGGCAGCAGCCCAGCAAGCAGGTGCCTGGGGCGGCCAAGGGGAAGGGGCGGCACGTCCGGCTCTTCGGCAGCAATTCGGCGGCGGGTCCCTCCGTCCCTCTCAGACTTGGGGTGGCAAAACCCCTGGAGCGTTAGCCCCAGTCCAGCCGACTCTCCGCCATCGCCCCAGATCTGTTCCAGAGTCGCCGCCCCCCAGGGGAGAGCCCCCGGCTGACGTTTGCGGTTCCTCGCCGCGGGCGGGGATGTGCGGACATGTTAAAACACCCGGCGTTTGCCCGCGCGCTCTGGGTCCCTGCCCCGGCCCCCTCGGGATTTTCTGATATCTGGGCCCTCTGCTGACATTAGCTGGGAGGGTTTGATGTTCCCGTCCCAGACACTGATCCCAGCAGTAACTAGCGCAGAGCATGACCCGATCCCCGCGGGACCCCACTGGAGACCCCCGCCCACTTGAGGATGAGTCCCTAGTCAAGGTTGTGACGAAGTGGGACTGTTCTTAATGTTTCCTCTGAATACTGTGTGGGTGCCTCAGTTTCCCCTATGCATTTCTTAAGTCTCTAGGTGGTGGGATAAAGGCCAGTGTGCATAAATGGCCGACACTCTGTCTCCTGGCAACAAATGGCCAGGGCCCTTCCCCCTTGCAAGGGAATAGCTAAAGGTGAACAAAGAGATCAGGTGACCTCCTGGCCCGGGAAAGAGACAAAGGCCAGAGAGGAGGGGCTGGAGGGGGTTTCAGTTGGGAGCTGGCTGGGGACGGGAAGCGAGGGCAGACGGGGTTGTCTGGCTCGCTGGGCCCCAGAATGGACCCGGCTGAGGGGTCCCGTTCGCCGCTGAACCTACAAGCTCTGTTTTAGACCGTGTTCTTGTCATCTAATAAACCTTCTGTTTTACTGGCTGGCTGAGAGTCACGTCTGACTGCGAAGTGGGGGTGCAGGACCCTCTGGCTGCCCCAGAACCCCGCCTGGGCGGACTCGCTGTGGGAAGCGCACGAAGGGGCATATGCTGAATCCTCCAAGGTCAGACCCAGGAGGTGAAGCCGTGTGAGCTCCTTGCCCTGAAGACAGTCTGCTCCGAGGGAGAGGAGGCTCCCCAGAGTCCTGCCTGGCTTTGTGGGGAGCAGCTCCCGAGCATCGCCCGGGGACTCCGTAACACAGGTGCGCTCCAATGCCCTCGCGCTTCACCTGACCCACAGGCTGGCTTGGGGGCCTGACTCCTCTGGGCGTGCCCAGTGCTAGGGCAGCAGCCTGCTGAGAGGGACCCAGGAGTCCTGGCTGCTGCCCCCTATGTACACCCCCACTCCAGTGTTAGAAAAGGTGGGGCCGGGATTCAGGACTCCTGGGTTCTCTCCCTGGTTCTGGGAAGGGAGTGGGGGCTGGTGGTTAGAGCAGGGGGGCTGGGATTCAGGACTCCTGGGTTCTCTCCCTGGCTCTGGGAAGGGAGTGGGGTCTAGTGGTTAGAGCAGGGGGGCCGGGATTCAGGACTCCTGGGTTCTCTCCCTGGCTCTGGGAAGGGAGGGGGGTCTAGTGGTTAGAGGGGGAGGGCTGGGAGCCAGGAGTCCTGGGTTCTACCCCTGGTTTTGGGAGGGGAGTGGGACTCTGGGTTCCATTGGGGGCCCTCTTTGGCTGGATATTGTGGCAGGTCTCTGGGTTCTCTCTGTCTGGGCTGCCGGGAGGGATGGGGACATGGGCTCTCCCCATCTCTGGTGCTGGTAGACGGCTGTCCCTGCTGCATGGCCGGCTCCCTGCAATCTCTGTCAAATGAAGGCTTGGACTTACCTGCCCCCAGCTCCTGGTGGGGTAGGGGGACGCCATGGGCCCGGGAGCTGTGGTTGGAGGTAGACCAGAGCTTGTTCCTCTCAGCGCTGTCTGCAGTCCTGGGGCTGGGGCTCTGCAGGCTGCATGGAAGATAAGAAGTTGAGTAAGGCCAGGGCACTGGCAGGAAGCGATTAGATGTGCCCCTTCTGGGGGGGAGCGTTGTCCCTGCCCCAGGAGAGCAGAGCAAGGCAGGGCTGGGAGCGGGAGATCTCAGGTGCGGAGGTGTGACGGTGCTGCCCGTGGGAGCCAGCTGAGGTCACTCAATTAGGGTGAACTGCAAACAAAATGGGGCAGACAAACCCCAAACGCTGGTGGTTATTCCAATACTTAGATTTACCAACCAGCCCAAAACAGCTTCTATAGTACCTCACTGGTTCCTCAGACGTCCAAACAACGCAGTTCCCTTAAAGTGCCCAGCCTCAGGCCTCCGTCCACACACACCTGTCAGATATGATGGTAATTACTGAAAATCTGATCTCATCATATAAAAGAAAAGGTTCTTCCAACCCCAAAGGATCAGCCACATACCCAGGTTCAATTACAACTTAGATCTGACCCAAAATACACGCTATAGCCAATTCTTATTAACTAAGCTAAAATTTATTAAAAAAGAAAAGAGAGAGAGAGAGAGTGTTGGTTAAAAGATCAATATACAGACAGACTTGAATTCAGTTCTTGAGGTTCAGACACAGCAGAGATGAGCTTGTAGTTGCCAAAAGTCCTTTTAGAAATAGTCCAGAGGTTATAGTCCCATGTCCATATTCAGGGTGACTCCAGTCAGTGACTGGGGATCTCAATCCTTATGACTTAAGGTTTCCCCCTCTTGAAACCCAAAGCAGGTCTGAGATGAAGCAGGATCGTGGCCCAGGGTTCTTATACATTTCCAGCAGCCTTTCGGCCTGAGAAAACAATAGGCCTAACTCTCCTTCTCCCAAACATCCTGGCAATTAGCACAGGGTAATTTATCCATTAAACAGTTCAGATACAGGTTACCACAACCTTCAAAGAGACAGAGAGACAATAATACTATTTCCCTCAAGTATCATCACAAATGTTAATATTCCTTTTTTGATCTTTGAATTAAAGTGATAGCAATAGACAAGACTTGTTTGCTTACATCACAAGCCCTGAGCAAACATCTCCCCTTGAGATCTCTAACAATGCCGGCTGCATTTCAAAGCTCTATTCATTTACAGATCTTCCTAACCAGTCCTTAAGGTTCACCCATGGGTCAGGTCAGTCTGAGTTAATTAACTCTTTCTGGCCCTGTCACCTTCCAGTGAAATATTATTACACTCATAACGTCACAGGAGGACGGGGGGAGGGCTCAGCATGGACAGTCCCAGGCTGGTGTCTCCTGCAGGGGGCTGGGTGGGGGCAGGGGTGATGGGGGCCTGGGGGGGCTGGATATCCTGGGTCTCCTACGTCCTCCGCAGGTGTAGAGGTCTCTGACAGACGAGGAACCAGGATGCTGGGGGAAAAGGAGAGCAGCATGCGCCTCTAGGGGCTGGTGCACAGGGCGGATAACAGCTACACTAGCGCTGCCAGCAAATGGAGCTACTCCTTTAGCTCCTCATAGGGGATAATGGCTATACTGGTGCCGCTGGTTTGGGGGCAGGGATGGTCTCCTGCAATGCATCTGTGCAGCCAGGGCCGGCTCCAGGGTTTTGGCCACCCCAAGCAAAAAAAAAAAAAAGGGCCGCGATCGCGATCTGCGGCGGCAATTCGGCGGGAAGTCCTTCGCTCCCAGGCGGAGTGAGGGACCGTCCGCCGAATTGCCGCCGAATACCTGGACGTGCCGCCCCTCTCCGGAGCGGCTGCCCCAAGTACCTGCTTGACAAGCTGGTGCCTGGAGCCGGCCCTCTGTGCAGCGCCTGGCGCAGTGGGGCCCCGATCCTGAGCAGGGGCCCAACTGCAACACAAGTGCCTCCTGACGGCCATGGCTGGGCCTGGCAGCGCCTTGTGGCCTTGGCCTGGATTTTCCTTGACGAAGCGTCTTAATTGATGCTGCGTCGTTGTGTCTCTTCTGGCGCCGCATAGCGCCGGGGGCTTGTGGCTGAGGCGCCTGGGACGCAGGACTCCTGGGTTCTGTTCCCGGCTCTGCCGCAGAGTCCCTGTGAGAAACCGGCCATGTTACTGCCATCCCCCCCGCCTCGGTTTCCCCATCTGTGCAAGCAGCTCACGGTGTATATTTCACAGTAAGGTGCCACCTAGAGATCTGGTCTGAGCTCAGGGCCCTGTTGTGCCAGGCGCTGCAGAGATAGTCCCTGCCCAGAGAGCGCCCAGTCTCAATAGGCAAAGGCTGGAAGGGGAAACCGAGGCAGCAAGAGGGGAAGAGACTTGGCCGAGGTCACACAATAGGTTGGTGGTAGAGGTGGGGAGAGAACCCAGGCGTCCTCGTTCCCAGGCCCCCCTGTTCTAACCACTAGACTCCCCTCCCCTCCCAGAGCCAGGGAGAGAACCCAGGAGTCCTGGCTCCCAGCCCCCCAGCTCTAACCACTAGACCCCACTCCCCTCCTAGAGCCAGGGAGAGAACCCAGGAATCCTGGCTCCCAGCCCTATGTCCTTACTCACTAGATCACATTGCTTGTCTAGCTAAATTGCCCCTCTCTCCTCAGCCCATTGTCCCCCCACTGGCCAGAACCGGCTGGCTCCCAAGGTGGGGGGCCTCCTAGTCACCAGTCGCTGGGTCCCCCATCTCCAGGCCATTGTCCGGGTCCCGACTGCTAGGCAACGTCTCACCTTGTCCCCTGCAACAAGAACCCCCCTCTCCCTTCCCCTTTACACACACAGCACACAGGGAAACTGAGGCACACACCGTGCTCATGCAAAGCTCTAAGAAAATCCCTCACTTCATCACAAACACACACACACACAATGTCACAACTGAGACACAACACATCAGCACACACACAAAGCCAAAGTTTTCTACCACACACACAGTCACAACTGACACACGTGTGCACCCCCCCCCGCAGAGATCGAATATTACACCCCCCCACCCTGCCCTTGCCCGTGTTCCCAGTCCAGCCATGACAGGGGCTGTGCGGGGCCCAGGGTGGTGGGGCCCAGGGTGGTGTGGCCGCCTGCCCCATTATCTGGGGAGGCAGCGCCCGCCAGCCCCGTCTGCTTGTCTCTGGCTCTGAGCTTATTTTCCAGGAACCCAGCGGCCGCCAGAGTGTCACCCGCCCCCTGGATTTGGCCCCCGGCCAGAGCAGGATGTGTGAGGATGCACCAAAAAGGAGAACTGAGGGCGTGTGGGGGGGGGGGGCACTGCCTGTTGTTGCCAGCATGGGGGCTGGGGGGGGCATCAGGGCAAGAGCTGTGGGGTCAGGGCAGGGCCGGCAGCGGAGAACCCAGGTGTCCGGGCAGAGCAGGTGGAGACACAGGGCAGGGCTCACTTAGGAGCCAGGTGTGACCAACTGGGGAGGGGGAGGATTCCCAGAATGCACTGCTGCAGCGTGGACAAGGGGTGGGAGGAGCATTCCCAGCATGCACTGCTCCCCTTGGCATGGCAAGGCCTTAGGGCGCGGGGCTGGTCTTGGCTGGGGTGTCTCCTCTGCCTCAGTTCCCGGGGCGTGCTCGACCCCCGCTCCGCCCCAGGCCCCGCCCCCCACTGCACCCCTTCCCCCAACCCTCCACCCCACCTCTTCCCACCCCTCCTCTGCCCCAGGCCCTGCTACTACTCCACCCCTTCCCCCACTCCCTCCCCACCTCTTCCCACCCCCGCTCTGCCCCAGGCCCCGCCCCCACTACACCCCTTCCCCCACAGCCCCACCTCTTCCCACCCGTACTCCACCCCTTCTCCCAAGCCACAGTGGGTAGGAGGTGCTGGGAGTGAGGGGGAGGAGCTGATCTGTGGGGCTGCCGGTGGGTGCCGAACACCCACTATTTTTTTTCCATGGGTGCTCTGCCAGCCCTCGCCCACCTCTGCCCTGGGCTTTCGCTTCCTCCCCGACCGGTGGGATGGGAAGCCGGGTTGCTTCATCCTCTGGTGAAAAACTCCCCTGGCCCCAGAGCAGGGACCTCGGCTTCCCCTTTCCAGATCTGAAACCGGTGCTCAGCCTATCCGCTATGCCCAGGGAAAGAGACCCCTGGCTCCCTTTGCCAGCTCTGGGAGGGGAGTAGGGCTAGTGGGTCAGAGTGGCGGGCTGGGAGCCAGGACTCCTGGGTTCTCTTCCCAGCTTTGGGAGGGGAGTGGGGTCTGGTGGTTAGAGCAGGGAGGGCCTGGGAGCCAGGACTCCTGGGTTCTATCCCCAGCTCTGGGAGGGGAGTGGGATCTGGTGGTTAGAACGGGGTGGCTGGGAGCCAGGACTCCTGGGTTCTCTTCCCAGCTTTGGGAGGGGAGTGGGGTCTGGTGGTTAGAGCAGGGAGGGCCTGGGAGCCAGGACTCCTGGGTTCTATCCCCAGCTCTGGGAGGGGAGTGGGGTCTAGTGGTTAGAGCGGGGTGGCTGGGAGCCAGGACTCCTGGGTTCTATCCCCAGCTCTGGGAGGGGAGTGGGGTCTGGTGGTTAGAGCAGGGAGGGCCTGGGAGCCAGGACTCCTGGGTTCTATCCCCAGCTCTGGGAGGGGAGTGGGGTCTAGTGGTTAGAGCGGGGTGGCTGGGAGCCAGGACTCCTGGGTTCTATCCCCAGCTCTGGGAGGGGAGTGGGGTCTAGTGGTTAGAGCGGGGTGGCTGGGAGCCAGGACTTCTGGGTTCTATCCCCAGTTCTGGGAGGGGAGTGGGGTCTAGTGGTTAGAACGGGGTGGCTGGGAGCCAGGACTCCTGGGTTGTATCCCCCGCTCTGGGAGGGGAATAGGGTATGGTGGTTAGAGCGGGGGAGGGGGGGCCTGGGAGCCAGGACTCCTGGGTTCTATCCCCAGCTGTCTCACTGATTCACCATGTGACGGTGGACGAGTCTCGCCTGTTCTTTGCTCTGTAACAAACACCCCAGATGGCCACTGGGAGCGCCAGAGCCACAGCCCCGCCCACTAAAAGA
Source organism: Glyptemys insculpta (assembly GCA_032172135.1). Classification (NCBI taxonomy): domain Eukaryota; kingdom Metazoa; phylum Chordata; order Testudines; family Emydidae; genus Glyptemys; species Glyptemys insculpta. The sequence continues at coordinate 67,987,805 of JAVMKA010000013.1, read as the reverse complement.
CATGGTGCCGCCCATGGGAGGAGCTTTCCAAGCCCTGCCCACTAAGTGGCAGGACTCCGCCCAGGGGTGGGGCTTGCAGAGCTCTACCCCACTGGCTGTTCCATCCAGGTGCCGCCCCCCAGTGCTAAAGTCACACCCGCCGCCTTTGGTCATTCATAGAAACCCAAGCCACTTTCGCAGCTTTATTCGCCTTTTTTGGGAGAGGCTATTGCCGAGACGGCGGAAGGATACAAAGCTCAGGGAGAGGGCGGGGAAGTTCTGGCCTGTAACACAGAGCATGACTTTCAGGATGCTTATTGGAGGGACTATTTTTGCTGGCGTTCATCTGCCGGGGATAGGATACAAAAGAGATAAGGGGACGATCTCTACTTGTTCGGTGGACTGGACTACTTCTTTTGAGTGGAAGAAGACAGAAGGGGGCGTAATAAGGCCCAGCCCTTGTATTTAAAGGGCACAACTTTCCCATGTGTGTTTCGGGGACTATATTTTGTGGTGGAAGGCCACAAAACAGAGTGCAAGAAGATGACAAAGGAAGTAGTCCCGGTACCTGAATATGATGGAGCTTGATTTTCAGATTTTTAAGGGGCTATTTTACCTTTTGTTGTTTGGCGGAAGGACACACACAAGTCATGGAGGAACGTCACAGGGCTTCTGTACGAAAAGGGCCTGGTTTTCAGCTATTATTTTTTTGAGGGACTATTTTTTTGGCAGAAGGACACACAATCAGTATATATTGAAAGTAGATCCGGTTCCTGTATAAAAAGGGTCCAGTTTTGAGGGACTACTTTTGTGGTGGAAGGATACTCGGTAGCTGTTCTTTGAAAGTAGAGCCGGCTCCTGTGTAAAGTGGGCAGGATTCCCAGAATTCTTTTTTTTTTTTGGACGGACTACATTAATTGGTGGAAGGATACACCAACCAATGGGGTGGTCAATGTAACAAAAGTAGATCTGAGCCTTCTGTATAAAAAGAGCCTGGTTTTAGGAATCACTCTGTTCCGGTCTGAAAATCAGGCCCCAAAATGGTGGCCAGGTGGTGGTATCCATGGCAACCACCATGGCCACAGCCTTGTAACAGCCCCGCCCACCCTGTGGAGTGGCGGCCAGTGAGTATCACTGAGTTCCTGCAGCATGGGGAAGGGGCGTGGCCTGTTATTGCTCCGGTGTGGCCAATGAGGGCAAGAGTTCCCAGCATGCTCCTCTGCAGTGTGACCCATAAGCTCCCGGCATGCACTGCTCCGGCATGGTTCATGGGCTCCCAGCATGCACTGCTCTGGCGAGGCTCTGGGGTTCCAGCATGCACTGCTCCAGTGTGGCCCACGGGATCCCAGCATGCATTGCTCCGCCATGTCCCATGGGCTCCCAGCATGCACTGCTCCAGCACGGCCCTGGGCTCCCAGCATGCACTGCTCTGGTGCGGCTCTGGGCTCCCAGCATGCCCTGCTCGGTGCCATCCCACAGCTGCCCCCCACCCCGCACGAGGCCCTGGCCCCTTCCCCCTGCCCCGTCACGGCTGCATCATCCGCAGCTCGGAGGAGGTGGTGGAGCCCAGCGAGCGGTTGTTCCGGCGCTTGCTGCCGGAGCCCAGTGAGTCTTCGGCCATGGCGGCCTCCAGCCAGCGGGCGCGGCTGCTGCCCCGCAGCCCCTCCTGGAAGCGGCGGCCCAGGAAGGCGTAGAGCAGGGGGTTGAGGAAGCAGCCCAGGCAGGTGAGGCTGAAGGCCAGAGAGGAGCCCACCTTGAAGGCCGCACGGTTGCTCGGCGACCTGTGCAGGAAGTTGAAGACGTGGTAGGGCAGCCAGCAGAGGAAGAAACTCAACACCACGGCAGCTACCACCTTGGCCATACGGTTGGGCCGGCGGCCCCGGTGCCCGGCCCGCAGCATCACGACCACGTGGCAGGCCGTGATGACCAGCAGCGGCGCCAGGAAGCCGGCCACGAACCGCACCACGATCAGGGCCTGCTGCCGCGCCACCCTCGTCGCCTCGTCCCCAAAATTGTTGATGCAGAAGCAGCCCTCAACCCGGCAGGTCACCTGCCGGAAGACCAGGTAGGGGGCTGAGAAAGCCCCGGCCAGCAGCCACGCCACGGCGGCCGCCCCCCAGGCCAAGCGCGGCGTGCGGAACCGCTGGGCCCAGACGGGCCGGGCCACCAGCAGGCAACGATCGGCCGAGATGAGTGTCAGCTGGAAGACGCTGGCGAACATGCTGAGGAAGAGGAGGGAGTTGACGGCTTTGCAGAGGAAGTTGCCGAAGGCCCACTGATTGCCCGCGGCAGTCTTGGCGGCGTAGAAAGGCAGCAGCAGGGAGTAGAGCAGGTCGGCCAGTGCCAGGCTCAGGAACCAGATCGAGTTGACCGTCCGGCGCATGCGGAAGCAGGTGACCCAGACCACCAGCCCGTTGCCTGCCATGCCCAGCAGGGAGGAGACCACGAAGATGGCCACCGAGATCTGGGCGAGGACGTTGGAGGTGGGCGTGGTGCTGTTGTTGGCCACGGGTGAGGTGGCGTTGCCGGAAAGCTGAGGAGAAGTGACCGCTTTAGCACGTGGCCCGGCCGGTGCCCCTCACTCCCAACTAGGATTGCCAGGCATCCGGTTTTCTCCCTGCCTGCCCCAGCGCTGCACGGCTCCCGGAAGCGACCTCCATATTTGGCTCCTAGGCGCAGGGGCTGCCACAGAGCCCCCGCTCGCTGCCCCTGCCGCGAACGCCAGCTCTGCAGCTCCCATTGGCCGGGAACTGCGGCCAATGGGATCTGCGGGGGTGGTGCCTGCAGGAACCGCGGCCAATGGGATCTGCGGGGGTGATGCCTGCAGGAACCACGTCCAACGGGAGCTGCGGGGGAGGTGCCTGGGGGAGTGGGCAGTGCACACCACACAGAGCCTCCTGGCCGCCCCTGCGCCTAGGAGCCGGACATTGCGGCCTCTTCCTGGAGCAGTGCGGAGCCGGGGCAGGCAGGGAGCCTGGCTTAGCCCAGCTGCGCTGCCTGAGTTAAGTGCCGCCCGGCCGGATCCCGCACCCCGAACTCCTGCCCCTGGTGAGAACCCCCTCCCGCACCCTAACTCCCTCCTGCAACCTGCACCCCCCCCACAAGCCACCCCCAGCCCTGAGCCCCCTCCCACACCCTAACTCCCTCCTGCAACCTGCACCCCCCCACACACCCCACACCCACCCCTGAGCCCCCTCCCGCACCCTAACTCCCTCCCGGGCCCCGCACTCCCTCCTGTACCCGAGCCCTGAGCCCCCTCCCGCACCCTAACTCCCTCCCGGGGCCCGCACTCCCTCCCGCACCCCAGCCCTGAGCCTCCTCTTGGAGTCCACAGCCAAACTTCCTCCTGGAACCTGCACCCTGTCCTGCACCCCACCCCCAGCCACACTCCCCACCCCCAGCCCTGAGCCCCCTCCTGTACCCTAACTCCCTGCTGCAACCCCCCGCACCCCACCCCCAGCCCTGAGCCCCTTCCTGCACCCTAACTCCCTCCTGCAACCTGCACCCCCCCACACCCCACCCCCAGCCCTGAGCCCCTTCCTGCACCCTAACTCCCTCCTGCAACCTGCACCCCCCCACACCCCACCCCCAGCCCTGAGCCCCCTTCCCGCACCCTAACTCCCTCCTGCAACCAGCACCCCCCCACACCCCACCCCCAGCCCTGAGCCCCTTCCCGCACCCTAACTCCCTCCTGCAACCTGCACCCCCTCCCCACACCCCACCCCCAGCCCTGAGCCCCCTCCCACACCCTAACTCCCTCCTGCAACCTGCACCCCCCCACACCCCACACCCACCCCTGAGCCCCCTCCCGCACCCTAACTCCCTCCCGGGGCCCGCACTCCCTCCTGTACCCCAGCCCTGAGCCCCCTCCCGCACCCTAACTCCTTCCCGGGGCCCGCACTCCCTCCCGCACCCCAGCCCTGAGCCTCCTCTTGGAGTCCACAGCCAAACTTCCTCCTGGAACCTGCACCCTGTCCTGCACCCCACCCCCAGCCACACTCCCCACCCCCAGCCCTGAGCCCCCTCCTGTACCCTAACTCCCTGCTGCAACCCCCCGCACCCCACCCCCAGCCCTGAGCCCCTTCCTGCACCCTAACTCCCTCCTGCAACCTGCACCCCCCCACACCCCACCCCCAGCCCTGAGCCCCCTTCCCGCACCCTAACTCCCTCCTGCAACCAGCACCCCCCCACACCCCACCCCCAGCCCTGAGCCCCTTCCTGCACCCTAACTCCCTCCTGCAACCTGCACCCCCCCCACACCCCACCCCCAGCCCTGCACCCCGTCCCACACCCTAACTCCCTCCTGCAACCTGCACCCCCCCCACACCCCACCCCCAGCCCTGAGCCCCCTTCCCGCACCCTAACTCCCTCCTGCAACCAGCACCCCCCCCACACCCCACCCCCAGCCCTGAGCCCCTTCCTGCACCCTAACTCCCTCCTGCAACCTGCACCCCCCCCACACCCCACCCCCAGCCCTGAGCCCCTTCCTGCACCCTAACTCCCTCCTGCAACCTGCACCCCCACACACACCCCAGCCCTGAGCCCCGGCCCGCACCCTGCACCCCCTCCCTCTGCCCCAGCCCAGAGCCCCCTCCTGAACCTCAAACCCCTCATTCCCGGCCCCACCCTAGAGCCCACACCCCCAGCTGGAGCCTGCAGCACAACCCCCTGCCCCAGCCCAGTGAAAGTGAGGGAGGGAAAGTGGGGGAGAGCGAGCGATGGAGGGAGGGGGGATGGAGTGCGTGTGGGGCGGGGCCTCAGGGAAGGGGCGGGGAGGGGACAGGGCTAGTGTGTTCGGTTTTGTGCAATCAGAAAGTTGGCAACCCTACTGCTGACACGCAGCCCCTCCTATCCCCCCACCTCTGCCAGTGCCCCCCACTTCCGTCCTGCAGTCCCTCCTATCCCCCCACCTCTGCCAGTGCCCCCCACTTCCGTCCTGCAGTCCCTCCTATCCCCCCACCTCTGCCAGTGCCCCCCACTCCCGACACGCAGCCCCTCCTATCCCCCCACCTCTGCCAGTGCCTCCCACTCCTGACACGCAGCCCCTTCAATCCCCCCACCTCTGTCAGTTCCCCCCACTCCTGACACGCAGCCCCTCCTATCCCCCCACCTCTGCCAGTGCCCCCCACTCCCGACCTGCAGCCCCTCCTATCCCCCCACCTCTGCCAGTGCCCCCCACTCCTGACACGCAGCCCCTCCTATCCCCCCCACCTCTGCCAGTGCCTCCCACTCCTGACACGCAGCCCCTCCTATCCCCCCACCTCTGCCAGTGCCCCCCACTCCCGACCCACAGCCCCTCCTATCCCCCCCACCTCTGCCAGTGCCCCCACTCCCGACCTGCAGCCCCTTCTATCCTCCCCACCTCTGCCAGTTCCCCCCACTCCTGACACGCAGCCCCTCCTATCCCCCCCACCTCTGCCAGTGCCTCCCACTCCTGACACGCAGCCCCTCCTATCCCCCCCACCTCTGCCAGTGCCTCCCACTCCCGACACGCAGCCCCTCCTATCCCCCCACCTCTGCCAGTGCCCCCCACTCCCGACCCGCAGCCCCTCCTATCCCCCCACCTCTGCCAGTGCTCCCCACTCCCGACACGCAGCCCCTGCTATCCCCCCACCTCTGCCAGTGCCCCCCACTCCCAACACGCAGCCCCTCCTATCCCCCCACCTCTGCCAGTGCCCCCCACTCCTGACCTGCAGCCCCTCCTATCCCCCCATGTCTGCCAGTGCCTCCCACTCCCGACACGCAGCCCCTCCTATCCCCCCACCTCTGCCAGTGCCTCCCACTCCCGACCTGCAGCCCCTCCTATCCCCCTCACCTCTGCCAGTGCCCCCCACTCCCGACCCGCAGCCCCTCCTATCCCCCCACCTCTGCCAGTGCCCCCCACTCCCGACACGCAGCCCCTCCTATCCCCCCACCTCTGCCAGTGCCCCCCACTCCCAACACGCAGCCCCTCCTATCCCCCCACCTCTGCCAGTTCCCCCCACTCCCGACCCGCAGCCCCTCCTATCCCCCCACCTCTGGCAGTGCCCCCCACTCCCGACCTGCAGCCCCTCCTATCCCCCCCACCTCTGCCAGTGCCCCCCACTCCCGACCTGCAGCCCCTGCTATCCCCCCACCTCTGCCAGTGCCCCCACTCCTGACACGCAGCCCCTCCTATCCCCCCACCTCTGCCAGTGCCCCCCACTCCCGACTTGCAGCCCCTGCTATCCCCCCACCTCTGCCAGTGCCCCCCACTCCCGACACGCAGCCCCTCCTATCCCCCCACCTCTGCCAGTTCCCCCCACTCCCGACCCGCAGCCCCTCCTATCCCCCCACCTCTGCCAGTGCCCCCCACTCCCGACCTGCAGCCCCTGCTGTCCCCCCCACCTCTGCCAGTGCCCCCCACTCCTGACACGCAGCCCCTCCTATCCCAGCCCCCCTCCTATCCCAGCTGTGTGGGTGCCACTCACTCCCGACCTGCAGCCCCTGCTGTCCCCCCCACCTCTGCCAGTGCCCCCCCACTCCCGACACGCAGCCCCTCCTATCCCCCCCACCTCTGCCAGTGCCCCCCACTCCCGACCCGCAGCCCCTGCTATTCCGCTCCCCCCGACAGCTCCGGGACCTCTTGTCTCAGCGGATTTCTGTTCCTGCGGCACACAGAGCCAGTCCCCGGGGGGGCGGGGGGGGGGGCGGGACACTAACCCCGGGTTTGTGCTACAGGGCCCTGTCCTTTGGAAAGCCACGCAGCCCCTCCTAAGCCCAGCTACGGGGGGTCTCCCAACTCTTCCTCCCCCCAGCTTCAGTAGCATCGACCCTGACTTATACTAGAGGAAACTGAGGTGAAAGGACTTTCTGGAGGTCACACGGAGAGGAGACAGAGCCGGGGAGAGAACCCAGGAGTCGTGGCTCCCGGCCCCCCCTGCTCTAACCACCAGCCCCCACTCCCCTCCCAGAGCCGGGGAGAGAACCCAGGAGTCCTGGCTCCCGGCCCCCCCTGCTCTAACCACCAGCCCCCACTCCCCTCCCGGAGCTGGGGAGAGAACCCAGGAGTCCTGGCCCCTGGCCCCCCCTGCTCTAACCCACTAGACCCCACTCCCCTCCCAGAGCCAGGGAGAGAACCCAGGAGTCCTGGCTCCCGGCCCCCCCTGCTCTAACCACCAGCCCCCACTCCCCTCCCGGAGCTGGGGAGAGAACCCAGGAGTCCTGGCACCCGGCCCCCCCTGCTCTAACCCACTAGACCCCAATCCCCTCCCAGAGCCAGGGAGAGAACCCAGGAGTCCTGGCTCCCGGCCCCCCCTGCTCTAACCCAATAGACCCCAATCCCCTCCCAGAGCCGGGGAGAGAACCCAGGAGTCCTGGCTCTTCCGCCATACCCCGTTATACAGTAGCCCTCTTGCTCCATCCACCCCCTGAGCCAATTGGTCTGGTCTCTAGCTGCCCTGCGGGTATTTGCCTGATTTCAGTCATTCCCAGATCCCCGGCCAGCAGGGACCCCTTTGGCCATCTAGCCTGACCCCCCGATAGCCCAGGCCAGAGGCTGCCCCCCAAACCATCTCCGGAGCCGTTCTTTTAGGAAAACCCCCAATCTGAACTGAAAATCTGCCAGGGATGGACGATCCCCCATGGCCCTGGTGCATGGTCCCAATGATTAATTCCCCCCACCCCAGTAAAAACGACCAGCCCCGATCAACTCTCTGCTCCCTGCGTAGGGACGGACGGATGGGGATCACGGCGCCCCGGAGCGTGTCCTGGGCTCAGCACAATTGCTGGAGCTCCTGGCATCGCTCGCTCGGCAACAGGGCTTTGAACCCTCGAATCGTCCTCGGGGCTCTGCTCTGACCCCTCCCCGACTGACTCTGTGCCCCAGGGCCAGACCCAGGGCTCGGCAGCGTCACCCCCAGGTCAGCTCCAGAGGGAAAATCCCCTCCCTGCTCCTCCTCGAGATCCCAGGACGGCGTTAGCCCCAGTCCAGCCGATTCTCCGCCATCGCCCCAGATCTGTTCCAGAGTCGCCGCCCCCCAGGGGAGAGCCCCCGGCTGACGGTTGTGGTTCCTCGCCGCGGGCGGGGACTTGCGGACGTGTTAAAACGCCCGGCGTTTGCCCGCGCGCTCTGGGTCCCTGCCCCGGCCCCCTCGGGATTTCCTGATTTCTGGGCCCTCTGCTGACATTAGCTGGAAGGGTTTGATGTTCCCGGTAACTAGCGCATGCGCAGGGCACGACCCGATCCCCGCGGGACCCCACTGGAGACCCCCGCCCACTTGAGGAGGAGTCCCTGGTTACAGGTACGCTCCAATGCCCTCGCGCTTCACCTGACCCACAGGCTGGCTTGGGGGCCTGACTCCTCTGGGCGTGCCCAGTGCTGGGGCAGCAGCCTGCTGAGAGGGACCCAGGAGTCCTGGCTGCTGCCCCCTATGCACACCCCCACTCCAGTGTTAGAAAAGGTGGGGCCGGGACTCAGGACTCCTGGGTTCTCTCCCTGGCTCTGGGAGGGGAGTGGGGTCTAGTGGCTTAGAGCAGGGGGGCTGGGAGCCAGGACTCCTGGGTTCTATCCCCAGCACTAGGAGGAGAGTGGGGTCTAATGGTTAGACGAGGAGGGCTGGGAGCCAGGACTCCTGGGTTCTATCCCCAGCACTAGGAGGAGAGTGGGGTCTAATGGTTAGATGAGGAGGGCTGGGAGCCAGGACTCCTGGGTTCTATCCCCAGCACTGGGAGGGGAGTGGGGTCTAGTGGTTAGAGGGGGGGGGGCTGGGAGCCAGGACTCCTGGGTTCTATCCCCAGCACTGGGAGGGGAGTGGGGGTCTAGTGGTTAGAGGGGGAGGGCTGGGAGCCAGGACTCCTGGGTTCTCCCCCTGGTTCTGGGAGGGGAGTGGGACTCTGGGTTCCACTCTTTGCTGGACAGTGGGGCTGGTCTCTGGGTTCTCTCTGTCTGGGCTGCCGGGAGGGATGGGGACATGGGCTCCCCCCATCTCTGGGGCTGGTAGACGGCTGTCCCTGCTGCATGGCCGGCTCCCTGCAATCTGTCAAATCAAGCCTTGGACTTACCTGCCCCCAGCTCCTGGTGGGGACGGGGGACGCCATGGGCCCCAGGAGCTGTGGTTGGAGGTAGACCAGAGCTTGTTCCTCTCAGCGCTGTCTGCAGTCCTGGGGCTGGGGCTCTGCAGGCTGTCTGGAAGGTAGGAAGTTGAGTAACGCCGGGCCACTGGCAGGAAGCGATTAGATGCGCCCCTTCTGGGGGGGAGTGTGGTCCCCGCCCCAGGAGAGCAGAGCAAGGCAGGGCTGGGAGCGGGAGATCTCAGGTGCGGAGGACGGGGGGAGGGCTCAGCATGGACAGTCCCAGGCTGGTGTCTCCTGCAGGGGGCTGGGTGGGGGCAGGGGTGATGGGGGTCTGGGGGGGCTGGATATCCTGGGTCTCCTACGTCCTCCGCAGGTGTAGAGGTCTCTGACGGACGAGGAACCAGGATGCTGGGGGAAAAGGAGAGCAGCATGCGCCTCTAGGGGCTGGTGCACAGGGCGGATAACAGCTACACTAGCACTGCCAGCAAATGGAGCTACTCCTTTAGCTCCTCATAGGGGATAATGGCTATACTGGTGCCGCTGGTTTGGGGGCAGGGATGGTCTCCTGCAATGCATCTGTGCAGCGCCTGGCGCAGTGGGGCCCCGATCCTGAGCAGGGGCCCAACTGCAACACAAGTGCCTCCTGACGGCCATGGCTGGGCCTGGCAGCGCCTTGTGGCCTTGGCCTGGATTTTCCTTGACGAAGCGTCTTAATTGATGCTGCGTCGTTGTGTCTCTTCTGGCGCCGCGTAGCGCCGGGGGCTTGTGGCTGAGGCGCCTGGGACTCAGGACTCCTGGGTTCTGTTCCCGGCTCTGCCGCAGACTCCCTGTGAGAAACCGGCCATGTTACTGCCATCCCCCCGCCTCAGTTTCCCCATCTGTGCAAGCAGCTCACGGTGTATATTTCACAGTAAGGTGCCACCTAGAGATCTGGTCTGAGCTCAGGGCCGTGTTGTGCCAGGCAGTGCAGAGACAGTTCCTGCCCAGAGAGCGCCCAGTCTCAATAAGCAAAGGCTGGAAGGGGAAACCGAGGCAGCAAGAGGGGAAGAGACTTGGCCAAGGTCACACAATAGGTTGGTGGTAGAGGTGGGGAGAGAACCCAGGAGTCCTGGTTCCCAGGCCCCCCTGTTCTAACCACTAGACTCCCCTCCCCTCCCAGAGCCAGGGAGAGAACCCAGGAGTCCTGGCTCCCAGCCCCCCAGCTCTAACCACTAGACCCCACTCCCCTCCCAGAGCCAGGGAGAGAACCCAGGAGTCCTGGCTCCCAGCCCTATGTCCTTACTCACTAGATCACATTGCTTGTCTAGCTAAATTTCCCATCAGCCCTTTCTTATCCACAAAGCCAGGCCTGAGCACCCCTCCGGCGCCAACACAGGGATGCCACCTGCGGCTGCCACCTACACCAGCTGTGGCAACAATGATTCTCCTGGCCTAAGGCTGCCGGGATGGGCATCGGCCTTTGAGCTGCTAGCAGGGCATTAACCCTTCAGGTGCTGCAGGGAGGCCAGGTCTTAGCAGCCTCCGCAGCAGATTGTTCTTGTGCAGCAAGATAATTATCTGACCATGTTCTCATGCGTCTCGAGCTGGGGTTTTGATTTCAACACCGTGTTTCCTGTTTTTCAGGAGTCCCCCTCTGCTGGAGGGCATCCAGGAGCTTACACCTCCACCCCGAAATCGAGGGCTGGGGGCCCGTCAGGGGCAAACACTGATGAGGAACAGAATCGGGGCCAGACCCCAGCTGGGGTCAATTGGCCTTAGCTCCATTGGAGTTAATGGGGCCAGACCTCCAGCTGGGATCACAGAATCATAGAAGATTAGGGTTGGAAGAGACCTCAGGAGGTATCTAGTCCAATCCCCTGCTCAAAGCAGGACCAACACCAACCAAATCATCCCAGCCAGAGCTTTGTCAAGCCGGGCCTTAAAACCTCTAAGGATGGAGATTCCACCCAGTTCCCTTGGCCTCTCCTCATAAATCATGTGCTCCAGCCCCTTAATCATTTTTGTTGCCCTCCGCTGGACTCTTTCCAATTTTTCCACATCCTTCTTGTAGTGTGGCGCCCAAAACTGGACACAGTGCTACAGATGAGGCCTCACCAATGCCAAATAGAGGGGAATGATCATGTCCCTTGATCTGCTGGCAATGCCTCTACTTATACAGCCCAAAATGCCGTTAGCCTTCTTGGCAACAAGGGCACACTGCTGACTCATATCCTGCTTCTCGTCCACTATAATCCCCACGTCCTTTTCTGCAGAACTGCTGCCTAGCCACTCGGTCCCTAGTCTGTAGCGGTGCCTGGGATTCTTCCGTCCTAAGTGCAGGACTCTGCACTTGTCCTTGTTGAACCTCATCAGATTTCTTTTGGCCCAATCCTCTAATTTGTCTAGGTCCCTCTGGACCAGGGCCGGTGCAAGGAAGTTTAACGCTCTAGGCGAAACTTCCACCTTGCGCCCCCCCTCAGCCCTGCGGCAGCTCCCTGCCCCCCCCCCGCCCTGAGGCGCCTCCCCCGTGACAGCTTCCCCCCCCCCTGCCTTGAGGTGCCCCCCCTGCGGCAGCTCCCCCCCTGGGGAGCCGTGCGGCAGCTCCCCACCCCAGCTCACCTCTGCTCCGCCTCCTCCCCGAGCACACCGCCCCCGCTCTAATTCTCCTCCCCTCCCAGGCTTGTGGCGCCAAACAGCTGATTGGCGCTGCAAGCCTGGGAGGCGGGAGAAGTGGCGCGGCGACCGCGCGCTCGGGGAGGGGGCGTAGGAACGATGTAAAAAAAAATTGGGGGCACCGCTTTTTGGCGCCCCCAAATCTTGGCGCCGTAGGCAACCGCCTAGTTTGCCTAAATGGTAACACCGGTCCTGCTCTGGACCCTATCCCTACCCTCCAGTGTATCTCCTCCCAGTTTAGTGTCATCTGCAAACTTGCTGAGGGTGCAGTCCACGCCATCCTCCAGATCATTAATGAAGATGTCAATCGGCCGGAGTTCCACTGGAGTCAGTGGGGCCAGCCCCCCAGCTGGGGTCAATCGGCTGTAACAGCACTGAATTTACATCAATTGGGGATCTGGCCCGATAGACTTTAAATCTGTATGTAGAGGGGGAGCCCAGGGCTCGGCTAGCAGGGGCCTGCGGGTCAGGATTGTGGGGCACCGACAGAGCTGGGGGGTGAGGGGAGCCAGTGCTCTAGGCGCAAGCTGAAGCCCCATGTCCTGGCCTAGAACAGACTCAGGTGCAGAAAGCTCCCTGGAGGCGGGGGCCTGAAATCTGACTGTCAGTTCTTATCTCTCGTGCCTGGATCAGAGCAGAAACCTCAAGGCTGCTCCGGAGAAACGGCCTCTGATACTCTGCGAGGCGGGAGGTTTCTCAGTCGCTCACGGTGATCGACAGATACCGAGCTGGAGAGCCGATGAAGCTGATCATGCTGATAGCTATGGCTTCCTTTCGGAGGTGTTTGCTGGGGCATCAGGGCGCCAAGTATGACCTGCCCGCTCGGAGCCGGCGGGGCTGACGTGTGTGATGCTGCCAATTTCATCTCGCGGTGCGTGGGCGGGGCGGCCCAGAGGTGGGGCAAACCGGGGCCAGGTGGGGTGACGGAGACACTTTCTAGGGGCCCGAACGCGAGGGAGATTGCCCCCCGTGCCTGGCTTTGCCGTCAGCCCTCCTTGATGTTTCGGGGCAGTGGCTGGAGTCCTGGTCTGCCCATCACCGTGGCCTCTGGGGACCTCGCAGTTTTTAACACATTGATCCTAGCCACCCTCCCTGCCCCCCGTGGGGCTGTTATCCCCAAATTGGTGGTGGGGAAACTGCCCGAGGGACTGCATAGCGGGGGTTGGAACCCAGGTGTGCCGGGTCCCAGGCTGCCCCAGTCCTTCCTCTCGGCTGGATTTGGGCCCTGATTCGAGCTGATCCCAAGGGACCATTCCAGCCTAGGAAGTGTTGAAGGACTTGTGGTAAAGGGGCTGGGTTGGGACCCCGGACAGCTGGGTTCAATTCCTAACCCTGACATTGAGTCTCTGGGCGACCTTGCTTCAGGTCCTCTCTGTGCCTCAGTTTCCCATCTGTAAAGTTGGGCGTAATCATCCTTCCCTATGTAGTATGTGCTTCAGGGCAGGGAGCGTGTCTGGCCTGACTGGGCTCCGAGCCCGGTCCAGAGGGGTTTGTGCAGTGCCCAGCGTGGTGGGGGCCCAGATGCCCCCTAGAGAGGAAAGTCCCCATGTCCCGTTCCCCACCCAGCTGGGGATCTGGCCCCACTGACGCTAAAGGAAACATTTTCCTTAAATAGAACAGGACGGGGACGTTAAGGCAGCCACTGACCCAGGCAAAAAATGGGACCCCCAAAGAAACAGAGCTAGACCCCTTTAAACACAGCTTCAATCCTTTTATTAATGAGCCTTTAAACCCTTCCCCGGGAATTCCCGGCCCCCTTCCCATGGCGAGAGTTGAGTCTCTGAAACTATTTACATTGGGAAGGGCAGCTGGAGCCGCGCCAGCTGGGAGAACGATTCCGGGACGCCTCACTCGCAGCTCCAGGGCATGTGCTGAGCGGAGAGGTCAGGAAGGGGAATATTGCACAGTGAGGGGGCGTAATGGGGCCAGAGGTTTCAGGTAGCAGGGACACCAGGGTGGGTGGGCCCATGGGTCTGATTTGGGGCGGGGGGGCAGGGAGAAGGCGGGATATCGGGCTGGATGGGCCCGTGGGGCTGATCCAGGATAGTCCCTATCGCCCCAGTGGGGCCGTGAGGAACTCATTGACCCCTCCGCTCTCTTAGCACCATCCCATCCTTCTCTGAGCTGTGCCACCAGGGCTGGTGGAAGGATGGGAAGCTGTGCTGGGACCCCATTATTGGGGTTAAATACCTAGCGGGCAAGATGGTGGGGGGGGTGGGGTGGGGGGAAGTGCCCAAGCCCACCAAGCCATAAGGATGAGCCACCCACTGCCCTTTCCTTCCTATTGCTGTGCCCTGGCCACCGTGTCTACGACCCGTGTGCCGGCGGCCATCTTGTTGCGCCATCTTCCACAACCAGCCTTGTGTGTGCGTGTGTGTGTGTGTGTGGAGGGGGCATAGACTGTGGGTCCCAATGCTGAGGCCTAGCAGGCTGTTAGAAGCCTGAGTTGCCTTTGGCGCCACGGCAACGGGACCCACCACCCTGTTGGCTGGAGACAAAATGGGTGACCAAGAATAATGGCAAGATGGCTGCTGCATGTAGTCCTGTATCTGATTTGGAGCAGCCTTGGGACTTTTCCCCGGGGAATGAAGACCAAGCAGTGGCCACCTTCCCTAGACAGATGTCAACTGATGTTGCATAAAGAAACAAGATGGCTGCCCAGTGTTGGCGGATAACACAAAAGCTCGAAGGTGCATTGGCGTGGCAAAACATGCACCTGGGTGAGGTGAAGAAGGGATGGGATCCACTCAAGCGAACAGAAAATGGCGGCCGTCACAGCCCTCCCCAGACTGGGGTCAAACTAGGCCATGTAGAAACAAGATGGCCGCCGTGCACAGGCTGAAGAGAAGCCGGAATTTGCTGCGCTGCTATAAGACACGTGGGAATTTGTTCTGGAGGGCAGGGGTAGTACGGCTCTTCCCCCTCCGTGTTGTTTCCCCCCCACTTAAAAAACAAGCTGGCCACTGCAAGTTGGCAAAACTAGGCCACGGGCAACCAAGATGGCTGCCTTGTGCAGGCCAAAGGGAAGCCTGGATTTGTGGTGGTGCCATGAGAAGGGCTCTGTGGAGACTTTGCGTGAAGGGGGCAACCACAAACGATGCCCTAGAGGGACATCAAGCCACGCCGCTTCCAGACCAAAATGGCTGCTGCGGGGAGGCCGAAGAGAAGGCCAGGTGTCGTGAGGACGGGGCTCTGCACGGAGATGCAACCTGCAGACTTAGCCCCGCCTGGCAGCGCCAACAGGGCCAACCTGGCCTGACGTCAAGAGCTGCTGCTCAACTAAGAAGCAACAGAGGGTCCTGTGGCACCTTCAAGACTAACAGAAGTATTGGAGCATAAGCTTTCGTGGGTGAATAAGCTCCAATACTTCTGTTAGTCTTGAAGGTGCCACAGGACCCTCTGTTGCTTTTTACAGATTCAGACTAACACGGCTACCCCTCTGATACTCAACTAAGAAGATGGCTGCCGTGCATAGGCCGAAGCCTGGCTGGAGTTGAAGAAGTCAGGGGGAGGCTGGCCAGCGGAGCGGGGATGGGGGCGATGGGGAGGTGAATGGGTGGGGGGCGTCTCGTGCCGTTTCCCCTCCCTGGTGCCCCCTTCACAGGAGCAAGGTGGACCCGAGCAAGACCAGCCAGGCCGAGGCGCTCAGCCCCGCCGCGCCCCCCTTCCCGCCGCTCGGCAGCTTGACGCCCGGGTTGTTCCGCCGCTCGCCTTCCGTGGTGATGTGGCGGTCGTCCCGGATGAGGTCCTCGTGGTCGTCATGATCCTCGTGGTCGTCATGGTCCTCGTGGTCCGGAGGCAGGGGCGTGGGAGCGGCAGTGACCGTGGCGGCGGCGGCGAGCGTGGCGGTGGCCGTGGCCGTGGCATTGGCCGTGGCATTGGCGCCCGTGGCGTTGGCCCCTTGGCCGGGCATGACCTCCAGCCGGGGGATGTTGGGGGCGAAGAACGTCTTGTTGGCCAGGTCCCTGTTGCAGAGGTGGCCGGAGCAGCAGGAGCCCACCAGGTTGACGGCCGTGCTGCCCCTTGCCTCCTTGGTGCAGTCCTTGTTCTGCACGCAGCCCTTGATGGGGCGGCTCAGTGAGAAGTTGCCTGGGGGAGACGGGACGGGGGAGAGTCAGGGGAGGGCCGTGCTGCAGGGAGCGGGGTGGGGTCCCTCTCCCGGCCATCGGTGCTGGCCCCGATGCACCACTAGGGGGCGCTGTGCTGTGTGAACAGGGTAGGGGCCCTCCCCGGGCTGTTGGTGCTGACCCCCAATGTGCCACTAGGGGGCGCTGTGCTGTAGGGAGGGGGGGCCCCTCCCCTGGCTGTCAATGCTGGCCCCGATGCACCACTTGGGGGCGCTGTGCTCAGTGCCGGGTTTACCATGGCGCCATGAAGCTGGGCCCATGCTCGGAAGGGGCCCCGGCCTGCTCCGCTTGCCCTGCGCCCCGAGACCCCGCTGGCTCCCCCCACCCACCACTTGCTCCTCTCGGCCTGCCCACTGAGGGCTCCTCTCCACCCTGTGGCCCCACCCCTTGCTCCTCTGTGCCCCCTGGCCGGACTCCACTGCAACTCCGGCTCTGGGCAGTCTCTGCTTCCCACCACCTGTGCGGCCCCGCCTGTCTCCCCGGAGCTGAGCCGCCTGGGACTGGTGCAGAAGCCTGGCCAGTCTCAGCCGGGGATGGGGGTGACAGTGTGGGGGGCTTGGCTGGGCCCCTCCAGGCAGGTGGGTCCTGAGGGAGCCCGGCGGGGCAGGCCCTGGCCTGGCTGATCACACCACTCCCGAGGGGCCGGAGCGATTCCCGTCCCCAGGACCAGCCCTGGCTGCGCTGCCGGCTCAGCCCGACAGACAGTCGCCTCCCAGCAGGGCCGGTGCGTGCGGCCGGGCGGCAGGGGGTTGGGAGTGGGTCTCTGGGGGGTGCTGGGCTGGGGGGGGGGGGAGATCTGGGTGTTGGGGCACTAGGGAGTGGGGGTTCTGTGCGGGGTGCTGGGCAGTTGTGGTGGGGCTGTGGGCAAGGGGCGCAGGGCAGGGGTGGTGTTGTGCAAGGCGCTGTGCATTTGTGGGCGGGGGGGCGGGGGTACTGGGCATAGGAGGTCCGGAGGGGCTCTGGCTATAGGGAATTGGGGGGGTGTTCCGGTGGGGGGGGGCTGTGTGGTGCGGCATGGGCCCGTCCCCGAGGGGAAGGGGCAGGCTGGCAGCACAGGGCTGGGTGGGCCAGTGTGCGTCTGACAACTGCCGGTTTGTGACTAGTGCCCTGGGCTGGGCTGGGCTGGCAAGAGGCATTGGGGCGGGGGGGGGGGTGGCCCCACTCTGCCCCAATGCCTCTGGCCAGCCCCTCGCTCTGGGGACCGACATCCCCACACCAGGCTCCATTGCCCCATGGGGCGGGGGGCCCACAAATATGTGTGGTGCCAGGTCCACAAAGGGTTAATCCGGCCCTGGCTGTGCTGTAAGGAGTGTGTGGGGGGGAAATGGGGTGCCCTCCCCTGGCAGTCAGGACTGGCCCTGATGCACCACTAGGGGGCGCTGTGCTGTGAGCCCTCCCCGGCAGTCAGGGCTGGCCCCGATGCACCACTAGGGGGCGCTGTGCTGTGGGCCCTCCCCTGGCAGTCAGGGCTGGCCCCGATGCACCACTAGGGGGCGCTGTGCTGTGAGCCCTCCCCGGCAGTCAGGGCTGGCCCTGATGCACCACTAGGGGGCGCTGTGCTGTGAGCCCTCCCCGGCAGTCAGGGCTGGCCCTGATGCACCACTAGGGGGCGCTGTGCTGTGGGCCCTCCCCTGGCAGTCAGGGCTGGCCCCGATGCACCACTAGGGGGCGCTGTGCTGTGAGCCCTCCCCGGCAGTCAGGGCTGGCCCCGATGCACCACTAGGGGGCGCTGTGCTGTGAGCCCTCCCCGGCAGTCAGGGCTGGCCCCGATGCACCACTAGGGGGCGCTGTGCTGTGAGCCCTCCCCGGCAGTCAGGGCTGGCCCTGATGCACCACTAGGGGGCGCTGTGCTGTGGGCCCTCCCCTGGCAGTCAGGGCTGGCCCCGATGCACCACTAGGGGGCGCTGTGCTGTGAGCCCTCCCCTGGCAGTCAGGGCTGGCCCCGATGCACCACTAGGGGGTGCTGTGCTGCACCAGAGGCTGCCTTTCCGGGAGTGGGGGGATGCAAAGCCAGAGCACGATTTGCAAAGATCCGCCAGGCCCTTGGCCCCCTGTCGGGGCGCGAACCCCGGTGTCCCGGCCAGCTTGCCATCATGGTGATTGCAGGCGGCTACCCAAACCTCCCTGGCTCCCCGCGCTGGCCAAACAGCTGCCGCGCCTCGCCCCAGAGGGGGCTGCCTCTGAGTGTCCCGCCTGGGCCTCACCGATTTTCATGGTGACGTTGCCGTGGAAGCAGCCCTGGTACCCATCATAGCATTTCACCACCGTGGAGTTGCCGGGGGAGCAGGCCTCGTTACCTTGGCAGCTGTAGCACTCCAGCCCGTTGGGCACCCGGGCGCTCTCGTTACCTGGCGACCAGACAAAGGGGGGGGGGCAGTTAGAGAGGAGGAGGTGGGGGGCCGGCCCTTCCCCGCACCCCCCGGTGGGGCACTTACTCATCGGCTGCAGTGCCATGGCCCGGATGTCCAGCTGGGAGTTGCAGCGGCTGCTGTTGCAGTTGCGCACCTGGGAGAAGGCTAAGATGCCGTGCAGGTCCACGCCCTTGTCGTTGGTGCCCGTTCTGCCCAGGCCGCAGCCCTTCTCGCCCACCAGGAACTGCCCGTGGCCTGGGGAGACAGCCGGGGGGTGAGCGAGTCGGGAGAGAACCCAGGCGTCCTGGCTCCCAGCTTCCCCCTCGCCCGCAGCTTTAACTCCCCTGCCAGACCTGGAGATGGAACCTAGCCCCACCTGCTCTAACCCCACGCCCAGAGCCAGGGAGAGAACCCAGGAGTCCTGGCTCCCAGCCCTCACCCCGAGGGCTCACTCACTCCATTTCACGGCCGCCACGGTTTCCATGCACACTTGGGCGTTGGCTGGACACGAGATCGTCTTCATCTTCTCCGGGCTGCAGCCGCCGTCGCTGCGCTCCACACAGCTGTGGCACTCCAGGGCCATGGCTCCTGCATGGGGGGGAAGGAATCTCTGTGAAACCCGGCGTGGCTGGCACGCCCGTGGGGGGACCTGCCTGGGCCTGTCCCCGGTGGGGGGGGGGGGGGGGACACCCCTAATCTCTCAAAGGCGGGTGATGTTTGTGCGTTTTCCCAGGTAATTTTGCACGGCTGTTTGCACGGCTCCCTCTCCTCTTTGCACGGATTTTCACCTGCTTTTGCGTGCAGATTTGCACCCTTCCCTCACCACTTTTGCACTTTTCCCTGTGAATTGGCACGTTTCCCTGTGTAATTCCGTCTGTACAATTTTCACCTTTCCCTTGTAATGTTGCATGTCAAATGACACAGAGTCGTGACAATCGACATGGGACCACGTGAAAGTGAATATGCAAATTTGCAAGGAAAGGTGAAAATTAGCATGTTAAATTACACGGAAACATGACACTTGACGTGTTAATTTTCACCTTTCCCTTGCAACTTTGCCTGTTAATTTTTATGTTGTCCCATGTCATTTTGCATGTCAATTTTCATGTCATCTTACATGCCAATTTTCACCTTTCCCTCATAACTTGGCATGTCAATTTGGACCCTTTCCCGGGTTACACGTTTCCCTGTGTAATTTTACGTCAATTGTCCCCTTTCCCCTCCTCATGGATTGTTCCCCAAACTCCTGCTTCATAAACATGCAAGTGGGTGTGTCCGCATTTAATGCCCCTGCGCATCTTCAGAGAAATTCGGTGGCACGTTTCCTCTCCCTTTTTGCACCAGTTTGAACGCACTAGAAGTGCGCTCACTTTCCCACCTCTCTGGACGCCCCCATCCACGGCTCTGTACATTTGCACGGCGGGTGGCCCACCTCCCCGCCCTCGCTGCATTATTTCCACTGTACATTTGCAGAGATTTGCCGCCTTTCCCCTCCTCTTTGCACCGTTTTCTCCAGGCGTTCCCACGGACACTTGCACGGGGGTTTTCTTCTTCGCACCATTTGTCTGGGAACTTGCACTTGTGTTTGCACTTCTGTTTCTCACGAACACTTGCATAGACAACAGATCTCCCTCTTTGCCCCCCTTCTCCGGTGGGTGGCTGTGTCAGCTCCAGGATGGGGGTGACCCCACCCCGGGGTGAGGCTGGCGTCCCTGGGAGGAGTTCTCCCAGTTGGCAATGTGCCCCAGACCCATTCCAGGTGGAGCGACCTGTCCCAGCATGCACGGCACCTCTGCCCCCCCCCCAATCCCATGGCACTAATGGCTCCCCCCTCCCATTCCAGCATGGAGAACGGAGTCAATACCCAGCCCCCAGACCTGGGGAAGGGGGGGTCGGTGAGCTGGGGGGTCCCCTCTCCAGGAGATCCTAGAGGGGAAAGACCCTAGCCCCATTCCTTGCCCCCCTGAGCCAGCCAGCCCACTACTCTGGGACTGGATGGGAGCCGGCGCCCCCTAGAGGGGAAAGGCCCCCTGCCCCATTCCCCACCAGCCAGCCCCCCAGCCTGGGGCTGGATTATAATGCCATCACTCAGTCGTTCTCTCGAAGGAGCCGGGTTTCCCTGGCAGATGCAGCTGAGATAAAAACACCCCATCAATCTGCCCCGGGCCCGGTGGGGGGGGACCCAGATTCGTCCCCACTGGAGCAATGCCCCGTCCCGGCCCCCGGGTGTGCTCCCCGGCCCCGTACCTTGGAGGAGCAGTGCGGCCGCCAGCAGTAGGAGGGGACCGGCTCTCGGGGGGCGGGGGGCTCCCATGGCTGCGTCTGCCTGGACCAAGCGGGTTCTCTCGGCTCCCGGCAGCTTCCACGCGACTCCGGCTGCCAGCGCCAAGCTAAGACGATAAATAAGGGGAGGCAGATGGGGCGGGATGTCCCCGCCCCCCCCGCGCATCCCACCCTCCCTGGCTTCGGTGCGGGGCCCCAGGCCGGCGATTATTCACGTTGCCGCCCCAGCACCAAGCCCCGGCGCGTCAGTACCAGGGCGGTGGCTGTCCCAGGAACTGGCCCGGCCGGTTGGGGGAGCTGGCAACGCCTTGGTGGGGCAGCTTCGACGCTGGGGGCTCAGCACAGGGGGAGCAGGAGCCCGGGGAGGCCTTGGGGCGGATCGGGACTGGGGAGGCCCCCAGCAACGGCGAGGTGAGTGTGCCCCCAACCAGCTCCCCGTGGCACGGTGCCCTGTGCCCAGTCCCTGCCCCGCTCCCTGTGGCCCAGCTGCCCCCGGTGAGCCCCCTAGCGTCACATTGGGGCCAGGACGGGGTCAGCAGGACACACTGACACATCGAGTCACCCCAGCCCACCCCCATGCCCCGTATCGCTGCCTGAGGGCACTGAGGTCAGCACTGACTCAGCGCCTGGCCCCTGGCATGAGCTGGCATCGAGGGCCCAGCCTCAGCCCTGGCCCGGAGGGGACACGAAACATGCAGCCAACATAGGTGCTCATGTGTGTGGCAACCAGCCCCCTAGACACCAGGTATAGTGGTTAGAGTGAGGGGCTGGGAGCCAGGACTCCTGGGTTCTCTGCCCCGCTCTGGGAGGGGAGTGGGGGCTGGTGGTTAGAGCGGGGGGCTGGGAGAAAGGACTCCTGGGTTCTCTGCCCCGCCCTGGGAGGGGAGTGGGGTCTAGTGGTTAGAGCGGGGGGCTGGGAGCCAGGACTCCTGGGTTCTCTGCCCCGCTCTGGGAGGGGAGTGGGGGCTGGTGGTTAGAGCGGGGGGCTGGGAACCAGGACTCCTTGGTTCTCTGCCCCGCCCTGGGAGGGGAGTGGGGTCTAGTGGTTAGAGAGAGTGGCTGGGAGCCAGGACTCCTGGGTTCTCTGCCCCGCTCTGGGAGGGGAGTGGGGGCTGGTGGTTAGAGCAGGGGGCTGGGAGAAAGGACTCCTGGGTTCTCTGCCCCGCCCTGGGAGGGGAGTGGGGTCTAGTGGTTAGAGCGGGGGACTGGGAACCAGGACTCCTGGGTTCTCTCCCCCGCCCTGGGAGGGGAGTGGGGTCTAGTGGTTAGAGTGAGGGGCTGGGAGCCAGGACTCCTGGGTTCTCTGCCCCGCTCTGGGAGGGGAATGGGGTCTGGTGGTTAGAGCGGGGGGCTGGGAGACAGGACTCCTGGGTTCTCTCCCCGGCTCTGGGAGGGGAATGGGGTCTGGTGGTTAGAGCGGGGGGCTGGGAGACAGGACTCCTGGGTTCTCTCCCCGGCTCTGGGAGGGGAATGGGGTCTGGTGGTTAGAGCAGTGGTGCTGGGAGCCAGGACTCCTGGGTTCTCTCCCAAGCAGGGTTGTGTTTTGATGGGTGGGGGTGGGGGTGCTGTGCGTGTTGTTGGGTAGCTCTGCCCGCCCTGCAGTGCAGCCTCCACCCGGGACCCCGATCCCAGCCTGGGCAGACCCCGAGGCTGCTCAGGCCCAGCAAGGATGTACCTGCGGGAGAGGAGGAGCAGGCCCGACATCCAGGAAATTGGGGTGCAGCTGGGCCCCGAGTCCAGACACGCAGCTGCCCCTCCCTTGTCTCACCCGCCCCAGGGCAAATCCTTCCCTTCCCCAGAGCCGGCACCAGGCAGCGCCTGAGTCACTTGGGCCTGGGGGCCGGGGTGTGGGGAGCACAGGGCCCCCCCTTGTCCCAGGCCTAGGAAACAGGGACACACCCAGGGAAAGACTCACAGGGAGGGGGCGGGGGATGAGACAGGAGGCCCTTCCCCTCTAGGGGCGCCAGCCCGATCTGGCTGCAGGGGCAGCACTGTGAATGTACAGCACCCCAAGGATCTGTCCCTGGGGGACTGGGATCGAGTTGGGGGGCGGGCTGGGAGCCAGGACTCCCCGGTTCTCTCCTTGACTCGGTGGGGTGGGGAGTGGAGTCTAGTGGTTAGAGCGGGGGGGCTGGGAGCCAGGACTCCTGGGTTCTGTTCTACCGCCTCCCTTGAGTGCGCTTTGCATTACGTGCAGAGGGCTGGTTTCCACCAGGGAGCCGAGCCGGGTTCCCCAGGGGCCGGACGTGCCCCATTGGGATGGCAGTGGGTGGCTTTCCCCCAGCCGCTGGCACCAGGTGGCAGGGCTGGCCTTACCGGTGGGCACTGGTGGCGACCACTGCTCGGGGAGCCCGGGCAGGAAAGGGGCACCTGGGCTCACTTCGCCCACCAGCCCTACCCGGAGGATGAGCTCT
The DNA here is from genome assembly GCA_032172135.1 of Glyptemys insculpta. Classification (NCBI taxonomy): domain Eukaryota; kingdom Metazoa; phylum Chordata; order Testudines; family Emydidae; genus Glyptemys; species Glyptemys insculpta. The sequence continues at coordinate 67,964,966 of JAVMKA010000013.1, read as the reverse complement.
TCCTCATAAGAACATGCGAACGGCCACACTGGGTCAGACCAAGGGTCTGTCTAGCCCAGTATCTTGTCAGCCGACAGTGGCCAATGCCAGGTGCCCCAGAGGGAATGAACAGAGCAGGGAATCATCAAGCGATCCATCCCCTGTCGCCCATTCCCAGCTCTGGAAAACAGAGGCTAGGGACACCATCTCTAATAGCCATTGATGGACCCATCTTCCATGAACTTATCTAGTTCTTGTTTGAACCCTGTTATAGTCTTGGCCGTCACAACATCCTCTGGCAAGGAGTTCCACAGGTTGACTGTGCGTTGTGTGAAGAAATACTTCCTTTTGTTTGTTTTAAACCTGCTGCCTGTTAATTTCATTTGGTGACGCCTAGTTCTTGTGTTATGCAAAGGAGTAAATAACACTTCCTTGTTTACTTTCTCCACACCACTCATGATTTTATAGACCTCGATCATATCCCCCCTTAGTCATCTCTTTTCCAAGCTGAAAAGTCCCAGGTTTATTAATCTCTCCTCATACGGCAGCCGATCCATCCCCTTCATCATTTTTGTTTCCCTTTTCTGAACCTTTTCCAGTTCCAATAGATCTTTTTTGAGATGGGGCGACCAGATCCCCTCCACATCCCCTTCCCGGAGCTCTCCCTGTGGGGTCGGGGCGGGCAGCACCAAGGACCAGGTGAGGGACACAGCCGAGCATGGGCGGCGCCGGGCGGTCTCTACCGTCCGGGCCCCGGCTCCAACTCCAGCCACAACACTGAGCTCAGTTTGTTCCCCGCGTGGCTCAGGTTCGTGGGACACTGGATGTTCGCTTCATCCGGCGCTCGGAGCCCATGTTCTTTTCATCGCTGACTCGAATTGAGCCGAATGTTGTGCCCTTTGCTCTTGGTTAGTGAATCGTAGAAACCTGGGAGCTCGCAGCTCTATACCTGCGACCTTCGCTGACACGGCTGCGCCCCCCAGCGCTGAGGAAGGGTCATTTCCCCTCAGCCGGCCCCGCCCGGAGGGTGCTGGGCACTCGTGCCAACCTGGCTCTGAGGGTCCCAGGGCAGCTGAGACTTAGGGGGACATCAGGGTCTCTTGGTGGCTGCTGAGGCCTTGCAAATTCAGTGCAGGCCATGTCATGTGGCATGAGCGCCCTCTAGGGGCGAAAGGTGGTCAGTACTCCAGTCAGTACCCCAGTTCTATCCCAGCTCTGGGAGGGGAGTGGGAGCTGGTGGTTAGAGCAGGGGGGGCTGGGAGCCAGGACTCCTGGGTTCTCTCCCCAGCTCTGGGAGGGGAGTGGGGGCTGGTGGTTAGAGCAGGGGGGCCGGGAGCCAGGACTCCTGGGTTCTCTCCCCGGCTCTGGGAGGGGAGTGGGGGCTGGTGGTTAGAGCAGGGGGGCCGGGAGCCAGGACTCCTGGGTTCTCTCCCCGGCTCTGGGAGGGGAGTGGGAGCTGGTGCTTAGAGCAGGGGGGGCTGAGAGCCAGGACTCCTGGGTTCTCTCCCCAGCTCTGGGAGGGGAGTGGGGGCTGGTGGGTTAGAGCAGGGGGGGCTGGGAGCCAGGACTCCTGGGTTCTCTCCCCAGGTCTGGGAGGGGAGTGGGGGCTGGTGGTTAGAGCAGGGGGGTGTGGGAGCCAGGACTCCTGGGTTCTCTCCCCAGCTCTGGGAGGGGAGTGGGGGCTGGTGCTTAGAGCAGGGGGGGCTGAGAGCCAGGGCTCCTAGGTTCTCTCCCCGGCTCTGGGAGGGGAGTGGGGGCTGGTGGGTTAGAGCAGGGGGGGCTGGGAGCCAGGACTCCTGGGTTCTCTCCCCGGCTCTGGGAGGGGAGTGGGGGCTGGTGGTTAGAGCAGGGGTGTGTGGGAGCCAGGACTCCTGGGTTCTCTCCCCAGCTCTGGGAAAGGAGTGGGGGCTGGTGCTTAGAGCAGGGGGGGCTGAGAGCCAGGGCTCCTAGGTTCTCTCCCCGGCTCTGGGAGGGGAGTGGGGGCTGGTGGGTTAGAGCAGGGGGGGCTGGGAGCCAGGACTCCTGGGTTCTGTCCTGGTTTGCGTGCGGCTGCGATGGGATTTCTGGCAGGGGGGAGGGGATGTAGGCCTTGGGGCTGTGCCAGCTGCCAAGTTGTTTGTGCTAACACAAGAGCCGCTCTTGGGCAATGTCCTGTCATGTGGCATCCTTGGGGAAGCGGCTGCCTGGCGAGGGCCTGTGGGAGCCTGGGGGTTTGGAGCCGGGGCGCTGAACACAGAGGAGGCCTTGGGCCTTGGAAGGTTGCCGAGCCCCAGCCCAGGTACCTGTTGCTCCCCCCAGGCCCTGCCCCCCAAGCAGGGAGGGCTGGACGGACCCCATCCTGGGGAGAGGGAGAAGGGCGCAGGGAAACGCCAGGTGCTGCCCCTTGCTCCGGGGATGGGCTACAACAGGGTCCTCTGCTGCTCCCAAGGGCTGGGCGCTGGAGGGCCCCATGGGCTGCCGGCGTCTGTGGGGCGCCCCACGCCTCTGGGCTCATGGGGCTCGGGCTGGGAGCTTGGCTGGGGAGCCTGGCAGCTCTCCGAGGGGTCTGTACCCTCGTCTGGGATCCTTCAGCCTCGAGCCAGACCCCTGGCCCCCGCGCTGGCTGCACCCAATGTTTGGGGCTGGCCCCGGGTCTCCCCCCTGCAGCTCCCCACTGCCTCCGCTCAGCTGGCTCTGGCTCGGGGCGTCAACTGCGGCCGCAGGGTCCTAGCGCCCCCCACCACTAGTGCCAGGGCAGGCTGCCCTTCCCCTGCCCTCCCCCCCCCCGGACCCTTCCCTTTTCCGGCGGGACCCTCCACCAGCACAGGGCCCCTCCCCCGCCCGCAGGCACCGCTCCTGCCCCACACTGGGCAAGGGGCAGCCCCATCTCCCACCCCCAGTGAGGCTACAGTGAGGGGCAGCAGCAGGGGAGGAGGCGCCCATGTGATGGCAGCCCCCCCCCAGCACCCACCACAGGGGAGGCGAGGGGGCTTCCTGGACCTGAGAGGGGCCCTAGGAGCATGTGCAGTGACAGTGGTGGGGGTGAGTGTGGTGGGGGGGAGAGGGGGGTCCCTCCCCCAGAGCTCGCTGCTGCCGGTGGGGAGAGGGCTGGGCGGAGTCCTCCTCTCTGGCCTGTCTGCACCCCAAACTCCTCATCCCCAGCCCTGCCCCACCCCAGAGCCCACACCCCCCAACCCTCTGCCCCAGCCCTGAGCCCCTCCCACACCCCAAACTCCTCATCCCCAGCCTGCCCCACCCCAAGCCTCTGCCCTAGCTCTGAGCCCCTCCCACACCCCAAATTCCTCATCCCAGCCCCACCCCACCCCAGAGCCCACACCCCCAGCCAGAGCCCTCACCCACACACCCCAACCTTCTGCCCCAGCCCTGAACCCCTTCCTGCATCATGAACCCCCAGCCCCACCCCACACCCCAACCCTCTGCCCTAGCCCCTCCCACCCCGCCAGCCCCACCCCACACCCCAACCCTCTGCCCTAGCTCCTCCCACCCCCCCAGCCCCACCCCACACCCCAACCCTCTGCCCTAGCCCCTCCCACCCCCTCATTCCCAGCCCCACCCAGAGCCCTCACATTTTTACATTATTTAAAAATATATATATTGGCTTACAAGGCAGGTGGGGCGGGACTTGGACCTGTCCTGGGCACCACCAAAAACTATACAACCTGCCACCCCTGCCCTCCTCTACTGCAGTCCTGGGGTCCACCCGTCATCTATCGCTTCCTCCCTCCCTCCCTCCCCATACACATAGCTATCCCGGGGTCTACCCATCTAGCTATCTAGCCCCATGTACACCATCCTTCCTTCCCTGAGTACACCCCTCTATCTATCTACCCATCCCCATACACCCCCTCTATCTATCTATCTACCCATCCCCATCCACCCCCTCTATCTATCTATCTATCTATCTATCTATCTATCTATCTATCTATCTATCTATCTATCTATCTATCCCCATACACCCCATCTAATCTATCTATCTATCTATCGATCGATCTATCTATCTATCTATCTATCTATCTATCTATCTATCTATCTATCTATCTATCTACCCATCCCCATACACTCTATCTATCTATCTATCTATCTATCTATCTATCTATCTATCTATCTACCCATCCCCATACACCCCCTCTATCTATCTATCTACCCATCCCCATAAACCCCATCTATCTATCTATCTATCTATCTATCTATCTATCTATCTATCTATCTATCCCCATACACCCCTAGCTAGCTAGCTAGCCCCATACACCCCTAGCTAGCTAGCTAGCCCCATACACCCCCTCTATCTCTATCTGTCTCTCTGACAGTGGTTCCCACATGACCCTGTCGCTGTCCCATCCCTGAGGCTGTGCCGCTGTCTGTGCCCACATCTGCTCCTGCCCAGCACCGGGTGGCAGGGGTAGGCTGGGGGGAGGAGGAATCTGTTCAGCACCAGTGGGAACAAGGAGGAAGGCATCACGGGGGACATGTCAGCCCGAGTCAGACCAGGGGCCCATCTAGTCTGGTGTCTGGGCTCAATGGGGCCAGCCCCAGTGGTGTTACCTGCACACATTAGGGCACCCCACCCTTACCCAGTCCGTAGGGCTCCAGGTGAAAAGCACCTGCCCGTACCCAATCCGTAGGGCTCCAGGTGTAACTAACCTGGTCAATGGAAGTACCTGCCCCCTTTCCCAATCCGTAGGGCTCCGGGTGTAACTAACCTGGTCAATGGAAGTACCCACCCCCTTTCCCAATCCGTAGGGCTCCGGGTGTAACTAACCTGGTCAATGGAAGTACCCACCCCCTTTCCCAATCCGTAGGGCTCCGGGTGTATGCTACTTCTGCAGGTGTGCAGGACCTATTCCCAGTGAATGTGCCTTACGTAGTAATATCCTACGTCACCTCTATTTATTAACAATCACCAGAATCAGACGGCAAACACGACACACACAGTGCTCCCCACTCCCAATCAGACACATGAACTTTTCCTGCTGGCCAGCTAGGATCAGGATCGGGGCCATCTGGGGGACTCTGGTTTCATTGGCAGGGCGTTGAGGTCTGGCGGCTCTGGTCTTTGGGGCCGTGTCCTGGAGTTGGTTCCCCAAGAACTTCCTTTTGGACCCCAGTTTATACAGTGAAACTTGAGTCCTGCTTAGCTGTACCTTAACCAATCATGCTACTAACATTTGACTAACCAATCCTAACATAGTGTAACACAATGCTCTAGCCAATCATCCCCCACCACCTTCATTAATTCACACCTCGCCAAATTAATTATGTAACAGGCAGAAACAATCAAAGAACCAGACAGAGACCAGACAGACAAACAATAGGGAAGTGGGGACCATACAGATAAAACAATACAGAAATGAGGGTTTCACAACCACAGCTATTGAGAAGTGGTTTCTTGCCAGACAGGGTGTACCAAACTAAGTTTTCTGTAACCATCTTAACAGGGCCAGCTCCAGGCACCAGCCTGGCAAGCAGGTGCTTGGGGCGGCCACTCCGGAGGGGGGCGGCACGTCCAGCTATTCGGCGACAATGCGGCGGACGGCCCCTCACTCCGGCTCGGAGCGAAGGACCTTCCACTGAAGTGCCGCTGCAGATCGCGATTGCGATCGCGGCTTTTTTTTTTTTTTTGGCTGCTTGGGGCGGCCAAAACCCTGCAGCCGGCCCTGCATCTTAAGATCTGTTTCTGTATCCGGTGATAGTGTGGGCCGTTAGGACGGGGTCTCCTTCTTACCAGCCTGATCTTACATTGTTTAGGGTTACCATACGTCTGGATTTCCCCGGACATGTCCGGCTTTTCGCTCTTTAAATAGCCGTCCGGGGGGGATTTCTAAAAATCTAAAAATGTCCGGGATTTCCCCCGTCGGCTATTTATCGACCGAAAAGCAGCTGACAGGGAGGCCGAGCGCCGCTCGCATTGGGGCCTCGGCTGCCAAAGCCCCTTCCTGGCTCCCCCCATCCCCTGCAGCCTTAGCACGCCGCCCGGCAGCGCTGGGAGGCAGGGCTGTGCGCCTGTGAGGGAACGCGGCGGTGGGGCTGGCAGCGGCGTCCAGAGCCCCTCCCCCGCTTCCCCCTCCTCCACAGCCTCAGCACGCCGCCCGGCAGCGCTCGGGCGGGGCGGGGCGCTCCTTGGGGCGCGGAGCCAGACACCTGCCCTAAGCCGAGTGGCACGGTAAGGGGGTCGAGGAGTTGGAGAAGGGGGGCAATCAGGGGACAGGGAGTGGGGGGGGTTGGATGGGTCAGGGGTTCTGGGGGGGCTGTCAGGGGGCGGGGAGCGATTGGATAGGGCGTGGGAGTCCCAGGGGTCTGTCTGGGGGCGGGGGTGTGAATATGGGGTGGGGGTGTGGATAAGGGTCGGAGCAGTCAGGGGACAGGTAGGGTCCTAGGGGGGCAGTTAGGGTGGGAGGTTCTCAGGAGGGGGCAGTCAGGGGACAAGGAGCAGGGAGGCTTAGATAGGGGGTGGGGCCCTAGGGGGCAGTTAGTGGCAGGGGTCCCAGGAGGGGGTAGTCAGGGGACAAGGAGCAGGGGGGGTTGGGGGTTCTGAGGGGGGCAGTCAGGGGGTGGGAAGTGGGAGGGAGTGGATGGGGGTGGGGCAGGGGCGGGGCTAGAGCGGGGCTCCTCCCCCCCCCAGTGTCCTCTTTTTTGATTGTGGAAATATGGTAACCCTACATTGTTTTAATGTCATTTCGATGTGACTTCCTGCTTCTTAGCGAATGGCTGCTGCTCGGTGCTCTTTGAACCTGGCTGCAGACGAAGGCCTGATCCTGGCAGTGGTTGCAGAGGAAGGTGCAAGTGGCCAGTGGTAGCATTAGCGGTTCCTTCCTGACCCTTGTGAGGGGGCGGTTAGCTCACAGCCTGGAGCATGGGGGTTCTGGTTACTCTAATCCCCCCTAGAGCAGTGGTTCTCAGACTGGTGACCCCTTTCACACAGCAACCCCCCTAATACATTAAAAACACTTGTTATGTATTTAACACCATTATAAATGCTGGAGGCAAAGCGGGGTTTGGGGTGGAGGCTGACAGCTCGCGACCCTCCTTGTAATAACCTCACAACCCCCTGAGGGGTCCCGACCCCCAGTTTGAGACCCCCTGCCCTATAGGAACCCTGGATTCTCCCATTGGCTGTACAGACCTCCCCTGCTCCCCATGAGACCCCCCCCCCAGCCCAGAACCTCGGCAAGGTCCTGTAGCAGTGAGTTCCACGGGGTAATTTTGCAGAGGGTAAATATATATCGGTTGATATTTACCTGTTATTATCATGAGCCGCAGCAGTGGGACTGATATGGCACCGACGCGCCCCACGCTTGGATCAGGGCCCCCCAGTGTGCTAGGTGATGCAGACACAGAGATTTTTTCAGTGGGGCAGGACTCGGGGACTGTATCCCTGGCTCTGGGAGGGGAGTGGCGTCTAGTGGGCTAGAGGGGCTGGGAGGCAGGACGCCTGGGTTCTATCCCCAGCTCTGGGAGGGGAACGGGGTCTAGTGGGTTGGAGCAGGGGATGTCTGGGAGCCAGGACTCCTGGGTCCTTGGCTCACCTCACAGAGAGGCCCAATCCAATGTTAACCCTTTCCCTGCAGTACACTGGCGAGTGTCCAAGAAAATGCACCCCAGTGATTCCAGGCAGGTCCTGAAGGGGGCGCTGCTCTGCTCCCTGCTCTCAGCTCTGCTGCTCCAAGGTACTGACACATCTCCACAGAGTCCAGCGGGGTCCTGTGTTTACTGGTGGGGGCATGGGCTGGGAGCCAGGACGCCTGGGTTCTCTCCTGGCTCTGGGAGGGGAGGGGAGGGGAGGGGGGTCTAGTGGTTAGAGCAGAGGGGCTGGGAGCCAGGACTCCTGGGTTCTCTCCTGGCTCTGGGAGGGGAGGGGAGGGGGGTCTAGTGGTTAGAGCAGGGGGGCTGGGAGCCAGGACTCCTGGGTTCTGTCCAAGTTCTGGGAGGGGAGTGGGGTCTAGTGGTTAGAGGGTGGTGGGGGCGGGGGAGTGGGGCTGGGAGCCAGGACTCCTGGGTTCTGTCCTATTCTCTCCCATCTCTTCTCTCCCAGTGGCCGTCGGGCTGGAGTGCTACAGCTACACGGGCACCTTCACGGGCAACATCTCTCTGGGCGAGGTGCCCAAGGTTACCTGCGGGCCGGCGCAGAACGTCTGTGCTGAGGGGCTGATCGCCCTGAGCATCGGTAACGCTGCCTGGAGATCTGGGGCACCCTGGGACGGCGCCACTCCCCGAGGGACAGAGCTGGGATCATCAGGGGGCTGATCCGGAAGGGGGCAGGATACTGGGCTAGATGGGCCCATGGGGCAGATCCGGGGGGAGGGGGCGGTTCCGGGCTAGATTGGCCCCTGGGGCAGATCTGGGGGGAGGGGGCGGTTCTGGGCTAGATGGGCCCCTGGGGCAGATCTGGGATGGGGGGGATACCGGGATAGATGGGTCCATGGGGTTGAACCGGGAGGAGGTGGGATACCAGACTTGATGGATCCATGGGGCTGATCCTGGGGGGGCGGGAGGGGCAGGACATCAGGGTGGCTGGGCCCGTGGAGATGAGCCGGTGTGGGCCTGTGGAACTCCCTGCTGCCCCCTTCACTCTCCCGCGTTGGGGTCCCATCTCCCCAGGGGGGCAGCGGATGCTGGTTGTGATGAAGAAGGGCTGCCACACGGCGCCGATTCGGGACATCTCCGGCATTAGCGATGGGCCGTATCTCCCCAACTACTATCACATCCGCTTCTGCAACGCCAGCCTCTGTAACCACCGATACCGGGACAATAGCCACATCCCGGTCTTTTCCACAGGTACCGGCCTCAGCCTCCGGGGGGCTCCCATCCGGCCCCAGGGCGGGGACTGGCTGGCTCAGGGGGGTGGGAATGGGGCAGGGGCCTGTCCCCTCTAGGGGGCGCCGGGTCCCATCCAGCCCCAGATTGGGACTGGCTGGCTCAGGGGGGTGGGAATGGGGCATGGGGCCTGTCCCCTCTAGGGGGCGCCGGTTCCCATCCAGCCCCAGGGCAGGAACTGGCTGGCTCAGGGGGGCGGGAATGGGGCAGGGGCCTGTCCCCTCGAGGGGGCGCCGGCTCCCATCCGGCCCCAGGGCGGGACTGGCTGGCTCGGGGAGCAGGAATGGGATCTTTCCCCTCCAGGGGGCACCAGCCCCAATCCCATCCACAGCTATTTGGGGTGCTCTGTGTGAACTGATTTTCTGGGTCTCAGCTCAGGTCCTAATGGGTTTCTCCCCCCCCCCCCCGTTCGGGCCCCCACCCCCACCAAGCGGTGTCTGATGAGCTTGGGTTTCTGCATCTCCCCTCGTCCTGCCATCCCCCCCACTCTGTCTAGGTCAGTGGGACTGGTTCCTCACCCCTTTCCCCTCCCGCAGCGCCCCCAGACAACACTTCCACCAGCCTCCTGTGCTACACCTGCATCGGGACCACGCCGGAGAGCTGCTCCCCGCGCCGCGCCCAGCAGAGCCAGTGCCATGACGACTCCCCGTTGTGCTACGAGGGGATGGGCACGGCCACCATCGGTAGGGCGGGGCCGGCCTCGGAGCTGCCGGGGGGCGGGGGGGGGGGTCAGCCAGGACTCTTGGGTTCCCAGCGCAGTAGTATCGGGGAATGGGACATAGGGCCTTTCCACTTTAGGGGGCACCGGTCCTGATCCGGCTGCAGGCCGGGGACTGGCTGGCTTGGTCGGGGGAGCTGGAGGGGTCAGGCCCAGAAGTGCAGCTGGAGGGCACTGTCTGTGGCACTGGGGAGAGGGCTGAGTGGAGCGAGAGGCGTCCCAATGGCTGGTTGGGTATGTCTAGGCCAAGGGAGGGCTGGCGGGGGTGTACATGGGGGTGGGGTGGGGGGCCTGGCTAGATGGCTGGCTGGGGGTTGTCCAGTGGTGAGGGGGATGGCTGGATGGAGAGAGGTGTGTGGGCGAAGGGACTGGATGGATGGATGGATGGACGGATGCCGGATGCATGCATGGATGGATGGTTGGACGGACGGACGGATGGGGCAGTGGATGGATGGATGGAGGAGTGGATAGATGGACGGACGGATGGATGAACGGACGGATGGATAGATGGACGGTTGGACGGATGGATGGATGGTTGGGGGAGTGGATGGATGGATGGATGGACGGATGGATGGGGGAGTGGACGGATGGATGGGGGAGTGGATGGATGGATGGACGGATGGATGGATGGTTGGACGGACAGACAGATGGATGGATGGACGGATGGATGGGGGAGTGGACGGATGGATGGGGGAGTGGATGGATGGACGGACGGATGGATGGATGGTGGAGTGAATGGACGGATAGACGGACGGACGGACAGATGGGGCAGTGAATGGATGGATGGAGGAGTGGATGGATGGACGGACGGATGAATGGACGGATGGATAGATGGACGGTTGGACGGATGGATGGATGGTTGGGGGAGTGGATGGATGGATGGATGGACGGATGGATGGGGGAGTGGACGGATGGATGGGGGAGTGGATGGATGGACGGACGGATGGATGGATGGTGGAGTGAATGGACGGATAGACGGACGGACGGACAGATGGGGCAGTGGATGGATGGATGGAGGAGTGGATGGATGGACGGACGGATGAATGGACGGATGGATAGATGGACGGTTGGACGGATGGATGGATGGTTGGGGGAGTGGATGGATGGATGGATGGATGGACGGATAGACAGGGCTGCCGAGAGTGGGTTCGGGCCCCGGTGAAAAAACTTTTTCGGGCCCCCCAGCAAGGGCGGACCGGCTAAACAGGGCCAACGAGAGGGGGGGGGGGAAGCCGGGCCCGGGCCCCCTTCCGGACCGCTGGGCCCCAGTAATTTGTACCGGCTTCCCCCCCTCTCGTTGGCCCTGCAGATAGATGGATGGATGGACAGATGGATATAGATGTGTACAGGGATGGCTGGCTGGAGGGCTGTATACGTGGCCAGCAGGGCGGCGGGGTGCGTCCGGTGAGGGAGAGACAGACAGCCGTCTGACCCTCTCTCTGGGCTTCCCAGGGGGCTTTGTGGTGCCCATCTATCTCCGCTCCTGCCAGGCGGTGGGCTGCGCGTCGACCACGCCGAACAACCCTTGGCTGAATATCCAGCTCGAGAGGACGTCCTGCTGTTCCCAGCCCCTGTGCAACCACACGCCGGAGCCGGCGCCCACGGCCAGCCCCCGCCCCTCGCGCACAGCCCCCACCCGGGACCGCCCCACCAACGCCAGCCCCCGGCCTGGGCTGTCCCTGCCCGCGCTGCTGCTGCTGGGGGGGCTGGGCCTGGGGGGCTGAGAGGGCTGCTCCAGGATCAGGGCAGGGGATAGAGACGCCCCCTATAGAGGACCCCTCCCAGTCCTGGGTGCACCATAAAGTCCGTCGAGCCAGCCCCGGCCCAGTCCCCCCAGTTCCCACCGTGCCCAGCTCCTCCCCCGCCCTTTGCCCCCCGATGCACCGCAGCCCCATGAAGTGATGGAGATGCTGCCCAAGGCTCATTAATACCCGTCCCTCTGGAGCAGGGGAGACGCTGTCCCCGCTAGGTGTGGTCACGGGGCCCCTGCATGGCCGGCGGCTGCCGCGCCCCCGCCCAAACTCCCCAGCCCGATCGCGCTTCCTGTGGGGACTGGGGATTTCTTTGTAAACGCACAACGGCTGAGCCGGAGACCCCGGAGCCGCCCCATCCGGCCAGGCCGAGGGTATTGAGTGGGAGCTGAGGGACGGCTGCGCCGGATCAGCCCCACGGGCCCATCTACCTCAGTGTCCCGCCTCCTCCTTGCGCCCGGATCGGCCCCACGGGCCCTGTGACGGGTTGTACCCCCCGGGGTGCCGTCTGGGAGCTGTTGGAACTGCTGGGGCCCCTTGATTATTCAGCTTCTCCAGGCCCTGTTATCACCCAACACGACAGCAGGTGGCGCCACACACCCAACTGAGTTACCTGAGTGCTTTACCGAAGCCTCGCAAACGCCAGCCAATCTCCCAGCTCCCGCGCCCGGCACCCCTGCTGGAGTGTAAACCCAGAGCTGGGCCGTCCGGCACCGCACAGGGATCTGTACAGTGCAAGCTCAGTCACGAAGTCACTCCCCCCACGGTGTGGGGAAGGTAGGCAACAAGCCAGTGTTAGCCAAGCTGAGCTTTTCCCAGACACTTCACTCAAAACCCCTCTGGTTAAGATAAAACATGTGGATTAACTGCAAAAGATCGATTTGAAGTGATTATAAGGAACAGATCTAAGCAGATTACCTGGCAAATACACAAAAACACAACCTGGGGTAATCCTTGTGCTCACGTCTATTTCCTCAATAAGCCATCAACAGTGTTTGGCCTGTTTACTGTTGTACCTGAACGGCTGCTCGTGGGCGTTCCCACCCTCACCACGTTTCAGTAACACACGCGTAGCCAGACTTCCCAGCTCCCCATACGATGCGAGGACACACAACTTACCAGGAGATTAATGTGCAACAGATCAAGACTTTTAGAATCATCCCTCACAAAGCAGACTTTGTACCAGACATATAATAATGATATGACATTGGTGAATGTACGGGGGCCGGGTGTCACAAGCCCATCTACCCTGGTATCCAGACCCAGGGCCGCCCGGGGGGGGGGGGGGGGGGCAAGTGGGGCAATTTGCCCCAGGCCCCGGGCCCCACAGGGGCCCCCACGAGAGTTTTTCTCTTGGGGTCCTTCACCCGCTCCGGGGCCCCGGAAAACTCTTCTTCTCCAGGCCCTGTTATCACCCAACACGACAGCAGGTGGCTTCTTCCGCTCCGGGTCTTCGGCGGCAATTCGGCGGCCAGTGCCAGCAGCGGGGGGCGGGGGGGGGGCGCTAGGTGCTGGAGACGACGTGGGGCACCCCGGGGAAGCAGTGCCCCTTCTCTTCAATGGTGATGAGGTTCTGGATGGCGGAGAACATGGTGCAGGTCTTCGGCTTCACGCAGGTCTGCAGCAACCATAGAGACCTTGGCGTCCCCTAGGGAGAGGTGAGGGGGCTGGTACTGGGGAGAGAACCCAGGAGTCCTAGCACCCAGCAACCGCCCGCCCTCCCTCGCTGTAACCACTGGCCTCCACTTCCTGCAGTGCAGCGCCCCCTGCTGAGCCCTGCCCCCTGCCATCTGACCCATGACCCGGCCCAGCCCTGCTTAGCATGAGCTGCCGGGGGTGGCGCACCGGACAGCCCCCGTCCGGCCCCCTAGAGCCTCAATCTCCATCCCAGCTTGCCCAGGAAGCCAGGGTGTCAGCAGCCCGTTGCTAAGAGGACGTGGGGTGCCAGGCAACCGCTCCTCACCCTTCTTAAAGAGCCAGAGGCCTGGCTGTGGGTGGTACCCCACAGACACCCCTTTCTTTGAGTGATTCTCCCCCCATGTCCCCTCCGCTGGGCCCCAGCAGGGGAAGGAACGGCTACAGGAGTAAAGCAGCTGGCTTCTGGGTTCTGGGTTGGAAACATAACACTGGGATGTTTCACCTGGTGCTGAGATGCAGCCACCTCTGGGGTGGAGCATCTGGGGAACAGCCACATATAATGCCGCATGGGGACAGCTCGCCTGGCGCTGAGATGCAGCCATCTCTGGGGCGGGGCAGCCGGGGATCAGAGACACATAATGCCGCAAGGGGTCAACTCGACTGGCACTGAGATGCAGCCACCTCTGGGGTGGGGCAGCCGGGGACCAACCGCACAGTGACAGAGTGTCGCTGGCAGGAGGGGAAGGGGCCCTTTAGCCCATCGAGGTGGGGCCCGTGGACATAGGGCGGATTTACGACAGCAGAGAAGGAGGAAGCTGCTGGGGCTGGCCTGTGTCCCAGGTTCCCCCGGGTGTCTGGCTGGTGCGAAGGGCCCAGGAGGGGGTCGGGCGCAAGGTTATTGGGGTCCAAGGTCTGTTCGTCAGCCCCGGGCCGGGTGGGCCCAGCCCGCCTCTCACCGCTGGCTTGCGCAAGAAAAGCACAGAGTGGCTGCGGCCGCCATGGCTCACGGCTGAGAGCCCCAGGCACCTGCCCTGCTGGGATCGTCCACTGTACAAGGAGAGCACGGGCAAGGGAGAGAACCCAGGAGTCCTGGCTCCCAGCCCCCTGCTCTAACCACTAGACCCAACTCCCCTCTCAAACCTGGGATAGAACCCAGGAGTCCTGGCTCACAGCACCCCCCCCCCGCTCTAACCACTAGACTCCCCTCCCCTCTCAGAGCTGGGGAGAGAACCCAGGAGTCCTGACTCCCCTCCTGCCCCGCCCAAACCATTAGCCCCCACTCCCCTCTCAGAGCTGAGATAGAACCCAGGAGTCCTGGCTCCCAGCCCCATCTGTTCTAACCACTAGATTCCCCTCTCAAACCTGGGATAGAACCCAGGAGTCCTGGCTCACAGCCCCCCCCCCCCCGCTCTAACCACTAGACTCCCCTCCCCTCCCCTCTCCTCTCAGAGCTGGGGAGAGAACCCAGGAGTCCTGGCTCCCCTCCTGCCCCGCCCAAACCATTAGCCCCCACTCCCGTCTCAAAGCTGAGATAGAACCCAGGAGTCCTGGCTCCCAGCCCCCTGCTCTAACCACTAGACCCAACTCCCCTCCCAGAGCTGGGAGAGAACCCAGGAGTCCTGGCTCCCAGCCCCCCTTGCTTTTGGGCGCCGTTAACCCACCCCAGTCCCCTGTATCAGGAGAGCCGATGCCAGGCGATAGGGCGGTGCCAGTTCCCACGCCCTGGGTCTGCCGTGGGTCATGGTGGCTTGGCCTGCGCTGGGGTCCAGAGGAGGGTCTCGGCTGGGCCGGGGGGTGTCTGTGATGGGGGATCCCGAAGCCCCACTCTGTGGTCGCAAACTGCGTGTGAGCGACAGGGCAGGACGACCAGACTGACAAGGAGCGGCTGCTTCCTGCGAATGACCCCGCCAGCCGCTGGCCCCCCAGCCGCCCGCTCCCCCACTCGCCCCCCGCCCCTTCGGCTGGCTTCTGACTCTCAGCCAGGCTGGGGCTGGCAGAACCTGCTCTGTCAGCAGCATGTGGGAAATCATCCATCCGGGGGTCTGGTTATACAGGGAGCCCCTCGCCTGGCGCTGGGATGCAGCTGTCTCTGGGGTGGGGGCTGTTTACATAGGAACCCCTTGCCTGGCGCTGAGATGCAGCCACCTCTGGGGCGGGGCAGCTGTGTAACAACCCAAGGGAGCGAAGAAGCTGGGGGGTGAGGTGGGGGGTGGGGGTCAGAATAGAATTGTCTAATTTGGAGTCCCACTCGGATGCCTGGGTCCATTTTTCAGTTCTCCTCTACATTTATAGGGCCCCTGCCTTTTTTCTCACCATACTAATGAACCGGGGGGGGGGGGAGGAACCCCAATTCTCTCCCTCCCCTCTATACTGTGATGGGTTGGGGTGGGGGTGGGTCCCATCTGTGCCGGAGAGGGGCTGGCATAGCCCCTCCGATGGGGGACCTGAAGGCGGCTGCGGGCCAAGGGCAAGAGTCTTTAGGGTGCCCCCTAGTGGTGGATCTAAGTGGCACAGGGCTGGGGGGGGGGCTACAGAACCAAGCGGAACCACACGACACGTCCCAGGATTCCTGTCACCCCCCCACCCCCGCCACCAGAAAGAGACCAGCTGGGCAATGCAAGGGTTGTGAGTAAGAGACTTTAATAAAGACAGAGGATGGGGGGGTGGGGGGGAGGGAGCGCAGGGCAGGGGCCCCACAAGGGGTTAATGGGGACTGAAATCATCAGCAGCAATGCAGGGAAATGGGGAGCGACCCCCCCCCATCTCTGGGAGCCCTCCCTTTCAATGTGGGGAAACTGAGGCAAGCAATGTGTGTGTGTGGCAGGGGAGTGACTTCCTCATAGCTACTAAGAGTTGGGGCAAGAACCCAGGAATCTTGGGTCCCCAGCCCCCCTTGCTCCAACCCACTAGACCCCACTCCCTTCCCAGAGCTGGGGAGAGGACCCAGGCGCCCTGGCCCCCAGCCCCCCTCACAGCCCCAGGTGGGCTATCCCCAGCACCACCAGCAGGGGGCAGAGGCGTAGGCCGGGCGCCTGGGAGCCCTGGGCCCCGGGATTGGGGTGCTTGTCGCCGGGGCGGGCGGTGGATTTGGGGTAGCTGTTTTTCTTGCCGGGCTCGGTGGGGCGGGCGTGGGGGCGGGTGCTGTGGGGCAGGTCCCCCTTGTAGCCGGGGTCGGATAGCTCCGTGTGGTCATCGTAGCCGGTGACGTCTAGGTCCAGATAATGTGTCTCCGTGTGTTCGTCTGGGTAGGGCGGCCTCGTGGGAGCCGTGCCGTGGCTGCGCCCGGGGTGTTTGTGGTCTTTCCTGGCCGCGGTGTTGGCGAGGGGGTCATGGCTGACGTTTCCAGAGACCTGTGCCAGGACCCTCTGCCCGTTGCAGTAGCTGCCGGCGCAGCAGGCGCCGGCCTGGCTGAGCTGCAGGGGGCCGACGTGGCGGCTGGGCGGTACGGCGCAGGACGGGGCCTGGCAGCTCCACACGAAGATGGGCACCGTGAGCTTCCCTGGGGGCACAAGGGGGACGTGTGTGAGAGGGATGCCAACCTTCCCAGGGTGCAATGGGGCAGCCATTCTGTGCCATGGGCAACGGGCGTCGTGCCAACCTTCCCAGAGTGCCATGGGGCAGCCGTTGGGTACCGTGGGAGAGCCGCATCCGGTCAACCTTCCCAGAATGCAATGGAGGCAGCCATTGAGAGGTCCATGGCAAAGGGGTGGTTGTCATGGCAACCTTCCCAGAGTGCAGTGGGGTGACCATTGGGTGTCATGGTGAGTGCAATGGGGCAGCCGTTGGGTACCGTGGGAGAGAAGCATTGGGCCAAGCTTCCCAGAATGCAATGGGGGCAGCCATTGAAATGGCATCATGCCAGCTTCCCCAGAATGCAATGGGGCAGCCGATGAGACTTCCATGGCAAGGAGGCAGTGGTGGTGCCAACCTTCCCAGAGTGCCATGGGGCGGGTATGGGGGCTTATTGGGGGCCAGAGGCAGCGCCCTGACCCAGGAAGTGCCCCAGCCAGTAGTGCCGTCCTGGTCACTGGCGGGGTGTGTGTGTGTGTGTGCATGCAATGCACCCCAAGGACAGCAGGGGGAGCCAGTGTTGCTGGGGTATAAAGCATCCCCAGCAACACCCCAGCAACACCCCAACACCCCAGCAACACCCCACGGCTCCCCACCCACCCACCTGCTGTGAGGGTGACATTGCCATGGTAACAGTGGGCGTCGTCCCCCTCGCACATCACCCGCTCCAGAGTGTGGGGCTGGGGGCCGAGGCTCAGGCCGGCGTAGCACTGGGTGGGGCCGCCGGGGGCCGCAGCTGCAACGAGACACGGATCAGAACCGGCGCCCCACAGAGGGGACAGACCCCTGCCCCATTTCCCACCCCCCGGGGCCAGCCAGTCCCTGCCCTGGGGCCAGATGGGAGCCAGCGCCCCCTAGAGGGGACAGGCCCCGTGCCCCATTCCCTGCCCCCCTGAGCCAGCCAGTCCCTGCGCTGGGGCCAGATGGGAGCCGGCGTCCCCTAGAGGGGACAGGCCCCGTGCCCCATTCCCTGCCCCCCTGAGCCAACCAGTCCCTGCCCTGGGGCCAGATGGGAGCTGGTGCCCCCCAGAGGTGACAGGCCCCGTGCCCCATTCCCTGCCCCCCTGAGCCAGCAGGTCCTGCCCTGGGGCCAGATGAGAGCCAGCGCCCCCCAGAGGGGACAGGCCCCGTGTCTCATTCCCCATTCCCGTTACCTGTGCCCTGGCCGGGACGCCCCAGCCCCAACCCCTTGGCATTGCACTGGTCAGACTGGCAGTAGCGGACATCGGCCTGGATGTGGAGGAATCTGCTGGGCGCAGCGGGGGGTTCGGTCCCTCCCTTGGGGTGTCCATCTCTGCACCCCCTTTGGATCAGAGTCACGGACATGCCCCCTGGGGAGAAAGAGCCACGCCAAAGGCAGGTGAAGACAGTAGCAGGGAGTTCCACAGGCCCTGGGGAGGGGCCCATCTCTGGGGAACTCCTGGAATCAGCCCCACGGGCCCATCTACCCTGGTACCCGCCCACTCCCCGCCCCCTGGATCAACCCCACGGGCCCATCTACCCTGGTACCCGCCCACTCCCCGCCCCCTGGATCAACCCCATTGGCCCATCGAGTCTGGTATCCTGCCCACTCCCTGCCCCCCTGGGTTCAGCCCCATGGGCCCATCTACCCTGGTATCCCGCCCACTCCCCGCCCCCTGGATCAACCCCATGGGCCCATCGAGTCTGGTATCCCGCCCACTCCCTGCCCCACTGGATCAACCCCATGGGCCCATCGAGTCTGGTATCCCGTCCACTCCCTGCCCCCTCGGATCAGCCCCATGAGCCCATCTACCCCTGTATCTGGCCTCCTCCCTGCCCCCCGGATCAGCCCCATGGGCCCATCTACCCTGGTATCCTGCCCCCTCCCTGCCCTCTTGGATCAGCCCCATGGGCCCATCTACCCCGGTATCTGGCCTCCTCCCTGCCCCCTGGATCAGCCCCCTGGGCCCATCTACCCCGGTATCTGGCCTCCCTGCGCGGCGGGGGTGTTACCTGCGCTGAGGGTGACGGCAGCCTCCATGCAGGCGCTGTGGGCCGGGGCGCAGGACTCGGTGCCATTGTGGGTGACGATGCTGTCGAGGCGTTTACCCCCCCGGTCGCGGAGCAGGACGGAGCTGTGGCTGTGACAGCGCAGGGAGCCGGCCTCTGCCGGGAGACAGAGACATGGTGTGTGTGTGTGTGTGTGTGTGTGTGTCCCTGCTGCTGTGTGTGTGTGTGTGTGTGTGTGTGTGTGTGTGTGTGCTGCCCCCTGCTGGAGGGGACAGGCCCTGCTGTGTGTGTCAGATTGTGTTTCTCTGCGTGCCGTGGTGGGTCTATGTGCACGGGATGGTTTGTGGGTCCCTCTGGGTGTTAGTGGTTGCGGTGGGTGAGAGGCATGGTGTGTGTGTTTGTGTGTGTGTGTCCCTGCTGCCCCCTGCTGGAGGGGACAGGGCCTGCTGTGTGTGTGTGTGTGTCCCTGCTGCCCCCTGCTGGAGGGGACAGGCCCCGCTCTGTGTGTGTGTGTGTGTGTCCCTGCTGACCCCTGCTGGAGGGGACAGGCCCTGCTCTGTGTGTGTGTGTGTGTGTGTGTGTGTGTCCCTGCTGCCCCCTGCTGGAGGGGATGACCCCTGCTCTGTGTGTGTGTGTGTGTGTGTGTGTCTGCTGCCCCCTGCTGGAGGGGATGACCCCTGCTCTGTGTGTGTGTGTGTGTGTGTGTGTGTGTGTGTGTCCCTGCTGCCCCCTGCTGGAGGGGATGACCCCTGCTCTGTGTGTGTGTGTGTGTGTGTGTGTGTGCTGCCCCCTGCTGGAGGGGACAGGCCCTGCTGTGTGTGTCAGATTGTGTTTCTCTGCGTGCCGTGGTGGGGCTGTGTGCACGGGATGGTTTGTGGGTCCCTCTGTGTGTTAGTGGTTGCGGTGGGTGAGAGGCGAGCAGTGGGGTGTGTCTAGAATGCTGCGTGTGCACTCACAACCGAGGCGGTGCCTGAGCCAGCGCAACAACAATACCGCAGGTTGTGCCCACTAGGGGCCAGGCAGGGGGAGTTCTGGCTCCCTGCCCCCTCCTGCTGTATCCACTAGCCCCCCCCCTCCCCTCCCAGAGCCAGGGAGAGAACCCAGGAGTCCTGGCTCCCGACCCCCCCCCACTTTATCCACTAGGCTCCCCCTCCCCTCTCCTCCCAGAACTGAGGAGAGAACCCAGGAGTCCTGGCTCCCAGCCCCCCCCCCAGCTCTAACCCACTAGACCCCACTCCCCTCCCAGAGAACCCAGGAGTCCTGGCTCCCAGTACCTGCTGCTTTAACCACTGGATCCCACTCCCCTCCCAGAGCCAGGGAAAGAACCCAGGAGTCCGGGCTCCCAGCCCCCCTGCTCTACCCCACCAGATCCCTCCCCCCGCAGAGAACCCAGGAGTCCTGGCTCCCAGCCCTCCTGCTCTGACCCACCAGCCCCCCCTCCCCTCCCAGGGATCCCAGGAATCCCGGCTGTTGGTACCTGGGATCAGCAGAGCAGAAGCCAGGACTGCCAGCAGTGCCGCCGTCGGCGCCCCATGTCCCACCCCAGGGCCCCCCATGGCCCCAGAGAGCCCGGCTCGGAGAGATGCAAACCCCCTGGGATCCGTGCAGCTGTGTGCAAGGGGGCGAGGCTCAGCCACTTATGAGTGTGGGGGGGGGAGCCTCTAATTTATACCCCCCCCTCCCCCGCACCGCGCTGCTCAGCCGGATTGCACCACGCAGCCGCTTCCGCCGCTCTGGTGCAATGACCCCATTGGGCAACCAGTACCACAACGGCCCCTGGCTGGAGACGGGGGGACCCAGGCCCTGGAGGGGAGGGCAGCCGGGGTGCCCCCGAGACACCCTCCCCCATGCCCAATTTCCTCCCCATTCTCCTCGCCCTCCCAGTCCCCGTCCCTCACGCCCGGGGGGAGGTGTAGCCCAGTGGACCAGCTTACCTGTATTATATGCATTGCTTTCTTAGCCTGCTGTATTAGATTTAGTAGTAATGCAAGGAACCTACAGGCTTTTATCCTGTAAGATTTGGCTTTAGTAGATAGTGTGAGGCTTGAGGCCAATAACCTTTGGTATGGATAAACTTAAGTAACTTATAAGTTATAGGGAACTGGAAGTGGCATGCCAGTGCGGGAATTTTGTCCAGAATACCGACATTGGCCACCCACAGAACGTCGCTGACGCCAGCATCTGGAAATGACAGAACCTCCGACCGCAAAGGTGCCATGACAGCAAACGGACGTGTATGCTACTAGGGTAACATCAGACATACACTAACCCAGGGGTAGGCAACCTATGGCACGGGTGCCGAAGGCGGCACGCGAGCTGATTTTCAGTGGCACTCACACTGCCCAGGTCCTGGCCACCAGTCTGGGGGGCTCTGCATTTTAATTGAATTTTAAATGAAGCTTCTTAAACATTTTAAAAACCTTATTTACTTTATATACAACAATAGTTTAGTTCTATATTATAGACTTATAGAAAGAGACCTTCTAAAAACGTTAACATATATTACTGGCACATGAAACCTTAAATGAGAGTGAATAAATGAAGACTCGGCACAGCACTTCAGAAAGGTTGCCAACCCCTGTACTAACCTATAAAAAACGGACACCTTAAGGGGCGGAAATACAACTATGCATTGGTCATGGCAGCGTCAGCGTAACCGACTATAAAAGTAACATCCCGGGGGCAGCAGAGAGGCTGGAGAGATGCGGACCTTGGGAGGGGCCAGAATGACGGCCACCGGGGAAGATGAGGACGATGATGGTGATGAGAAAGATCATGGTTAACATTGCAGGGTGTAAGGATGGACGTCCAAATGTCCTTTCTGTGTTAGCTCTATCTGCCTTGTTGAGTTTAAGTGTGTGTCGAACTTTGCTAATTTATTAATAAATCATTTATTTGTATATATATATATGAAGAGTTCCTATGGTGTGAGTGTTGCACCTGTGCACATCGGGGTTCCCAAATTATATGATAATTTTACAATAATCTTACTGGGCCTGATCTTGGGACAAGAACCCAACCTTGGGTCAGGCTACAGAGGTTGGGGGTTCGGCTCATGATCTGCTCTGTGTGGGGGGGGGTCGGTGGGGGTGGTCGATGGGACCACGTGTGGGTGCTGGATGGGGGGAATCTGGGCCTGAGGGAAGGGGGGCAGTGGGGGTGAGACCTACACAGGAATCCCCCTCTCACACACATACACAGTCACTCACTTCCGCGTGCATGGACAGCCTCCCTGAGGCACACACCCAAAGACAGCCTGCCGCCTGTAGGTACACCCAGCCTGACCGGTGTGCACTGCACACACACTCACACCACAACGGCCTGGCTGGGTGACGCGCTAAACCCGGGAGCGCAGCAGCGAGCGACACAAACACCCAACACTTGGTTTCTCCGGAAAACGGCTCGTTTGGGTCCGGACCGAACCTGCCGCGCACGCGGCACCGGGCCGGCTTCACCCGCCGAGGGGCCGTTTGGCTTTGGCTCGGGCCGGTCTCAGGGAAAACCAGCGACGGGTGAGCTCTGAACAGGCCAGAAACGCCTTTGCAATTTCCCAGGTGAAATAACTAGCGTGTCTGCTGTTGGCTTTGAGAAAAGCCCAGATCCGCGTGGGCTGCGGGCGCGGGAAACCCGCCGTGGCAGCGGGTAACTGGGCACGAGCAGTGGTGTGTGTCTAGAATGCTGCGTGTGCACTCACAACCGAGGCAGTGGGCATTTGAATACAGCCACACGGCACCGACCCGAGCGAGGGGCGTCGGCCAGACACAAAGCAGGGGGCTGGGGAGCAGCGATGGGGGTGAATCAGCCAAATGTGGGCCCCCTGCGCGACGCTGGAGCCAAACGGGCTAACGCCGGCCTGGGCTGGAGAAATGAGGGTCTCGAGGCGGAGCAGGGAGCTCCCTCTGGAGCTGACCCGGGGGTGACACTGCGGGGCCCCGGTCGGGGAGAGGTCAGTCAGGCTATAAAGGTAGGGTTAGGGCTAATATTTGAAGTCAGGGTTCGAATTTACCTTTAGGGTTACAGTTCACTTGAGGTTCAAGGTACACATTCAATGTCAGGGTTAGAGTTTCTCTTAGGGTTCGGGCTGAGTTCGGGAGTCAGGGAAGGGGCTACAGAAGACGTGATTTTGACCTGCATGAATTCAGGGAGGAATCTCAACCGTGATCCTGCGAGAAGCCCGGCTGTGAGAAGGGCGATCCCAGCGCCTCTCTCCCAGCCTCACACAAAGACCCTGAGTTCGCGCTAGGAAATACGGGGTGTCTCTTCTAAAGAGGGGGGATGTGCCAACGGCGGTCAGAGAGTCCTGTTTAAATCTGTCCCTCTCTCTGCCCAGGCTGCCCCCGGAGAGACGATCCGCAGCCCCCTGGGTCGGTGCAGTTACCAGCCAGCCCCCCGAGAACTTTCCCCAGCGACAAGGCGGCTTTGGTTACATCTCGTCCTCACGGCAGCAGCTCGGGAAGGGATTTTCTCCCTTTCCATGGGTTGTGGAAGCCGGGGGTTATTATACCAATGCCTGCGATACGAATGTTCTCCGTAATGCGTCTTTATTCCCAGGTGCCCGGTCCCAGGGGTTGCTGGAGTCCGAGGGGATGTGAAAAAGCCTCTCCCGCAAACCCTCCGGGTTCCCGTTCACCAGCTACTGGATGGAGTGGGTCCGTCAGGCCCCTGGGAAGGGACTGGAGCGGGTCCCCGGTATCGACAGCACCCGTGGGAGTAGCACACACTACGGTAACGCCAGGGCCAGCTCCAAGTTTTTTGCCACCCCAAGCAAAAAATTTTTCCCGTGCCCCCCCCGGCCCCGCCCCAACTCCGCCCCTTCCCCGCCCCATTCCAACCCCTTCCCCAAATCCCCAGCCCCGCCTCCTCCCCTGGGCACGCTGCATTTCCCCTCCTACCCCTCCCTCCCAGGCAAGCCTGGGAGGGAGGGGGGAGAAGCGGAGCGGCGGTGCGCTCGGGGGAGGAGGCAGAGGTGAGCTTGGGGGGAGGGAGCGGTTCCTCTGCCCCCCCAGGGTTACTTCCTGCAGCCCTCCCTGCGCCCCCCACCACCTCAGCTCACCTCCGCTCAGGGCCGGCTCCCGGCTTTTTGCACCCCAAGCAAAAAAATAATAATAAAGGAGCCGGAGTGCCGCCCCTTGGAAAGTGCCGCCCCAAGCACATGCTTGGAGCGCTGGTGCCTAGAGCTGGCCCTGGGTAACGCAGTCAAAAGGCGATTCAAGAAGGCAGACGTTAGCAAACTCAGGGAGTTGGCAGGTCAGATCCCATGGGAAGCAAGTCTAAGGGGAAAAACAATTGAAGACAGTTGGCAGTTTTTCAAAGAGACATTATTAAGGGCACAAGAGCAAACTACCCCACTGCGTAGGAAAGACAGGAAGGATGGCAAGAGACCAGCCTGGCTTTACCAGGAGATCTTCAATGAGCTGAAACTCAAAACAGAGTCCTACAAAAAGTGGAAACTTGGTCAAATTACAAAGGATGAATATAAACAAATAACAAAAGTGTGTAGGGACAAAATTAGAAAGGCCAAGGCACAAAACGAGATCAAACTATCTAGGGACATAAAAGGAAACTAGAAAACATTCTGCAAATACATTAGAAGCAAGAGGAAGCCCAAGGACAGCGTAGGCCCATTACTCAGTGAGGGGGGAAAGACAATAACAGAAAATGTGGAAATGGCAGAGGTGCTGAATGACGTCTTTGTTTTGGTTTTCACCAAGAAGGTTGGTGGCGATTGGACATCTAACATAGTGAGTGCCAGTGAAAATGAGGTAGGATCAGAGTCTAAAATAGGAAAGAACAAGGAAAAAATTACTTAGACAATTTAGATGTCTTCAAACCACCAGGGCCTGATGAAATGCATCCGAGAATACTCCGGGAGCTGACTGAGGAGATATCTGAGCCATTAGCGATTATCTTTGAAAAGTCATGGAAGACGGGAGAGATTCCAGAGACTGGAAAAGGGCAAATCTAGGGCTTGTCTACACTACGCCGGCTACTACAAGATGGGTGCAAAACTGGTGGTAAAACCGTTCCCAGAGAGTAGTCATCAGTTGTTCAGAGTCTTGCTGGAAGGACATAACAAGTGGGGTCCCACAGGGATCAGGTCTGGGTCTGGTTCTGTTCAATGTCTTCATCAGTGATTTAGATCACGGCATAGAGAGTTCACTGATAGAGTTTGCGGACGATACCAAGCTGGGAGGGGTTGCAAGTGCTTTGGCGGATAGGATTAAAATCCAAAGTGAGCTGGACACACTGGAGAAATGGTCTGAAGGAAATAGGATGAAATTCAATCAGGACAAATGCAAAGTGCTCCACTTCGGAAGGAACAATCAGTTGCACACACACAATGGGCAATGACGGCCTAGGAAGGAGTACTGCGGAAAGGGAGCTGGGGTCAGAGTGGATCACAAGCTAAAGATGAGTCAACAGTGTAACGCTGTTGCACAAAAAGCAAACATCCTTCTGGGCTGTATTAGCAGGTGTGTTGTGAGCAAGACACGAGAAGTCATTCTCCCGCTCTGCTCCGCGCTGATTAGGCCTCAGCTGGAGTATTGTGTCCAGTTCTGGGCGCCACATTTAATTAGCCAACTTTAATTTTTGTGATGATTTTAAAACATGAGTTATAGTTAATAAAATGGTCGTGAAACATTTTTCAGTTTTTACGATGGTGCCATACAGCCCCCCTTCGCCCTCACGGTCTCACCGCCCCAGACATTCGAACACCCCCCACGCTGGTCAGAGTAGAGCTCCGAGGACGATTTGAGAGTTCGATGCCCTGTCGCCGAGCGAGCGACGCCAGGAGCTGCAGCTATTGTGCTGAGCCCAGGACACGTTCCAGGGCGCCGTGATCCCCATCCGTCCGTCCCTACGCGGGGAGCAGATTTGCTCGGGGCTGGTCAGCTGAGCAGAGGAAGGGGGGGACATGAGCCAGCGGCTGGGGGTTGAAGCTGGGTAAATTCACCCTGGGAATAAGGCGTCGGTGTTAACCTGGGAGGGGTCTCGCACCTCTGCTCTGGCTCCCGCAGGGACCGGGTCGGGGCAGGTCAGGGGAGATCGGACGAGATGTAGCAGGACGTGGTTTTCGTGAGGCAGGCTGACCGAAATCATGTGACAGGTGGTGGTTTTCGCAAGGCAGGCTGGGCTGCAGGACACCTGGGTTCTCACCCCAGCTCCGCTGCTGGGAGCCCGTCACTGCCCTGCTGAGGGGCTCAGTTTTGCCATCTGTCAAATGGGCGGAATGATCCTTGTAGATCCTGTGTCTGAGCAGCGTCTGACGCGACGGGGCCCTGATCTCTGTGGAGCGTCTGGTGTGACAGGCCTGGATCTCAGTCAGGGGGTCCCCGGGGCGTCTGGCACACGGTCACCCCGCTTTTCGACTACTGCTACCATAACAGGAAGAGGAAATAACGCTACACAACACGGGTGACACGAACGCACAGCGACACGCACAGGCCGAGCACGAACCCATGCTGCCCCCCCCAGGCCATATAAAGCCACGCGCACCCCCCCACCAGCGCCCTGGGTTGTTGTTTATTGCTGGGCTCACGGAGGCTGGTTCGCTGGCTCGTTGCTTAACGGCCCCTTTCCCAACAAGGGCTGATGCAAGCAGGGAGCCGGAATCGCCCCGTCCCCGGGGGTGTCTCAACACCCCCTGTGTCTTGGCAAAGCCCTGGGGTCCCATGCGGCCACTTCCCGGCCCTGCATGTGTCACGGTCAGGTTCAAAAACACCGACACAAACAAAGTCCACTGAACAGCCCCGAGATTGACACCACATAGCCAGGGACCCCTCGCCCGGCGCTGGGATGCAGCCCTCTGGGGTGGGGCCCGGGGGCGGGTTATACAGGGACCCCTCGCCCGGCGCTGGGATGCAGCCCTCTGGGGTGGGGTCCGGGGGCGGGTTATACACGGACCCCTCACCCGGCGCTGGGATGCAGCCCTCTGGGGTGGGGCCCGGGGGCGGGTTATACAGGGACCCCTCGCCCGGCGCTGGGATGCAGCCACCTCTGGGGTGGGGCCCGGGGGCGGCTTATACAGGGACCCCTCGCCCACCGCTGGGATGCAGCCACCTCTGGGGTGGGGCCCGGGGGTGGGTTATACAGGGACCCCTCACCCGGAGCTGGGATGCAGCCACTCTGGGGTGGGGCCCGGGGGTGGGTTATACAGGGACCCCTCGCCCGGCGCTGGGATGCAGCCACCTCTGGGGTGGGGCACCACCGGGGTTGTTTATACAAAGCAGTCAAGGGAAGGTGGTGATGGGGTGGGGCGTCCGGGGGGGGGGGAAGGTTGGAGCAGGGGCTTTAGGGGCATGGGGGAAGGTCAGGGCAGGATGAGAGTGTCAGGGGGGTTGGGGGCAGTGTGGGGTGAGGGTCACAGGGACTGGGGGGGGGCAGGAAATGGGTCTGGTGTTAGAGGAGGGCCGGGGGAAGGAAGGGAAATCGAGGGAGTGGTTGATCTGGGAGACAGAGACTGAGAGGAGGGGATGGGGCCCAGGCTGGCTCTGGGGGAGAGTGGGGTCTAGTGGTTAGAGCAGGGGGGGGGAGGGGCTGGGAGCCAGGACTCCTGGGTTCTCTCTCTGGCTCTGGGAGGGGAGTGGGGGCTGGTGGGGGGGTCGCCAGGACTCCTGGGTTCTCTCCCCGGCTCTGGGAGGGGAGTGGGGGCTGGTGCGGGGGGGGGCTGGGCACCAGGACTCCTGGGTTCTCTCCCCGGCTCTGGGGTGGGAGTGGGGGCCGGGGGGGGTATGGCTGGACACAGAGCAGGGCTCACCCCCAGCAGGGTGGTGGGAGGGGGACGGACACTCGGCAGAGAAACAGACACTGTCCCAAACTCCCCCCACCCCCCGCCTGTGATGCCCAGCGGACCTACAGCGCTACACAGATGCCTAAACCCACAACCACACACCCCACACCTCAGCCTCTGGCGCCGCACACACAAAGCCACACACACCAATTCCCAGGGAAGAACATCACACACAATCGCACCTGCCCCGGCAAAAATATACACCAGAAACAACCCCAGAAGCAAACAAACACCCCCCCCTCAAAAGATACACTCAAACCCCAGAGAAAAACACCACAAACTCCAACACACAGTGCCCCCCGCACTATCCGCCCACACTCACAACCTCTGACAAACCCATTCACACTATAACGCAACCAAAGCCACAACCACACTCCTAACACAACACCAACAAAGCCACACTCACACTATAACCTGAACACACACAATGCAACATAGTCAAACAAAGCCACAATCAAACACACACAATACAAAAGCAAACACACGCACAATACACAAAATCACACACATAGGCTGCCAACACAAGGCACTCAAATACCCAGCGCCACAGACACGCAAAACAAGGCAGCCGCAACATGCCCTGTGTGTGTGTGTGTGTGTGTGTGTGTGTGTGTGTGTGTGTGTGTGAGAGAGAGAGAGAGAGAGAGAGGGGCTGTGCGGGTGTGATTGTGAGGTGGTGGTGGGGTGTCACACAAACACAGACATGCCCCCAGTGCTGGCATGTTCTCGCTTTCCCGGCACCAGCCCAGGGGGATCCAGGCGCCCCCCAAATCACCCCATGGGGCCACCCCCACAGCTCCTGGAGCCAACCTCCACTCCCGCCCCCCGCCCCCCAACACAGACCTGGACCCACACAAGAACGTCAGGCAGCTCCCCCTGCTGGGCAGAGCGGGAATTACAATAAAATAATGTTTATTAACAAAACAACAAACCATAAATTATAATAAAATAATCATAATAATTAATAATATTAATAAAAAACTGGGTCGTGGCCTGTCAGCTGCCGGCAGAAGGGTGAGGGGCTGGGGAGGAACCCCCCGGGGGGACCCCAGCGGATGGGTTGAGTCGGACAGGCCTTAGCATAATGGGAAAATAAATTATAGACCTTCAAATCCACGGAGCTATTCCAGGGGAGCAGGGAAGTGGGGACAGATTCATTGGACTCCCAGCCCCCCCCGCTCTAACCATCAGACCCCCCCCCTCCCCGAGCTGGGGAGAGAACCCAGGAGTCCTGGCTCCCAGCCCCACCTGCTCTAACCACTAGACCCCACTCCCCTCCCCGAGCTGGGGAGAGAACCCAGGAGTCCTGGCTCCCAGCCGCCCCACTCGGAGTCTCCCCACAGGGAATTAGGAGCCGCTGGGCAGCAGGACCAGCACGGCCAGGAGGGCGGCGCCGCAGAGCAGGGCTGGCTGGGCCGCGAGCCCGTGGCCGGCCTGGCTCCTGGGGAGGGCGCCCGCCTGCATCCCGCTGTTGCAGAAGTTGCCACGGCAGCAGTGGGCCTGGACCCCGGCCAGGCGCTTGTAGACGGAGGTGTAGGGGGCATCGCACCAGGCCGGGGTGGCGCAGCCCTTCAGCACGGCGCCCGGCCCCGTCCGCTCTGGGGAGGGAGGGCAGGAGAGTGAGCCGGAGCCTGGAGCCGGCCCCCAAGCCCCCGCCCGCCCCCATAGCGAGATGCCCCCGGCCCCTCCCCCCCAAAGCACGGCACCCCCGCTGAGCCCCCAGCTCCTGCCCCTCCCCCCTGGCGAGCCCCCGGCCCTTCCCCCCCATGGCACAGCGCCGCCCACCGAGCCCCCGGCCCTTCCCCCCCATGGCACGATGCCCCCTGCCGAGCCCCCGGCCTTTCCCCCCATGGCACGATGCCCCCTGCCAAGCCCCCGGCCCCTCCCCTCCATCGAGCCCCCAGCCCTGCGCCCCTAAGCCCCCCCTAGCCTGGTGCCCAAGGCCACGCCCCCTGCGGAGCCCCCAGCCCTCCCCCCCACAGCACTGCGCCCCCACTGAGCCCCCAGCCCTGTGCCCCCCCCACGGCACTGCGCCCCCACTGAGCCCCCAGCCCTGTGCCCCCCCCACGGCATGGCGCCCCCGCTGAGCCCCCAGCCCCTCCCCCCCATGGCACGGCGCTCCCTGCCAAGCCCCCGGCCTCTCCCCCTCGCCGAGCCCCCAGCCCTCCCCCCTCCCCCCCACGGAATGGTGGCCCCTGCCCCTCCCCCACAGCACGGCACCCCCTGCTGGTTCTGCGGCTCCTCACCATGGCTCCCCACGGCCTCCATGCAGTGGGTCATGGGCCCCTGGCACTGCACCGCGGTGACGTGTTCTGGGGCGCAGCCGTGGCTGGAGTTCCCTTCGCAGGCGTAGCAGGTGACCCCGTTCAGGGGCAGGGGCGATTCCTCATAATCTGAGTGGAAACAGGGTCACAATGGATCAGTGGGCAGCCCGAAAATCAGCCGGTGCCCCTCACTCCCGACCCGCAGCCCCCAGCTCTGCCGGTGCCCCTCACTCCCGACCCGCAGCCCCTGCCAGCCCAGCCCTGCCCCCCCCCCAGCTCTGCCGGTGCCCCTCACTCCCGACCCGCAGCCCCTGCTAACCCAGCCCTGGCCCCCCCCGAGCTCTGCCGGTGCCCCTCACTCCTGACCCGCAGCCCCTGCCAGCCCAGCCCTGGGCCCCCCCCAGCTCTGCCGGTGCCCCTCACTCCCGACCTGCAGCCCCTGCTAGCCCAGCCCTCCCCCCCCCAGCTCTGCCGGTGCCCCTCAGTCCCGACCCGCAGTCCCTGCTAGCCCAGCCCTAGACTCCCCCCAGCTCTGCCGGCGCCCCTCACTCCCGACCCGCAGCCTCTGCCAGCCCAGCCCCCCCCAGCCCTGCCGGTGCCCCTCACTCCCGACCCGCAGCCCCTGCCAGCCCAGCCCTAGACTCCCCCCAGCTCTGCCGGCGCCCCTCACTCCCGACCCGCAGCCTCTGCCAGCCCAGCCCCCCCCAGCCCTGCCGGTGCCCCTCACTCCCGACCCGCAGCCCCTGCCAGCCCAGCCCTAGACTCCCCCCAGCTCTGCCGGCGCCCCTCACTCCCGACCCGCAGCCCCTGCCAGACAAGCCCTGGGTCCCCCCCAGCTCTGCCGGCGCCCCTCACTCCCGACCCGCAGCCCCTGCCAGCCCAGCCCTGGGCCCCCCCCAGCTCTGCCGGTGCCCCTCACTCCCGACCCGCAGCCCCTGCTAGCCCAGCCCTAGACTCCCCCCAGCTCTGCCGGTGCCCCTCACTCCCGACCCGCAGCCCCTGCCAGCCCAGCCCTGGGCCCCCCCCAGCTCTGCCGGTGCCCCTCACTCCCGACCCGCAGCCCCTGCCAGCCCAGCCCTGGGCCCCCCCCAGCTCTGCCGGTGCCCCTCACTCCCGACCCGCAGCCCCTGGGTTACCGTGGGCGTCGTTATTGCACAGGGTGGAGTTGCAGCATTGCAGCAGGTAGAAGCTGTCCTGGTTGTGGAAGCCCAGGGGCTCCTGGCACTGAGAGATCTGCCCGCAGCCTTTGATGCGCCGCTCGTCCTGGGGAAACTCTGGGGACAGACAGAGCAGGGGTGATGTGGGGCCTCTCCCCTCTAGGGGGCTCCGGCTCCGATCCGGCCCCAGGGCGGGGGACTGGCTGGCTCAGGGGGGCAGGGAATGGGGCAGGGGCCTGTCCCCTCTAGGGGGCGCCGACTCCGATCCGGCCCCAGGGCGGGGGACTGGCTGGCTCAGGGGGGCAGGGAATGGGGCACGGGGCCTGTCCCCTCTAGGGGGCTCCGGCTCCGATCCGGCCCCAGGGCGGGGGACTGGCTGGCTCAGGGGGGCAGGGAATGGGGCACGGGGCCTGTCCCCTCTAGGGGGCGCCGGCTCCGATCCGGCCCCAGGGCGGGGGACTGGCTGGCTCAGGGGGGCAGGGAATGGAGCAGGGGCCTGTCCCCTCTAGGGGGCGCCGGCTCCGATCCGGCCCCAGGGCGGGGTTCTCGGGGCGGGTCCCTGCTCACCTTCGGGCATGGAGATGGCCGTGATGTCCACGCACTGCTCCCGGGGGTCCAGGCACCGGATCCGCGTCAAGGAGGGGCCGGAGCAGGAGTGGTCGGAGGAGGAGCAGGAGAGACAATCCAGGCTGGAGGTGGAGGGGAAGGAGCTCAGGGCTGTGGGGGGGGAGAGAGGCGGGGTGAGCAGGAGACAACGGGACCCCCCAGGGGAGGGGGAACAGACTGGAGGGGAATGACCCCGCCGGCTCTATGGACTGACCGTCTGGCATCCCCTGGTTGCAGAGGTCGGTAGCGCACTGCTCCTCCACCAGCATCACAATCTGCCCATGGGAGAAGAAGGAAATGGAATTGTTGGGTTTCCCCTCCACGTCGCAGCCCTTCTGGATCCGCTTGGAGACCTCGGAGCCTGGGGGGGGGGTGTAGAGGAGAGAGTCAGAGTCATTGGCAGGGCTGGGTCGGGGGAGCCCAGGGCTGGGCTGACAGGGGGCTGGCTGGTCACTGGGGGGCACTCACGGGCGATCATGGTGAGGACAGTCGTGCGACACCACCCCTGCTGCTCCCCACAGTCCTCTATCTCCTGGCAGCTCCCGTCCCCATCACAAGAGTAACATCGCAGGGCCGCCACTGGGGGGAGAGACGTGGAGGAATCGGAACAGAACCCACGAGTCCCAGCCCACCCCCCCGCTCTAATCACTATACCCCACTCCCCTCCCAGAGCCGGGGAGAGAACCCAGGAGTCCTGGCTCCCAGCCCCCCCTGCTCTAACCACCAGACCCCACTCCCCTCCCAGAGCCGGGGAGAGAACTCAGGAGTCCTGGCTCCCAGCCCCCCCTGCTCTAACCCACCAGCCCCCACTCCCCTCCCAGAGCCAGGGAGAGAACCCAGGAGTCCTGGCTCCCAGCTCCCCCTGCTCTAACCCACCAGCCCCCACTCCCCTCCCAGAGCCGAGGAGAGAACCCAAGAGTCCTGGCTCCCCGCCCCCCCTGCTCTAACCCACCAGCCCCCACTCCCCTCCCAGAGCCGGGGAGAGAACCCAGGAGTCCTGGCTCTCAGCCCCCCCTGCTCTAACCACCAGACCCCACTCTCCTCCCAGAGCCAGGGAGAGAACCCAGGAGTCCTGGCTCCCCGCCCCCTCCGCTCTAACCACCAGACCCCACTCCCCTCCCAGAGCTGGGGAGAGAACCCAGGAGTTCTGGCTCCCAACCCCCCCGCTCTAACCACCAGACCCCACTCCCCTCCCAGAGCCGGGGAGAGAACCCAGGAGTCCTGGCTCCCAGCCACCTTGCTCTAACCACTAGCCTCCACTCCCCTCCCAGAGCCAGGGAGAGAACCCAGGAGTCCTGGCTCCCGGCCCCCCCTGCTCTAACCACCAGACCCCACTCCCCTCCCAGAGCAGGGGAGAGAACCCAGGAGTCCTGGCTCCCAGCCCCGCCTGCTCTAACCACATCCAGTCCCCGGCTGATGGTGAATCAGAGCAAAGGGGAAATGAGCGGATGAGCTCACGTGTCCCCCCCCCCCCCTTAGAGGGGGCCCTGAAGCGCTGGCGAGGATCTGCTCCCCCAGGGGACTCCTGACCCTTCTACAAGGGAGGGGACCCCCCAGCTCACCGCTCCCTGCCAGAGCCCCCACCTGGCCAGGGAAGGGTCCGACTCCTGCCCCTCCCCCGCGGGGTTCTCTCCCCCCCTCCAGGATCTGACTCAAGACTTAGAGCCGGGACAAAACCGCCGAGCGGCTCCCCACGTCTGCGCCCACGTCCTGCCCTGTGCCCGGCCAGGGCAGATCCTGCAGGCACCGCTGGACATCCGAGCTGGGGAGAGAACCCAGGCGTCCGGGCTCCAGCCCCCCCTACCTTGGCTTAGCAGCGCCCCCAGCAGGACGCAGCCCCACACGGACTTCATGGCCTCGGGGCTCGAACCTGCGATCTCGGCGCGGTGGCTCCGTCCTGCCTCTGGTCGATGTGCGCTGCCGTCCGGCGCCGGGGCCGCCTTATGAACCGTCCCCCGTCCCCCGTCCCCCCCGCGCCTGGGACACACCCCCCCCGGGGCGGGGCGGGCTGCGGAGCCCAGGAGATGGGGCGGGGGCTCTTTGGGGAGGTGGGTTAGAGCGGGGGGGGGGGGGGGGTATCTGGGGATAAACAGCAGGGGGTGCTGGGGGTCCCCCTGGGGAGGGGCTGTGGGGTTACCTGGGGGGGGGGCTCTTAGGGGAGGTGGGGTAGAGCAGTGGCATGTCAGGGGTCCGGGGAGGGATAAACAGCAGGGGGTGCTGGGGGGTCCCCCTGGGGAGGGGCTGTGGGGTTACCTGGGGGGGGGCTCTTAGGGGAGGTGGGGTAGAGCAGTGGCATGTCAGGGGTCCGGGGAGGGATAAACAGCAGGGGGTGCTGGGGGTCTCCCTGGGGAGGGGGGTCCGGTTGGGTTGTTCCCTTGGGGGGGCTCTGAGGGGGGTGTTGTGGTTAGAGCTTTGGCAGGAAATGGGTCCCAGCGGGGTTAACAGTTGGGGGGGGCTGCCTGGGGAGGGGCTGGGGGGTTACCGGGGGGGCTCTCAGGGGAGGTGGGGTAGAGCAGTGGCATGTCAGGGGTCCGGGGAGGGATAAACAGCAGGGGGTGCTGGGGGTCCCCCTGGGGAGGGGCTGTGGGGTTACCTGGGGGGGGTTCTTAGGGGAGGTGGGGTAGAGCAGTGGCATGTCAGGGGTCCGGGGAGGGATAAACAGCAGGGGGTGCTGGGGGGTCCCCCTGGGGAGGGGCTGTGGGGTTACCTGGGGGGGGCTCTTAGGAAAGGTGGGGTAGAGCAGTGGCATGTCAGGGGTCCGGGGAGGGATAAACAGCAGGGGGTGCTGGGGGGTCCCCCTGGGGAGGGGCTGGGGGGTTACCGGGGGGGCTCTTAGGGGAGGTGGGGTAGAGCAGTGGCATGTCAGGGGTCCGGGGAGGGATAAACAGCAGGGGGTGCTGGGGGTCCCCCTGGGGAGGGGGGTCCTGTTGGGTTGTTCCCTTGGGGGGGCTCTGAGGGGGGGGGTTGTGGTTAGAGCTTTGGCAGGAATGGGTCCCAGCGGGGTAAACAGTTGGGGGGGGCTGCCTGGGGAGGAGCTGGGGGGTTACCCTGGGAGGTCCCTATCCACAGGGGGTTGGGGGAGGGGAGCTCCTAGGGGAAAGCAGGATATAGGGTTATGGGGGGGGGTGACCCTGCATCATGTCACCCCCTTGTGGCCAATGCCAGGGGAGGATAAAAGCTCTACTGCCGCTGGGCTGCGGAGCCAAAGGGCCGGGGCTCTCTAGCCCTGCCCCCCCCCCGGGGCGCAGTGGAAGGAGGATCCCCCCCCGAACACGGCTCTGGCCCAGCTGGGGCACCCCATGGACCTTTATGGGGTGCAGAATCCAGGGGTGATGGACTCCCTGTTACAACACCAGAATACGAGTGGTTAGATTGAGGGGGCTGGGAGCCAGGATGCCTGGGTTCTCTCCCGGCTCTGGGAGCGGAGTGGGGACTAGTGTGGGGGGGTGTTGGGGAGCCAGGACGCCTGGGTTCTCTCCCCGGCTCTGGGAGCGGAGTGGGGGCTAGTGGGGGGGGGATGTTGGGGAGCCAGGACGCCTGGGTTCTCTCCCGGCTCTGGGAGCGGAGTGGGGGCTAGTGGGGGGGGGGGGTGTTGGGGAGCCAGGACGCCTGGGTTCTCTCCCGGCTCTGGGAGCGGAGTGGGGGCTAGTGGGGGAGGGTGTTGGGGAGCCAGGACGCCTGGGTTCTCTCCCGGCTCTGGGAGCGGAGTGGGGGCTAGTGGGGGAGGGTGTTGGGGAGCCAGGACGCCTGGGTTCTCTCCCGGCTCTGGGAGCGGAGTGGGGGCTAGTGGGGGGGGGTGTTGGGGAGCCAGGACGCCTGGGTTCTCTCCCGGCTCTGGGAGCGGAGTGGGGGCTAGTGGGGGAGGGTGTTGGGGAGCCAGGACGCCTGGGTTCTCTCCCGGCTCTGGGAGCGGAGTGGGGACTAGTGGGGGGGGGGGTGTTGGGGAGCCAGGACGCCTGGGTTCTCTCCCGGCTCTGGGAGCGGAGTGGGGGCTAGTGGGGGAGGGTGTTGGGGAGCCAGGACGCCTGGGTTCTCTCCCGGCTCTGGGAGCGGAGTGGGGGCTAGTGGGGGAGGGTGTTGGGGAGCCAGGACGCCTGGGTTCTCTCCCGGCTCTGGGAGCGGCGTGCGGGCTTTCTCTGGCCTGTGGCAGCAGGTCAGGCTGGATGGTCACAAGGTATGTGTATGTGTGTCTGTGAGTGTTGGTGTGTGTGTGTGGGGGGGTGGGGGCGTGCGTGTGACACATGCCCATGTTTACAGAAATCCTCGGCTAGCTGGCGAAATGGAGCTGATTTGAGCAGAACACGTCTGGGCCCAGACGCCCTCCCGCCCACTGGGGTGGAGCGAGAGATTGTTCAAAATCACACACCCAGACACACCCTGGTTCTCATACACACACACACACTCCAGCTCATACACACAAACACACTGGTTCTCGCACACACAGACACACACCCTGGTTCTTGCACACTCTCTCTCTCACACACACACACCCACACACCAGTTTGCACACACACACAGCCCGGTTCTCGCGCACACACACACACAGACACACAGCCCGGTTCTCTCACACACATACACTCCAGCTCATACACACACAGTGATGGACTCCCTGTTACAACACCAGAATACGAGTGGTTAGATTGAGGGGGCTGGGAGCCAGGACGCCTGGGTTCTCTCCCGGCTCTGGGAGCGGAGTGGGGGCTAGTGGGGGAGGGTGTTGGGGAGCCAGGACACCTGGGTTCTCTCCCGGCTCTGGGAGCGGAGTGGGGGCTAGTGGGGGGGGGTGTTGGGGAGCCAGGACACCTGGGTTCTCTCCCGGCTCTGGAAGCGGAGTGGGGGCTAGTGGGGGGGGTGTTGGGGAGCCAGGACGCCTGGGTTCTCTCCCGGCTCTGGGAGCGGAGTGGGGGCTAGTGGGGGAGGGTGTTGGGGAGCCAGGACGCCTGGGTTCTCTCCCGGCTCTGGGAGCGGAGTGGGGACTAGTGTGGGGGGGTGTTGGGGAGCCAGGACGCCTGGGTTCTCTCCCCGGCTCTGGGAGCGGCGTGGGGGCTTTCTCTGGCCTGTGGCAGCAGGTCAGGCTGGATGGTCACAAGGTATGTGTGTGTGTGTCTGTGAGTGTTGGTGTGTGTGTGTGGGGGGGGGTGGGGGCGTGCGTGTGACACATGCCCATGTTTACAGAAATCCTCGGCTAGCTGGCGAAATGGAGCTGATTTGAGCAGAACACGTCTGGGCCCAGACGCCCTCCCGCCCACTGGGGTGGAGCGAGAGATTGTTCAAAATCACACACCCAGACACACCCTGGTTCTCATACACACACACACACTCCAGCTCATACACACAAACACACTGGTTCTTGCACACACAGACACACACCCTGGTTCTTGCACACTCTCTCTCACACACACACACACCCACACACCAGTTTGCACACACACACAGCCCGGTTCTCACGCACACACACACACAGACACACAGCCCGGTTCTCTCACACACATACACTCCAGCTCATACACACACACACACCCCACAGCTCGCACACATACAAACACCCTGGTTGTCGCACACAGACTCCCCTTGTCCCCCCTCCCCTACTTGTTTTATGAAGCAAAAAAATCTGTCCGTGTTCAGCAGAACCCGGAACGGAAATTGGACAAAAAGACCCACAAACCACTTCCCCTTCCTGAGCTGGACAAAACTAGCCCCGGTCCTGCCCCCCATCCGATTCCATCCCTTCCCATCCCCCCACAGCTTCCAAGCCCCCAGCCCCACGTCCTAGCCCCCATTCTCCTTCCTGTCGCCCCACAACTTCCACCCCCCTGTCCCACTTCCCCTCCCCCACAGCCCCCTTCCCACCCCCCAACCAAGCCCCCTTCCTATCCCCCACCAGCCCCCCTTCCCACCCCCCGCACCCCTTCCCATCCCCCCACAGCTTCCCACCCCAACCCCCAGCCCCACTTCCCCTCCCCCACAGCCCCACTTCCCAACCACCAGCCACAGCCCCCTTCCCATCCCCCCACAGCTTCCCACCCCAGCCCCACTGGCCCCCTCCCCCCCCAGACACAGCCCTGCTCCCCCCCCCCCAGACACTGCCTGCGGTGGTTGTTTGCTTGTTGTTTGCCCAATGTGGCTGGGGG
The DNA here is from genome assembly GCA_032172135.1 of Glyptemys insculpta. Classification (NCBI taxonomy): domain Eukaryota; kingdom Metazoa; phylum Chordata; order Testudines; family Emydidae; genus Glyptemys; species Glyptemys insculpta. The sequence goes on along the minus strand of JAVMKA010000013.1, from coordinate 67,927,579 downwards.
GTTAATGACCAGCCAAGGACAGGACTTTAGCCCCCGGCCTGGCTGCCTCGTTGCCCTGCCCCACGGTCCCAGCCAGGCTCGCTGGGGACCGGTCCTCTGGCCGGGGGAGCTGCCCCCCGGCCTCCCCCCCAGCAGAGCTGAGAGCTGACGAATCTTTAACCCTGAGGGGTTTTCTCCGCCGTGTCGCTCGGGCCTTTGAGTTCAATGGGGGTCAATGCTTCAGTGCCACCCCCGGGCGAGACAGGTCGGTGGGAGGCCGGATGCCAGGTTGAGGGGTGGGGCAGAGAAAGCTGAAGGATGTGGCTGGGATGGCTAAACCCCAGCACAGATCCCCACCCCAGACTGGACCCTGTTGGGCCAGGTGCCCCACTGATGCCCCCCCTCCGAGATCGGGGCCCCATCCTTCTGGGGGCTGCCAGGACACACGGCGAAAGCAGCCCCCGCCTCCAGGAGCAGCCAGTCTGAACAGACACAGCAAGGCTCATTCTCCCCCATTATACAGCGGGGGAAACTGAGGCAGGGGGCCTCCTGCCCTTTGCTCCCGGTCACAGGGGGAGTTGGCGGCCGAGCTGGGCCAAGGACCCAGGTGTCCTGCATCCCAGTCTGGGGCCCTGCCCACAAGCCGGGTCCATCAGCCCCCCAGTTGCCACACAGCTCCCTGGAGAGCCAGGACCCCGATGTGTGAAGCAAAGGGGAGGGGAGAACCCCCCCAACCATCCTGCCCCATTTCCACCCCCCAGGGCACCAGGCCTGTGTGCATCACTGAGACGTGGCTTTAACAGGAAAGGAGAAGGAAGCGCCCAGCGCGGGGTGAGGTAAGCGATGGGTCAGCCAGTGACCTCATAACGCAATTAGTCTTGGAGGGAAGTGGGGTTTAGTGGTTAGAGCGGGGGGAAGTGAGGCTGGGAACCAGGACTCCTGGGTTCTCTCCACGCTCTGGGAGAGGAGTGGGGTCCAGTGGGTTAGAGCAGGGAGGCTGGGAGCCAGGACTCCTGGGTTCTCTCCACGGTTCTCTCCACGCTCTGGGAGAGGAGTGGGGTCCAGTGGGTTAGAGCAGGGGGGGCTGGGAGTCAGGACTCCTGGGTTCTCTCCTCGGCTCTGGGAGGGGAGTGGGGTCTGGTGGTTAGAGGGGAGGTGGCGGCTGGGAGCCAGGACTCCTGGGTTCTCCCCTCACAGGGCTGGTGTCTCACCTACAAGAGGCCCCTCCCCTCCCCGAAACCCAGATCAGACTGAATCACCTGGAATTCCTGACGTGACATCTGCTCCCCCCCCACCGGCATTGCTCACGTGCTGCCCCCCCCCCGGGAACCCAGCCCCCCCCATTCAGGTGGGGTTCCAGGGAGGGGGGGCAAGGTTCTTATTTGGCCCCCACTGGGGCTTCTTCCGCTGTCCCCCCTCCTGTGCCCCCTAATATCCCTGCCCTGCTGTGTCAGTGCCAGCCCCCTGCTCCCCATGGGCCCTCTCCCCACAGGCTCTGTGCCTGCTGCCCCCCACAGCCTCAGGCAGTTGCTATGGCCCTCTGCAATTCCCTGGCAAGACCCCCGCAGCGTGCCCCCGGCTCCCCCCCCGCAGTGTGCCCCCGGCTCCCCCCCCCCGCAGTGTGCCAGCCGGCAGTCAGGCCCTGCCTGGCGGGGTGCGCGGAGGGGCACGGGTGACAAGCCAGGGCCGTGCCCCATGGCAGGCTGGAGGGGGGGGGCTCCCGGCCTCTCCCAGGAATCCCAGGAATTCTCCTGGCCCCAGCCCAGCCCCAGCGACTCACATCCCGGCTCCCTGTGCCAAGCTATAGGGATCCAGTGTGTGTGTGTGTGTGTGTGTATTGGGGGGGGGGGGGGACTGTTAGCCAGGACTCCTGGGTTCTCTCCTGGCTCTGGGAGGGGAGCGGGGGCTGGTGGTTAGAGCAGGGGGGCTGGGTGCCAGGACTCCTGGGTTCTCTCCTGGCTCTGGGACGGGGGTGGCGTCTAATGGTCAGAGCAGGGGGGGCCAGGCGCCAGGACTCCTGGGTTCTCTCCCCAGCTCTGGGAGGGGAGTGGGGGCTGGTGGTTAGAGCAGGGGGGGCTGGGCGCCAGGACTCCTGGGTTCTCTCCCCAGCTCTGGGAGGGGAATGGGGTGTAGTGGTCAAAGCGGGGGTTGGCTGGGGGCCAGGACTCCTAGGTTCGCTCAACAGCCCCCACGTCTGCCTTTCCAGGAGCCCTTCAGCAGTCCCTCCCACAAGGCCTCGGGCCGCTTGCGGGGCCGGCTCTTGCCACAGGAGGTGAGGAGAGAGCTGCAGCAATCTGCCAGCCTGGGAGGAGGGGTGTCCAGGGCCTCATGGGAACCCCCAACCCCCCCAACCCCCGAAACTCAGCCAGAGCCACTCATCTCCTAGCAACTGACCTGCCTCGGCCCAGGGCGCCTACCGCGGGCAGAGTCCGAGAGCACAGGGGGCTCGGCCCAGGGCCAGGGACCCCTCGCTGGCAGCGTCAGTGGAGCTGGGGGGCACAAGGGGGACCCCAGGGCTGAGGAAAGGGAAGAATGTCTCCGAGGGGGGGGGGCGGTAGGGACGGACCCTCCCTCATCCCATCCCAGGCTCTGTCAGTCGAAGGCAGCAGACGCGTAGGAAGGAAAACTCTTTATTGGATGCCCTGCAGGCAGGGGGTGTGAGGGGTGTGGGGGGGGGCAGAGCAGGGCTCCGGTCCCGTCCCTGCACCAATGGACAATAAATTAAGCATCAACTCGGAGGGGGGGTCGGTGGTGGTGGGTAATCCATCCCCCCAGGGCAGTAACTGGCCCCATCGGCAGCCAACCAGCTGAGGGATGAGACCGTGCCCCCCCTTTCCCCCCCAACATGGGGCGCTAAGGGGCAGGGGGCAAACGGGAGAGACACCACCCCCTCCATCCCCAGGGGCTGTTGTCTGACAGGGTAAAGTTCCTCCTGAATAAATATTTAAGCCCTAGGAGACTTCATAGATAGCAAAATAAACTGTGTGTGTGTGTGTGTGCGTGCGCACGCTGCCTGCCTTGTGTGTACTTGTGTTTGTGTGTCTGCGAGGTGCGTGTGTTTGGATAGTGCAGATGTGTGTGTTTTGTGTATTGGAGCAGGGGTGTGTGTGTGAGTTTGTATGTTGTCTGCCCGTGTGGCCATATGGATGTGCAGTCTGGCAGTGCTGTGTTGTGTTGTTGTTGTGTTGTGTCGCACCCCCTCTTCTAATCCAGGCCTTTAACAGGCAAAAAAAACCCCAAACCCTCCAGCATCTCAAGGGTTAACGGATATATTACAGGGCAGTCTACAGCTCTAGATAATCTATACGTATCTACCTATAGAGTGGATAGGGCCCCTCCGAGCAGCAGCCACTACGGGAGTTCCCAGTAAGGGAAATCTCCCTCTGCCACTAGCACTACGGGGTCTATGACACACAGGGGGAGCATTTTCGATTCCAGCCAGCAGGGGGCGATGGTGTCACCTTCACAGATGCACCCTCAGGCAAGCGCAAAGAACCCAGGTGTCCTGCTCCGGTACCGGCCAGGGCTTTCCTTCCACTCGGCGGCAGGCTCTCGGTGCTAGGGTGGCGCATGGGTGGAACTGACGCCAGGACGCCTGGGTTCTCTCCCTGGTTCTGGGCAGGGAGCAGCAGGGTCTAGTGGGTTAGAGCAGCGGGGCTGGGAGCCCGGACTCCTGGGTTCCGCGCAGGGCTCAGTGCAGCAGTACCGCAAGCAGGAGCGTGAGGGTGACGAGGCCAAAGTTGCTGCCGAGGCCAAAGGCTCCGCTGGGGTAGGGGGGACGTGGCTTCCCCGGGGTGCTGGCGTACAGCCAGTCGCTGGCGTTCTTCACAAGCCCCTCCACCGGGTCCAGCCCCAGGGCACTGGCGTTGCCAAGGTGACCTCGCAAGGAGCTGTTGGGCGTTTCCACGGTGATGGGGAAGGAGATGGTTGGCCAGTCCCGGTCGCCCTCGGTGCGCTCCAACGAGCCCTCCGGCTTGGCAACTGTCTCCGGGGCGCCGGGATGGGTCCGTGCCGGGATGTCTTGGCCGACCGGAGCCACTCCCGGGCGCTTGGTGCAGAGGGTCTTATTCTTCCCGCGGTGGGACCCGGCTCCGGCTCCTCCGGCGGCCAGGATGGTGCCGGTGGGGCTGGCTGGGGAGGCGCTGGGCTGGCTGGCACTTCCCTCCTTGTCCTCAGAGAAGAAGCTCTCATTCTGCCTGGTGGCGAGATGGGGGATGTGGACTACGGTGTCGATCTGGTTGCCGGGGGAGCCGGGAGTCGAGCCGTCGGTGCTGCCCTCGGCCACGAAGCTCTCTCTGGCTGACCCGGTGTGGCTTTCGGTGCCGGAGCCACCTGCAGGAAAGAGAGATGGTGAATCGGTGGCGCCGTGGCCAGCTCCTTCGGCAACGACCCCGTCGCCGGGGCTCACCGGGCTGCTGCCGGCACCGGACGGTGCATCGGCAGAGCTGTGGCCGTCTCTTTCGGCAACAAAGACCCTGGCACTGAGAGCTGTGCTAGCTCCAATGTGGGCTGACGACTCGGTAGCGCCATCACCGTGGTCCAGCCGCGGGGAGTCGGTGCTGCCGGCGGAGACAAAGGCCTCACCGGTAATGTGGTCCTGGGCAGAGTAATTGGTTTCTTCCTCGCACTCCTCTTCCTCGTCGTTTGTGTGGGCCAGGCCGCTGCCGGCTGGAATCTCCCGGGCGTTCTCTGGTGTCTTGTTGGTGTCGGGCTCCGAGCGGCTGCTCCCGTCCAGGACAATGGTAGCGGGGCCGCCTGTAGCCCTGGGATCGGGGTGAGGGACGCCCGTCGGCCGCGCGGGGTTGCTCTCGGAAAAGACCCCTCCCGCACTGAAGGCGTTGCCCCTGGATCCGGCGTTGTCGCGGTCTTCGGCAGACGCGGTCCCGTGGCCGCCTGTTGCCACGTGGCCGGGGCGCGGGGTGACGCCCTGTCCGCCTGTAGGCGACGCGGCGTGGTTCCCGGCGACAAAGGCCCCTCCCTCCTCCAAGCCCCGCCCTTCGGAACTCTCGGTGGTCTTCGCCTCCCGGTCGCCGTGGCTCCCTGCCAACGGAGGGTGGCCCCCAGCAACGGGGACCACGTCCTCCTCCTCCTCGTCTTCCTCCAGGATGCAGTCTGGCTTGGGGGTGGGGGCGTGGGTGGGGGAGGGGTGGCTGGGCCGCCCCTCGGCCACCCGCCCATCCATGATGCGGGTGTTACAGAGGCTCCCGGTGCAGCAATAGACCTCGGCGCCGTCCAGCTCCTGCACCAGGGCCAGCAGCGAGCTCTGGCACATGGCCGGGGTGGCGCAGCCCTTAAAGGTCACCAGGACTGAATCGGCGCCACCTGCAGGCAGGAGGGCAAAAGGTCAGAATTCCCCAGAGCCAGCCATCACCCTGCCCTGGGGCCGGATGGGAGCCGGCGCCCCCAGGAGGGGAAAGGCCCCGCGTCCCAGTCCCCGCCCCGGGGCCGGATGGGAACCGGCGCCCCCCGGAGGGGAAAGGCCCCGCGTCCCAGTCCCCGCCCCGGGGCCGGATGGGAACCGGCGCCCCCAGGAGGGGAAAGGCCCCGCGTCCCAGTCCCCGCCCCGGGGCCGGATGGGAACCGGCGCCCCCCGGAGGGGAAAGGCCCCGCGTCCCAGTCCCCGCCCCGGGGCCGGATGGGAACCGGCGCCCCCCGGAGGGGAAAGGCCCCGCGTCCCAGTCCCCGCCCCGGGGCCGGATGGGAGCCGGCGCCCCCCGGAGGGGAAAAGCCCCGCGTCCCAGTCCCCGCCCCGGGGCCGGATGGGAGCCGGCGCCCCCCGGAGGGGAAAGGCCCCGCGTCCCAGTCCCCGCCCCGGGGGCCGGATGGGAGCCGGCGCCCCCAGGAGGGGAAAGGCCCCGCGTCCCAGTCCCCGCCCCGGGGCCGGATGGGAACCGGCGCCCCCAGGAGGGGAAAGGCCCCGCGTCCCAGTCCCCGCCCCGGGGCCGGATGGGAGCCGGCGCCCCCCGGAGGGGAAAGGCCCCGCGTCCCAGTCCCCGCCCCGGGGCCGGATGGGAACCGGCGCCCCCCGGAGGGGAAAGGTCCCGCGTCCCAGTCCCCGCCCCGGGGCCGGATGGGAACCGGCGCCCCCCGGAGGGGAAAGGCCCCGCGTCCCAGTCTCCGCCCCGGGGCCGGATGGGAACCGGCGCCCCCCGGAGGGGAAAGGCCCCGCGTCCCAGTCCCCGCCCCGGGGCCGGATGGGAGCCGGCGCCCCCCGGAGGGGAAAGGCCCCGCGTCCCAGTCCCCGCCCCGGGGCCGGATGGGAGCCGGCGCCCCCCGGAGGGGAAAGGCCCCGTGTCCTGCTCACCGGTGCGGGTGCGGCCGATCCCCTCCAGGCACATGTTGTGGTGCCCGATGCAGGGCACGGTGGCGCTCGAGTTGCTGGTGCAGCCGCCTCCGTCCTCGTCCACGCAGCTGTAGCACTGCAGCCCGTTGTGCGGCTCGGCCTCCATGTGGAAATCTGGGGGGAGGGGGCAGGGGATGGGATACATGAGCCTCTCGGTCTGATACCCCCAACCCCTCCCCCCCGATCAGCCCCCCGGGCCCATCTCCCCGGCGTCCCGCCTCCTCTCTGCCCCCCCCCCGATCAGCCCCCCGGGCCCATCTCCCCGGCGTCCCGCCTCCTCTCTGTCCCCCCCAATCAGCCCCATGGGCCCATCTACCCTGGTGGGTACCCGTGTCCAGGTGGTTGCAGAGGGGCGTGTCGCAGCAGCGGGCGTGGATGGCGCGGGAGCCTGCGTGGAAGCCCAGCCCGTCCTGGCAGCGCGGGAGGCTGGCACAGCCCTTCAGCTTCATGTTGGTGAACTCACCTGGGGGGGGGGGGAAAGAGCTGTCAGGGATGTTCATACCCCCCCCCAGCACTCCAGTTCTCCCCTCCCCCCTCCCCCTCCCCCCCTCTGCCTTCTCCCCCCCCCCAGCATTCCAGTTCTCCCCTCCTCCACCTACCCCCCCCCCCCCAGGGCCTCTGGTTCTCCCTTCCCCCAGATACCCCTCCCCCAACTGCCTTTCTCCCCCCCACCCCCAGAACCTCCAGTTCTCCCCTCCCTCTCCCTCCCCCCCACTGCCTCCCCCCCAGGGGTTCTCCCCTCCCCCAGCTACCCCCCCCACTGCTCCCGTTCTCCCCTCCCCATCATTCCCCATCTCTCATCTTCCCAGCCTCCCTCCCTCCCTCCCATCGCCCCTCTTTGCCCCCCTTACCCAGCGTGCCGGTGATGTCCAGGTCCAGGCACTGGTCCTGTGTCCCAGTGCACCCCAGCTGGGTACGGGCGGAGGGGGGGCACCAGGCGCCCTGCGAGGTGCAGGCGTGGCAGCTCAGCTGGTTGGGGGTGGTCGGCTCAGGGGCTGTAGGGAGAGAAGGGACGGATCAGTGGGGGGAGACAACGCTCACCTATGGGGGGCAGGGTGGGAGGTGAGGGGCACTGGGGATTCGGGGGGAGGAGGGCAGGGTAGGGGCAGTAGGACTGGCAGGGGGATGTGCTGGGTGGGGCAGGACAGGTTGGGGCACTGGGATTGCAAGTGGGGGCAGTCGGGGGGCAGGGCACTGGGGGACTGGTGGGGGGCACTGGGAAGGCAGGCTGCAGATGGGCTGAGGATAGGGCAGGTGAGGACACTGGGGGGTGCAAGGTGGGACGGAGGCTCTGAGGTGTGGGGCTGCAGGCGGGAGGGGCACTGGAATGCAGGGTGGGGGCGCTGGGGGTGCAGGGTAGCAGGCGCTGGGGGGGTGGGGCTGCAGGCGGGAGGGGCACGGGGATGCAGGGTGGGGGCACTGGGGGTGCAGGGGGGCTCACCGGCAAGGCTTGGGGCATTGCAACCGACCCTGGCAGTGCCTGGCGCTGGGGGCCAGGTGGTGGAGCCACAAGCGGAGGGGGGGCAGGGTTGGGTGCATGGGGAGCATGGGTGGAGTGGGGGGCTGGGGGGGGTGCGGGGCTCTGGGGAGGTGCAGGGGCCGGGGGGCAGGGCCCTGGGGGAGCTCTAGGGGGGCTCACCCAGGCTCGCGGCGTTGCAGCGGTCCCCCTGGCAGTGCCGGGCGCTGGGAGGGCTCGGGGAGGGGGTGCGGGGGGCGGGGCTCTGGGGAGGTGCAGGGGGCGGGGGGCAGGGCCCTGGGGGGACTCTAGGGGGGCTCACCCAGGCTATCCGCGTTGCAGCGGTCCCCCTGGCAGTGCCGGGCGCTGGGGGGGGTTCGGGGGGGTGCAGGGGGCGGGGAGCAGGGCCCTGGGGGGCTCTGGGGAGGTGCAGGGGGCGGGGGGCAGGGCCCTGGGGGGACTCTAGGGGGGCTCACCCAGGCTCGCGGCGTTGCAGCGGTCCCCCTGGCAGTGCCGGGCGCTGGGAGGGCTCGGGGAGGGGGGGCGGGGCTCTGGGGAGGTGCAGGGGGCGGGGGGCAGGGCCCTGGGGGGACTCTAGGGGGGCTCACCCAGGCTCTCCGCGTTGCAGCGGTCCCCCTGGCAGTGCCGGGCGCTGGGGGGGGTTCGGGGGGGGTGCAGGGGGCGGGGAGCAGGGCCCTGGGGGGCTCTGGGGGGGGGGTGCAGGGGGCGGGGAGCAGGGCCCTGGGGGGGCTCTGGGGGGTGCAGGGGGCGGGGAGCAGGGCTCTGGGGGGGCTCTAGGGGGGCTCACCCAGGCTCGCGGCGTTGCAGCCGTCCCCCTGGCAGTGCCGGGCGCGGTAGGACAGCGCCAGCAGGTGCGAACTCAGAGCCAGCGCCTCGTCGGGCCGGGAGCGGCGGGCGCAGCCCTTGGACACGGCCTGGAAGCGCAGGAAGGCTGCGGGGGGGAGACACTGGTGAGAACCTGCCTCTGCCCGGGCCCCTTCACAGACCCCCCCCCCGGCAGCCCCTTGTCCCCTCCCGCCCCAACCCATCTATTGCCCCCCCCACGCCAGGACACCCCCAAACCTGCCTGGCTCTGCGCCAGGGGACCAACCCCCCAGGAGAGACCAGCCAGACCCCCCTCCCCTGGGAATCCCTCCCAATAGGGCACCCCGCGCCCGAAACCGGCCCCCGAGACACCGTTCCTATGGGGCAAGGGGGCAGTTGCCCCCCCTCCTCCAGATAATGGTCCCCCCCAGATTTTAGTTGGGTCTATATGCCCCCCACATCCCTTTGCATGCCCCCAGTGCCCCCCACCATGCCTGCCCCCCCAGTGCCCCCCACCCTTCATTCCCCCCAGTGTCCCCCGCCTTGCATGGCCCCTGCCCCCAACCTGTATGCCCCCCAATGACCCCGCACCCCCTCCCTGCATGCCCCCGGAAGCCCCACCCCGCCTGCCCCCCAGTGCCCCCCACTCCCCTCGGACTTTACAGGCTGTGATACAATCACATCCCATTTTCTATCTGCTGTACCCCCCCCCCCCCCAGCTCCCACGGGCCGGTCCCTGCCCCTGCCCCTGCCCCCAGAGTCACCCCGCCCGGGGAAGGCCGCCCCGGCCCCCGGGACTCACACACGGCGGCGCTGCGCACAGCTGTCCGGCAGCTGGACTCGCCCTCGCTGCAGGTCACGTCTGTCTCCACGGAGCAGCCAAACTCCCCCTGGCAGGACTTGCACTGCAGGCAGGAGGCTCGGGGGAGATAGACAAGGACGTCAGAGCCAGGAACCCAGGAGTCCGGGCCACCAGCCCCCTCCCCTCTAACCACTAGGCCCCACTCCCCTCCCACAGCTGGGGAGAAAACCTGGGAGTCCTGGCTCCCAGCCCCCCCTGCTCTAACCACTAGCCCCCACTCCCCTTCCAGAGCTGGAGAGAGAACCCAGGAGTCCTGGCTCCCAGCCCCCCCTGCTCTAACCACCAGCCCCCCCTCCCAGATCTGGAGAGAGAACCCAGGAGTCCGGGACAGGGGCTGGGAATGGCGTGGGTCTGTTGTTGCTAGTTCTGCTCCTCCTCTCTGGGCGATTTGTACCAGTTTCACCTCCCCGGAGGGGGTGAGAGGCGACGCTGGGGTGTTTATCTGGGATCCGGTACAGCCTGTTCCTGGGGTGGGGCCACCCCAAAGCCTCCGAGCCGGCTGAGGGGGGAGGGGAAGTTCTCCCAAGAGCGCCCGGGCTGCTCAGGGAATGGGGCACGGGGCCTTTCCGCACTAGGGGGCGCTGACCCTGATCCGGCCCCAGGGCGTGGGACCGGCTGGCTCGGGGGGGAGGGAACGGGATAAGTTCTATCCCAAGCTCTGGGGGGGGGAGGGCAGGAGCCAGGATTCCTGGGTTCTATCTATGGCTCCCAGTCATGGTTGGTGCCTCCCTCAGTCTTTCAGGGATGCTGCCCCATGCCTCAGTTTCCCCACCTGCATAATGGGTGAGCCGATCCGCACGGCCCCAATTCCCAGAGGATTTTTGCCATGAGTGTTTCCCAAGTGCTTTGGGATCCCCCCGGAGCTGGGCTCTCTCGGCCCCCCCAGCTCAGCTCCTGTTGATGCCCCTAAAGTCCCTCCCCCCCGCCTGAGAGCTTGGAAACCTGGCTGGGGGGGGGAGTCGCTCGCTAGCAAGCGGCCAGTCCTCAGCCCAGGCTGGGGTCCTTCCCCTGCCCAACCCCCCCCCCCCAGGCTCAGGATTGTCCCTCCTCCTCGCCTCCCCCAACCATATCAAAAGTTTGGGAAAACCCAACCCCCCCCTGCTGTGCCAGGCGCTGCACAGACCCCACCTGAGATCAGGGGGCTGAGTGGCCCCGAGTGCCATTGGGGTCCCATCGTGCAGGGCGCTGCATGGCCACACAGCGAGAGACAGCCCCTACCCAGGAGATCTTCCAAGGCAACCAACGGCAGGGTCCTTTGCCCCATTTCACAGACCGGGACTCCAAGGCTCAGTCACTCTTCGGAGAGCAGCTGGGAACCCAACCCAGGCGTCCTGATGCCCCCCCCCCCCAGCCTGCCTGGCCCTCCTGGTCGGTTCCGCCCCCTGCCCCTGGGGCTCCTTTACCTGGGGCGAGCAGCGCCAGCAGCGGGATTAGCGCCAGCACCCTGGCCATGGTGAGAAATATCGGGTGCTCCTGTCGCCCGTCCTGCGTCCGTCTGTCCTTCACTGCCAAGCCTGAGAGCTGCCTCGAATCACCCCCTAAATACCCACGCCGGGGCCCTGCCTCTCCGCGGGTGCCACCCAGCTCGGCCCACATGGCAGATCCTCCGTGGGCACCCAGCCAGCGATGCCGCATGGCTCGTTGGAAGGGCCAGGGGGTAAGACGGGGCCCGGAGCGGGCGGGGTGCACGGCCGGGGCCTGGTGACTCAGTGGGGAAGGGATGGATGCTGGGAGCATCCCGCTGGAGAAAGGGGAGCTGGGCGGGTGGCTCAGGGTTGGGGAATCTGGCCAGGCCGGCTGGGGCAGGTGGGGGGCGCCTGGGATGGAAAACATGAGCGAGGGATGGAAGGAAAGAGGGGTGGAGACATTCTCTGTGCTATTCATTGCTCCCTGCTCGTGTGACCCCCCCCCCCACTCCCTGATGTGACACCGGGGGTGGGGGGGTAGGGACTGGGCCCAGAGAGCTCCTGAGGGGCAGGGAAGGAAAGAAAGAGGGGCAAGAGAGGAAGAATATAAACCAGGAGTCCTGGCTTCCTTCCAGCCCCCCATCTAACCACTAGACTCCCACTCCCCTCCCAGAGGTAGAACCCAGGAGTCCTGGCTCCCAGCCCCCTGGCTCTAACCACTTGACCCCACTCCCCTCCCAGAACTGGGGATAGAACCCAGGAGTCCTGGCTCCCAGCTCTAACCACTAGCCCCCACTCCCCTCCCCTCGCTGCAGATAGAACCCAGGAGTCCTGGTGCCCAGCCCCAAGGAGGACGTTGGTGAACCAGCCCAGGTATCACAGGGTTTCCTCTGCCTCAAAGACTCCTCTATTGCTCTCTGTGTAATCCCACCAGACCCTGGTTGGAAGTGGGTGGGGGGTGAGAATCAGGACTCCTGGGTTCTCTCCCTGGCCCTGCAGGGGAGAGGGGTCTAGTGGATAGAACAGGGTGGGGCTGGGCCCCAGGACGCCTGGGTTCTCTCGCCCCTCCCAGGGCAGCAGGCCCTTTTATCCCCAGCACGAGTCTGTGCCCCACATTGAGCAGGTGGAAGCTGCCAGCCTGGCCAGAGTGAGACAAAAACAGCCTCACCCCTGCCCGGGGCACCCTCACCAGGTCGCTGAAACTGGGGCAGGACATGGGGCTCCACGAGCAGGCCTCAGTCACTGGAGTCCTCCCCCTGCATGGGAGAGCCTGGGGGCGTTCCAGCCACCCTCTGGCTGGGGGTCAGGACGCCTGGGTTCTCTCCTTGGCTCTGAGAGGGGAGTGTGGGGGCTGGTGGGTTAGAGCAGGGGGGGCTGGGAGCCAGGACTCTTGGGTTCTATCTCCAGCACTGGGAGGGGAGTGGGGGCTAGTGGTTAGAGCAGGGGGGGGGTTGGGAGCCAGGACTCCTGGGTTCTATCTCCAGCACTGGGAGGGGAGTGGAGGCTAGTGGTTAGAGCAGGGGGGGGCTGAGAGCCAGGACTCCTGGGTTCTATCTCCAGCACTGGGAGGGGAGTGGGGGCTAGTGGTTAGAGCAGGGGGGGGGCTGAGAGCCAGGACTCCTGGGTTCTATCTCCAGCACTGGGAGGGGAGTGGGGGCTAGTAGGTCAGCGCAGGGCAGGGAGGCTCTCTGCAGAGTCTTCAAAAACTGAGCTCCTAATAAATCCACTGGGTGGTTCTTTCTCCCCCTCAGAGTGCTGGTCCCGGCTCCCTGCAGCCCCTCCACTGTTACGATTTATCGCCTGGTTGAATTCACCCTCCGGGGAGACATGCTGCCGTTTGTCTTCCCCTTTGCCATCTTCCACGGCTCCTCCCCAGAGCTGGCTGCATTGCAGTGGCACTAAACAGAGCGCTGGAGCTGCACGAATTCCCCCAGCCATCTCTGGGCCCCATCTCTTCGCCTGTGAGCTCAGTCCCCCGGGTTACCGGCCCTGGCACCTGGCTCACCGTCACCCCAGCTGTTTACACTCGCCTCCCGCCTCAGGCCCCTGGCTCCGGCCTGCGTCTCTCGCACGTGCAGCCAGCCGGGACTTTCCCCCGCCCTCCCCAGGAATGCAGGAGCCCGGCTGGGGCCAGGCCTTACAGCTGTGACTCTGGCCTGGCCCTCCTGATTTCCACCCGTGACCTCCCCAGGCTCCAGTACCTGCTTTTCCTCCCCTCCCTGGTCAGTCCCTGTGCATTGTAATGGGGGTGTGTGTCCCTTTTCCACCTGCTGGGTCTGCTCCCCCTGGCTCCCATCGCCCTGCGCCCCAGCCGGACCCCCAAACAGCCGCCCAGCGCTAGCCCAGAGGCCGTCGGATCCGCAGGCTCGGGGCTACCCCCAGCTTTTCAGAGCCATGGTGGGTTCTGTCGCTCTCGGCCCCCTTAGGTGCCGGGGGAGAGCAGCTACCCCTGCTGGTCCCATCTCACTCCAGCTGGGAGGGGTGGGGGAACCTCCTTCCGTCTGGGCCACGGGGCTTTCCCCTCATCTCTTTGGGATGCTGCATTGATGGGGGAGGGTGTCACTTAAGGACCCCATTTACTGCAGCCCAGCCAGCCTGGCCCCCCACCCACACCTATGTCTTGCTGTGTGCCCCACAGCAACATTCCTACCTTCCCCCCGTAACCACACAGAGTACAAAGGGAAACTGAGGCACAGGTGGGCCTCATGAAAATATTGCAGAAACTCCCCCCTAGGCCCCAGAGAGCTAGGGCCCGAGCAGGGAGCCCCGTGATGGCTACGTGGGCGGATGTTTGGAAAAGGGAGACAGGCCAGAAAATGAGCTGGGAGCGACCACCCTAATCCCTGGCCATAAACCCGTGAGCGGCCTGGAACCTGGGCTGGCCCTTCCCTGCCGTCAGCCCTGCAGATGTCGGCATCTCCTCTGGGGGGCAGGAAAGAGCCAGGTAGAAGCCCCAGGGGTACAGCGGGGGAGGCAGAACTCTCCCTAAAAGCAGCATGGTCAGGTGGAAATGAGAGCCCGGACGCCTGGGTTCTCTCCCCAGCTCTGGGAAGGGAGTGGGGTCCAGGGGCTAGACCGGGGGGTCTAGAGCACAACCTGGATTGCCCTGGAGGTGCTGAGGGCAGGAGCCCAGCCCGGCCGGGGCTGAGCGTGGCTGCTCCCAGGGGAAGGCGAAAGAAAAGCCCCCCCGACTCCAGCCGGCCAACAAAAACCCCCTTCTTAAGCCCTGCAAGATGCAACCCGCTCACCTGGGAGCGGCTTAGAGCAGGGGGCGGGGGAGGAGCTCATGGGAAGACGAGAGTGAAGCGAGCTCTGCGTCAGCCCCTAGTGGCTGGCTCACACAGGGTAACGGCCCTACTACTGCTGGCCCGCGGATGGAAGCACCCTCTTAGTTCAGCATTGAGGGCTCAGCCCTTCCACGCCCACGAGGGACCGGGCTGATCCCGTAATCTGCTCCCTGCGTAACACAGCCCAGAGACAGGCCCTGAATTAACGCCTGGTGGAACACGAGCGGAGGGTTAAAAAACCACCGCAGCCTGGTTTAAAAGTCGCCAGCGCTGCCTCATCCACCCCCACGGCCCACAAGAAAGTGTCCCAGGGCAATGACTCTGCTGGTTACAAACTGACGCCTTATTTCCACGCTGACTCGGGCCGGCTTCACCTTCCGGAGCCTGTCAGATCTGCCCCCGCTCGACGGAAGAGCCCGTGATCAGATACGTGTCCCCCACGTCGGTACCGAGACACGGGGATCGCGGCACCCCGAGCCGTCCTTGGCTTAAGCTGAAGAGCTCGAGCGCCTGGCGTCGCAGAGAGCCTACGTTCTCCCCCAGGACTCCTGGGTTCCAGCCCCAGCTCTCCCCCCGTCCCCTCCATCCAGCCAGGTCCATGCTGCACCCTGGACCGACACTTCAGCTCCAAGCACCCCCCCAATAACGAGGCAACACTGGCCCAGCATGTTAAACTGGCACAATAATTTATTCTGAGCCGACAGAGCTGGATTCTCAATGCAGTGGCAGGGGGTGGGGGCTGACCCCCACTAAACAGCAAGTCATAGTTGGGGGGAGTGGGGTCCCCGCTAGAGCAGAGACTCCTGGGAAAGCCATGGGGTAAGCCAGCCAATGACCCGCCCCCTTCCCCGGGGATGTGTGATGTCTGTGTCGGCCTGGCTGGGGGAGGACGGGATCCATGGCCGGGTGTCTCAATCCACCTCCTCGATGGTGGGTCCGGAGGAGCCTCCCGCAGCCCCGCCGGCCCCGGGGAAGCCCCCGGGCATCCCCCCGGGCATGCCGCCGCCGGCGCCCTGGTACAGCTTGGTGATGATGGGGTTGCAGAGGTTCTGGAGCTCCTTCTGCTGGTGCTCGTATTCCTCCTTCTCCGCCATCTGTTGGGGGGGGGGCATGGGGGCAGAGTTAACCCCCTGCACGCCAGCCCCAATGCATCCCCCCCTGGCCGGTATCCACCCAGGCTTCACAGATGGGGGGGGGGCTCTGCAGCTGTTCCCACCTGTACAGGACAGCACAGCGGGTCCACCCGGCCCCACCCGTTGCTCCCCGAGGCCCCTCAGATCTAGGGAGCCTCCCTCCGGGGGGGGGGGGGAGGGAGACAACAGGGCCCCGGTTGATCTCTCGGTCTGCCCCCCAGAGAGGAGGCTGCTAGGAGCCAGGGGAGACGCTGGGGCCGCCCTAGCTCTGGGCTGCCGAGCCCCGTTCGCCCCTGCAGAGGTCCCATGGGAGGCTGCCCCCAAGCCTAGACATCCCACCCCCAGCCTCTGCAACAGGGCCCCCCCCAGCCCCTGGTCCCAGCCCTGGCTGAGGGGCTCTGCAGATGCTGGAACTCGGGCTCGGCTCTCTGCCGCCACCCGGTGGGAGAGGCACCCAGCTGCAGGCTGTAGCCTATAGGACTAACCTGCTTGCTTGCATGTATCTATAGTATTTGGTTTATTGTAATAGATTTATATTAAAGCAAGTTTGGCTGTAATGCAAAGGGACCTGCAGGCCATATCCTGTCTGTTAAGCTAAGGCGGAGTTAGCGCATCTACATTAAGATCTTTTACCAGCGCCCACGCATCTGTCTAAGACCTTTGATCTAGTCAAATAGACAATGGAAGAAAGGTACAAGGGGGTTTCCAAGTTGGTACCCACAGACTTCACAGGTACAACCCCAGGAAAGAACTGAAATTACTAAAGAACAGAAATAATATATGTGCGTATGTACATGTCATGAATACGCACAAATATGGGCTAAGCGTACCCGAACATTTTGTGGGTGAGGAATGAAATTTGGGCAGAGGAGGAAGGATTTCCGGCCTATAAAAGAGGTGACCCCCCTCGCTAGAGTATTCCTCTTCCTCTTCTAGTCTACCCTCTATGACTACTAGGGATAGCTCAGTGGTTTGAGCATTGGCCTGCTAAACCCAGGGTTTTGAGTTAGAATCACCGAATCTCAGGGTTGGAAGGGACCTCAGGAGGTATCTAGTCCAACCCCCTGCTCAAAGCAGGACCAATCCCCGGACAGATTTTTGCCCCAGATCCCTAAGTGGCCCCCTCAAGGATTGAACTCTCAACCCTGGGTTTAGCAGGCCAATGCTCAAACCACCTTGAGGGGGCTATTTGTGGATTTAGTTGCGGTTGGTCCTGCTTTGAGCAGGGGGTTGGACTAGATGACCTTCTGATGTCCCTTCCAATCCTGATATTCTAGGATTCTACTACTATTAGGCTGTCCTTGTTCTTCTTAAGTTTCAAGGGTACTAGGGCTAAACTTGGTTTCTCTAAGCTTTTGTTCTTGGTTTTGATTTTAAGTTCAAGTTAGTCAAGTAAACCCCAAGTTCGCTTCGGTCGCTCTTAGCATTAGCTTCTTCCAAGCACTGCATCCCTCACTCAAGAACTGAGAAACCTGAACCGCGAGGCTGGTCCTGTCTCTCCCCACCAGGTTATCGAGGACGGGTGTGAGTACGGTAACCAAAGCTTTGTAGCACAGAACAGCATAATATCAGGTGTCTCTTCTGAAGAGCAGTGGTGCAATTGTCACTTTGTAACTCTGAGTATTTTACCATTTAATTACTATTTCACTGATTTTAATAAGAAGTCTTTAAGGCTCTATTGGTCTCAGCGTGAGCTTCCTGCCAGAGCCCCAAGGGTCCTTTGTAAATTCTGTGGAGCCTGATTCGGGACAAGAACTTTTATCTTGGCCGAAAACCCATATTATCCAAATTAATATTATTAACACCCTAAATCAGGCAACAAGGCACAGGCCTGGCACCCAGCTCTGTGTGTGTGTGTGTGTGTGTGTGTGTGCGCGCACGCAGAGTGACCCAGCGGTCCGCCCCATTGCTGCTGGTGGGAAGGGTCATTTCACCTTATCGGGGGGAGGGGAACACCAGCTCTGGGCCGTCTAGTGGGGGGTGTGTGTGGGGAGGGGGGACGTGCATTCTATCCCCCCCAGAGCTGGGGGTCTAGTATTGAGAGCGGGAGGGGGGGGGGGGCTAGGAGCCAGGACTCCTGGGTTCTCTCCCCAGTTCTGGGAGGGGAGCTAGGGGCTCCCTGAAGCTCTGGTCCCCTCCTCTCCCTCACCATGGACCTCCAACCATGCCTGGTTCTCCAACTCCTCCCCGCCCCCTGGTTCCAGCCCAGCCCAGACGCCCCATCCCCGGTTCCAGCCCAGCCCAGAGGCCCCGCATCCCCACACCTCACCTGGTTCCGGTCCAGCCAGTTGATGACCTCGTTGCACTTGTCCAGGATCTTCTGCTTGTCCTCGGGCGCCAGCTTGTCCTTCAGCTTCTCGTCCTCGGCCGTGCTCTTCATGTTGAAGGCCAGCGACTCCAGCGAGTTCTTGGCCGCGATCTTCTCCCGCTGGACCTCGTCCTCTGCTTTGTACTGCTCCGCCTCCTGCACCATGCGCTCGATCTCTTCCTTGCTCAGCCGGCCTGGTGGGGACAGGAGACCGGCTCAGCACGGGGCCTCCCGGACGCCTGGGTTCTCTTGCCGGCTCGGGGAGGGGAGTGAGGTCAAGTGGTTGGAGCAGGGGGGCTGGGAGCCAGGACTCCTGGGTTCTCTCCCTAGCTCTGGGGTCTAGTGGGTTAGAGCAGAGTTGGGGGCCGGACGCCTGGGTTCTCTCCCTGGCTGAGGAAGGGAAGTGGGGTCTGGGGGTCTGGGAGCCAGGACTCCTGGGTTCTCTCCCTGGCTCTGGGGTCTAGAGGGTTAGGGCAGGGTTGGGGGCCGGACGCCTGGGTTCTCACCCTTGTCGTTGGTGATGGTGATTTTGTTCTCCTTGCCCGTGCTCTTGTCCACGGCTGAGACGTTGAGGATGCCATTGGCATCGATATCAAAGGTCACCTCGATCTGGGGCACCCCCCGGGGGGCGGGCGGGATACCCGTCAGCTCAAACTTGCCCAGCAGGTTGTTGTCTTTGGTCATGGCCCGCTCGCCCTCGAAGACCTGCGGCGGGCGCCAGGCAGGGGGTTAGGAGGGAACCGGCCGCACCAGCGTGCGGACGGGCATGGGGTCCCACGCCCCCTGGTCATGCCCAGCCCTGCTCCCCACTGCCCAGCCAGACACCCCCTCCCCCGAGCTTCCCTCCTTGTCATTTTGGGGGGCTCATCTCTGGGCACTTGCTGCTCTCTGCACCCCTGCCCCAGCCACCCTCCTGGTGATGCCTCACAGCTTGGCAACACCACCCCCCCAGCTACGGTGCCCCATGCCCATCCTCCCCCCCCAACTGTGTGTCCCCCGGTCTGCACCCTTCCCCATGTCTCCTAGGCTCCCCCAAACCACACAGCCGTCTTGCTGCACCCCCATGTGCTTTATTCCCTCCCCACACACCTGAGTGAGCCCCCCTGCTCTCTGCACCCCCCTAAAGAGCCCCCCCAAATCTGCACCCCCTCCTGGCCTGCATCCCCCAGCTCTGTGCCCACCCCCTCCTTGCTTGGCGCTACCCTCCAGGAGCTCTCTGTCCCCCTCCCCCCATGCCCAGCAGCCTGCCCCCCCGCTCAGCCCCCCCACCTGGATCAGCACGCCGGGCTGGTTGTCGGAGTAGGTGGTGAACGTCTGGGTCTGCTTGGTGGGGATGGTCGTGTTGCGTTTGATCAGGGCCGTCATGACGCCGCCGGCCGTCTCGATGCCCAGGGACAGGGGCGTCACGTCCAGCAGCAGCAGATCCTGCACGTTCTCCGACTTGTCGCCCGACAGGATGGCCGCCTGGACCGCTGGGGGGCGGGAGGAACGGGGGGGGGGGTCAGCGAGGCACCGGGGTCCCCCCAGCCCCTCCCCCATCGCCCTGCCTCTCCCCCTCCATCATCCTGCCCCACCCCTCCCCCTCCATCATCCTGCCCCACCCCTCCCCCTCCATCACCCCGCCCCCTCCATCGCCCCGCCCCTCACCGGCGCCGTAGGCCACGGCCTCGTCGGGGTTGATGCTCTTGTTGAGCTCCCGCCCGTTGAAGAAATCCTGCAGCAGCTTCTGGATCTTGGGGATGCGGGTGGAGCCGCCGACCAGCACCACGTCGTGCACCTGGGCCTTGTCGAGCTTGGCGTCCCGCAGGGCCTTCTCCACGGGCTCCAGCGTGCCGCGGAAGAGGTCGGCGTTGAGCTCCTCGAAGCGGGCCCGGGTGATGGCCGTGTAGAAGTCCACGCCCTCGTAGAGCGAGTCGATCTCCACGGAGGCCTGGGTGGAGGAGCTGAGGGTGCGCTTGGCGCGCTCGCAGGCCGTCCGCAGGCGCCGCACCGCCCGCTTGCTGCCCGTCACGTCCCGCTTGTGCTTCCGCTTGAACTCCGCCACCAGGTGGTTGACCATGCGGTTGTCGAAGTCCTCGCCCCCCAGGTGGGTGTCGCCCGCCGTGGACTTCACCTCGAAGATCCCGTCCTCGATGGTCAGGATGGAGACGTCGAAGGTGCCCCCGCCCAGGTCGAAGATCAGCACGTTGCGTTCCCCGCCCACCTGCGGGGGGGGGAGGGGGGAGATGGAGCATGCTGAGGGGGGCAGGGACCCCCGGGTGTCCCCCCCACTCGGATCCCATTCCCAATCCCCACCCTGAGCTAGCCAGCCAGTCTCCACACTGCAAAGTGCCCAGGGCCCCTCAGAGCCTATTCCCCACAGGGACGGGACCCCTGGATCCCATCCCCCCCTGAGCCAGCCAGCCCCCCACCCCCAGAGGCCCTCTTCCCTGTTCCCCCAAGCCAGCCAGTCCCCCCTTCCCCACGCTTACAGAGGGTGGGCCCCCTATCCCATCCTCTCCCCGCACACCCTGGGGCCAGCCAGTCCCAGATCGGCACCGTCTAGAGGCCAGGGCAGGGCCTATATCCCATCGCTCTGCCCCCCACCCCCACCATGGGGCCAGCCAGACTGCGATCAGTGCCCCCTAGAGGCCGGGGCAGGGCCCCCATATCCCATCCCCCCACACCCTGGGGCCAGCCAGTCCCGGATGGGCGCCCCCTAGAGGCCGGGGCAGGGCCCCCATATCCCATCCCCCCACACCCTGGAGCCAGCCAGTCCCGGATGGGCGCCCCCAGAGGCCGGGGCAGGGCCCCCATATCCTATCCCCCCACACCCTGGGGCCAGCCAGTCCCGGATGGGCGCCCCCAGAGGCCGGGGCAGGGCCCCCATATCCCATTCCCCCAGACCCTGGGGCCAGCCAGTCCCAGATGGGCGCCCCCAGAGGCCGGGGCAGGGCCCCCCGTTCCCTGCTCACCTTCTTGTCCAGCCCGTAGGCGATGGCGGCGGCCGTGGGCTCGTTGATGATGCGCAGGACGTTCAGCCCGGCGATGGTGCCGGCGTCCTTGGTGGCCTGGCGCTGGGAGTCGTTGAAATAGGCCGGCACGGTGATGACCGCGTTGGTGACCGTCTGCGGGGGGGACGGGCGGGTCAGTGGAGGCTGGGGCTGCCTCCCCCCCAAAAGGAGGGTGCGTGTGCGGGAGACAGGACCTGGGGGAAGCTCCCTTCGCATCCCTTCTGCCCCAGAGGGTAACGATCTACTACTACCGCCGGCTATCGGAGCGCCTCCTCCAGCCCACGGCGGGCGCTCTGGTGCCGAAGGTTCAAACCCTGCCAGAGGCTCATTGAGTGGGGGCCTCGGGACAGGCCGGGGCGGTGGGGTCCCCAGGGGCGCAGGAGCCCCGGCTGTGGGGCCCAGTCCAGGCATTGAGTTAACCGGTTAGCAGGCCTCAGCATACGGACACTGGGTGCTTAGGAGGCTGCCCCCTGCAGGAGGGGGAAGGAAGCTGCTCTAACCCACTAGACGCCCCCCAGAGCTGGGGACAGAACCCAGGAGTACTGGCTCCCAGCCTCTTTCCCCCCCCCCCCCCGACCCACTCCCTGCCCCAGCTTCCAAAGTAGGGTCCAGCATGGCTCATGCCCCCAGGTCTTACCTGGCGCTGCCCCCAGGCCTCTTGGCCCCACCCCCAAGGCATGCCCCACCCCCAAGGCCTCTTGGGTCCACCCCACCCTCAAGGCATGCCCTGCCCCCATACCTCTTGGCCCCACCCCCAAGGCATGCCCCACCCCGAGGCCTCTTGGCCCCACCCCCAAGCACGCTCCACCCCCAGGCCTCTTGGCCCCACCCCCCAGCCCTCACCTTGCCCAGGTAGGCCTCGGCGATCTCCTTCATCTTGGTGAGCACCATGGAGGAGATCTCCTCGGCGTAGAAGGTCTTGGTCTCACCCTTGTACTCCACTTGCACCTTGGGCCGGCCCCCGTCGTTGATCACCTGGAAGGGCCAGTGCTTCATGTCCGACTGCACCACTGGGTCGTCGTAGCGCCGGCCAATCAGGCGCTTGGCATCTGGGCGCGGGGGGAGCGGATAGAGGGGTGGGGGTCAATGGGAGACAGAGACGAGGAATCCCGAGGGGCTCCAGCCTCCACACCCTCTCCCCAGATCAGAGACACCCCCCCCCAGCTCCCTCAGGGGTCAAGGTACCCCTCTGCCCCCTCCCCCTAGGGATCTGGGGCCCCCCGGTGGTCCCCCCAAGGGGCTCCTTGCTCCTCCCTAAAGATAGCATCCCCCACCCACTCCCTGCCAAGGGGTTTCTGCAAAGGGACCCCTGTCCTGCCTGGATGAGAACCCACCAACTTGATTCACACAGGGATCAGACTGTCCTTGGCCACCAGCCCAGAGGGGAAAAGCTCCAGATCCCCTTCCCCATCACCCGAGCCAGCCAGTCCCTTGGGGCCTGATCGGAGCCAGTGCCCCCTAGAGGGGAAAGGCCCCATGCCCCATTCCCTGCCCCCCTGAGCCAGCCAGTCCCTACCCTGGGGCTGGATCAGAGCCAGCGCCCCCTAGAGGGGAAAGGCCCCATGCCCCATTCCCCGCCCCCCTGAGCCAGCCAGTCCCTACCCTGGGTCTAGATCAGAGCCAGCGCCCCCTAGAGGGGAAAGGCCCCGCGTACTGGCGCTCACCGAAGACGGTGTTGGTGGGGTTCATGGCCACCTGGTTCTTGGCGGCGTCCCCGATGAGGCGCTCGGTGTCCGTGAAGGCCACGTAGCTGGGCGTGGTGCGGTTGCCCTGGTCGTTGGCGATGATCTCCACTTTGCCATGCTGGAAAACCCCCACGCAGGAGTAGGTGGTGCCCAGGTCAATGCCTACAGCTTGGCCCTTCGACATCTTGGCTGCAAAGGGGGAAGGGAGGGGGTCAAATGGGATGCAGGAGTCCTGGCTCCCAGCCCCACCGATCTAACTCCCCAGACCCCACTCCCCTCCCAGAGCCGGGGAGAGAACCCAGGAGTCCTGGCTCCCAGCCCCCCCTGCTCTAACCACCAGTCCCCACTCCCCTCCCAGAGCTGAGGAGAGAACCCAGGAGTCCTGGCTCCCAGCCCCCTGCTCTAACCACTAGACCCCACTCCCCTCCCACAGGTATACTAATGTTAACAGAATTTAGTTCAGTAGGATCCACTGTTAAGCTCGAATTCCAGGGTCCCATCTGAGGCGTGGGGGAGGAAGATATCGGGCCAGATGGGCCCCGGGTCTGTGGCAGTTTCTAGAGGCTCGGAAGGATGCGATTTTGAAACCCGAGGTCGGTGCCCCGGCCCGCACACAAACCCACTGGGCGCGTTTCTCTCACTGCCGGACCCATCGGCCCCGCGAGAGCACCGCTGCCCGAGAAGCGCCTGGGATCCCAGGGATTCCCATGGGAGGCCGGCCATCTCAGCGGCAGTCGTTAAATAGTTAACGTCTGACCCACCCAGCAGGACCAGAAAGCAAGGGTGAAAAATCGGGACGGGTAATAGGATCCGAGACAAAGCCCCGAATAGCGGGACGTCTGGTCACCCGAGACCCACCCCCCAATTTCCTGCAATGGGGAACGTTCAAATAGATTTTTGTAAACACCGATATTATCCGTCAGAATGATAAAAACCCCCAATTCTGCCAAATTCTGTATCTAGAGTGACAGGCTAATCTCCTGTGCATGTCCCCATCTGTCCCCTGGTCCCTGCTGCCCCCTGCTGGAGGGGGGAGCCCCGTGTGTCTGTCGGTCCCTCTCCGCTGGAGGGAGCTGAGCGAAGTTGCTGGAACAGCCCGGGTCGGGGCTGCAGACCCTCTCCTGGCCCCGCGCCCCCACCGGTCTTTCTAGAAACACGGTCCTCGCTGGCCCCTGGCCCAAGGGGGCGGCCCACCCAGCTGCCCAGCCAATCGCAGGTCCTGTGCCCCCCCCCAGTGGACCCATGGGGCAGCGCTGCCAGCTGGCAGTGGGACAGGGAGTTTACGCAAGAGGAGAGGGGGCCCTCACTGCTCAGGCCTGGGGTAACACCCCCATCTCCCTGAGGGACCCTGCCGGTCCCAGGGTACAGCCCATGCACCCCCCCACCCCAAAGCTTGGCCAAGACTGCCAGCACCCCTTTGGCACCCCAGAGAGGGAAGCTGCTCATTCCTACTCCGTGAAGGGACCCCCCTGCTCTAACCACTGCACCCCACTCCCCTCCCAGAGCTGGGGAGAGAACCCAGGAGTCCTGGCTCCCAGCCCCCTGCTGTAACCACTAGACCCCACTCCCCTCCCAGAGCTGGAGAGAGAACCCAGGAGTCCTGGTTCCCAGCACCCCCCGCTCTAATCACTAGACCCCACTCCCCTCCCAGAGCCAGGGAGAGAACCCAGGAGTACTGGCTCCCAGCCCCCCTTGCTCTAATCACCAGCCCCCACTCCCCTCCCAGAGCTGGGGAGAGAACCCAGGAGTCCTGGCTCCCAGCCCCCCTGCTCTAATCACCAGCCCCCACTCCCCTCCCAGAGCTGGAGAGAAAACCCAGGAGTCCTGGTTCCCAGCACTCCCCGCTCTAACCACTAGACCCCACTCCCCTCCCAGAGCCAGGGAGAGAACCCAGGAGTCCTGGCTCCCAGCCCCTCCTGCTCTAACCACCAGCCCCCACTCCCCTCCCGGAGCTGGGGAGAGAACCCAGGAGTCCTGGCTCTAGCCAGTTGACATCACTCAGTTGTGTACAGTTCTATAAAGCGCGGCCTAGCCCAGCACTCGGGACAGAGCCCGACCCCGGCTGGGGTCCATGGGCCTTCGCTCTCCTGGAGTCGGGTTTTCTTTACGCCAGCCGGGCACCCGGCCCCACATGCAGGTCCTGGCAGGGCGCTAGAAGAGACCGGTGGGTTTTCAGGGCCACACACACAGCTCATGCTCCACTGGAGTTAGGACCTGAATTATTCCCCCCCCGGTTATCAGCCGTCCTGCGCCAGCATCAGAGCGATAAGAGCTGGAGTCCCCTGGCTCAGAGCCCCGCCCGGCTGTGCCCTTGCCCGAGAGACGTGGTGAAAGGCTCCACTAGTTGCCAGTGGCGGGGCCTGTGGTCGCGGCAGGGCGCTCCCGCCGTCTCTGAGCGCTGGCTCTGGGGAGTGCCGGGAACGGACAGCACAGAACGCAGCTCCCAACGTCACAGTCAGCACGAGAACCGGGTGTCCGAACAGATAGTGTGAACCCAGGAGTCCTGGCTCCCAGCCCTCCCTGCTCCGGCCCCTGCAACCCAGGGATAGAACCCAGGAGTCCTAATTCGCACCCCAGCTCAGGGAGGGAGTAGGGTCTAGTGGTTAGAGCAGGGAGCGTGGGCATCAGGACTCCTGGGTTCTCTCCCCAGGTCTGGGAGGGGAGTGGGGGCTGGTGGGTAGAGCGGGGGGGCAGGAGCCAGGACTCCTGGGTTCTATCGCGGGCTCTGGAAAGGGGTTGCTGCCAATGCAGCAAGTTGAGCAGTGCTGGGGGGGGGGGGGGGGAGACCCTATTTCACAGCCGCCCCCCGCCGGGGCTGTCCATGTCTGGCGCGCAGATAAGGGGGCGGGGGTGTTTGTGGCTCCGAGTTTTGCAGCCAGCAGGGCGTCGCCCCGGCACGGTTTGTTCCCAGCCCCCCAGTGGGGCCGTGACAGGGGCACCGAGCGGCGCCCCAAACCCTGCCCCGCCCCAGCCGCGCTGACAGCCCCTGGATTCGTGCTGCGCCACTCCAGCCCGCCCTGGAGGCCAGTGGTGCGTCCCGGCTAAAATCCCCAGGGAGGGGCCGATCGGGCCCAAACTCGGCAGGGCGGTTCGGGGAGCGGGGCAGGATCGAGGGGGGAAGTTTGAAGTGGTTCGGACCCGGGGATCTGGAGATACGGGGGCCCCAATGGAGGGTCCCCCCTCCCCGGGATTCGCAGGTCTCGTTTCTGCAGCCTCTGAAACTTCCGAGCTGGGTGGATTCCTCCAGTTAACCCCTAATCCCCCGCTTCCGAGCTCATGGCAAATGAGGGGGGCAGTGTGGGGGGGCCCGCCATCCAGAACCCCTGCAGCTGGGGATACCCCCCAAACCAGAGACCCCTCCGCCGGGGGGCAATCCACCGCCAGAGCCCCCAAATTATGCCCAGACCTTTGGCAACAACGGTGGGAAGCTGTTTTAGCTGCAAAATGTGGGGGTGCGTGGGGGTTACCCCTAGTTACAGGGCACCTCCCCAGGCTGCAGCACCCCAAGAGTTAACATTTCCAGAGGCTAGCGTGTCCCGAGAGGGGCAGGGAGGGGTGAGAGCCAGGGGCTAGCTGGGGGTTGGCTGGCCCCAAGGGGGAGGAAACACCCCCTGCCACCACCACCCCCCCCCGCCGCCAGAGACTATTTATGGGGGTGACGCTGTTGTGCCGTATATGGCCCGGGTCCCGGCGGGGAGA
The DNA here is from genome assembly GCA_032172135.1 of Glyptemys insculpta. NCBI lineage: Eukaryota > Metazoa > Chordata > Testudines > Emydidae > Glyptemys > Glyptemys insculpta. The sequence continues at coordinate 67,901,603 of JAVMKA010000013.1, read as the reverse complement.
CCTTCACCGGCCCCAGGAAGGCCAATTATTAGCTCTGCTGGGACGGGGAAACTGAGGCACAAGGAGATTCCTCCCCTACCCCCAGCCACTTAGCAAGCTAGCTAGGGAGAGAACCCAGGAGTCCTGACTCCCAGCCCCCTCCCCCAATCCACTAGACCGCCCCCCCACTCCCCTGAAGAGCTGGGGAGAGAAACTTCCCTCCCCAAAGTAAGAACCCAGGAGTCCTAGCACCCTCCCCCCTGTCAGCCCGGCTCCAACCAGAGGGAAAACAGCAGCAGCGAGCGCCAGCACGTGAATAAACACTGGTAAAAACATCTCCTGGCGTGACCATGCCCGGACCCCCCCTGCAAGGAACCTGCCCCCCCCCAGGTCCCGAAACCTCCCCCGCTACCTTGGCTCCGTGCGCCCCGGGTAGGTCCCTGCGCCCCAGCTGTGGCTACGCTCCCCCCCCCCCGCTATATACGGGTCCGGCCCCCCACCCCGCCGCCCCTTTGCAGAAGCTTCTGGACTTGGCTGCCTGCCTGGGCCAATCGGGGCCGGCCTGGGCCGCTCCGTCACCGGGCCGGGGGGGGGGGCCGGGGGGGGCGCAGCTGCCAGAATTGGCATCGGGCTGGACGCTTTGGGGAGCTGGGAGGGTCCTGGGCTGAGCCGGCCCCGCCCCCATCGGGGCCCCCCTCCCAAGGGGGAGGGACTAATGGTAGCCCGGCCAGGGGGTTATTTTGGGACTGGGCAGGTGACACAAAAGGGGGGGGGGCGGCGGAGATCCCCCCTTACCTTGGCATGGAGATGGCTCCAGGGGTGGTTAACCCCCCAGGCAAAAGGAGCCCCCTCCCTGGCCAGTGTGGCCCCCAGAGCACCCCAGCGACCCCTGGCCCCCTCCCCTGCCAATCCCCTCCCAGCCTCCAGGCCCATGTGCCCCCGCACAGCCCCCTGGCCAAATGCTTCCTCCCCCACAGCCATTGTGTCCCCCAACCCCCAATAGGGTGACCACATGTCCTGACTTTCTATTACCCCCACCCCTGGTCACCCGAACCCCAGAGCCCCCTCCCCTGCCCCCCAGCCCCTGGGACGAGCTGGTCCAGCCGCAGGACAGTGCTGGGATCAGAACAAGTGGGGATAAAGGGGCCCATCGAGGCCGGGAATTGGAAGGAGGTTCTGAGCCCCCCAGGAGGCAGGTTCTGGGACAAGCTGAGAACTTCCCAACGCCTTTCACAGGTGTATTCCCCAGAACTCCCCCATGGGGACTGCTGCTTTGTGGCTGGATCGGGGCCAGCGCCCCCTAGAGGGGAAAGGCACCATGTCCCATTCCCTGCCCCCCTGAGCCAGCCAGCCCCCCGCCCTGGGGCCGGATTGGGGCTGGTGCCCTCTAGAGGGGAAAGGTCCCGTGTCCCATTCCCTGCCCCCCTGAGCCAGCCAGCCCCCCGCCCTGGGGCCGGATTGGGGCTGGTGCCCTCTAGAGGGGAAAGGCCCCATGTCCCATTTCCTGCCCCCCTGAGCCAGCCAGCCCCCCGCTCTGTGACCGGATTGGGGCTGGTGCCCTCTAGAGGGGAAAGGTCCCGTGTCCCCTTCCCTGCCCCCCTGAGCCAGCCAGCCCCCCGCTCTGTGACCGGATTGGGGCTGGTGCCCCCTAGAGGGGAAAGGCCCCGTGTCCCATTCCCTGCCCCCCTGAGCCAGCCAGCCCCCCGCTCTGTGACCGGATTGGGGCTGGTGCCCCCTAGAGGGGAAAGGCCCCGTGTCCCATTCCCTGCCCCCCTGAGCCAGCCAGTCCCCCGCTCTGCGACCGGATTGGGGCTGGTGCCCCCTAGAGGGGAAAGGTCCCGTGTCCCCTTCCCTGCCCCCCTGAGCCAGCCAGCCCCCCGCTCTGTGACCGGATTGGGGCTGGTGCCCTCTAGAGGGGAAAGGTCCCGTGTCCCATTCCCTGCCCCCCTGAGCCAGCCAGCCCCCCGCTCTGTGACCGGATTGGGGCTGGTGCCCTCTAGAGGGGAAAGGCCCCATGTCCCATTCCCTGCCCCCCTGAGCCAGCCAGCCCCCCGCTCTGTGACCGGATTGGGGCTGGTGCCCCCTAGAGGGGAAAGGCCCCGTGTCCCCTTCCCTGCCCCCCTGAGCCAGCCAGCCCCCCGCTCTGTGACCGGATTGGGGCTGGTGCCCTCTAGAGGGGAAAGGTCCCGTGTCCCATTCCCTGCCCCCCTGAGCCAGCCAGCCCCCCGCTCTGTGACCGGATTGGGGCTGGTGCCCTCTAGAGGGGAAAGGCCCCGTGTCCCCTTCCCTGCCCCCCTGAGCCAGCCAGCCCCCCGCTCTGTGACCGGATTGGGGCTGGTGCCCTCTAGAGGGCAAAGGTCCCGTGTCCCATTCCCTGCCCCCCTGAGCCAGCCAGCCCCCCGCTCTGTGACCGGATTGGGGCTGGTGCCCTCTAGAGGGGAAAGGTCCCGTGTCCCCTTCCCTGCCCCCCTGAGCCAGCCAGCCCCCCGCTCTGCGACCGGATTGGGGCTGGTGCCCCCTAGAGGGGAAAGGCCCCGTGTCCCCTTCCCTGCCCCCCTGAGCCAGCCAGCCCCCCGCTCTGCGACCGGATTGGGGCTGGTGCCCTCTAGACGGGAAAGGTCCCGTGTCCCATTCCCTGCCCCCCTGAGCCAGCCAGCCCCCCGCTCTGCGACCGGATTGGGGCTGGTGCCCTCTAGAGGGGAAAGGTCCCGTGTCCCATTCCCTGCCCCCCTGAGCCAGCCAGCCCCCCGCTCTGCGACCGGATTGGGGCTGGTGCCCCCTAGAGGGGAAAGGTCCCGTGTCCCATTCCCTGCCCCCCTGAGCCAGCCAGCCCCCCGCTCTGCGACCGGATTGGGGCTGGTGCCCTCTAGAGGGGAAAGGCCCCGTGTCCCATTCCCTGCCCCCCTGAGCCAGCCAGCCCCCCGCTCTGCGACCGGATTGGGGCTGGTGCCCTCTAGAGGGGAAAGGTCCCGTGTCCCATTCCCTGCCCCCCTGAGCCAGCCAGCCCCCCGCTCTGCGACCGGATTGGGGCTGGTGCCCCCTAGAGGGGAAAGGTCCCGTGTCCCATTCCCTGCCCCCCTGAGCCAGCCAGCCCCCCGCTCTGCGACCGGATTGGGGCTGGTGCCCCCTAGAGGGGAAAGGCCCCGTGTCCCCTTCCCTGCCCCCCTGAGCCAGCCAGCCCCCCGCTCTGCGACCGGATTGGGGCTGGTGCCCCCTAGAGGGGAAAGGCCCTATGCAGTGCTGGGTTCAAATGCTGTTAGAGGTCACAAGTGAAATGAGGTTCCCAGTCTCAAGAAAACCCACTAAAGGACACTGCAGAACCAGAGCAGAGTTCAACCTCTCAGCCCAGGGCTGGGCTCGCAGGGGGCTGCGGGTCGGGAGTGAGGGGCACCGGCAGAGCTGGCGGGGGAGGGGTTGGAACTGGCCCAATCAGCTGTTTACCAGCCTGGATCCGTGTTCCCTTTAAGGCCCGTTATCGACTCCATCAGCGCAAAGCTCCTGGCGGGATCATGGCCTATGAACAGCAGCAGCTGCCCTGGGGCTCGGCGGGCGCAGAGATCTCTGCGCCTGTGGCTGAGATGTGGCCTAATCCCCTGATCCCCCAATAACCCACCCAGGACCCCCAAACCCCACCTGATCTCCCAATAATCCCCCAGTTCCCCCCAATGCCCCAGATCCCCCAAACCAACCTGCTCTTCCCAATTACTCCCCAGAGCCCCCATAACCCCCATATCCCCCAAACCCCATCGGATCCCCCCAATAATCTCCCAGATCCCCCAAACCCCATTGGATCCCCCCGTAACCCCCAATTCCCAATAACTTTCTTATGCCCAATTTCCCCCTCCCATCTCTGCCCTGTGCAGCCCCCCCACCACGTGCTCAGCCCCCCTTTACCCACCCTCCTGTCTGGGCCTGGGGACCCCGATGGCGGCAGGGACCTGCTGCAGCAGCCGGCGCTCAGTGGACTCCCAAGCCAGCAGGGCGGGACGGTGGAGGGGGGGAGCTCTGGGGTCCTGGCATCAGCTCCCCCTCGGACAGACACTCTGCGTCTAACTGCTACGGAACCCCCCCCCCGCAGGGAACCCCCCTCCCCCCCATGGAATCACAGCCACAGACCCCGGGGGTTGCAAGGCTCAGCTAGGCCAGCAGAGGCACGATTGGTTGGGTCTAAACCAGGGGTTCTCAACCTTCACTGCACCGCGACCCCCTTCGGACCCCAGGAGGGGGGACCGAAGCCGGAGCCCGCCCGAGCCCCGCTGCCCTGGGGGGGAGGCGAAGCCAAAGCCCGAGCCCCACGCAGGGGGCCTGTAACCTCAGCCCAGGGCTGAAGCCCTCGGGTTTCGGCTTGAGTCCTGGCCGGTGAGGATGGGGTTTTGGCCCTGGGCCCCAGCAAGTCTAAGCCAGCCCCGGCGACCCTGTTAAAATGGGGTCCCGACCCCCAGTTTGAGAACTGCTAACAGATGCTGTCCAGCCTCCTCTCAAAACCCTCCAGTGGCATCTGGTCCATTGGCCGTTCTTACAGCTGGGGAGTTTGTCCTGAGGTTTAATCTACATCTGCTCTGCTGCAGTTTGAACCTGTTGCCTCTTCTCCTGCCCTCTGTGGCCAGAGAGAACAACTTGTCTCCATCTTGATGGGAGCCTCGCGAGTATCTGAAGACCCCGATCATGTCCCCCCTTAATCTCTTTTCCAAACAAGCCATACCCAGTTCCTTCAGCCTCTGCTCATGTGACTTGCGTTCCATCCCTTTGATCATCTTTGTCGCTCGCCTCTGGGTCCTTTCCAGTTTCTCTCCATCCTTTCTATACAGTGGGCAGGGCCGGCTCCAGGCACCAGCCTGGCAAGCAGGTGCTTGGGGCGGCCACTCCGGAGAGGGGCGGCACGTCCAGCTATTCGGTGGCAATTCGACGGATGGTCCCTCACTCCGGCTCAAAGTGTTGGCAACTCCCCCCCCACCCCCAGCCTTGTGTCGTCTGCAGCCTTGATCAGTCTCCTCCCTAGTCCTAACCCAGGGACTGACGCAGATGTTAAACAACATGGGGCCCAGAACAGAGCCTGCGGAGCCCCATTTGAGACCTCCCTCCAATCCCATGTCCTTCCATTCACAGTTACTCCTTGCTTGTGGGGTTTAGTGGTTAGAGCGGGGGGGGGGGGGGTTGGAGCCCGGACTCCTGGGTTCTCTCCCCGGCTCCGGGAGGGGAGTGGGGTTTAGTGGTTAGAGCGGGGGGGGCTGGGAGCCCGGACTCCTGGGTTCTCTCCCTGCCTCCGGGAGGGGAGTGGGGTCTAATGGGAACCTGGCCGCATTTCTCCAGCTGACCTATCAGAGCGTCCTGTCACGGAAGGCACAGATTCCGGGTCTCACAGACCGTGACGTCTTCGGCTTCAGTCCCTCGCAGCAGCTGGGCCGGAGCAGCTGTCAGCCCCCACCCAGGAGCTGCGGCAGGACCGGAGCAGTGGCTAGTGGTTGGCCCCTGGGGCCGGAGCAGTGGCCGGCGGTCAAGGCCCCGGTAGGGGTCCCGCTGTTAGTCACCCCCGCCCCCGCCGGGTATTTTTAGGGTCAAGTCACAGCTTCCGTGAATTTTTGTTTCTTGCCCGTGACCCGTCCGTGACTTTACTGAAAATACCCAGGACAAAATCTTAACCGTAGTCCCGTGGGACGGGAGCCCGGCTGCACGCCAGGTCCATTACGTCCCCTGCATCTCCCCTCCTCCAACCCCGCTCCCCTGGCAAAGCCGGGCACCGGGCTGGTTCGGCCCGGGAACTCGCAGACTGAATGTTTGATCCTTGCTCGAGTAGCTTCCCAGGGATGGAGGTCAGGCTGGTCTAGAGCTCCCCGGCTCCATGGGGGCACTATGTTAGCCCCTCCCCAGCCAGGGACCCCTCCGGAGAACCCCCCTCCCCAGCCAGGGAACCCCCCCTCCCCAGCAAGGGACCCCTCCGGACAACCCCCCACCCCAGCCAGGGAACCCCCCTGACCAGCCAGGGACCCTCCAGAGACCTCCCCCTCCCCAGCCAGGGAACCCCCTCCCCAGCCAGGGACTCCTCCAGAGAACCCCCTCCCCAGCCAGGGACCCCTCCAGAGACCACCCCTCCCCAGCCAGGGAACCCCCCTCCCCAGCCAGGGACCCCCCCAGAGGCCCCCCCTCCCCAGCCAGGGACCCCTCTAGAGACCCCCCTCCCCAGCCAGGGAACCCCCCTCCCCAGCCAGGGACCCCTCCATGGCTCCCCCAGGTTCTGTGACCAGAGCAGTGACTGGCTCAGCCAGGGCCCGCTGGACTTCGCTCCTCCCCCACAGCCAATCAGGGACGCCGTTGGAAGAGCGCGGCCAATGGGGTGGGAGCTGCTTGGCCAATGGGGTGGGAGCTGACCCCTCTCCAGCCCCGCCCTGGTGGTTTTGTCTCAGCCTCCTGGCACCCTCCTCTTCATCCCCCGGTAACCATGGCAACCAGGCAGGCGTGGGATGGGGGAGAGAGCAGCAGCCCCCCAGCCCCCCCCAGCCCTGCCGGTGCCCCTCACTCCCGACCCGCAGCCCCCCGCTAGCCGAGCCCTGGGCTCTGTCCCCCCTGAGCCCCCCAGGGCTGGGCTGGCAGGGGGCTGCGGGTCGGGAGTGAGGGGCACCGGCAGAGCTGGGGGTGGGGGCTGGGCTAGCAGGGGGCTGTGGGTCGGGAGTGAGGGGCACCGGCAGAGCTGGGGGGGGGGTGGACCCAGGGCTGGGGGGCAGGGGCTGCGGGTCGGGAGTGAGGGGCACCGGCAGAGCTGGGGGGGGGGGCAGGGCAGGGCTGGGCTGGCAGGGGGCTGCGGGTCGGGAGTGAGGGGCACCGGCAGAGCTGGGGGGGGGGTGGACCCAGGGCTGGGGGGCAGGGGCTGCGGGTCGGGAGTGAGGGGCACCGGCAGAGCTGGGGGGGGGGGCAGGGCAGGGCTGGGCTGGCAGGGGGCTGCGGGTCGGGAGTGAGGGGCACCGGCAGAGCTGGGGGGGGGGGGAGGCTGGGCTGGCAGGGGGCTGCGGGTCGGGAGTGAGGGGCACCGGCAGAGCTGGGGGGGGAGGCTGGGCTGGCAGGGGGCTGTGGGTCGGGAGTGAGGGGCACGGGCAGAGCTGGGGGGGGCAGGGCTGGGCTGGCAGGGGGCTGTGGGTTGGGAGTGAGGGGCACCGGCAGAGCTGGGGGGGCCCAGGGCTGGGCTGGCAGGGGGCTGCGAGTCGGGAGTGAGGGGCACCGGCAGAGCTGGGGGGGGAGGCTGGGCTGGCAGGGGGCTGTGGGTCGGGAGTGAGGGGCACCGGCAGAGCTGGGGGGGCCCAGGGCTGGGCTGGCAGGGGGCTGCGGGTCGGGAGTGAGGGGCACCGGCAGAGCTGGGGGGGGCAGGGCAGGGCTGGGCTGGCAGGGGGCTGCGGGTCGGGAGTGAGGGGCACGGGCAGAGCTGGGGGGGGCAGGGCAGGGCTGGGCTGGCAGGGGGCTGCGGGTCGGGAGTGAGGGGCACCGGCAGAGCTGGGGGGGGGGCAGGGCAGGGCTGGGCTGGCAGGGGGCTGCGGGTCGGGAGTGAGGGGCACGGGCAGAGCTGGGGGGGGCAGGGCTGGGCTGGCAGGGGGCTGTGGGTTGGGAGTGAGGGGCACTGGCAGAGCTGGGGGGGGGGGCAGGGCTGGGCTAGCAGGGGGCTGTGGGTCGGGAGTGAGGGGCACCGGCAGAGCTGGGGGGGGGGGGGCAGGGCTGGGCTAGCAGGGGCTGCGGGTCGGGAGTGAGGGGCACCGGCAGAGCTGGGGGGGGGGGGGGGGGCTGGGCTGGGTTGGCAGGGGGCTGCGGGTCGGGAGTGAGGGGCACCGGCAGAGCTGGGGGGGGGCCAGGGCTGGGCTGGCAGGGGGCTGCGGGTCGGGAGTGAGGGGCACCGGCAGAGCTGGGGGTGGGGGCTGGGCTGGCAGGGGGCTGCGGGTCGGGAGTGAGGGGCACCGGCAGAGCTGGGGTGGGAGGGGGCAGGGCTGGGATAGCAGGGGGCTGCGGGTCGGGAGTGAGGGGCACCGGCAGAGCTGGGGGGGGAGGGGGCAGGGCTGGGCTGCCAGGCGGCTGCGGGTCGGGAGTGAGGGGCACCGGCAGAGCTGGGCTGGCAGGGGCTGCGGGTCGGGAGTGAGGGGCACCGGCAGAGCTGGGGGGGGGGGCTGGGCTAGCAGGGGGCTGCGGGTCGGGAGTGAGGGGCACCGGCAGAGCTGGGGGGGCCCAGGGCTGGGCTGGCAGGGGCTGCGGGTCGGGAGTGAGGGGCACCGGCAGAGCTGGGGGGGGGCAGGGCAGGGCTAGCAGGGGGCTGCGGGTCGGGAGTGAGGGGCACCGGCAGGGCTGGGGGGGTCAGGGCTGGGCTGGCAGGGGCTGCGGGTCGGGAGTGAGGGGCACCGGCAGAGCTGGGGGTGGGGGCTGGGCTAGCAGGGGCTGCGGGTCGGGAGTGAGGGGCACCGGCAGGGCTGCGGGGGAGGAGCCCTGGTGCGGTGCCAGCCTGGCTGCCGGCCAGGTGCCGAGGTGCTGGCGGCTGCTCTTAATCCAGCCCTGAGCTCCTCCCCCGGCCGCCCGCCTGGGCCTTTCGGTTTCCGTTTCCCCCCCGCCCCCGAGATCGGAGCGAAACCAGCCCAGCCGCTCCCTGGGAGCCTCCGGAGAAATGCTGTGAGTGGGGAGCCCGGACTCCTGGGTTCTCTCCCCGGCTCTGGGAGAGGAGTGGGGTCTAGTGGTTAGAGCGGGGGGAGGGCTGGGAGCCCGGACTCCTGGCTTCTCTCCCCACCTCCGGGAGGGGAGTGGGGGCTGGTGGGAACCTGGGCTGAAGGGCAAAGAAACCTCAATCCTCCCCCTTTTCCAAGCCAGCTCCTCCGCCATGCAGAGCCTGGAGCTGCGGGAGCAGGACCTGACTGAGATGGGCTCCCTGATCCAATCCCGTGTGGTTCTGGAAGTTTCCACCCAGGTCCAAACCCTGCTGGATTCGCTGGACTCTGCCACCCTGGACATCGCCGTGACGGGCGAATCCGGCGCCGGCAAATCCACCTTGGTCAACGCCCTCCGTGGCCTGAGCGACTCGGACCCCCGCGCCGCCCCCACCGGCGTCGTGGAGACCACCGCCGAGCCCACGCCCTACCCCCACCCCGGCCTCCCCAGCGTCCGGCTCTGGGACCTCCCCGGCACCGGCACCCCCAGCTTCCGGGCCGAGCGGTACCTGGAGCAGGTGGGCTTGATGCACTTCGATTTCTTCCTCCTCGTGGCTTCGGAGCGGTTCCGGGAGAGCCACGCCCAGCTGGCCCAGGCCCTGGCCGCCGCGGGCAGGCGCTTCTACTTCATCCGCACCAAGGTGGATCAGGACCTGCGGGCGTCCCGCCGGCGCCGGCCGAGCCGCTGCCAGGAGGGCCAGGTACTGGGCGAGATCCGCGCGGACTGCGCCCGCCAGCTGGAGAAGGAAGGCGTGGCCGCCCCGCGGGTTTTCCTGCTCTCTGCCTTCCAGCTGCATCGCTTCGACTTCCCGCGGCTGCAGGCCACGCTGGCGGAGGAGCTGGCCGGGCACAAGCGCCACGCGCTGCTCCTGGCCCTGCCGGCCCTGACGGCCGAGGCCGTGGGGCGCCGGAAGGAGACGCTGCGGCGCCACGTCTGGAAGAAGGCCCTGCTGGCGTCCCTGGTTTCGGCGCTGCCGGGGCTCCCGCTGCAGCTCAACGTGCCCATGCTGGTGGAGACGCTGGGCTCCTACCGCCGCAGCTTCGGCCTGGACGAGGAGTCCCTGGGGGTGCTGGCCCGGGCGGGCGCCGGCTCCCCCCAGCGGCTGCGGGCTCAGGTGCGGTCGGCGCTGGGCCGGGAGCTCTCCCCGGCAGCTGTGCGGGACGTGCTGAGCCAGGCCGCGCTCTGTGGGCAGGTGGCCGCCCGCCTGGCCCGCGCCCGCCTGCCGCTGCTGGAGAACCTGGTGGCCGGCGGCATCTCCTTTGTGGCCGCCTACTTCCTGCTGCACAGCGCCCTGGAGGACTTCGCCGGTGACGCCCAGCGGGTGCTGGAGGCCGCCTACGGGACGGAGGAGGAAGAGGGGGGGCCTTGTGACCCCCCTGATCCTGGGTTCCTCTTTGACTGAGGGCTGGGCCCTGCTGGGTGAGGGGGGCTGCTGGAGGCTTCGTACCCCCCCCAGCCCTCTCCCACTTCTATCCCTCTCCCCCTCTGTGCTTCCACCTCTGTCCCTTCACCCGGCCCCTGGGGCTACCTTAACAGAGCAATAACCCCCGCCCCCCCATCCCCACACCAGCTCCGTGGGTGAGGCGGGGCTGGGAGGACCCCCGGTGGGGCCAGATAGCACCAGGACCCCACAGCTCCCTGGAGAGCGAGGTGCATTGTGGGTAGCCTGGGAGGGACGTGCGACCATGGTGGAGCTCAGCAGAGCGTTGAGGGAGGAGGTGCCCAGGAGGGGAGCGGGGTGGCCTGCGGGGCAGGATGATGGCTGGTGCGGTGGTGGTCTCCTGCGCTGACGGGACGGGCACCGTGTGCTCCCCGTGGAGATGTGGGGGCCATGTCTCCTTCCAGCCACAGCGTGGGATTGTGCAAACCAAGGCCTGGTCTATGCATCCAATGTAGGTCAACGTAGCCATGTTGCTGGGGGGCGGGAAGAACCTGCTTCCCCGGGCCTGTGGCTAGGCCGACATAACCCTGGTGTAGACACCGCTAGGCTGATGGCAGGAACCTTCCGTTGACGTAGCTACCGTCACTTGGGGAGGTTGCGTCCCAACCTCTTCCATCGCTGTCGGGCGCGTCTACACTACAGGGTTAGGCCGGCATCGCCACGGCAACCTAGCTACGCCGCTAACGCCCCGTAGGGTAGCCACGGCCCAGGGCGTAGGGGATCGCAGGAGGCAGAGGTTGGGGGCGGAGCTGGTCGGGACTTTCCCAGCGGAGCAGCCTTCTGTCGGAAAATGGCCTCTTGTCGGAATTGGACGTGTGTGGGAAACTGCCACAAAATTGTGCGTTGGGGGAAAAATATCAAGGAAAAAATCCCATTTTGCTACGAGCGTTTGGATGTCTGGGTTCAAAATTTGTCTTCTGGTTGGTTGTTTTCAATTTTTAACAATTTGTAGATGGTCAAAACTGGAAGGAAACGGTTTGGTTTTATCAGATTTATTCTCTTGGATTTTTTTCTGTTTTGTTGGTTGGTTTTGATTTTAAAAAAGTCAACGCTGGAAAAAAACATTTTGATTTGATTGGGTTTTATTTAATTGGATTTGTTTAAATTTTAGAAAGTCAATATTGGAAGGAAACATTTCAGCTGTGTTGGATATTTTTTGTTTTATGTTTTTAATTTTTAAAAACAGATCAAGATCAGAGGGAAACATTTTATTTTATTGCATTTTTTATTTTATTATATTAACTTTTAAATGTTGTAAAAGTCAAAACCAGACGGAAACATTTTGAGTTTATTTTATTGGATTTTATCCGTTTTTATTTTATTCAAATTGATTGTACTGGATTTTATTTAATCAGATTTTTGAAAACATGTATTGAACGGGAATGTTCCAATCGACCCCAGACCGAAATAGTTTTTTCCAACCATTTTGTTTCATGGGGAAATTGTAGAATTTATTTCTGGTTTTCATTCGGATTCAGAACAAAACTAAATTTCAAAATATCCAAATTTCCCATGGAGCAGAAATTCCGACTTTGGACCAGTTCTGTCGAGGAGCCAATCTTGGCCACGGGGTTTGGCTTGAGAGATGCTGGAGGGAGATGACACGCAAAGGCTGCGTCCCTCTCACTGGGCTGAGAATCAGGCTCCTCTTTCAGTATCCAGGGTGTGGCTTGACTTGCGACCTCAGATCGAGATGTCAGAGCCCAAATTCAGAGCCATAATACGGGTAACCTCTGGATCTCTCACTTGTTACATTAACTGGACGGTGGTAACAAAATAGCCCCTTATTTTTGTAAAGCAAAGGATGTTTATTAAATAAAACCTCTATTTTTCTCAGATGTTTATTGAAGCATCTGTTTTTCTCGGACGCTGGCCACTGTGCCACCGAGGATCCAGAATGGCTGGAGCGCAAAACGGTCTGAAAAATTTCAAAACTTGCCAATTTTCCAACAGGTAAGGCAGAAAATTCAAAACAGATCCAAGGGAATACTTTTCAGTGCGTGATTGGCCTGTGGAACTCACCACCACATGATTTGAAAGGTTCTGGAGCAGCCTCCCCGTAGGAGGGGCATGTGACAAACAACCTAGGTGGCTTTAAGATAGAGCTCGATATATTTATGACTGGGGTTGTGTGACAGTGATGAGGGGCTGGGACTGGTGGCCCAGGGGTCCCTTCCAGTGCTGTGTCTTGTGTTCCTAATCTCATGCTTCAGGGCATCTGCCTTTTGGGGTCAGGAAGGAAATCCCCCCCTTATGTATTCCAGGTTGGGTTTTTTCCCCCTCCTTCCTCTGCAGCATCAGAGATCGGCCACAGCGGGAGACGGGACATAGGATGGGGTGGCCTGGTGCTCTGAGCTGAACTCATCCAGCGAATCCTGACCAGTGAGTCTAGCTCACATGCTCAGGGTCTAGTGGATCTCCAGACCTGGGCTCAGGAGGGAATTCCCACCGGGTCAGTTTGGCAGAGACCCTGGGGCGGGGGGAGTTCCCCATCCTCTGCAGCATGGGCTGTGGACCATCTGCCTCACACATTGGTGACACCTCGGTCCCTGGTGCACAAGAGGTTAATCTCCGACTGCAGTACGGAGTCTAATCCAGGTTGTCGGGCCCAGGACAGGCAGCTGGCTCTCGGGAGGTCAGACTAGCTGATCGAACGTGACTCTGAAGCTCTGACCTCCATTGGGTAACAAGGACACCGGAGTGAGACCAGTTCACGCTGCACCGTTCTGGGCTGGGCTCGGGGAGCTCTCGGTGTCCCTCCCAGCCCTGCGTTTCGATGGATCGAGTCACCTCCTCTCTGGGATAGACTCCATAGGGTTCTGGAAATCACAGAAACGTGGGGCCGGAAGGGACCTCGAGAGGTCCCCGCGTCCAGCCCCCAGCGCTGAGGCAGGCCCGAGTCAACCTTAACCAGCCCTGACGGGGGGGTTGTTCAACCTGGTCTTCAAACCCTCCAGTGATGGGACCCCACAGCCGCCCTTGGGAGCTGACTCCAGAGCTGCCCTGCCCTGGGAGTTAGAGAGCTTTCCCTAATCTCCAACCTCCATCTCCCTTGCTGCGGGTTAAGCTGTTGCTTCTTGTCCCACCTTCAGTGCACATGGAGAATAATTGATCCCCGGCCTCTTTATACCGGCCCTTACCATATTTGCAGCCTGTTCTCAGGTCCCCCCTCGGCCTTATAAATAAATAAATAAATAAATTAATGGAGATATCCTATCTCCTAGAACTGGAAGGGACCTTGAAAGGTCATCGAGTCCAGCCCCCTGCCTTCTCTAGCAGGACCAAGTACTGATTTTGCTCCAGATCCCTAAGTGGGCCCCTCAAGGATTGAACTCACAACCCTGGGTTTAGCAGGCCAATGCTCAAACCACTGAGCTATCCCTCCCCCCTTCTTCTCTCCAGACCGACCATGTCCAGTTTTTTAACCTTTCCTCACAGGTCGGGTTTTCTAAACCTTTGATCGTTTCTCTTGCTCTCCTCAGGACTCTCTCCAGTTTGTCCCCATCTCTCCTAAAGCGCGGTGGCCAGAACTGGACCCAGTTCTCCAGCTGGGGCCTCCCCAGGGCCGGACAATGACCTACGACACGCCCGTTACTACACCCCATTACGAGATCAGCCTTTTTCGCAGCGGGATCGCCCGGTTGGCTCACGTTCAACGTGTGATCCGCTCTAATCGATCTAGCTCCTTAAGCCTCTCCCAGGCAGGTTCTCCAGACCTCGGATCATTCTGGTTGCTCTTCTCTGAACCTTTTTCAATAACTCAGGGCTTGCCTGGGGTCAGGTCTCAATGACCCGGGAGGTCCAGTCCCACGTCCTATGATCAGTGTCAGCCAGAAGTTCCGGGCTTGGTGAAGGAAGAACGAGGTGGGATTTTCCGACCTGTGCGGTAGTGGACGGACCTGTGTAGCCGTATCCAGTGATGCTGGGTGGAAAGCGAACGGCGTCCCCTGACTTCCGCACCATCCCAGAGGGAGGGTGATACAGCGGAGAAGTTCAGCGCAGAGCCACGGGGGATGGGTATCATAGGCCAGGGGAGGCAAAGCTGTGGCCCCGCCCACGCTCTACCTCAAAGCCCCGCCAACGCTCCCCTTCTCCCCCAAAGGTGACGGGGGCTCAGCTCTGGCCGGCGACTTGGAGCTCAGCGCTTGGTTGGCTGGTGGCTTGGGCTGGCCGGCGACCAGGGGCGGGTTGGGCCGGCCTGGGGGTCGGGGCTGGTGGCTCGGGCCGGCTGGCGACCAGGGGTGGGTTGGGCCGGCCTGGGGGTCGGGCTGGTGGCTCGGGGCTGGCTGGCAGCCAGGGACTTGGGGCTGCTGGGGTGGTGCTTGGGCCAGCTGGCATGGCTAGGGCAGGCCTGCCGGCGGTGGCCCAGGGCTCGGGGTGGTTTGGCCGGGGCTCCTCTGGCCGCGGTGGGTGGGGTTGGAGCTCGGGGTTCTGGCAGGTGAGGGGGGGCAGAAGGGCCAGGGCCAGGGAGCTGGCCTCCCCGAAGGGAGGGTCCATACGCCACCCACGCCTAGAAGATCTGCTCTGGGAATGCCTGTGGGGCAGGTCTCTGGCCTGTGCTATCAGCCGAGACGAGCACCGTGGCTGGTCGAATTACCACCCGGAGTGTAGCTCTCTCAACCCCGGGGGCGTCCCTCTGGCAAGGAGTGAACCAGCCATTGGTCTTGGGCTGCCAACACCCGGTCGAAAGGGGACCCTGGCGGCTCCCGTCAGCACTGCTGACCAGGCTGTTAAAAGTCCGGTCAGCGGTGCTGTCGGGCTCCCAGGCTCCCTTCCTGGCTCCACGCAGATCCTGGGAGTGGCTGGTAAGTCCCTGCAGCCCTTAGGTGCAGGGGTGGCCACAGGGGCTCCACGCACTGCCCCCGTCCCGAGCGCCGGCTCTGCAGCTCCCATTGGCTGGGAACCGTGGCCAATGGGAGCTGGCAGGAAGACAATTCTGGGCGAGGGCAGCGTGCGGAGCCGCCTGGCCGCGCCTCTGCCTAGGAGCCAGAGGACATGTTGCTGCTTCTGGGAGCCACCTGAGATAAGCGCCGCCTGGAGCGTGCACCCCAAACTCCCTCCCGCACCCCAACCCCCGCCCCACCCAAAACCCCCTCCTACCCTCCGAACCCCTCGACCTCAGCCTGGAGCCTCCTCCTGCACCCCAAATCCCTCATCCCCAGCCCCACACCAGAGCCTGCACCCCCAGTCGGAGCCCTCACTCCCTCCTGCACCCCAACCCCCTGCCCCAGCCCAGAGCCCCCTCCCACCCTCCAAACCGCTCGACCCCAGCCTGGAGCCTCCTCCTGCACCCCAAATCCCTCATCCCCAGCCCCACACCAGAGCCTGCAGCCCCAGTCGGAGCCCTCACTCCCTCCTGCACCCCAGCCCCCTGCCCCAGCCCTGAGCCCCCTTCCACATCATGAACCCCTCATTTCTGGCCCCACCCCAGAGCCTGCACCCCCAGCCGGAGCCCTCTGCCCCCCGCATCCCAACCCTCTGCCCCAGCCCCGTGAAAATGATCTAGTGAGCGAGGAAGGGAGGGGGGAATGGAGTGAGCTGGGGGCGGGGCCTCGGAGAGGGGGTGGGGCCAGTTCGGTTTTCCGCTATTAGAAAGTTGGCAACGGTAATGAAATGGGTTGGTGTTATGGCGTCGGAGACCCAGCAGAGGGCGCTCTCTGCGCTCCTGGTTGTGGTGCAGGCCCGTGCACCAGCCTGTCACCAGAGGGCCCTGTGGCACCACTGAGCAGGTGGGGACGGGTCACAGATCCCCAGGCGTGTTTCACAAATTGGCATGAGGCTAAAATTCCTCCCTGGGCAGCTGTATTTCTCCCCCCCTCCCTGCATTTCCACTGGCCCCTTCTTGAGCTTTGGCTGCCTGGCTTGGAAGCAGGGACGCCGGCCCGGTGACCACCACGTCCCGGCACGATGGTGCGTCGGCCGGAGAGCCATCCTCAGTCACCTCCCCGGACACGCCGGGGGTTAAACGGCTTCTCCCAAGCTAGAGAGGCTGTGCCGGATTTACAGGCCTGAATCCGCAGGTCCTCTAGGCCGGGTCAGTGTCGCCTGCACGTGGGGGGGGGGGAAGGGAGGGGGGGGGCTCGCAGGACTCCTGGGTTCTATGCCACAGGCCGGCTGGATCGAGGTTGGGCAGGTCACGTCCCCCTTCTGGGCCTC
Organism: Glyptemys insculpta; assembly: GCA_032172135.1. Lineage (NCBI taxonomy): Eukaryota > Metazoa > Chordata > Testudines > Emydidae > Glyptemys > Glyptemys insculpta. Next base: position 67,885,360 of record JAVMKA010000013.1, on the reverse strand, counting down.
AGTCTCCCCATCTGGAATATGGGGTGCGTAAGGTGCACTGAGTGAAAACACGACATAAGAGCCGGATGATATAACATGGACCCCCACTTCGAGATACATGGACCCCCACTTTGAGGCAAAAGTGATGTACCCGCCGGTCCTTAAAGCAACTGAGTATCAGACTCCTAGATCCGCAGGCCGGAAGGGACCGCTCTGCCCATCCAGTCTGACCTGCTGTGTAACCCAGGCCGGAGAAAGGCAGCCAGGGACTTGGGGGCTGAACAAACATGCTACAGGCTGGGCCTGTTCTTTAGCTGAGGGTGTTTTTCTTTATGCTGATCGAGAGAGTTCTGGGTCGTCTTCAACTCCCACGGGCACTGCATTTCCGCTGTAGCCGCTAGACCCCACTTCCCTCCTCAAACTGGGCATAGAACCCAGGAGTCCTGGCTCCCAGCCCCCCTGCTTTAACCCACTGGATCCCACTCCTCTCCCAAAGCCAGGATAGCACCCAGGAGTCCTGGCTCCCAGCGCCCCTCTGACCCCATTCCCTTCTGAGGACTGGGCATAGAACCCAGGATTCCTGGCTCCCAGCCCCCCGCTTTAACCCACTGGATCCCACTCCTCTCCCAAAGCCAGGATAGCACCCAGGAGTCCTGGCTCCCAGCGCCCCTCTGACCCCATTCCCTTCTGAGGACTGGGCATAGAACCCAGGAGTCCTGGCTCCCAGCCCCCCACTTTAACCCACTGGACCCCACTCCTCTCCCAAAGCCCAGATAGAACCCAGGAGTCCTGGCCCCTAGTGGCAGAAATGCCCCAGTTGTCCTGAAAAGCAGAACTGCCCTGCCCATGCCCACGCCCTGCTGGTACCTGCGGAAAAGGAAAGGAAACCAGGGCACTGAACTTTGGACTCATTTGGAAACCCGCACAAATATTGATCCTTCTCCAGAACGGGAACCTCCCTGGAGACAATGGAATTGAAAACAATAAGAACCAGCCACGAGACGCCATAAAAGTTAAATAGTAAAAGCTGAAGCCACCGTACCAGGCCAAGGGCCTCCCGCACCCAGGAAAGATGCCGCACAAGGCCAGGGGATCTGAGCTGCCTTCCTCTGTCAGGGCAATCGCAGCAGTGGGACCTTTGGTTTCCCCTGGAGGATGCTTTGGAGGTCTCGGAGATGTAGCTTGTCACCGAGCAAAGAAAGTCAATGGGGCCAGACCACTCTGCTGGGGTCGATCGGCCATTGATCTGTTGGAGTGAATGGACTTTCTGGTACAGTCTCTCTTTGGTTTTACTGTTTGACTGGAAATATTCCCGGCCACGGAATTCTTCTCCGCTTTGCGTGACGGGCGTGAGGGCCCGTGGTCCGGTGAGGAAGTCTTTGACGAGTGGAGACCAGCTTTTTAGCCTACAGAATGCAGCATTGTCAGGCTGGAAGGGACCCAGAGAGGTCGTCACGCCCAGCCCCCAGCGCTGAGGCAGGACCGAGCCAACCTAGACCAGCCCTGACGGGGGTTTGTCCAACATGGTCTTAAAACTCTCCAATGATGGGGAGCCCACGACCCCCCTCAGAAGCCGATTCCAGAGGTGAAGTCCCCTGAGGGTTATCCCTAAAATCGAACCCAAATCTCCCTGGCAGAAAACGAAACAATTCCTTTTTGTATCCCCCTCGGGGGACACGGAGAACAATGGATCCCTGTCCTCGTTATAACAACCCCGAACATATCTGACGACTAATCAGGTCGCTCCTCAGTTGTCTTCTCTCCACACTGACCAGGCCCAGTTTTTTTAACCTTTCCTCACAGGTTGGGTTTTCTAAACCTTTCATCCCTTTTGTTTCTCTTCTCAGGACTCATCCCACATCTTTCCCGAAGTGCGGGGCCCAAGCTGGACACGGGACTCCAGCTGGGGCCCCCTGGGGTGGGACAATTCCCTCCCGTGTCTAACATCCGACTTACTGGGTAATCCACCCCGGAAGGACAATGGCCTTTTTTGCTGCATCCCACTGCTGGTGCCGGTTCCGTTCGGGCTCCGCCGTCGTCCCTGGAGCCTTTTCGGCGGTACTGCGGCCCAGCCGGTTATGATCCGAGATGGCTTGTCCCTGGCCTATGGCTTACTGCCAGCTCTGCTTGGAATAATCAGACGTTCACATCAATTTCTAGGGATGAATTCACGTCGGGAGAGAGGACCAAATTCTGTTACCTCCCATCCCACCGCCAGCCTCCTGGCACGGCGGGCGTGATGGGAAGGGAGTGGGAGCAGGTGGGGAAACCGAGCCCAGATTCCCAGTCCCCTTCTCACGCCAACAGCCCAACCTTGCCATGAGTGGAGTTCCCATCAGCCCTTGCTGCAGGGGACACCGGGAGCGAACGCCGCTCCCTCCCCGATGCAGTCTTCCTGCTGCCGGAGTCAGTGCCTGCCGTGCGCGTGACCCCTCGTAAACGCAGGAGCCAGAAATCATTAACCGGCCCACAGAGCCGATGGTGCCAAGGGCACGCGATGAGCTGTGGGCGGAGCCCGGCCACCCGAGAGCTGCTGGAAAATATGACAGCCCCTGCTTGGGAAGGGCTGGGAGATGATTTCCTACGTGCGCTTCGTGCCAGTCATCTGTCCGTCTGTCCCCCCCTAGGCCTCCCATCTGGCTGTGTCTATCTATCCATTCATCTCCATAACATCCATTTATCCATCCCTCCCCACCCCCGCATCCATCATCCGTCCCTCCATCCCTCCCCTGACACCCCCATCCATCCATACCCCAATGCCCCCCATCTGTCCGTCTGTCCCCCCTAGGCCTCCCATCTGGCTGTGTCTATCTATCCATTCATCTCCGTAACATCCATTTATCCATCCCTCCCCACCCCCGCATCCATCATCCATCCCTCCATCCCTCCTCATACACCCCATTCAGCCATCCGCCAACCATCCGTCCATCCGTCCCCTGACACCCCCATCCACCCACCCATCCATCCATCCGAGGGACAAGCTACATGGGGTATAATATCTTTTACTGAACCAGCTTCTGTTGGTGGAAGGGCCAAGCTCTCGAGTGTCACAGAGCTCTTCCTCGTGTCCGTGTGAGCTCGAACGCTTGTCCTGCCCATCAGCACAAGCTGCTACAAAAAAACTATTTCCTCCTCCTTGGCTCTCTGGGACCAGCATCGCTACACCACTGCCTACATCATTGAAAGACTGACTATCTATCTATCTGTTGTGACAAAGTTCCTCCTCTATCTTGGTGGGTCCTGCGCTTATTGGCGGATTTTCTTGTCTCAGAGATTCACCATGTGGGTTGGGGAACAGCCCCGAGACCTTCCCCTCTGGAAGAACCCACAGTCCAGGTCAATTGGGAGGTTTGGGGGGAACCCGGGCCCGCCCTCTACTCCGGGTTCCAGCCCAGGGCCCTGTGGACTGCAGCTGTCTATAGTGCCTCCTGTAACAGCTGCATGACAGCTACAACTCCCTGGGCTACTTCCCCATGGCCTCCTCCAAACACCTTCCTTATTCTCACCACAGGACCTTCCTCCTGGTGTCTGATAACGCTTGTGCTCCTCAGTCCTCCAGCAGCACACCCTCTCACTCTCAGCTCCTTGCGCCTCTTGCTCCCAGATCCTCACACTCGCACCACAAACTGAAGTGAGCTCCTTTTAAAGCCCAGGTGCCCTGATTAGCCTGCCTTAATTGATTCTAGAGGCTTCTTCTTAATTGGCTCCAGGTGTCCTAATTAGCCTGCCTGCCTTAACTGGTTCTAGCAGGTTCCTGATTACTCTAGTGCAGCCCCTGCTCTGGTCACTCAGGGAACAGAAAACTACTCATCCAGTGACCAGTATATTTGCCCTCTACCAGACTCCTGTACCCCACTGGTCTGGGTCTGTCACACTATCTATCTATCTATCTATCTATCTATCTATCTATCTATCTATCCCCGTGGTATCTGAATGACCCTTCCCAGGCCTGTGATCTCTGTTCAGCCATTCTGCGTGCTGGGCCTGGCGTTGGGGAGCCTCCACCCCCCTGCCCCGCCCAGGGTCGGCAGGACAGAGGCAAACAGGCTCAGCCGTGGGGCTCCTCCTGGAGCCAGGCAGTGGCGAGATGCCAGGGCGTCTCACACAATGTGCCATGCAAATCCGGAGCAGCATGCAAAGGAGCGGGCATGGGAGTGACACCACAGGGCGCCATCCAGGGCTAATTTCCCTGGTTAGAAGGAACAAGAGACTCAAAGAAACAAACCACAGGTTCTAACCAGCCATCATGTCCGTTGCCTCCCTCTCCCCACCCTGTCTGCCCCATTGCATTCTGGGAAGGTTCCTGGGGTGCTAACCCTCTACCCTCTCTGCCCCATTGCATTCTGGGAAGGTTCCTGGGGTGCTAACCCCCTACCCTCTCTGCCCCATTGCATTCTGGGAAGGGTCCTGGCATGCTAACCCGCCTAACCCATCTTCCTCATTGCATTCTGGGAAGGCTCTCAGGGCGCCAACCCCCTACCCTCTCTGCCCCATTGCATTCTGGGAAGGCTCCCGGGGTGCTAACCCCCACAATCCTATCTGCCCCCATTGCATTCTGGGATGGCTCCCTGGAATTCTCGGGTCTAACAGGCTCGGTGGTGGGGGCAGCCGGGGGGTTACAGACGCTCAGCCCAGGAGAGGAGCTAACGGCCCCTCTGGCCCAAAAGGCTCGGAAACAAGGCCACAGCCCAGGGCCCTGAGTTGGAGCAACTGTGGTTTGTGGCTGGGAGCCAGCCCCCGAGGGCTCCTCTGGGGCCAGGCAGATAATCACAACGGTCCCTTTGTTCTTCGGGCCACGCCTGGGCTGGAGGTCGCTGGGTCATGGACACCACCTGCCACACCGTCACTTTGCGCAGCTGCTGGATCCACAAATAGATTTTTCCCCTTTCGGTCACCCTGGGTTGCTATTCTGAGCGTCTCCTTTCTGGTTTTCAGCCCTGTTTATAGCCCCCGCAGCAGCGCCTGGGATCCGCCCACGGCCGGGTTCCTGAGGCTGTGACCTGCAAAACAGAAACGAAACGCTTCAAAACCAATAAGGAAACTCACTCATTGGGGAGATTGCAATGAGAATCAGGGGCTGTTATGATGTTAGCAGGGTGATGCCCAGAGCTGGGGAGAGAACCCAGGAGTCCTGGCTCCCAGATCCAACCATTAGACCCCACTCCCCTCCCGGAGCTGGGGAGAGAACCCAGGAGTCCTAGCTACCAGCTGCCCTGCACTAACCCACTAGACCCCACTCCCCTGCCAGAGCCAGGGATAGAACCCAGGAGTCCTGGCTCCCAGGTCCAACCATTAGACCCTACTCCCCTCCCGGAGCTGGGGATTGAACCCAGGAGGCCTGGGTCCTAGCTCCAACCATTAGATCCCACTCCCCTCCCAGAGCCAGGGATAGAACCCAGGAGGCCTGGCTCCCAGCCCCCCTGCTCTAACCCACTAAACCCTTCCTAGATCTGGGAATAGGACCCAGGAGTCCGGACTCCCAGTCCAATGGAAAGGCATCTAGAAGCTTATCTCAGTTAAGTGTCTCTGCTTTCGTTTTTATTCCTTTGTGACTTCTTAACCTCTTTTACTGCTCAGGAGATAAGGCACCACAGAACCACAACAAATAGAGAAAACGGCAGGGTTTCGCAGGGCCACCCAAATGCTATATCTTCGGCACTGCTGAGAGGCAGCTAGCTCTGGGGCGGAGCGGCCAGCCCCGCTGCACCACCAGGGCGACATTTCAGCCAAACAAAGTGCAGCGAACGAGCCCTGAAAAGCAATGGCGGTTAAGCTGGTGGGGAACTTTTCAACGCTGTTTGATCGACGGGGAGAAAATGTAAGTTTGTTGGTGTAGTAGGAAGAGATCCTGAGACATAAGGCCTTGTATCCGAGGCCTGGTATGAGGTCTGAGGCCTGGGCTAAAGTAGTCAAAACTTTACTACTATAAAACAACATCAAACTGTGAGCAAGAGGTGGGACCTGCTCACAGAATCGGGCAAGAAGAGGGATGATATTGCAGAAATACACATTGCTAAGACGTGCTAGGCACAGAGCACTCATGCAAACACATCTCGATATCAAATGATACCAGAACATCCTGATATCAAGGATGGTACAAAACCATTCCCCACGGATAACAGGAACGCACTGACCTCTCCTAAAAGATAAGGTCAGGATGACAGTACGTAATAGAGATGTTTTAATCAAACCAACATGTACAAGGTGATCGGTGAGAACTAGCCACGTCAGGGGGCAGTAACTATGTCAGGGGGCAGTACGTAACTGGTGTGTATCGTAGTATAAAGCTGTATCTCAGAGGGAGTGTCTTTGTCTAGCCTAGGGAGGAACGGAAAGTCCCGCCGTTCACTGAGCTGTTACGGGCATACCTGTATTAGTGGTCCGGTAGAGTCTGCAGGATACTAGTACCGTGCTTCGTCGATAATAAACCTGGCCGGGTGCCTTCGTCCCTTAACGGATCTTGTGGTCATTGGGCAGTTTGCTCAAGGTCTGCTGTGCCGGCTGCCTGCGCAGAGCTGGGGCAGCACACAGGGGAAACACACACACATAGCCAAACATCTAATTACAGTTGGCATTGAAATGTTTGCCCAAAATTTCTCAGGTTCGACAAAACTTTTGTCTGGAAGATTTATCAGGGCTACGATGGAAAGTCTGGGTAACACTAGACAGAAAGACCCTCCCCCAACCACCCTCCCCCACCAGAGTAGCCAAAAGTCCAGGGGCGAGTGCTTTCACCTGGGCTGGAGGAGACCCAAAAATGAGATCAGGGTCCTGTCGCGCCGGGCGCTGCCCAGACCCCAACTGAGATCAGGGCCCTGTCATGCTGTGCGCTGCGCAGACCCTGTCTGAATCAGGAAGAGCAGGCTGATTGCCCTGACCCATGGACTCCTCGCTACTCCGGCACAGGGAGTCTGTGTGTGTGCGGGTGGGCGGGTGGGCGGGTATGTGCGATTTCTTTCCAGAGCAGACAGAAACTCATGTCTAAACCTCGGCGCTTGTCGCAGAGCAGAATCTTGTTTTCCGACCAGCAATAGCCAGGGGGCTCTTCAGGGCTACTTGCCAAAATGACCTCATAAAACCCCACCCACCCGCTGCAGCTCCTCAGTTCTCCTGTCAGCTTTGCCCGTGCAAACCCCTCCAGCCCGGAGACCGAGGCTCGAGGCCTCCACGGGTGTGTTGGCTTCATCTGGAGGGGGGATCAAAGTAACCATGTGGCCCTACGGGGTGGCCGGGTCCTGAGATTTGCTCGGCGCAGGCGATGGGAGTCCGTCCTGCGGGGACTCTGCCGTTAGCGCTTTGCGGGGAAAGCCCGGGACTGAGGTCGCCGGCTGCGCTTTGGGTTCAAGTCGTGGGATCAGGGTTCAGAACAGCCCAGGGCCGCCCAGAGGATTCAGGGGGCCTGGGGTCTTTGGCGGCAGGGGGCCCCCGCTGCCGAATTGCCGCCGAAGACCTGGAGCGGAAGAAGCTCTGGGTGCCCGGGTGCCACGAGAGTTTTCCGGGGGCCCCGGAGCGAGTGAAGGACCCTGCTCCAGGGGCCCCGAAAAACTCTCGTGGGGGCCCCTGCAGGGCCCGGGGCCTGGGGCAAATTGCTCCACTTGCCCCCCCTCTGGGCGGCCCTGGAACAGCCCCTCGTTCTACTCTGGACCCCCTTCGCTCCATCTCCCCGGGCCTGGTTCCCCACACTGGGAGGAGCCAAAATCATAGAATTATGGAACTGGAAGGGACCTTGCAAGGTCGTCTAGTCCCATCCCCTGCACTCAAGGCAGGACTAAATATTATCTAGACCATCCCTGACAGGTGTTTGTCCAACCTGCTCTTAAAAATCTCCAATGACGGAAATTCCACAACCTCCCTGGGCAATTTATTCCAGTGCTTAACCACCCTGACAGGAAGTTTTTTCTAATGTCCAACTTAAACCTCCCTTGCTGCAATTTAAACCCATTGCTTCTTGTTCTGTCCTCAGAGATTAAGGAGAATATTTTTTTTCCCCTCCTCCTTGTAACAACCTTTTATGTACTTGAAAACTGGTGGCAGTGGTGGGATACTGGTGTGAGTATGTCCCCTCGCAGTCTTCTCTTTTCCAGACTAAAGAAACGCAATTTTTATAATCTTCCCTCATAGCTCATGTTTTCTAGACCCTTAATCTTTTTGTTGCTCTTCTCTGGACTTTCTCCAATTTGTTCTCATCTTTCCTGAAATGTGGCGCCCAGAACTGGACACAATACTTCAGCTGAGGCCTAATCAGCACGGAGTAGAGCGGAAGGATTACTTCTTGTGTCTTGCTTACAACACTCCTGCTAATACAGCCCTCAATGGCATTGGCCTGGTTCGCAACAGCCTCCGGTATTGACAGAAGCAGCCTCCCTTGCGTGGAGCTGGGCCAATTTCGATCAACGAGGTTGAAATTTACCCCTCTACAGAGGGTTTCATTTCGGGGGCTTGGGGGGGGGGACTTTGTGCCGGCCCCTATCCATGCGGGGGTGGATTTCACACACAGGTTCTGGAGCAAGTTTGGGAGTTTCTGGCTGCTGTCTGGGTGCTGGGAGGCCCATGAATGCTGTGGCTGGTAAAATCTAGAGGTAGGCACTGAGCTACTGAAGGGATGGGCAGGGTGTAATACCTTGGGCTGGCGGGGGAGGAGAGAGAGAGAGATTGCCTACCACTCACACCAGTATCCCACTGTTGACACCAGTGTCACCCTCTCTGCTGAGTGGTAGCAAAACTTATGACCTTGAAAGCCAGTTTCCCATCGTTCTCTGAAAGCTCTGGTTGTTAGTGACTCTGAGGGCAGCTGTATTTTTCACTTTCCATTTCCTGGGCACATGGATTTTCCCCCGAGTTGCTGAGCAAGGGTCATGTCAATACAAAGGACCATAAATGAGATAAGGGCAGAGTGGAAGCTTTATCCCCTGACTCCCAGTAACCAGGCAGTTTCCTCTTACTTGGCTTTGGCCTCAAGCCAGGAATGTTTCGTGTAAATATGACACTTGTGTAAGGCTGCTCCACAGGTGACAATCGGCTCCCGGGCCTCACCCCCTCGTGACGCTGGTTGAAGCTGGCTCTGCACTCTGCTCCCCCAGCCCCCGACCAATGCGCTGCCCTGGGGCTAAACCCCAAAGTAAATGTTCTGCTCGATTCCAGCCCCATTTCACAATAGTGGAGTCGTCTGCACTGCAGGTCGGCACAGTGCCAAATCAAACCTGCAGGCAGACAGGGTCTGTGCTGCCCCACCCTAGAAGTGGCTGCATCTCAGCTCCGGGTAAAGGATACCTGTATAAACAGCCCCTGTGCCCCACCCCAGAGACAGCTGCATCTCAGCGCTGGGTGACCAGCAGTGTGGACGTTGCAGGGGAGACCCCGCAGGGTCCCAGAGCCCAGGCTTCAGCACAGGTGCAAAATAAAACCTACCTTCTTCATTCCCAGAACCTCATGTGGGTTGCCCAGGGTGTGTATATACACAGAGCCGAGCAAATTCTTCTGTGGCTAATGCATCTGCCAGCGCCCCAGTCTCATGCGGACGGGCTCAGCAACGGGCAACCCGAACACAACACCATACCGGGGGCTTTTATTTCGGATCCTGATTTATTCAGTGAATTTGCTAATGCAGAGAGATTCCAGCCAGCCGTGAGGTACCGGGACAGACACACACCCATACGCTGGGCAGACCCTTGGCTATGAAGTGGCCCCTTTGCATCGCCCCGGCAGCGCGGAGGGGCCTCGGAGGGGGGGCAGCTGGGACTTCAGGCCTTTATTCACAGGCACCAGGTGCTGCGTGGGCCGTGCCGGGCGGGGTCAGGAGAGCAGCTTCACCAGCAGCAGCCCAGTCAGGCCAGGCAGGTAGAGGGCAAAGGAGAATTTCCCCAGAGCCGGGCTGGCCCCACTGGGGGTTGTTTTGGGGAGGGTGGGTGTTTTAAGAGCAGGTGTTTGTGGCAGGACAGTTGTTTCAAGAGCGGGTGATGTAGGGGTGGTGGTGGTCGTTGTTTCATGGGCGGTTGTTGTAGGGGTGGTGGTGGTGGTGGTTCTGGCGGTTGTTGTTGTTATGATGGTGATGGTGTTGATTGGTGTTGTGATGGTAACGGTTGTTTTGGTGATGGTGGTGGTTGGGGTTTTGGTGGTGGTGTTTGTCGTGATGGCGGTGTTGATGGGTGGTGTTAGGAGGGTGGTGGTATTTGTTGTTGTTATGACTGTGATGGTTGTTGTGGGGGTGAGGGTGGTTGTTTCAAGGGTGGTTGTTGTAGTGGGGGTTGTGGGGGTTCTGTGAGCCGGAACAGAGGTTGCCCGTATAAAGATGTATATGCAGGCTCCTGAAGCCAGGAAAGTTCCAGATTTAATCTCTTTTGTGGACACAGTAGCGCAGCCTTTTGCAGCAAATGTTAAAAGAGTTGAACCAGAGGGAGAAAATCAGCCTGTTATTAGGCGTGGGCAGCTCTGGTTCCTTCTCTGCTCCCAGAACCTCTGTCTCCACCACCCAGCGGTTCCCACCTCTGCCTCCCGTTCCCACCACCCGGTGCTCTCCCTGCTCTCGCTGTAACCGGCCAGGGCAGGGCGGGCGTCTGATCCCCTCTTGTCTCCCCCACGCCCCTTTCTGCAGCTCCACAAGACACTGAAGCTGGAGTTTGGGACCCAGCTGATCGCCGGGGGCGGCTCCTTCCCCAGCGCGCGGCTCCCCCGGGGAACACGCCCGGCTCTCACCGTCCCCGGCAGCCCCAACCACTCGGTTCAGTTATTGTATAAACACCCCAAAGCTCTGGGAGTCCTGGACACACACTGAAAACAGGAGCTTCCGCACTGAGCAATAGCTTAGCTCCACCTTAAACATACAGGGAGTGGGGTCTAGTGGTTAGAGCAGCGGGGCTGGGAGCCAGGACTCCTGGGTTCTCTCCCCAGCTCTGCATCATCGACATAACATCCCTTCCCATGGCAAGAGACGCGTTGTCATAACTCCAGGAGCAGGGCGGCATCACTGAAGGAGCGGGGAAAGGAAAGGAGGAGGTGAGGAAGGGAAAACTTCCAAGTTCCTCTCTCCTTCCCTTCGGCCAAACCCCCCACTTGGCGGCCCTCACCCGCCCAAGGGCCCAGCACAGACTAGTTTTCACCAGTCTTTGGGGAGTTCCTGGGGTGTGAGATTCCCGGGGTAGCTCCCGCACTGCGGCCAGCTGGCAGCATTTACCTTGGTATAGAAACCCAGTGAAATCCATGCAATAGGTCTCGTCCCCGGTACAAGGGGTGATTGTGCCATCGCAGGTATCAGCGCTCAGAGACAAGCAGCTAGGGCACTGCAGCCCGTTCATGGTGGTGTTCTCCTTGGGCACTGAGAACTGAGAGAGAGAGACACGGTTACAGGGTTGGCTAAACCTTGTTCAAACGGCAGGATGTGCCCGCTGCCCTGCATTACCGGAGTGCGTGACCGGAGTCACCCGCAGCCTGACAGCATCGCTCCATCCATCTGTCACACGGCGACCTCTGAACCTCGCAGCCGATCGGTTCCAGAATTTCCAGGCACTTGCTAGGCACCCAGGGCCAGAACCCTGTTGTCTTTGGGAGAAATCAGAAGCACTCCCCTCCCCCCCCACCAGCGCCGCCAGCTGATCAGCCCAGCCAGCTCTGCGATTGTCTCCGATTAAACACCGGGTCGATGGCCCCACTGACACCGCATCTCCGCTCTGCCCAGCATCCCCGAGGGCGTAACACGGTGACACCCGCAATGACAGATCTCCCAGACAAAAAGGAGGACCATGGTGCGGGGAGGGGGAATGGGGATGAAGGCGGCATATACACAGACCTGGCTGGTGGGGGAGAGAAAGAGGGGCATGGGGGGGTGCCCTGAACCCATGGCAAGGCGTGGGAGATTGCAATAAAAAGTGTCTCCAAGGCATTCCCAGAGCTTGCTGAATGATCTGTGCCCAGCTGTGTTATTTTCCCAGCCGGTCTCTGGGTGGTTGAAATCCCCCGTCACCACCACGTCCTGGGCTTTGGATGATTTTCTTAGCTGTTTAAAAAAAGCCTCATTCACCTCTTCTTCCCGGTTAGCTGGTCTGGAGCCGACCTTACCATGGCTCCTCCCCTAGTTTTTACCCCCTTTATCCCTAACCAGAGACTTTCAACAAGTTTGTCTCCTGTTCCCATCTCAGCCTCAGAGCAGGTGCAGACACCTTTGCTGTACAAGGCAACCCCTCCTCCCGCTATCCCTGCCCGCCCGCCCGGAGCAAGCTGTGCCCCTCGGGGCTGATATCCCAGCCATGTGTGTTCCCCCCACTGCTCTGTGACACCGGCGATGTCACAGTTGGGATCACTCACTGCTTCAAACGCTGAAAGCGACAGGAAATCACATTGTTTTGGGAAATGGCCAAACGGGCGGTTTTGAATTTTTTGCACAAGGACCCACGGGGATAAACTGGCCAGCGATGAACAGCCCTGGGGCTCTGAACCTGGTTTCCAGCCACCAGATGAGGGAGCTTTTGGAACGGCTTCCCATGGGAGGAATGGGGGGCAAAGCCCTGGCGAGTTTGAAGGTGGAGTCTGACAGGTTCAGGGAGGTTTAGATTTGAGCCCATCCCGGCTGCTACCCCCTCTCTCGCGTGCAGCCCTCACCAGTCTGATTTCACATGAGCCCGACTGTTCCACCCCCTGGTTTGGAGACCCGCCAGTGACAGGCGTTTCAGTGGAGACAGAAATGACATTCGAGTGAATGGACGTTGGGGGCAGTAAAGGGGAGAAATGGGAACAAATACAATTGTGCCAGGGGCTTGTCCACATGAACCATTCGACTGTAGCAAGGGGGGGAGGTGTCTAAGCTCCACCAGGGTGTGAATCGACCCTGCACCAGCCTGCCACGGCCTAGCTGGCCACGTGCACCCTGCTGACGTGCGTGAACTGTTCGTTAATGTGCTTTGAGCTAATGCCCTTCCAAAGCACCCGAACGAGCTGTTCACGTGCATCAGCAGGGGGCACGCGGAGAGCTCGGCGCCGTCTCACTGTTTGTGTGAACAAGTCCTTAAACGGGGACAGTAAAAACTGACCCATAACGTACCTGCCAGTACAGCCGAGTTACAGTTATTTGTGTCATTGCATCGTGTGGTGTTGATCCTCACATATATGCCATTCCCAACAGTGAAAGCAAAGGGTTCTTTTATGCCAATATTATAGTCATTTATACAGCTCCCAGGGGATGGCACCGAGGAGGGGACGGCGCTGAGGGTGGGATGGTGATAAGGAGGGGATGGCGGTGAGGAGGGGATGTGCCAAGGAGTGGATGGCGCCGAGGAGGGGGCGGTGACGAGGAGGGCATTTGCAGGTTGGCAATGAACAGGGTGAAGGTTTCTACCTAAAGCTTTTCTTGGTGAGGCACGCGGCCCTGGGGACCAGTACACGTATTGCGAATTCCCGTCGCTCTCGCTGAATTGGTCCTTTTGAAAGAAAATAACAACCCCCCACTCCCACCAGATTAAAAAAAACACCGCTTCTGTGTTATCAAGAAACACCTTCGAACCCACCAAGGAATGGCCATGAAATCTTGAGTTAATGATTGCCAGGGTTGGAGCATCCTCCCCCCGCCCTGCGGAAGCTGTTGGATGGCCAAGTACCCTCCCTGCTAAACATTTGGATTGTGCCCAGAAGAGCCCCAGGCATCTGTCATGGTGCCCCACACCTCAGCACTGTATGGCATCACTCCCCACCTGTGTCAGCAATTAACACCAGGACAAACTGCTGCCTAGTTGGGCCCAGGAGTCCTGAGTCGCATCCCACCCCCTGACCTAATTCCTAGACCCCTTCCCTCCGACAGCTGGAATAGAACCCAGGAGTCCTGACTCCCAGGAGATAGGGACAGGATGGTTTCTCCATTCTTAAATCAAGACACCTCTTTCTAAAGGATGTGGCTCATTTCAACACACACACACACACACACACACACACACACACACACACACACACACACACACACACACACACACACGATATGGGCTGCGTGCAGACCTCACAAGGGGAGGTTATTTGGCATGGGATATACAGGAAGTCAGACTGGACTATCTTACCACTCCCTTCTGGCCTTAGACCCTATGAAATGAAATCAGCGTTAAGAACCCAGTCCAGCTGCTTGGCTTCACTCTGTGACATCTGACTGACGTTCACCTGCATCAACTGGCTTGCCTTAGTGAGGCCTCAGAAACACAGAGAGGGTGGGTTAGTGAAGGGTTAAATCCTAGCAGGTCTCTTGGGAAAGGATTATCACCTGGTTTCCCGTGCTTCCAGCCCCCTTTATGAGATATCGCTAACTGCTGTGTTATCAGAAATTGTAATTGTAATTCCACTTTCTATATGATACAGGATCCTCTTGCGTATATATATAGGGAAGAGGAGCTCAGTCCGGGAGAAGAAAGGAAGAAGCCCCATCTTCGTTGTGCTCAGTGAAACACAGGTGGCAGAAGGTAAGAGATTCCCCTGCATAGAATTTAAGGCCAAGAACATAAGAACGGCCAGACTGGGTCAGACCAAAGGTCCTCCATGTAGCCCAGTGTCCTGTCTGCTGACAGTGGCCAGTGCCAGGTGCCCCAGAGGGAATGAACAGAACAGGGAATCTATAGTGATCCATCCCCTGTCGCCCATTCCCAGCTTCTGGCAAACTGGAACCGTCACAGTGAACCGGTCTGGTTTCCTGCACAGCCCTGGCTGGCGAATGTCCCCCAGTGAGTTCCCCCTGCAGCCCACGACATCTGGCACGGAAAGAGGCGCCCAGATGTGACTGGCCGAGTCGTTTACGATCCGGCTTGGTCCATGCTGAGAACGTAGGTCATCAGAACAATGATGCTCAGCTCAGCGCCTGGCCCCGGGCGTCACCCCAGCGAGGTCGATGGAGAAACACGTCTGGGGGCGTAGCTACCGTCGCTTGCAGAGGTGGAGCTCTGACGCCAACGGAACCCCCTGCCATTGCCGCAGGCGGTGTCTGCACTGGAGGGCAGAGCCGGTGTCACTAGGGCGCTGTGGCTAGGCCAATGTCATCTCCGTGGTGTAGACACGGGCTGAGCTCGATGGCTTTACCCGTCTGTACGGCCTCAGATCACATGCAAACTTCAGGGGATGTTCAAGGCGCTAGTGACCGGCTTCCAACTGACAGAAGGGGATTGGAAAACTGGGAAAGGGGAAGATGGGGGTACATACAGAGCCCCCCGCATCTGGTGAGCAGACCCCCGGCTTTGAGCACCTCTGCAGTGGTCTGCAGCTCAAAGAGCAGGTTGATGGCTCCATTCTGGCGTCACAGCCTCCCCCATCTTGTCTCTACTCACCCTCCCGCTGGGGTGTAACCGGCTGGCCCCTGAACGGCTGATCCCCCGGACAGAGGAAGGAAATCAGAATGGTGGGGGAGGGGAGAACTGGGGGGCACACAGACCCCTGGGATGGGGGAGGGGGGAAGTTGTAGGGAATCTGTGATATAGAGGGGGATGGGAGGGGCACACGCGGAGCTGCCGGGGGGGATGGTGGATACAGGGAGCCCCGGTGGGGTGCAACGCACTCAGCTAACACAAGTTACAAAGTGTTCTTGGCCCCCCAGGGCCTAAGGGGGTGGAGTTGGGGCACAACCGGGGACACGGCGCTGTGGCTATTCCCTGCCCCCCAGGGCCCAGAGGGGGTGGACCGGGGCAGGCTCAGGGTGCCCTGTGCAGCTGTGATCTGGCTAGTCTCTGCCCCTCAGGTCTCCTTGATAAACAGCCCTGCAGCCCCTCTGTCAAGTGACTCCCGGAGCTGGCTGCTCACCTGCCCGGAGCTCCCTACCAGAAGGGATCCCCCGTCAGGAGCCCCCGCCTCATGCAGCCACCCCAGCCCACCCGAAGTATCGGGGTAACTAGAGCATACGGGGTTGCCCATGAACTCTGCCCCACGTGCCCCTCCCCTGGGGTTACAGCGGAGGAGACTCAGCGCAGACAGGAGCCGACCTACACGGGTTTCATGAGACTGTCGTTTGGTGTGACCATCAGACTTGTGTCCTGACTGAAGTTTGAATTAATGGAGGGTGACAGCAGAGGCTGGGGGGGGGGGGGGCAAACCACCCTGGGGTCCCATTTGGTTTTAATTTCCAGCCCACGTTAGCCTGACCCTCTGTGACGAACTGGGACTGTTCTTACTGTGGTCTGTGAATGCTGACAGGGGAGTGTGGCTAGGATAGTCTGCATTGGGGGATGGGAGACTGACCGACGGAGAATACCTGAGCATGTAACATGAGAACCCAGGAAGGGGTTAGAGGCCAGGCGACACCTTTGCCCGGGAAACTGAACAAAGGCTGTGGGAGGGGTCGCTGAAGGGGGAGTTTCAGGAGCTGGCTGGTGATGTGGCGGGGAGGGAGACAGGGCTCTGACCTCCCAAGGGGGCTGTGGTGCCCTGGGACCCCAAGATAGACCTAACTGAGGGGGGTCCTGTTGTCTGTGCCTGCAAGACCTGTCTTGGACTGTATTCCTGTCGTCTAAATAAACCTTCTGCTTTACTGGCTGGCTGAGAGTCATGGTGAATCGCAGGAAGCCGGGGGTGCAGGGCCCTGAGTCCCCCATACTCCGTGACAACTGGTGGCAGCGGTGGGATCTACTGCACCCTGTGGACGGCACTTCCTGCAGTAAGTGACTGGGGAGAAGTAAAGCGAAGGGGGATTGACGGGGACCAGGCGTGCTGAGGAGTCAGAGAGAGACGGTTATCACCCCTGGGAGTGTGTGACCAGCGAGAAGGACTTTTGCAGTAACAGGGTCCCCCGGGGGATCGCAGCGAGTGGTCCCAGGGGCGGAGGAGTCTGCAGCTCGACCCTGGCAGAGAGGTGGTGACCTCGAGAAGGGCTGGCACACTAGGGGTCTCCCTGGAAACTGTGGGGAGCGGTGAGCACACAGGCCTGTGAGTGGCCAGCAGGAAGATGTATGCCAAGCGGCTTAAGAGCGACCTGGTGGAGCTGTGCAAGCAGAGGGGGGTGCGCATTGGGAAGCTCACCAAAGAACAGCTCATTGCCCAGCTGGAGGAGGGAGATCGCTCAAATGAACTGATCCCTGTCTCTGAGGGAAGCAGCCGGGCAGATGCAGCGCAGGCCCCAGTGTCTGTCCCAGCTGGGAGTGGTCAGCCAGCTGCTGAGGGCTTCCAGAGACCCCTCGTTCCTATGCCTAGGGGAAGGGTGGGGAGGAGCCCAGCGAATACCGAGGGCGCAGTGACCCCGGCAGCCAGCAGGGGATCGTCCCGGCGGAGCTCCCCGTCCCGGGAGCTGATGCGACTGGAATGTGACAGGGAGCTGAGACTGAAAGAGCTCGAGTTAAGGCAGCAAGAACTGAAGCAGGAGTGGGAAGAGAAGGAGAAACAACGTCAGCATGAGCGGGAAGAGCGGGAAGAACGGGAAAAACAGCGTCAGCATGAGGAGAACCAACGTCAGCATGAGCTGGAACTGGCCAGGCTGAGGAGCAGTGGGACCCCGGCTGCGGTGAGCGAGGGGGGACCCAAGACTGCAAAGAGCTTTGATAAGTGCTTCCTGGCCCAGCGTAAGGAGGGGGAGGACATGGATACCTTCCTGATGGCCTTTGAGAATACCTGTGCGTTGCTCCAGATTGACCCTGCAGAGAGGCTCCAGTTTCTCATCCCCTCACTGGACTCCACAGCCAGGGAGGTGTACAGCCGACTGAAAGGGGCGGAGACAGGGGACTACGAACTGTTCAAAAAGGCCCTGCTCCGCGAGTTTGGGCTGACCCCTGAGATGTACCGGACAAGGTTCCGGAGTCAGCGTAAAACCCGTGAGGTCACATACCTACAACTGGCCAACCGGGCGCAGGGGTATGCCCGCAAGTGGACAGCTGGGGCCCAAACTATAGAGGACCTGCTTGACCTGGTCGTACTGGAGCACGTGTATGAGCAGTGCCCATCCGACCTGAGGCGATGGTTGATGGACCAAAAGCCAGAGAACCCGCAGCACGCAGGCCAGTTGGCCGACGAGTTTGTGAACAGTCGGGCAGGGGATAACAGGGAGGAGTCCCAAAGGAACAGGCCTGCCACAACCCAGAGAGAGGGTCACCATGGGACCTCCCAGCAGGAAAATACAGAAAACCCCCATCAAAGGGGAACATCCGGCGTCAGGGCCATCTGACCCACTCGAGGGGACCCACGGGACATGGGCTGCTATCACTGTGGCCAGAGAGGCCACATACGGGCCCAGTGCCCCAGGCTCAGGGACAGACTGAGCAGACCTAACCCACAGAGGGTTGACTGGGTAGAGACCCAGCCGGGCGAGAGGCAGCATTCCCAGGGAAGGGGGGCTGGCAGCGTACCACCTGCTAAGGAGGGAGGAGAGCTCCAGGCCAGCTCCTCTGGGGGGCTGGATGCTCCAGACTCAGGGTTTTTGGTTTATACGGTGGGCGCGGGGCTATCCCTCCGGAGAGAGTACCTTGTTCCCCTGGAGGTGGATGGGAGGAAGGTCAATGGATACTGGGATACGGGCGCAGAGGTGACGCTGGTCCGGCCCGAGGTGGTGGCCCCAGATCGGGTGGTGCCCAACACCTACCTGACCCTGACGGGGGTGGGTGGGACCCCATTCAAGGTGCCTGTGGCGAGGGTACACCTGAAGTGGGGGGCCAAGGAGGGCCCCAAGGACGTGGGGGTACACCCGTATTTGCCCACTGAGGTGTTGATGGGGGGGGACCTGGAGGACTGGCCAAGCAACCCCCAGGATGCCCTGGTCGTGACCTGTAGTCAGAGCCGGCGAGGGGCACTGCGCCCTGACAACGGGGAAGGTGCCTTGCCCGAGGCGCAGGACCCTAACCTGGTGGGGAGGGAACACCCAGGGACACGGCTCAGGGAGGCTGCGGCTTCAGGCCCAGCCAGTGGGAGAGAACAGGTGGCCATCCCTGTCCCAGCTGCTGAGTTCCAGGCCGAGGTGCAGAAAGATCCCACCTTGCGGAAGATAAGGGACCTGGCCGACCTCGGTGCGGTACAGACCATGGGGAGAGGTGGCCGGAAAAGGTTCCTGTGGGAGAAGGGGTTCCTGTACCGAGAATGGGCTCCCCCAGGGAAAATGGAGTCGGGGGGATCAGGAGGCAGCTGGTGGTACCCCAGAAGTATCGCCGCCAGCTGCTGTACCGGGCCCATGACACCCCCCTCTCAGGGCACCAGGGGACCTGGCGTGCCCAGCAGAGGCTGCTACGGAGATTTTACTGGCCTGGGGTCTTTGTTACTGTCCGGCAGTACTGCCGATCCTGTGACCCCTGTCAGAGGGGGAGGAAGGCCCGGGACAAGGGGAAAACGGCTTTAGGACCCTTGCCCAGCATAGAGGAGCCTTTCCGGAGGGTGGCCAAGGTTAAAAGGGGGGCTCTGAACCAAGAGAGCCCGAAGCACAGACCTCCAGACTGGAACGCTGGGAGAAGACCCCAGCCCAGTTGGAACCCCAGG
Source organism: Glyptemys insculpta (assembly GCA_032172135.1). Lineage (NCBI taxonomy): Eukaryota > Metazoa > Chordata > Testudines > Emydidae > Glyptemys > Glyptemys insculpta. Next base: position 67,865,986 of record JAVMKA010000013.1, on the reverse strand, counting down.
GGTATTGGGGTGGGAAAAGGGCACAGGCCGCATAAACCTTCCCACATGCGAACTGCGAGTGCCATCGAGCACCCCCGACCTAAGGGGGGGCGAGAAACTGGAAGGGCCTGGTGTAATTCTCACCAAGGAATGGGAGGGATGTTGTAGCATCCATGGGAATGTGGGTAGGTTCGAACTTCCCCGGGTCACTGGCTGAAGGGACCCCGCTCAGTTCGGTCTCGAAGGGGGGAGAGATGTGAGGAACTGGGACTGTTCTTACTGTGGTCTTTGAATGCTGACAGGGGAGTGTGGCTAGGACGGTCTGCACTGGGGGATGGGAGACTGACCGACGGAGAATACCTGAGCATGTAACATGAGAACCCAGGAAGGGGTTAGAGGCCAGGTGACACCTTTGCCCGGGAAACTGAACAAAGGCTGTGGGAGGGGTCGCTGAAGGCAGAGTTTCAGGAGCTGGCTGGTGATATGGCTGGGAGGCAGACGGGGCTCTGACCTCCCAAGGGGGCTGGGGTGCCCTGCGACCCCAAGATGGACCTAATTGGGGGGGGTCCTGTTGTCTGCGCCTGCAAGACCTGTCTTGGACTGTATTCCTGTCGTCTAAATAAACCTTCTGCTTTACCGGCTGGCTGAGAGTCATGGTGAATCCCAGGAAGCTGGGGGTGCAGGGCCCTGAGTCCCCCATACTCCGTGACACCCTCCCTCCTCTGATGCTTAGAAACCTTCTCCTAATTTCCACCCCAACTGATCCCTGGCCGGGTTCTCCCTGTTTATGGACATTATCCCTGGGCTTGCTCCTCACTCCTGTCCCCACAAAGTGGCTTTCTAGGGAGCAGTGGTGGGGTGGCTGGGCCCAGTCTGACCTGCGCTGCTGACCCCTGGGCCAGGTCGCAATGCCAGACGCTGAAATCGTCACGGCAACGTCCTAGGTGATTATTTTTATTTAAATGAAGGTAAGCGTGACATCTGTGTGTATTGTTGGATTGGGCTGGCAGAGGTAAGTTTTGGGTAGTTTAAATATAATATAATATAATATAAATATAATATAATATAATATAATAAATTCCTTTTTTATCATTTTGAGGGTAATATTTATTTTTAAGCATTTTTGTATTTTGAGAGATCTAAATGTCCACACTCGCCCAGCACAGTGGGGGTTTAAGCCTTTGCTTCTCTTTGTAGCCACTGAAACGTTCACAGCTGCAGGAGATTGTGGGTGGGTCAGACAATGGGGGGCTCTGACGATGACTATTTAAGGACAGTCGACGTTGGGGTTCAGACTGGTAAAGCTTCCTAAGGGCGAAAACAAACTGCCAACGTCGCGCGTCCAAGTAGACACAGCAAATAGCCTGAAATCAAACTCTAGCGAGTTCTCAAGCAGCGATTTCCTCGCTTTGCCCGGCTGTCCTTAGCGACTGTGGGTGCGGATGTTTGCTGGGCCCCTCGGTGTGTGTGCGGTGAGATCGCCATGGGCCGACGTTTCCGGCTAAAACTCGAATCCTGCGCTGCTCGCAGTAGCTGGCGGCTGCACCTCTGTTCAAAATATCCCTGTGCAGTGCGGCCCTTTCTGCTTCGGGAGGGGAAGGAAAGGAGCAGCCACTCCCCAGGGCCACCAAATCTCACTGGTGCAATCCCTCTTCCAGCATCATTTTCAGCCAGGGTACTGATCCTCCGTGTCTGGACAGTTGGCTGCACCATGCAGGCTGCATTCATCCTCTCCCTCCTCTCTGTGCTGCTGGCTACATGGGCACCAGGTTTGTAAAATTTTTGGTGGTGCCCAGAACGGGTCCAAGCAGAGCTGTCCCGTCCATAGGACAGACCGGGGCAACCGCCCTGGGCCCAGCGCTTTGGGGGGGCCCGCACATGGGGTCCAGGGTGGCCTGGAGGGTTAGCGGGGGGCCTGGCACCCGCAGCAGCGATTGACTTGGTTGCCCCAGTCCGTCCTATGGCCGGGACGGCTCTGAAAATGTAAGCCCAAATATTGGTGGAGCCGGACCCATGTTCCTGAATATTGGTGGAGCAGGGGCACCACGGGGCCATGTAACTCGCCGTCTGTGGGCTATGGGTCATTCTCAGAACTCACCAGGTGAGCTTCCCAACACCTGCGCGGTTTAGATCGCACCTCTCAGGCGTAGTACGGCTGCTCGTGACTCAGACATCTCCCCATCCCATTCCCAGTCAAAGAGCCAGGGGATGTGTTCCCAAGCTCCCCAAAAATCAGGAGGAAGGGGAGAGATTTCACACCAACATTAGGGCCCTGGCAGACCTCCAGCGGCCCACACCCCCACATTATGGCCCACACCTTCCCCTCTCTGGAGAGAGGTAGCATCAGCCGCTCCCCCTGACCCAGTACTAATCTCAGCAGCTGGGGTGTGTGTGTGGTGAGAACACCCACAGAAAAGAGGATCAGGCTAAAACGTGTGTTTTCTTTCCTGCTAGCGAGTGCTTTGAAATGTATGCAATGCACGGCGCCGCAGGAGTTCTGCATGGACCAGGAGACGACTTGCACCACGCCTCAGGATACCTGCTCCTCCCACCTCGGGGAGACGACGATTGGTACGTGAGAGGCACCTTCTGACGAGCCGTGTCTATCACCGGGTAACTGTGTCAGAACCTCACTGAGGGCTCACGCGCTTCATTGCTCCTCTCGGCCAAGCTCATTGAACCTCCGCTGGAGCTCCCTGCATCCCTGCACCCCAAGCTCCCTGGGTACCTCTCCCAGGCCCCTCCGTGTGAAGAACCCCCTGCAACCTCCCTGCTCCCTCCCCCCATGCCAGGGGCTCTGTGCCCCATTCCCCTTCTCCCAGCGCCAGTACGACACCCTGAGCCCTAGGACATATACCGCACACGGCTGGCTGCAGGCCCCAGCAGCTGTTTTTAGCAGCGGAGCTGTCCGCTGCCTCCCTGCCGCGGGAGCCTTGTGCTGCCGCGTGGAGCTACCCACCTCCACGGGGACACCGATGGCGTTTCCATGCAGCGTGTAGCGACATGGACCCTACCTACTGGTACTGGTGCTGCACCACATCGCCAAATCCTACGAGACCTGGCGCCTCGCCAGCTTTGACTCCCTGTGACGCATGCCCTGCTCATTCCTGATTGTTCCAGGTTTTCTAATCCAAACGGCGGGCGGTCCCACGGCCAGCGCCTAGCGGATGTCTGTGTTTATTCCCTCACGCCGCATTGCCTCCTAAAAGCAGGGACCCCGGTAGGAGTAGCCGGGTGCTTCAGTTTCCGGCATGGAGGGGTGACAGGCATCGCCGTGGCTGAGAAACTGGGGGTGGAACTGGGGGCCTCCGGGGCTAACAGCTGCTACAACTTCAGCTAGAGCGTCAGCATTCGGTGCGACCAGTTTCCAAACCAATGGCCACACCCCAGCCGGGGTTCTGCAGGAGCTCAGGACAGATGGTCTCTTCCGGCCTTAGCGCAGATGAAAAACTGCCTGCGGTCACACATGCCACTTCTGGGCTTGTTCTGTGCCAACCCCTGGCTCTTCCAGTTTTCCAGCCGCAGGTGGGGAAGGGGAGAGGTTGCTCACTAAATAACGTTCCCCTTTGCTCTTCCTCCTCCTCGTCTTCACACAGGGGTTCTGAAATACACTGGCATTATGAAGGAGTGCAAGGCATCTGCTTCTTGCAGTGCAGGCATGGTTACTGTGACCGTCGGATCCGCACTCATCCTGAGGAGTGCAATTGAATGTTGCAAGCAAGACAACTGCAATAGCAACAAACCTACACGTATGTATCAGTATCTGTGTCTCTTCTGCTCCTCTCTTGCTCTTGGTCTGTTCGCCAGCTCTTCTGCCCCTTGGGGTTCCCACCTGGTGAGCTGCCTCCGCGGGGCCAGGCACCTTCTCTGGGGGAGAAAAGGTGCGTTCTTCACTCGAGTTAGCTAACATGAGGTAAAAGCCCAGGGTGGACGAGGCCATTCGGAGTCGAAGTAGCAGGTTGAGTTGAAGGCCAGGGCGGGCTCAGGGTATAACTTGACCAGCAAACTCATGTGACCGTCTGCCCCAGGACTGTAACTCGTGAGGACAGGACTCGAGTTGGGGCAACACTGGAGTTAACTTTTTCAGTGAAGACAGCGCAGCTGCCTGAGAGGGTGTAACCAAATCTTTCTGCACCTCTCCCATTAAGACGTTGTTGCAATAAAGACCAAACCTGGGCTGCTAATATAAACTGCCTCGCCAGAACTAGACCAATGCAGATTTGGGGACCTGGAAGGGTCTCCGTATTGCAGCGCTCTGCATGGCGGAGGTCATTCCCAGAGAGACAAGGAAGCATTAATGCCATAGGACAGGGTGCTGGGAAGACCTCATCTGGCAGCTTGTGTCCAGTTCTGGGCACCCATGTTGAAGAATGAGGAATTGCAGCTTGCCCAGGGATGGCCCAGAGCTGGTGGGATACTCAGGGGACTGGAGGGCCGATGTGACCAGAGGACACCTAACGAGCTTGGTCTCGTTAGCCTAAAGCTCCGGCTGAGAGGGGCTCTGACTGCTCTCAGGGGGAGAAGAGCTATTTGTACTGGCATGAAAACAAACTGGCCAGGAATGAAGTGAAGCTGGAAATGAGAAGCAGGTTTCTGAGACAGACAAGGTGGGCACAGGAATTTTACGGGACCCACTTCTGTCGGAGGTAGGGACGAGCTCTCGAGCGTCACTGAGCTCTTCCTCAGGGCTGGGGAAGGAAACCAGAGTTTCTGAGCTACACACAAGGTTCACACAAGCTGTAGGAGACACTTACAATGAAGTGGGCTGTTAAGGGCAGCAGGCGGAAGGGTGTGTTACAAGTTATAATGGGCCAGAAAACTGGTGTCTCTATTGAGTCCACGGTTTTCGGCGCCTAGCAGTTATGAATTTAAGCTCCCAGGCTGGTCTTTGGATGGTGGGGTGCAGGTGTCCCGTGAGGACAAGGACTGAGAGGTCAGCTATGGAGTGATCACTGTGTGAAAAGCGTTTGCCCGCGGGTGAGAGGGTCTTTTATGAGTTCTCTGTTTGAGTTCATTCGAGAGCGTAGGGACTGTCTGGGTTCACCCACCTAGCAGTTGCTGGGGCATTTAGCACGCTGGATGAGGTTCCCCACATGTTGTGAGAGGCGTGTGCAGGACCCATGGAGGGTGCGTTGTGGGGGGAGGGGTGTTGGTCATGGTAGCAGTGGAGATACAGCTGCAGGTTTTACCTCTGTTGTTCTGGACGGGTCTGGTGCCGCTTTGCAGGTTTCTAACCATCAGAGGCTGGATGGTCCGGAGCAGTAGAAGGCAAAGCAGCCTAAGTAGTGAGAAGACAGAGCGTGATGAGCCTCCGAAGGGGATGATAAAATGGGGTATGAAGCAGGGACTGGACTCGATGACCTAGGACCTACGTCCCGGTGAGAGTCAAAGGAGTCACTCTGGTTTAAAAATGGTGTGTAAATGAATCCGGCTCCTTTTGTCGAGCTCCACAGCTCTAAGCTGGGCACTCAGCTTCGGTACGCCCCCCTCTCTCCTCCTGTCTGGCTCTCGCCTTCCCCAACGGTGTCTGTCTGCTTTGTTCCCAGTGTCTCCAGTCAACACCACCCGGAACGGACTGCAGTGCCCCGTGTGCTACAGTAAGGACTTCGTGCAATGTGAGAGTCAGGAGACCATGCGCTGCACCGGAGCCGACGACCATTGCATCAGCATGGCTGGGACACTAGCAATGAGCGGAGGTAATGCTCACACGGTGCTGGGCAGGGGCCGTTCTAGGCCTGCCTGGAGCTGCCTGGGCGTCTAGAAACTCCACAGAGCAAGCTGGAGTCTAGGGCCTGATTTTAAGTCACACCTGAGGCCCCTTTGACCCTTTCTGGTAGCATAAAGCTGGGGCTATTCTCTGCCCCCATGGTCCAAGGGGGGGATTAGGGACACAGCCAGGGGGCACTGCACTGTGGCTATTCCCTGCCCCCCAGGGCCCATAGGGGGCAGAGTTTAAATAACAGCAGCCCTGGTGCTGCTCTAACCTATGTGGGCGCTGGCCTGGGAGAACAAAGGGGGCTGAGTTAGGGTGACCATATTTCCCTGTGCTGAATACAGGACACCTGGTAAAATTAGTCGTATTCCAGCAAGTTCAACGGCAATCAGTCAGAACTGGGCAGTACAAATGTTCAAATTAACATCAAGTTGGCTGAGCCCTTAATAAAAAGAAATACGGCGTAGTTGGATTCTTTTTATTTACCTTCTTATCTGTAAGGCTGTAGGGTTCACACGGGGAGAGGTGACACACACACACACTCCTGTACACCTCTCTCAGATAGGGAGGGTGACCGACCAACCCAACCCTCCCTGCCCGGCACTCTCCGCCCTGCATGCATGACTGGGCCCCTGGGACGGACCCGGCTCTCCTGATACCTGGCGCCGCGTCTCCCCGAGGCAACACATGGGGTGGGGGACACAGGGTCACATGCCCCCCCTCCCCAGATTTTTATCAGGGTTCACACGCGAATGTGGCCAGCAGCAGCCTTTCGGCCCTGTGCGGGAGGGAAGGGACGGGAGCTGCTTCCAGCTGCGGGGGGTGGAAAGAGATGACCTGGCCCGTGTCTTTGCAGAGCTCATCTCTTCCTCCCCCTCCCCCCATTGCTCCCAGTGGCTGCAAGCAGCTTGTCCCTTCCTGCCCACACAGTGTCAAAGGGCAGCTAACTCCTCCAGGCTGCTGCTGGTCACTGACATAACCCAGCCATCTCCTGTCCCCTGGCTACAGCGCGGGCAGGAAGGGGTTAAGCCCTAAGGGTGCAGTTTGAACCCGGGCCAGGGAACCTGACTGCAGGGGCTTCAGCGAACCCGGCCAGAGAGGTGGCTCAGCAGAGCAGAGGACGGTGCCTAGGGGACGGAGCAGCCCCACACTCCCTGTGGGGCAGGACCCACGGCGGGGTGGGGGGGACAGGTGAAGAGGTGCTAAGCCCCTGCTCCAGGGACTGCTGCGGAGCCTGCAGGGTCGAGGCGCAAACGGGCTGGAAATTGCTTCCCCCCCCCCGCCACTCCAGAGCTTAGCCGAGGGGCGGAGAGGCTGCCCCGTGCCAGCGCTGTGCGGGGCTTTGGCACATGCCGGGCTCGGCTCCTCCTGGCCAGCGCCCCGAGCCGGAGGGTCTTTGGCTTTCCCTGGACACCGGCCCAGCCAGAGGCAGTGGGTGGAGGAAGGAGCTACCGGCCAGGCTGCTGGTGAGCTGAGCGCTCCGACCGGGGGCTGGCTCTCTGCACAGCGCTGGGAACAGGACCTGCCCCACCGGGGGGGATATGGAGGAGCAGCGGGGCAAGGGGAGCAAAGGGGCAAAGCAGGGAGAGGGCAGCAAGAGGGGGAGCACGTAAAGGGCGGATGAGTGAGCAGCAGAGGTGACATGTAACTGGCCGCTGCCTGGTGCCTGCCTGCACACACCAGCCACCGCAGCTCACAGAGAGCAGCCAGCGCCAGCCGGAAATGGGACGGGGGCAGGGCCCTGCTGGTGGGGAGCCGGCCACCAGTGGGGGCTGCGCTGATGGACCAGCAGGGGGAGCGGCCGGCCCCATGTGCTGCATCTTCGCCCCATCACCAGCCTTGTACACCCACCCCCATTGTCGGCCACTGGACCCCCATTCATTGCTGGTGGGTGGACGGCTGGCAAGCAGGGATCTGGCCAGCTGCGGGACCCGCCAGTACTGATGAGCAGGAGACAGAAAATACAGGACAATTTGCCCATTTTTAAGAAAAAGTCCAGACACCCACAGGTGGGCTTAAATATGGGACTGTCCCTTTAAAACTGGGACATCTGGTCATCCTAGGCTGAGAACGCCCCTCCGTCCTGCCCTTCTCCCTCCCCGTCTCTCCCCCACCTGCCGAATTCAGCCTCTGGAGTCCCTGTGCCCCATTTTACACAACAGCGCAGAGCTGTTCATCGGGCTGTGACCTGACCCCCAGGCCTGGCGCTTGCCGTGGGGTGAACTGCAGAGCAGCGGGTGTTCAGAGGGCACTGGGGGTCTGGGGAACTCAGAGAAGGGGAGAGGGACAGGGCCCGAGGCCGTTCTGATGCAACGTCAAAAACTTGGTCCCAATCAAAAGCTACGTCTGCACGGCCCGCTCCTCTGGGCGGCATGCAGTGTACCCGCAGGCGAAGCGCCCCGGCACAGGGTGAGGTAGCCGGGTAGCCGGTGAGGCACGGCTGGACTGAATGAAGATGCACCAGAAGGGTGTGTACAAACCCTACGCCCTCTCCACTGACCCCAGCCATGTCTCCCCGTCTACACCCTTCCCTGCGGGGTTTAGCAACGCACCCTCCCCACACAAAACTGGTGTGTTGTGTAGACGTAGCCAGCGATGGGCAGTCGGGAGGAGAGTTAAAGTGCCACTGGAGGGTGGGATGAGGGGGGCAGGACTCGGAGCCCCCCCACCAGGCTGATCCCACGTCTGTCTCTCTATGCAGGTGTCCCTTTGTCAACACCGCTCACAGTGCGAGGCTGCGCGACCAAGAGCGCGTGTGCCCTGAAGAAGGAGTTCTTTGTGTTCTCTGGATTATACATGTACCAAGTGAGCACGGTGGATACCTGCACACCAGCTCTAAGCAGCACCAACCGGATCCCTGGGCCCGGTTCCTTTGCCTTCCTCTCGTCCAGTCTCCTGCTGCTCAAATACCTCTCCTGATGGATGCCCCATTTGTGTCACCCGTAGACAATCCAAGCACCCGCTGGATAAAATCCTCAGGGTGGGGAGGCAGCTAGCTGGAGTCTCTCTGTGTCTTCATTGAGGTAAATGCACCTAATAAAGCAGGATCTTAAAATGAAAATACCCTGGGACTGCGTGTGTCTGTTTCACTGATGATCCCGTCCACACAGCTGAGCCCAGGACAGCGTCAGATGAATTTATATCAGTGTCTAAGGCTTTTCTTGTCTATCAGCTGACCCCCTCTGGCCATGGCTATGGGGTTTGTAGCAGCGTAGATCAATTGCCAAAGCAGCCCACAGCAATGGAAGGGGTTCACCTTGCTGTCGAAATGCCGCCTCCCCGGGTGACGGTGGCTGGGTCTCCAGCTGGTCGGGGCAGAAGTAGCCAGAGACATTCTACAGTTTTCATATTGTTCTCTTCCTGGCCATGATTGATTGTTCCTTCCAACCCTCCCTCTCGCTCAGTCTCTTCCTCTTGGTTCACCCCCGCTGACCCCTCCTATCCTGCCCTGTTCCACTAGCTCCACTTCCCATTTGGCCGATCCCCTCCTAACTACCTCCCCCCCCAAATCGTGGCACTCACATGCCATTCGCTGCCCACCCATTGCTCGCTCCACAGGTGTGTTGCACCCTATTCCCCTGCCCCGGGTCTGTCTTGTCTAGTTACGTTGTCAGCTCTTTGGGGGCAGAGGACGTCCACGACTCTGGGTTTGTACAGCCTTACAGAGGATGCCAGCTCTGGGGCACAGCCTGGCTGCTCTTTGGCAGCGAAGATGCAACCGTTTGTCTCCCAAACAGACATTCACACAACGGGTTTGTGAAATGCCACCTTCAGGTGGTTCAGGGCTTATCTACACTTCAAACACTGCAGCGGTACAACTGTAGCACTTCATGGTAGACACCACCTACGCCGACGGGAGAGTTTCTCCTGTGGGCGTAGTTAACCCACCTCCCCAAGAGGTGGCAGTCAGATCTGAAGACGAATTCTCCTGTCGACCCAGCGCTGTCTACACAGGGACTTAGGTCAGTTTAACTACATCACTCAGGGGGGTGGATTTTTCATGCTCCTGTCCTGAGCGACGGAGCTGGGCCGAGCTAATTTTCGATCGCAGCCCGCTGGAAAGAGCTACAGGAATGATTCAAGGTCTTCAAACCTGACCTGTTGGGAGTCTCAAGGAGCTGAATCTATTTCATTAATCCAAGAGAAGCGGTGATGGGACATGCAGACATCACAGGTGCAGGAACCAGACAGGCACCTGCGGGGATGGAGCGCGCTCAGTGTCAACTGGCAATGTGCACGTCTCGAATACTAAGTATATTCCTGACTCTCCCAGTGTCTAACATCACCGCTTCCTCTACGGCGCGGCTCTCGTCCTCGGCAGCTCGACTCCCGCCTTATCTTATTTATTACCCTTTACGTTTATTTAGTCTTTGATCAGACAGCTCAGCACGCCCGGCCGCTTCTGGGGAACGGCCACTTGCAATGGAATTTCTCAGGAGTCTGAAGCAACCAGCCGGGGGGGAGGAGGAGCTGGGAGATCGGAGGAAGACAGAGGGAAACTGAGGCTTAGGGAGTAGAAACGTTCACTTGTTCTCCCATTCATACTCCCCACACCCCATCTATCTATCCTCATACACCCCATCCATCTAATCTTTCTATCTATCTCTTCAGGGCAGGACAGTGTCGACATGTCTGTGCAGTGCCTGGCACAACGGGTCCCTGATCTCTAGGTACTACCCTGGTACGTTTCTTTCTCTCTCACGTGCCAAGGGACCTGAGATCCCTCCAGGCTAGGAGAGCACTGAAACGCAGCCACCTCTGGGGAGGGGGTGAACCCCAGCCTGGGGAATGTCCGATGACAGCAGCGTTTGGGAAACAGGCCCTGGGAGATTAAATATCCTCCGAGGGGGGTCCAGTCGTGTAAACAGAGACAAGGGCGGAGATCGGTGATTGTAGGGAGCACAGAGAACCTAGAGGGAAACAAGCAATAATATCAGATCCGTCCCACGGGCGAGCAAAGGGTTAATCTGAGACAGCCCCGTGGGATAATTTGCGGCTAGCTGCCACCTGGGCCCTTATCAGGAGCCATCTGCACTGCTTCCTCCATCTATATAAACGAGGTGCCCAGCTTGCATAGCCAGAGAACCTGCTTCCCCATCCTCGCCAGCGCCAGACCTGGGAGGCTGAAGGTAAGCGCTGTCCCTGGCCCACTGCCCTCTCCTCTCCCATGAGACCCAAGTTCACACGCGGGAGTATTGTCCTAAACTGGGACCTAGGAGCCGATCGACGTTTTTCAACCCAACTGAGAAAAGTTTCGCACCCGCGCTGACGTTTTTGCAACCAAACCGTGCGGGTTTTTTGAACGCGGAGTAAATTTTCTCCTTTTCCGTCCCGGAGCCCCCCCCATTTCGCACAACGAATTCCCTCCGAATTTGGAAATACGGTTTCTCTTGCCAGTAAATAACTCTGTCCGTGTCAATCAGAGGGGGGCAAAGTGCGTGTGTAAACCATTGCGAAATGGGAAAACGCCCGAGACGCGATTTCGATTGAGAACTGGGGGGAGACAAAAGAACTCTCTCGAAAGACGCCAGTGAAGAAACCCAAAAAGAAAGCAGTGAGAAGATTTCTGAAACATGAAAAGCACCTGGATCTTATTGGGTTTTTTTCCCCTTCCCATTTCTGACCAGCTCTGCTGCTGATAAAAGGGTTAAGATGTAATTTAAATTCCATTGCAGATCTCACTTGAGGTCTATGTGTTCCCAGTATGATGGTGAGCGTCTCTGGATCTCGGGTGGGGCCCAGGTGGTGCCTGGCACGATGGGGAACTTACCACCCCCGATTTTGGGCGGGGCCCAGGCACACATGCCATATGGGAAGACCCTTTGTGTCTCGGGCAGGGTCTGTGGGGCACCTGGCATGACAGGGAAACCCCCTGGATCTCGAGCGGGATCCAGAAATTGTTCCTGTGGAAATGGTAGGAAAATGCCGACCCTCTCTTCATTTTTTAAAAAGTTTTCCTCTGGAAAAGTGGAGTGGGGAAAGTTTTCAAAAATTAAAACGAGAGAAAGTAACTGATTGTTTTAAAATAATACTAATCACAGCCCCTGTTTTATAGATGGGGAAACTGAGGCACGATGGGGAAGGGGTTTGCAAGCAGCAGCCTGCTGAATAGTTCATCGGTCCTCTGAAGCGCAGTGCAGGGCTCTGTCCAATCGGCCCCGCTGCTTTGTCTCCCTGTTTAACTATCTCTTTAAGCGAGCCAAAGTAACACTTCGGTTTTGTTTTTTTTCTGGTTGCAAAAGGGCTGAAAAAGTGTGTGTGTGTGTGTGTGTGTGTGTGTGGGGAAATAACTCAAACTTTCACACTTTGCTGCTGTTTTCTAACTGGGGAAACCAGACAAGAAATGAGGAAAGGTCGATTCCCCCCCCCCCTGCTTTCTTAACATTTTTTCCCCATGAGGAAATTTGAAAAAAGTATCACCCAACGGGGGGAAGAAATTCTGACCGGAGATTTTTTATCCTGGGGAAATTCCAGAGGGCAAAATCCCCGTTGTCAAGCCAATTCTTCGGATAAGGCTGCGAGGTTTCGTCCATGGGATTTGCCAGACTGGGCAAAACCGAGGTTCTCTCTTGGCCCGTTATCTGGCAGATAAGATACGATGCGATAAGAAGAAAGAAACTGGCAGTTTCGGTTTTCTCTGTCTCGTAACACAAATAGGAGTCGGATTTAAAGTCTCAGGAACCTAGTGGATTCTCATAAAGCGCCTAATTCCCTTGGGTTCAATGGGAATTAGGAGCCTAACTCCATTCAGAGTTTTAAAATTTCCACCTACAGGCACTTTGAAAAAGTTACCCTGGGTTTGGCTCGTCCTTTATTCCCAGGAGGAAAATAGGAGATCCGCATTCTCAGCTGAACTAAAAGGGGCTGTTTCCAAACACTTTAAAGCTACTTTCTATTACCAGGACAATTCCAAGGGCCCATCTGGCTGGAGGCACCTGCTTCAGCTTTGAAATAATGGGCAACGTGGCTATCAGTAGGGTTCAGAGTCAACTTGCTGTCTGCCGTTGTTTTTAGCTGCTGGCGCCCCCGGCAGTTGCGGCTGCCTCCATTTCCCCTTTGTTTGGCCAGTGACCGTTTAGCCCCGTGTCTGGTAGTTCCTTGCTAGGATTCCACCTGGATCTTTAATATTCTCTCCCCTTTTGGGGCAGAAGCTACTCTAGTGAGTCAGGACCAGGAACCTTAGTAAAGAGCTGAGAGACTCTGGCTTCAGCGTGTTGACTCTGGACCCTACTGACGACAGGATGGAGTAAGTAGGGGAGAACAAACGACACGGGACAGGTGTGTAGTCACTCAATGCCTGACTGGAAAGCGCCCCAAGACTGCAGAGAAGGGTGCTGGGGCACAACCTCGCAGGCTGCTTCTGCGACTCCCACTCACTCTCTGCCTCCGGCAGCCCAGCCAGGCAGCTGCCCAAGGACTCTGCCCCCCGGGGTGCCTGGCCCCGCAGCCTTTTCTCGCCCCAGCTGTGGGAGGGCCACCAGTCTGCCCCTGTTAATCCTTCAGGGTTTGTCCACACGGCAGCTGAGGGGGTCAGGCCCAGCCCCAGGAGAGGGACCTGTCCTAGCTCTGCCTGAGCGGTGGATAGCAGTGTGGCCACATGCATGGCTGGGGGGTGGGCAGAAGGGGCGTGGGGGTGGGTTGTGTTAGGGAGGGTTGTGGGGGGGAGCAGATGTGGGGGAGGGTTGTGTGGGGTGAGGCAGGGGAGGTGTGTGTGTGGGAGAGTTGTGTGGGAGTGTGAGGAGGTTGTGTGTGTGGGAGGAAAGTTGTGTGTGGGGCAGTAGGTGAGTGGGGTGTGTGGGTGGGGAGAGGAGTGGGTGGGTTGTGTTATAGGGAGGTGTGGGGGGGGATTGTCAGGGACGTGACAGAGGGGTGTGTGTGGGAGGGGTGTGTGGGGAGGTTATGCGTTTGGGGGGTTGTTTATGAGGTGTGTGTGGTTGTGTGGGGTGTGTGTTGAGGTAGTGTGTGAGGGTGTGTGTGGGGGGTTGTGGGGAGGTGGGGGAGGTTGTGTGAGGGAGGGGTTGCAGAGGAGGCTGTTTATGTGGGGGAGGGTTGTGTGTGGAGGGGTATGTAGGTGGGGAGTTGTGCGGGGTCTTGTGTGTGGGATTGTGTATGAGAGGGGGTGTATGGGAGGGGTGGGGGGGTCACAGGGGAGGCTGTCTGTGTGTGGGTGGGAGGTTGCGGGGGGTTGTGTGAGTGTGTGGGGGTTGTGTAAGGGAGGTGTGTGTGTGTGTGTGTGTGTGTGTGTGTGTGTGTGTGTGTGTGTGTGTGTCACTGCTATCTGTAGTGCACTAGCTGGGTCAAAGCCAGCACATGTCCATCGACCAGAACTGGACCTCACCCCTCTCCCCGCAGGGCCAAGGCCCCCTTTAGGCCCAGTTCCCCTTAGTGGCTGGGACACCCCAGGGCTTGTGCACCCCAATACACACACACACGGGGCAGTTTGCACCTTACCAAGCTGGCGTCTGCTGGGCTGTATTGAAAACAGTGTTACAATATCCAGCGCTTTGCTTTCCATGGGGAAAGGGCTTTCCTGATCCTACAGCAGGCTGGGGGCTCTGCAGGGCAGTGTGTGTGCCTGGAGGCGATCCGTGGAGAGGTGGCCTAGAGTCAGGTGGGGTAGGTTGGCTCTCTGTACCTTAGCGAGCAGCCTGCTTCGTCTCCCTCTGCTTTCAGTTCTCGCGGGTGATTGTTCTGGATTCGAAGCAGCAAAGTCATGTTATGGTGCCACCTCCCAGCAAGAGGATTTGGTGCTGTTAGCTCCTGTCTCCTTGCTGCAGACTCAACTTCCTTTAGGGCCGGTTCCCAGGGCTAGAGATGCCATTTTCGTTCATTGCCGTGAGTCGCAAGCTTAGACTGGGCAGGACAGGGGCAGCTTCTCTAGTAAATCCGACCGCCCCCCAGGGCATGGAATCCTGGAGCTCTCCACTTCCTGTGTTTCCCCCCAGCCCGTGCGCACTGTGGCTGCAGAGTTCGGTGCATCCGAGGCAAACAAGAGTCCAGTCCGGCTCCGAGCCCAGCCCCACACTCTCCCGGTCGCCATGCAGGGCTCCCTCGTGCTCAGCCTCCTGACCGTGCTCCTAGCTGCAACTAATAGCCAATGTAAGTCTCCAAGCCACACGTTTAACACAATTGTCCTTTTCAACCACTGGCTCCAGCGGTTTGCTCCAGTATCACCCTATTGGCTAAATTGGAGTCACTCCTGATTTACTCCAGTGTCACACTATTGGCTAAATCGGAGTCACTCCTGATTTACCCCAGTGTCACCCCATTGGCCCCAGTAACTCATACCCATTTTATGGCTCCTTTGTGCCAATTGTGCAAATGGCCTTCGTGTAAACTGATCAGGCTCAGACTGACCGGCCGTGCCACCTACCCTTCAGCTACTGCTCTGTAACCCTCTATCAAGTTCCTTCTGATGATTCTCCCCTCAAAGGCCTTGCCTACAGGTGGACACTCTGGAAAATTAATCCAAATTAACCAAAGGTGTGATTTTTAACCTGGATTAATCAATTTGGAATATAAATGACCTTAATTCAGTTTCTTAATTTACCTCCAAAGTGAATTAAACTAAACCGAACGAAGGCCACTTTAATCCCAACAGAAAGTGTGCGCAGAGGACTTTAACCAATCCAGTTTAAATTCACACTTTTGGTTAATGCAGATTAAAAGTGGCTTTAATTCAGTTTCGTTCACCTCCACCGTAAAGTCACCTAAATTGAATTTATTGAGTGTCTACACTGGGACTTAATCTGGTTCAACTAGTCCGGATTACTGACACCTGTAAATTCCCCAATGAGGATAAACCCTTAGGGAATCAAGGGAAGAAGGACAGGATCTTTCCACCAGAATTAACCCTAGACCCTTGGTGTTTCTTCCTACAGATTCATGTTCAGATTGCACATTGGACATCTCCAAGTCCCAGGCAAATTGTCCTGTGCAGAACTGCATGGAGGGGACCTGCATCCTCACTCTGGAAACGGTCTTCTCAGGTGAGAGAGAGGGGCCTGGCGCTCCCCTTTTCCTCCCCCAAACCTGCCTAACTTTCCAGCTAGCCCACGATGTTCTTACCCCAAATGGATTAGCCAAAATTCAGGGCCTTTTCGTGTTGCTTCCATTAGGGTGAGAAATAAATGAGGTGTGGGGGGTTATGTGCGTGTGTGTGGGGGGGTGGGTGGGTGGGAGGGGGTTGTTTCTGGTATGGGCTGTGTGGTGTGGGGCGGTGGGTGCTGTGGGGGAGAGTTGGGTGTGTGGATATTGGAGGTTGGTTGTGTAGAGTGTATGGGTTGGGTGCTGTGGGGTGGGGTGCATGTTGAGTGGTGGTGGTTGTTGTTGTGGGTGGGGGGATGTGTATTATGGGGGGTTATGTCAGGTCTGGGGTTATGGGGGTGGTGGGTTGTGTAGGGTGCAGGGGCAGTTGTGTGTATTGGGGAGGTTGGGGGGTGAGTGTGGGTGTTGTGGGGGGCTGTGCATGGTGGGGGGAGGGTTGTGTATGCGGGTGCTGTGTGTAGGGTGTGTGTGGTGGGGTTTGTTGTGGGGCAGGGGCTTGTGTATGGTGGGGGAGGGTTGTGTGGGGGAAGGTGTGAGTGTGTGTGTTTTGTCAGATGTGTGGATGAAGGGATTGTGGGGTGTGTATGTGTGGGGGTTGTGGGAGGGTTGTGGGGGGAAAGGTGTGTGTGTGTTCTGAGTGTGTGTGTGGGTTGTGTCAGGTGTGTGGATGGAAAGGTTGTGGTGTGTGTGTGTCTGTGTGTGTTGTGGTGGGGGTGGGTTGTGTGAGGAAAGGTGGGTGTTCTGAGTGGGTGGGTCGTGTTGGGAGTGTGGACGGAGGAGTTGTGGGTCACAAGTGTGCGCACACACGCAGGCTGATTTTGTTTTTCCCTGCACCTAGGAAACGACCCTGTGACCGTCAAAGCTTGCATGGAGAACAACACTATCTGCCGTGCAAAGTTCATCAGCCTGTCCGTCGGGCCCGACAAACAAGTGAGGACCAGCTCCATGTGTTTTCAAAGCAACAACTTCAACCAGAATATAACCGTGGCCGGTACGTACCGAGCGCAGCCATTCGCAGGCGCAGCTGCTCGACAGGCGGGAAAACAATTTGCCTGCGAACGTTTGAAATTTCAAAACTGTTTCTGTTTCACAGGGTTAAAAACCGAGCTTTACATTTTTGTGTGTATGAAATGTTTTACAAAAACTCAAACTGGCCACATTTCATCCCCTGCCACAATGAAGAGAGACTGACTTTTTTTTTCCTGGTTCAGTGGCAGCTCTGAAAAATTGGAAACAAATTTTGTTTCAACTCGAGTTTAATCTAAAATATTTTCAGACGTTACTGGAAATTTAAAAAGTCAATGTTGGTCCCGCCCCGCCCATGTTGAATCTGGGTCTCCCACATCCCACCCCCTCTTCTTCTTCCTTTGGCATTTTGTAACTAAATAAACCCCATAGTTTTGAGTTATTTCCAGTTTTCTCCTTTTTTCTCTCTGTAACGCTTCCAAATGTCGCCAATGCTGGCAAAGTTACAAAGTGCCGGAGATGCCTCATTTCATTTTTATTCCTTTAACTGCTCTGCACCTTTTCCTGAAACTGGAGACGTTTGGAAACGTTACAGGAGAAAACACAGATTTCATTCCGTCTATTACATTCGCTGGCAAAAAACGGCCCCCTGGCCTCGAAAGCTGAAAAGCTTTTGAAAACCAGAATCAAAATTGAAAATGTTCATTTAGAAATTTCCCGTAGAAAAACATTTGATTTTCCAGTGGGACATTTGGCTTATGTTTGATGCAATGGAAAAAAGGGAGTGACACAAAGAATTGGGTGCCATGGTCCAAGCGACAGGCTTGGAGAACTTTTGCAGCAGCAGTTGAACGGGGCCAGGTTGCATTGGTCAAAGCCAGAGAGCAGGCTGTTGCGGGAACCGAGAGGAGAGATGAGGAGATCCTGGCTGAGAGTTCTAGCCGTGTGGTTGGATAGTTCTGTTGATTCTCCATCATGAGCCTCTTTGTGTCCTGAAATTCTGACCCATGGTTCTTTCTCCGATTGTTCCCAGTGCCGCCGAAGAGCTCAGCCAAGAACGGGCTGCAGTGTGCAGCCTGCAATGCGCCGAACGCTGACGAGTGCAAGAATGTGAACATCCCCTGCATGGGCTCTGAAGACCATTGCATTGACTTTGCTGGGACGCTTGGTAATTCCTCCAAACACGCTGGAGCTTGGGAACTTGCCTGGGAGAGCTTAGGTCGTTGGGAATTCCTGCCAGAGCTGGTGAAATCCAGAATTCCTTAACCCTACAACTGGTGACATTTATTGAGTGACACCTTTATTTTCATTGATATGGGCCCCTGTTTTTCAGCATCGAAGGGTTATGAGAATCAACATTTGGAGTCCTAGTTTTTCCTAGGTTCTATCCCCAGGTGTGAGAGGGAAGCGGGGTCTAGTGGTTAGAGCTGGGGGCTGGGGGCCAGGACTCCTGGGTTCTCTCCCCGGCTCTGGGACAAGAGTGAGGTCTAGTGGGTTAGAGCTGATTCGTGCCAACTGAAGCATTTTGAGAATGTGTCAAATTTGCCAAATTGTTTTTGCCGAAAAAAACCAAAATGTTCCCTTTCAAAATACCATTTTCTGTCAGTTTTTATATTTTAAAAAAGCATTAAGAGCCCCTTGGAAAAAACCTCCAACAAAACATTCCCTTTCAACCCCAAAGGTAACTCATTTCTGTCACCCGCTTCCATTTTGTCGAAAACCATCCATTCTGGGTCAACTCAAAACCGAGTGTTTCCAACGATTTGTCAGGCTGGAAACCGACCCCCCAAAATGGGCTATTGGCAAAGCTCTGCGGCCCAGGCTGGTGGGGAAGGGGACGAGACGAAAAGGCCAGGCCATTCTTGATTCTTATCGCCTGTTTATTTCCATCTGCAGTTAAGAGCACCACCACCACATTGGTCTTGAAAGGCTGCGCTACCCAGAGCGCCTGTGAGCTGAAAGTCAATGGCAGCTTCTACTATTCCCAGAAGACCTATACGCTGACCAAAGCCAGCTGCCTTCTGGCTACCAGCAAGGGCTCTAACGTTGCTGTTCACGCCCTGGCGTTCTTCCCAACGTTGGCCGGGCTGCTCCTGGTGAAACAGCTGTCCTGATTTGCCCTCTATCTGCAAGATCCTGGAGAAACCACCCCCCACTCACCCCTTGGGATTTAGGGGTGCCTTTGGAGAGATGAGTTCATCACAGGTTGTTGGGCTCTATATGGGTGTGCGGGGGGGAATTAGGTGTAATTCTCCTACGTCAGTTATGCAGGACATCAGCCATAGACGGCCTTAAAATGGGTGAATCAGTGAATCCAGTGGGTTGAATAAAAATGGTATTGAAACCATTCAGGTGTCTGCTTGTTTCTTGTCAAGGGGAGGTGGCCAAGGGGATTTTCCCAGCATGCACAGCACTGTTTTGTGGGGGTCACTCCCTGGGCATAACCGTCTAAGAACGGGCCATCCAAAGGTCAATCTCACCCAATCTGCTGTCTTCTGACAATGGCCAGTACCATAAGAACATAAGAATGGCCCTACTGGGTCAGACCAAGGGTCCATCCAGCCCAGTGTCCTGTCTACTGACAGTGGCCAGTGCCAGGTGCCCCAGAGGGAATGAGGGGAACAGGGAATCATCAAGTGATCCATCCCATTGCCCAGCTTCTGGCAAACACAGACTAGGGACACCATCCCTGCCCACCAGATGCTTCAGAGGGAATGAAGAAAACAAGGCAATTAGCGGGTGATCCATCCCATCGTCCAGACCCAGCGTCTGTTCCAAGCTGCTTCTCAACCCCTACTTTCCTGTCAGAGTGAAAAGCAAGTCGGCGTTTCCTTAGAAAATTTTGATGAATGTGAAAACAAAAGAAATTTCTCAATTTTTGGGGCACAGAATTTTAAATTTTGTTCAGCAGAAAATTTCGATTTTTTTTTTCTGATGGAGATTTGGAAGCTGGAATATTTCCGTGTCCGTGACGCCTCATGGGAGTTCTAGCACATGCGCCTCACTCATCCATTCTCTAGAGGCTGGGCTCGCTGGTTGGACTACATCTCCCATGATGCAACAGTTACTCCTCTTGTGCTTCATGGGAATCCCTAACCATGGTGCCTCATGGGAGTGAATTCTCTTTCCCCCCCCCTTTCTTACTCTATTTTGCTCAGGAATGCGAAAATATTCACACTCTGCTGCACCATAGCTATGCCCACCTAACACCTGGTGTAGACGTGGCTAGGTCCATGGAAGAATGCTTCAGTTGACCTAGCTGTTTTGGCTTGGGGAAATGGATTAGCTACATTGACTGGAAAATCCCCCTGTTGCTGTAGTGTCTTCGTAGCATAGACAAGCCCATATTCTTTCTCCTTCTCTTTTTCCTAGGGCTTTGCAAAAACGTTTTTGTTTTGCAGACGACAACATTTTGCACTAGACAAAAATTGTGGTGAAAAATGTTTGCAACGTTCAAAAGGCTCTGTGAACTAATTTGAAAGAAACAGATTCGCAACGGGGTTAGGGAGACAAACCCTGCTGGATTTTCACCCCAATTTCAAATCCCTCTTTTTTTTTTTTTTTTGGAATCGCTTCATCGGAAAATTCCTCACAACATTTCAAACACAATGAAAGTTTGTCTATGGAAAAACGTCCTGCAAATCATGCCCATTTTCTCAACTAGGCCTGTGTAGGTGGTGTCTACACTGAAGCGCTACAGCTGTGCGGGTGCCGTGTTTGAAGTGTAGACAAGCCCAGAACCGTCTCTTGTTAAGGCGGCATTTCACAGGCCTGTTGTGTGAATGTCTATTTGGGAGACACACGGTTGCATATAGTCATTCTTTGCTGCCAAAGAACTGCCAGGCAGTGCCCCAGAGCTGGCCGCATTTTGGTGGCAGGTGGAATCCTGTGTAAGACTGTACAAACCCAGATTCACAGACACCTCTGCCCCAAAGAGCTGACAACCCTAACTAGACAAGCAAACCCAGGGCAGGGGGACAGGGTACAGCACACCAACGGAGTGACCAATGGGTGGGCAGCAAATGGCATGTTAATGCCTCAATTGCTTTTTGTGGGGGCAGATGGGTTAGCTAGGAGGGGATCCGCTAAATGGGAAGGGAAGTGGGTCTAGGGGGCCAGGGCAGAGGGGCTGGCGTGGAGTGAACCGAGAGAAAGAGCCTGAGTGACAGGGAGGGTTGGAACGAACAATCAGCACCGGGACGAGAAAGTCCAGTGAAAACTGTAGAAAGTTCTTTGGCAGTTTCTGCCCCTACTGGCTGGAGACCCAGCCACCATCACCCGGGGAGGTGATGTTCCCCCGGCTTTGGCAACGGAGCTACACCGCTACAGACCCCATAGTGTAGCCATAGCAACATAGAAGTGTAGGGCTAGAAGGGACCTCACAAGGTCAACTAATCCAGCCCCTTGCACATAGGGCAGAACTACATCATAACTAGACAGTTCCTGACTAAACAAAAAAAGGAAGAGAAGCAGTGAGAGGCAAAAAGGCATCCTTTAAAAAGCGGAAGTTAAATCCTAGTGAGGAAAATAGAACGGAGCATAAACTCTGGCAAATGAAGTGTAAAAATATAATTAGGAAGCCGAAAAAAGAATGTGAAGAACAGCTAGCCAAAGACTTCAAAAGTAACAGCAAAATTTTGCTTAAGTCCATCAGAAGCAGGAAGCTGCCAAACAACCAGTGGGGCCACTGGACGATCGAGAGGCTAAAGGAGCACCCAAGGACGATAAGGCCATTGTGGAGAAACTCAATGAATTCTTTGCATCGGTCTTCACGGCTGAGGAGGTGAGGGAGATTCCCACCCCTGAGCCATTCTTTTTAGGTGACGGGGATCTGAGGAACTGTCCCAGACTGAGGTGTCATTAGAGGAGGTTTTGGAACAACTTGATAAACTGAACAGTAATAAGTCACCAGGACCAGATGGCATTCACCCAAGAGGTCTGAAGGAACTCAAACGGGAAATTGCAGGATGTAGCGATGTGGTGACTCACCAGTGTGGCGCCGCCTGCTGGTCGTCCTGGGAATTAGCTCTCCAGCTCCAGAGTGTCCCCTGCTGGCCGATGTCCGCTTGCTGCTGGCCCCCCGTGTCCCTCACAGATCCCAGTGGCCCTTTACCTTGGGTGCTGCCCCCTGGCAGTACACCCACTCTCTGGATCTCCCCACCCAGGGGAGCCCCCAACCCTCTACCCCCACCTCACCAGATACTGCCAGTCACCATCTAGCCCCTGCTCACTGGGGCAGACTACAGTCTATACCACTCATCATCAGCAAGGGGGGTTTGGACCTGCGGCCTCTGCCTATCTCTGGGCTGCACCTCTGCAACCCCAGTACTCTTCCCAGCCTTTACCAAGGCCTGCAGCCTGGGGGTTTTCCAGCCTGGAGCTCCCCAGCCCCTCTGGCCTTTCCCCAGCCCTGCTCCACTCTAGGTACCCTGCTGCGCTCCCAAGCAGCCAGGCCCATCTCTCTCCACAGCTAGAGAGAGACTCTGCCCGAGCTCCTGGCCCACAGCCTTTTATAGGGACAGCTGGGCCCTGATTGGGGCGTGGCCCCAGCTGTCCCTGCTTCCCCAGTCAGCCTAACCTTCTGGCTCCCTGGGGCAGCCCTTTCCCAGGGCTGTTTTAACCAGGGCCGGGGCAACCATTAGGTGACCCAGGGCGGCAGAAAAGCTGGTGGTACTCCTGGCTTTAACCCCTTCAAGGCAGGGGGGATAGCTCAGTGGTTTGAGCATTGGCCTGCTAAACTGAGGGTTGTAAGTTCAATTCTCGAGGGGGCACTTAGGGATCTGGGGTGAAAATCAATATTTGGTCCTGTCTAGTGAAAGCAGGGGACTGGACTTGATGACTTTTCAAGGTCCCTTCCAGTTCTAGGAGATAAAATAAATTAATAAATATCCTATTTATTTATAGAAGCGGGTGACCACCCCGCTACAAGGACTCCTTAATGATTCCCTGTTCTGTTAATTCCCTCTGGGACACCTGGCACTGGCCACTGTCGGCAGACAGAACACTGGACTAGATGGACCTTTGGTCTGACCCAGTCTGGCCGTCCTTATGTTCTTACAGTTCTTTGTCCAACCTGCTCTTAAAAATCTCCAATGATGGAGATTCCACATCCTCCTTAGGTAATTTATTCCAGAGCTTAACTACCCTGACTAGATAGGTCAAGTTTTTCCTAATATCCAATCCAAATCGCCCTTGCTGCAATTTAAACCCATTGCTTATTGTCCTGTTCTCAGAGGTTAACGGGAACAATTTTTCACTCTCCTCCTTGTAACGACGTTTTATGTACTTGAAAACTGTTCTCATGTCCCCCCTTGGTCTTCTCTTCTCCAGACTAAACAAACCCATTGTGATGGGTTTGGCCACAGAGATCCCCTTGAGACTGTCACCTGACGTGCTGAAATTACCTCTGAGCCCGTTTTCCCTGCCAGCTTGGGACTCCCGAACCCTGCCTTGTTGAGCCAGACACACTAGCCTGCTCCAACACAAACAGCTCAGCAGGTTACCTGTGTCCAGCACCCAAACACCCAGTTCCCAATGGGATCCAACCCCCAAATAAATCCGTTTTACTCTGTATAAAGCTTATACAGGATGTGGCAAAGCTCCGACTTTGTCTCCGTCGGTCCCGTGCTTCCAGGCGGTCTATGGTAGCCTCAGAGGCTCACTGCGACCCTCCACGTAGCCCTTCTCTCTCTAGGGCCAGGGTACTGAGCCATTTTCATCATAAACCAGCAAGGAGGTTGGGGAGAGAACTCCCACAGTCTCTGCTGTCCCTATGGGCTTTTTCAAGAACAGTTTAGACTCTTGTCCTGACAGGAGCCTGTATTCCCCTCCCAGGAGGTGTTCCTGTAGTGGTGGGTTGGGGGGAACCCGGGCCCGCCCTCTACTCCGGGTTCTGGCCCAGGGATCCTAGTGGCAGCAGCTGTTGGCAGCCAACCTTTCACTGCCAGAGTTGCTACATTTCCCTGGGCCACTTCCCCACAGCTCTCCTGCTTCTCTCTCTCAACGCCTTCTTCACCCTTACCCTAGGGCTCCCTTCCAGTGGCTTGGGGGTGTCTTCATTACCCAGCCCTTCAGCCGCACTTCCCCTCCTCTGGCTCCCTTTTCCTCTCCCCAGCCTGACCGGAGTGAGCCCTTTTATAGTATCAGAGGGGCCTTAATTAGAGTCAGGTGTTCACATTAGCTTAACGGCCTCACCTGACTCTTTGCAGGTTAATTAGAGTCAGGTGTTGACCTTAGCCTAATGGCCTCACCTGACTCTTTTCAGGCTAATTGCAGTCATGTGTCCACCCTAGCCTGGAGCCCCCGCTCTGGTCAGTCAGGGAACAGAAAAATGCGTATCCAGTGGCCAGTATATCTGCCTTCTACTACTCTGCTGTACCCAGTTGGCCTGGGTCTATCACAAGGGTAAATTCATAAATTGTCTGCCCTCTATAACACTGATAGAGAGATATGCACAGCTGTTTGCTCCCCGCAGGTATTAATCTCTTACTCTGGGTTTATTAATCAACAAAAGTGATTTTATTAAGTATAAAAAGTAGGATTTAAGTGGTTTCAAGCAATAACAGACAGAACAAAGTAAGTCACATAAGCAAAATGAAGCAAAAACACGCAAGTCTAAGCCTAATACATTAAGAAACTGATTACAGGTAATATCTCACCCTCAGAGATGTTCCAATAAGCTTCTTTCACAGACTAGACTCCTTCCTAGTGTGAGTCCAATCCTTTCCCCTGGTCCAGTACTTGTTAGTTCCAGCAGACATCTCAGGTAGTAAGAAGGGGTTTTCTCATGACTGGAAGCCCCCTTTGTCCTGCTCCACTCCCTTTTAGAGCTTTGGCACAAGGCGGGAATCTTTTGCCTGTGCTTGTTTCCCACCCCTCCTTCTAAATGGAAAAGTACCAGGTTTAAGATGGATTTCAGTATCAGGTGACATGGCCATGTATTATCCCCTAGTCTCCATTACCCATGGGCTGGCCCACACTTACACAGGAAGGCTTTTAAGTAGTTAAGGCCATTTACAACTGATATGTTACACTTAATATGTTTCCATCAGTGATAGAAGTTTATATCTTATTCTCCCAACTCCAGATATAGAAATAATACAGGAAAACAAATAGGATGAACACACTTAGTAGATTACAAACTGTCCAATGACACCATACAAGGGGTATTTAGCGTAAAGCATATTCCAGTTATGTCATATTCATAAGCATACTTTCATAAAGCATATGGAGTGCAACATCACACCCATGTTTTTTAATATTCCCTCATAGGTCATGTTTTCTAGACTTTTAATCATTTTTGTTGTTCTTCGCTGGACTTCCTCCAATTTGTCCACATCCTTCCTGAAATGTGGCGCCCAGAACTGGACACAACACTCCGGTTGAGGCTTAATGACCGCGGAGTAGAGCGGAAGAATTACTTCTTGTGTCTTGCTTACCACACTCTTGCTAATACAGCCCAAAATGATGTTCACTTTTTTTGCAACAGCGTTACACTGTTGACTCACACTTAGCTTGTGATCCACTATGACCCCCTGATCCCTTTCTGCAGGACTCCTTCCTAGGCCGTCATTTCCCATTTTGTATGTGTGCAACGGATTGTTCCTTCCTAAGTGGAGTACTTTACATTTGTCCTTATTGAATTTCAACCTATTTCCTTCAGACCATTTCTCCAGTTTGTCCAGCTCATTTTGGATTTTAATCCAATCCTCCAAAGCACTTGCAATCCCTCCCTGCTTGGTATCGTCCGCTAACTTTAAAAGTGTACTCTCTGTGCCATTATCTAAATCACTGATGAAGATATTGAACAGAACCGGACCCAGAACTGATCCCTGTGGGACCCCACTCGTGATGTCCTTCCAGCATGACTGTGAACCACTGATGACTACTTTCTGGGAACAATTTTCCATCCGGTTTTGCACCCGCTTTATAATAGTCAGGGCCGGCTCTAGCTTTTTTGCTGCCCCAAGCAGCAAAAAAAAGCGCCGCCCCCCCGAACCCCCCCGCCGAGCGCCGCCGGAACACCCCCCAGAGCGCCGCCCCCCTGCCGAGCGCCGCGCGCTGGAGCCCGCCCCCCTGCGCCGCGCGCTGCGGGAACCCCCCACCCAGCGCCGAGCGCCGCGCCGCCGGAGCCCGCCCCCGCCCCCTGCCGAGCGCCGCGGGAAACCCCCCCCGAGCACCGAGCCCCGCGCTGCCCCCCCGCCGAGCCCCGCGCCGCCGGAGCGCCCCCCCCACGGAATGCCGCGCCGCGCTCCCCCCGCCGCCCCTTACCAGTTGCCGCCCCAAGCATGTGCTTGGGTGCCTGGTGCCTGGAGCCAGCCCTGATAATAGTTCCATCTAGGTTGTATTTTCCTAGTTTGTTTATGAGAAGGTCATGGGAGACAGTATCTAAAGCTTTACTAAAGTAAAGATTATACCACATCTACCGCATCCCTCCCTTCCACAAGGCTTGTTACCCTGTCAAGGAAAGCTATCAGGTTGCTTTGACATGATTTATTATTGACAAATCCATGCTGGCTGTTACTTAGCGCCTTGTTATCTTCTAGGTGTTTGCAAACTGATTGCTTGATTATTTGTTCCGTTATCCTTCCAGGTACAGATGTTAAGTTGACTGGTCTGTATTTCCCCGGGCTGTCCTTATTTCACTTTTTATAGACTGGTACTAGATTTGCCCTTTCCAGTCTTCTGGAATCTCTCCTGTCTTCCATGACTTTTCAAAGATAATCGCTAATGGCTCAGATATCTCCTCAGTCAGCTCCCTGAGTATTCTAGGATGTATTTCATCAGGCCCTGGTGGATTGAAGACATTTAACTTGTCTACGCAATTTTTAACCTGTTCTTTCTCTATTTTAGCCTCAGATCCTACCTCATTTTCACTGGTGTTCACTACATAAAAAGTCTGATTGCTACTAACCTTTTGGTGAAAACTGAAATAATAAAGTCATTTAGCACCTCTGCTATTTCCATTGTCCGTTATTGTCTTTCCCCCCTTCACTGAGTAATGTGCCTACCCTGTCCTTGGTTTTCATCTTGCTTCTAATGTATTTGTAGAAGGTTTCCTTCTTACCCTTTCTGTCTCTAGCTAGTTTAATCTCGTTTTGTGCCTTGGCCTTTCTAACTTTGTCCTGACATGCTTGTGTTGTGTGTTTATATTAATCCTTCATAATCTGACTTAGTTTCCACTAGGACTCTTTTTTGAGTTTCAGATCATTGAAGATCTCCTGGTTTAGCCAGAGTGGTCTCTTGCCATCCTTCCTACGCAGTGGGATAGTTTGCTCTTGTGCCCTTAATAACGTCTCCTTGAAAAACTGCCAACTGTCTTTAATACATGGATATAAATAATCCCCAGATTTTCCATCACACTTTTCATCAGTTAATCACAAACCACCCTCTCTCTTTAGATTCCTGGAGATCCTAACACCTGGATTCCGTCTGGAAGCCCCCTACCCAACTCGACAACCTCAGGGAGAAAAAACAGCTTGAAATACAACCAAGGCCGAAATGCTCTTCACTGCTCAGTTATTCTATAACTAAATTCCCCCAGCTGGGTATGACGTCATGCGCGTGAGACCCATTTTGCTGCAACACCCTTGACATGGGGCGAGGAAGAAAATGTGTCACCGATGAATGTTTACACAATTTAATGACAAGGAATTTAGCAACCTGTTCTGGGAGTGGGAGGAGAGCTGTCGTAATGGAACCAACCCCATGGCCAACCTTAGTTCCCTTGGGATAGTTTACTGGACCCCCCATTTGGTGTCAATCGGCCATTGCTCCATTAGAGTTAATGGAACCAGATCCCGGACTGGTGTCAATTGGCCCTAGCCCCATTGTAGTTAGGGTGACCAGATGTCCCGATTTTATAGGGACAGTCCCGATTTTTGGGTCTTTTTCTTATATAGGCTCCTATTACCCCCACTCCCTGTCCTGATTTTTCACATTTGCTGTCTGGTCACCCTAATTGTAGTCAATGGGGCCAGATCCCTGGCTACTTTCAATTGGCCATTGTTGTGTGATTTACAGCACCCGATGAACTGGCTAAACACCTCTAATGTGCAAACAGTCACGCCTCTACCCTTGTGACTAAGCTGAGTATCACCTCTTATCTCTGTTGCACGAACCAGCAGACTGGATGGGATAAGTTCTATAAAACACAAGCTGATGGGTTAGGAAAGAGTCAATCTGAATTATATTTAAAGAGGGAGTGCCCAGGTATGAGGGTCGTATAACATGTTACATTTCAGTAAATCATTCACTGTGACGCCCAAAGTATATATGAATCCGATTCTGTCTTTGGCCTAGATAGAGAAGAAAGGGGCCATGCTAGACAGGTTAGTGCATCTCTTCGGTTTTACAGAGAAATTGGAGAATTAACTGAACTATTTTGCAATTGAAGGTAAGAGTTTTTAAGTCGTGTTAAATTATTGTTTGTAATCTTTCATGATCTGCTGAAAAGTGCGTAAAGGCTGGAGATATCTTTCAAATGCAAGCTCCCATCGTAAAACCCCACGATGATGATAGAGCAGGGATAAAGCGGCTCAGTTTGTGCAAAGGAAAAGACGCCTCACTCATGGAATGGTGTGTGAACGAAATAGGGAGATTTTCAAAGGCAAAACCAGCAGCGAGGGGGCCAGCGTCTGCTGAAACCACTGGGAGTCGGGCCTCAGACTCCCTTCAGCTGCTTCTTAGGAAGAAGAAAAGAACCAGGCGACGTACTTGATTTGGACTTTCAAAAAGCCTTCAGCAAACTCCCTCGCCGTAGGGCAGTACGGAATCGAAGCAGCCCTGGGGCGGGAGGCAAGGGAGTGTCATGGAGCAGAAACAGGACAACAGCCAGAACAGAGGAGTTTGCAGCATTGTTGTAGCCGTGTGGGTCACAGGATATCAGAGAGACAAGGTGGGTGAGGGAAAAGCTTTTATTGGACCAGCTTCTGCTGGGGAGAGACACAAGCTCTCGAGCTCCGCTGACCCGCAGAAGAGCTCTGTGTCGCTCGGCATCTTGTCTCTTTCGCCCACCTTGTGTCTCTAGAAAACAGAGCGGGAATTCATGGGAATTTTGTGTGATGGCAAAAGCTTAAAAGTGGAGGCCTCCAAGCTCTATCCTAGACCCAGCGTTCAAGTTACTCAAATGATCTGCAAGGGGGGTGAGAGAGGGGGTGATGAAATCTGCAGAGGAGGCAACTTATTGTGTTTAGTCAGGAACTTTGGCGAGATCGAACGGAGCTGGGTCAATGGGCAACGCGATGGCGGATGAAGCTGAGTTTTGATCAATGCAAAGTAACGCACATGGGGAGGTCGGGGGTTTGTAGCACGCCTAGACCTGACAGGTTCTAACTGAACTGGGCTGATCCAGGGAAGGGACCAGAGCGTCCCCGTAGGAAGATCAATGGACACCTCAGCTCCCTGTGCAGCTGCAGAAGAGAAAAGTGAACAAGCCGTTGGGCTGCCCAAGGGGGTGGAGATAATGTGGAAAACACTGTAGTGCCCCTCTGCAGACCAGCAGGATGCTCTGACCCTGGTGCCCCACAGGCAGCGCCAGTCGCCCCATGTCAGAAGGGACAGTGCAGACCTGGAGCAAATATGGACGAGGGAGTGGAAACCTGGGCCAGGCTAGAGCCCTGCAGCGGGACTGGGATCCCACGGGACCCACAGGACTGGTACCATAATAGCGGAGCGGGTAAAAGTACTTTGTTGCAGGGGGGATTGGGTGGGCAAAGAAAGTCGACTGCGGTAATATGCGGGAAATCACAGGGCAGCAGCTTGTCATCAATAGAATTTCAGCAACATAAAGGAAGTTGGTTTTAAAAATAAAGGTTTTTACCCTTAAATTTAAGCGAGGGCTAGAAAGAGGTTTGATGTATTATAACAGGAGTTAAAGGATTTTGTACGTGGTTTAAGCAAGATTTGTTTTATACTTTTAGTAGAAACAATTGTGTCTGACTTCTGGTGATGTATATATAGTATATTAACCAAACCTTTTTTCTATGTTTTAAAGTATCATGAGGGAATTTGTCTCTCTTGTGGGATTTGTAGGATCTACGTTTTTTGCGGGTGTGAAAGGAATAAAAATGCAAGAAACAATGCGGGAGTGGCTGGGAGTGGGATTAAAACAATAGTCCCACGCCGGGCTCTACCCTGGGGTTCCCACTCTGTTATTTCTAGGCATGTTTGTGGCATGTGGGAGCTGAGAGAAATTTTTTCACCAAAACTTTTCTCCACCCAAAAATGCAGGTTTGTGGCAACTGAAACATTTCGCGAATTTGTGTCAATTTCGCCACATTGCTGCAACAGCAAAAACAAATCCTAGAAAAAAAAATCCTGAAAAACGGAAATGTTTTGTCTTCACAATTCTAGAATTAAACGTTTTGATGTTTTTCAACTCAAAATGTCATTTCAAAATTGATGGCAACATTTATATTTAAACCATTATAAGAATGTTTTTAAATGCCTGAAAACGAACCAAAACCATTTTTTGTTCGGCTTTTTGGTCGGATGAGAATTTTGGTTCAACCGAAATGTGTTTTTATTTCCAGATCGTTTGGAACTGCCAGTGAACCAAAAAATCGGTTATTTGTGCAGCTCTGATCCCTGGTGCTTCCCCCCAGATCTCGTCTGGAATTCCCTTTCCCTCCTCATTTGGGTCTTGACTCTCTCCTCCTCCCCCCCGGCAGAGCTCGCCGTGTCAGCCGTGAGAAGCTCTGTTCAGCTCTGAGCCCAGCCCCGTGAGCCTCCCAGCACCAGGATGGTTTCTTTCATCCTCTGCCTTCTCCCTGCTCTCCTAGCTACGAGTGCACAAGGTGAGTCATCAGCTGCTGTGGCCATGTAACCCCCCTGGACTTGGATCCTTTACACCCCACGGATCCCCAGTCAGGGGAACATCCAGCATGTGCAGGGAGGGGGATTAGCTCTGTGTGGGGTACAAGGCCAGGTCTACACTATGGTTACTGTAGTAATTTAGCCATAGCGCTGTAGCTAGGCAGGCAGAGGCCTGTACTGAATCCACAGCCTATCCCAATGGACGGGGTTTTTCCATTTCTACAGGAACTCACCTCTCAGAGCGACGGTAGCCAGGCCGAGGGAAGCATTCACCCGTCGACCTGCACCTACTCCAGGGGCTAGATCGGCTGAGCTGTGGTGCTCAGGGTGTGGACTTTTAAAACCTCGCCCCCGAGCACTGTATCTGTATCACCCTGGTTAGTTTAGACCAGGCCTGAGGGACACCATTACCGGATACTGCCCTGAATTCTTATTTCCATGAAGGCCCCTCTGCACTGCTTTGGCAGCACAAAGGAGACTAAATATAGGAGTAAATGACACTGCTTGGGGATTGAGTGTAACCTGGAATCAGGTCTACAATTTCCGGTAGCAGAGGGCTCTCCAACCGAGCAAACAGAGGCAGAATGAGATCCAATGGCTGGGAGTTTAATTTAGACCAATCCAAGGTGGAATTAACCCTGGCAGCAGCTTCTCAAGAGGCAGGGTGGATTCTCCATCCCTTGTACTCTGTACATTGAGGTTGGACGTCCTTCTAAAAGATTGGCTCTAGCTCAACCATCAGATATGGGCTGGATGGAAAAGAAAAGTTGTGAAGCTGCTGTACTTATACAGCTTTTGTGCAGGGCGCTGTACATAAGGACTGAAGGGCAGAGATACTTCACTTCCATGTCCCCAAGAGGTCTGTGCACATCCATGTGCTGTGGTTAATGCCACTTGTATCTATGCTAATTTGGGGAACACGAGACAATGAATGTCTTTTTGTTCTGTTTTTTGCCTGGCAATTTCCATCCTTCCCATTCCCCACAGATTGCGAACGGCTGGGCTGATCCAGAGGGATGTGTGCAAAGTTGGCTTTAACTTAAGTTCAGGGCCGTGTAATTGGGCTCTAAACCTGCTGACCAGTCATCACAGAGCCTTCCCAATAGGGATCAATCCCCACGAGACTAAGGGCCAAGACATCTGGCTTCTACACCCCAAACCTTTCAGTCAGACCCCTCTGCTGGCCGGCTGGCAGCCCAGAGAGCCTGGCTGCACTCACATCAGTGGCCTTTCCCTATTTCTATGCAACCAAATTACTTTTGAACCCTATGTTCCATTGACTCCAGAATGTCAGGGGATGTTCTAGACATCACTGGGCAGAACCACATTGACTTTGGGGGAAATCAGAAAACCAGAAAGGGGAAATCAGGGACACACTGAGCCCCTTGGCGTCTGGCCAGCCCGGCCACACTTTCAACCACCTCTGTAACTGTGTGTACGTCAAAGAACCGGTTGATGGGACCATTGACATCTTCCCGCCCATCAACCCCGCCCACCCCAGCGCTGCCCAGCATCCCCATGGAGCTTAACATGTTACACCCTGGGCAGCTGATCTCCCAGACAGAAAGAAGGATGATGGGGGGGGGGGGGGGAGGCTGAATTGGGGGCACACAGAGCCCCTGGCATGGTGAGGGGAGAATGGCGGGCCCTGATATGGTGGATGGGGAAATGGGGGGCACACAGAGCCCCTAGCATGAGGTAGGGGGTGGAGGGAGTTGCATGGGATCCCTGAAATAGAAGGGGGTGGGAGGGGCACACCAGGAGTTTGTGAGGACCAGGCGGGGCTGTCAGGAGCCCTGGGCCGTGCAATAAACTCAGCCAACACACGCTGCGAAGTGAGCAACTTTCCAGTACTGTGAATACCTGCACAACGGGAGCCGCATCTGGGGTGGGCGGAGCTTATTTTGTGGGCGGAGCTTGGGAAGAGCACCATCCCCTTCATCCGTCCCCAATGGGAACCCCGGATACCGCTGGCTCAGGGGCTGAAAGTGTGCAATTGCTGAGTGTCCGGGAGGAAATCGGGTCCGTTAACCCCTCGGCTTGTTTGGAGCCGAGGGGGAAGACTGGGGCTGAGGGACGTGTCAGAGAGACACTGTCACGCCACAGTAAGAAGGAAACACTTGTTCTTCTTTCTCCAGGTCAGACCCTGACATGTAACACGTGCTTTGGCCAAACGGAGACCTGCAAATTCGCTCCAGGAACCTGCCAAGACAACAATGTTACTGGTGGCTGCCTCTCCGTGGCAGAAGCTATTACACTGGGTAGGTGACATTGCCTTCAACCCAGTGTGACAAAGTTCCTCCTCTATCTTGGTGGGTCCTGCGCTTATTGGCGGATTTTCTTGCCTCAGAGATTCACCATGTGGGTTGGGGAACAGCCCAGAGACCTTCCCCTCTGGAAGAACCCACAGTCCAGGTCAATTGGGAGGTTTGGGGGGAACCCGGGCCCGCCCTCTACTCCGGGTTCCAGCCCAGGGCCCTGTGGACTGCAGCTGTCTATAGTGCCTCCTGTAACAGCTGCATGACAGCTACAACTCCCTGGGCTACTTCCCCATGGCCTCCTCCAAACACCTTCCTTATTCTCACCACAGGACCTTCCTCCTGGTGTCTGATAATGCTTGTGCTCCTCAGTCCTCCAGCAGCACACCCTCTCACTCTCAGCTCCTTGCGCCTCTTGCTCCCAGCTCCGCACACTCCCACCACAAACTGAAGTGAGCTCCTTTTAAAACCCAGGTGCCCTGATTAGTCTGCCTTAATTGATTCTAGCAGCTTCTTCTTAATTGGCTCCAGGTGCCCTAATTAGCCTGCCTGCCTTAACTGGTTCTAGCAGGTTCCTGATTACTCTAGTGCAGCCCCTGCTCTGGTCACTCAGGGAACAGAAAACTACTCATCCAGTGACCAGTATATTTGCCCTCTACCAGACTCCTGTACCCCACTGGTCTGGGTCTGTCACACCAGGCACATCCTATCCTGCAGTCTGTCACCATCCTCACCGCTAAAGCCAACCCCAAACAGTCCATCAACAAAGCACATTCACCCGGCACAGAACACTCAGTCTGGGCTCGAAGCTCAGGCAACGTTACGGTGTCTTACGTAGTGACTGGAAGACACGGCGGTTCGAAATCGTGGCCCCATTGGAGTCAGTTGTAAATCTCCCATTGACTTCAGTGGGGTCAGGATCTCACCCCTTGTGCTTTATCCCCCTAATGGACGTCTGCGCTGCAACAAGTGAAGCTGCTTTGGGTGGAAATGCCCGTTCTGAATCGTGTTAAAAAAAAGAAATTGGCGCTGAGATCCCTTGTACACTGCCGGGCTCCCAATGTCCTCTCTGAAGCTGTGAATCTCCTGCTCAGGGCTAGAGCCCTGCCTTACAAGTTTTTCACCTTATTGGGATGCAAATTGAAGATACTTTTTGCTGTGTGACTTAAAGAGATTCCAAACCTTCTCCATGTTCAACTCCCGGAGGTCCTCACGCCAGCGGATTTCACTAGTTCCCTTCATTTCTCAACGTTTGACCTTTGGAATCGAAAATCTGAGTTACAGACCTGGTTTTGTTCATCCTTCCATTGAATTACAGAGAGTAAATGGCTCCTTCCATTTACCTTGTAAGAAGGATGCATAGCACAGCATCAGGTTTAACGTGGTCTGTCATTATCTACCTACCTATCTGCTTATCTATCTATTCCCATACACCCCCTCTATCTATCTATCTATCTATCTATCTGTCCCCATACATGCCCACCAGCCTCTGACCACACTCACGAATTTTTCCCAGCACAGTCAGAAATGGGTTTATTAAAACTTCCACCCACTCAGGGTCTCTCTTCAGAGCAGATAATTTGGGGTGTGATCCGAGTTTTAGCCCTAATTACCCCACCTCACCCCCTCCTATCCACACACAAAACCCTTTAACCTCAGGCTAGCTGATGCAATTTGGGGTGTAGTTTAGATCTGGGTTCCTCTTTAACTTCCTGAATTGTGGGTCCCAGAACTAGACACAGGATCCCAGCAGCATCGCCCCAAGGCCAAATATGGAGGGAAAATAACCTCCCTGCTGTTACTCGAGGTTCCTCTCCCAGCCTCTCATTTTCTTTTTTGGTTTTCTGTCTTTAACAAAGATGGGACACAGAACACGAACTTCTACAAACAGTGTCTAAGTAGCTATACAAGTGGCATAAAAGTCCCCATCTCTTTCACTGTTGGGAATGGCAAGTATGTGAGGATCAATATCAAGCAATGCAACAACGCAGATAAATGTAACTCGCCTGTACTTGGAGGTAAGTTATGGGTCTGTTTTTACCGTCCCTCTTTAATGGCTTGTTGACATGAACAGTTAGACGGCGCTGAGCTGGGGTGTGACTCTTGATCTCCGTGTGCCCCCTGCCGATGCACGTGACCATTCGGGCGCTTTGGAAGGGGACTAGGTCAAAGCACATTAACGAATGGTTCACGTGATTCAGCAGGGTGCACGTGGCCAGCTAGGCCGTGGCAGGCTGGCGCAGGGTCGATTCACACCCCGGCGGATCCTTACACCCCGGCCCCCCTTGCTACAGTCGAATGATTCATGTGGACAAGCCCCGGCATAGGTGTATTATTTCCCATTTCTCCCCTTTACTGCCCCCAAACTCCATTCACTCGAATGTCATTTCTGTCGCCATTGAAATGCCTGTTGCTGGCAGGTCTCCAAACCAGGGGGTGGAACAGTCGGGCCCATGTGAAACCAGACGGGCGAGGGCTGCACACGAGAGAGGGGGCAGCAGCCGGGATGGTCTCAAATCTAAACCTTCCTGAACCTGTCAGGCTCCACCTTCAAACTCGCCGGGGTCTGGAACTGATTGGATGCAGCGTTCACAGACAGTCGTGTCACAGACAGACGGAGAAATGCCATGGGGCTGGGGGTGGGGCCTTCACCTGCTCAGGCAATGCAGGGCACATCCACCAGATTGAACGAGGTTTAACCCACCCTGTGACCGTCTCTCTCTCTCTCTCGGTTCTCAGTGCCCACGGGGAGCACCGCCAAGAACGGGCTGCAGTGCCCAACCTGCTTTGCTCAGAACTTCGCTCTTTGCAACAGCTCAGTCACCCCTTGTACCGGGGACGAGACCTATTGCATGGATTTCACTGGGTTTCTATACCAAGGTAAATGCTAAAAGAACAAGAGTACTAGTGGCACCTTAGAGACTAACAAATAAATGCTGCCAGCTGGCCGCAGTGCGGGAGCTACCCCGGGAATCTCACACCCCAGGAACTCCCCAGAGACTGGTGAAAACTAGTCTGTGCTGGGCCCTTGGGCGGGTGGGGGCCGTCACGAGGGGTTTTTGGCCAGGGAGAAGAAGAGAAGCATATGGAAGTTTTCCCTTCCTCACCAGTTCCCCCCTCTCAGTGATGCCGCCCTGCTCCTGGAGTTATGACAACGCGTCTCTTGCCATGGGAAGGGTTGTTATGTTGATGATGCAGAGCTGGGGAGAGAACCCAGGAGTCCTGGCTCCCAGCCCCCACTGCTCTAACTACTAGACCCCACCCCCTTTATGTTTAAGGTGGAGCTAAGCTATTGCTCAGTGCGGAAGCTCCTGTTCTCAGTGTGTGTCCAGGACTCCCAGCGATTTGGGGTGTTTATAAATAACTGAACTGAGTGGTTGGGGCTGCCGGGGACTGTGAGAGCCGGGCGTGTTCCCCGGGGGAGCCACGCGCTGGGGAAGGAGCCGCCCCCGGCGATCAGCTGGGTCCCAAACTCCAACTTCAGTTTCTTGTGGAGCTGCAGAAAGGGGCACGGGGGAGACGAGAGGGGAACAGACGCCCGCCCTGACCTGGCCGGTTACAGCGAGAGCAGGGAGAGCACCGGGCGGGTGGGAACGGGAGGCAGAGGTGGGAACCGCTGGATGGTGGAGACAGAGGTTATGGGGGCAGAGAAGGAACCAGAGCTGCCTGGTTGATTAACAGGCTGATTTCCTCCATCAGATCCATCTTTTTCACCATTTCAAGCAAAAGGCTGCGCTACTCCGTCTGCTCAGGCCATTAAACCTGGAACCAACCTGACGTCTACACCCTACACATTCCACTTTTTTTGGGGGCAAACTGTTGAGGCAGAGAAAATACCCACCAGCCCCCCTCCCACAACCACCATCCTCGCTAATACCACCAACCGCCCTCCCACAACTGCCACCCCCGCTAATACCACCAACCCCCCTCCCACAACTGCCACCCACGCTAATACCACCAACCCCCCTCCCACAACCACCACCACCGCTAATACCACCAACCCCCCTCCCACAAATGCCACCCCCGCTAATACCACCACCACCACCACTCCTGCTACCACCACCACCACCCCCAACACAACTAACACAAACAAAACAACCACCATCCAGAAAACAACACCCACCCCCACAACCACCACCACCACCAAACCCACTACCCCACCCAAAACAACCACCTCATCCAAACCCGCCCTCCCCGCCCAAACAACCCCCAGTGGGGCCAGCCCGGCTGTGGGGAAATTCTCCTTTGCCCTCTACCTGCCTGGCCTGACTGGGCTGCTGCTGGTGAAGCTGCTCTCCTGACCCCGCCCGGCTCGGCCCACGCAGCACCTGGTGCCTGTGAATAAAGGCCTGAAGTCCCAGCTGCCCCCCCTCCGAGGCCCCTCCGCGCTGCCGGGGCGATGCAAAGGGGCCGCTGCATAGCCAAGGGTCTGCCCAGCGTATGGGTGTGTGTCTGTCCCGGTACCTCGCGGCTGGCTGGAATCTCTCTGCATTAGCAAATTCACCGAATAAATCAGGATCTGAAATAAAAGCCCCTGGTGTGTCATGTTCAAGTTGCCCGTTGCTGAGCCCGTCCCCATGAGACTGGGGCGCTGTCAGATGCATTAGCCACAGAAGAATTTGCTGTGTGTGTGTGTGTGTGTGTGTGTGTGTATAAATATAAAATCTGCAATAAAAATCTACATTCCAAGCACACCATGGAGGTTGCCCACTCAAGCACTGAGAAGTTAGGAAATGCCAGAATACACGTTGCCAGTAGAAGCTTAATACAATCCCCCGGCGCGTTTGCATTGTGCTACAGCCTTTGATTCCACGATCACACACTGTGCGTTCTCCACCGCAGCCCTGCCACGGTCAATACGTCTTTTCCTTCTCGTTGGGGCATTACCACAGGCCGTATTTCCCACCTGCCGTTCCTAGCCCGTGCTTCCCTGAACGATTAATGACACTGCCTGGGCCTCTCTGTGGAGTTCTCACCACAGGATCTGAGGGCCTCACAGACATTCATCACTTGGTCTGTGGAACAGCCCGGTGGGACAGGGGAAACTGAGGCACGGTGGGGCTCCACACAGGGAGTCCTGACACACATCTCCTGTGCACATGGCCACACTGCTATCCACAGCTCGAGCATAAGAACTTAAGAACGGCCACACTGGGTCAGAGCAAAGGTCCATCTAGCCCAGTGTCCTGTCTTCGGACAGTGGCCAATGCCAGGTGCCCCAGAGGGAATGAACAGAACAGGGAATCATCAAGTGATCCATCCCCTGTCGCTCATTTCCAGCTTCTGGCAAACAGGCTCAAGATCTTTCTTGAGTGGTAACAGCTAATTTAGACCCCATCATTTTATATGTCGAGTTGGGATTATGGTTTCCAATGTGCATTACTTTGCATTTATCAACATTGAATTTCCTCTGCTATTTTGTTACCCAGTTACCCAGTTTTGTGAGATCCCTTTGTAACACTTCGCAGTCAGCTTTGGACTTAATTCTCATGAGTAGTTTTGTATCATCTGTAAATTTTTCCACCTCACTGTTTACCCCTTTTTCCAGATCGTTTATAAATATGTTGAAAAGGACTAGTCCCAGTACAGACCCTTGGGGGACACCACTATTTACCTTTCTCCATTCTGAAAACTGACCATTTATTCCTTCCCTTTGCTTCCTATCTTTTAACCAGCTACCGACCCATGAGGGAACCTTCCCTCTTATCCCATGACAGCTTACTTTGCTTAAGAGCCTTTGGTGAG
The DNA here is from genome assembly GCA_032172135.1 of Glyptemys insculpta. Classification (NCBI taxonomy): domain Eukaryota; kingdom Metazoa; phylum Chordata; order Testudines; family Emydidae; genus Glyptemys; species Glyptemys insculpta. Next base: position 67,827,463 of record JAVMKA010000013.1, on the reverse strand, counting down.
GGACCTTGTCAAAGGCTTTCTGAAAATCTAAGTACACTAGATCCACTGGATCCCCCTTGTCCACATGCTTGTTGACCCCCTCAAAGAATTCTAGTAGTAGTCAATAGATCAATAACGTGCCATAGCTGGTAATTAGTAACAATGGTCAATGATGGGATATTAAAAGTTACTGCAGTGAATTTTTTCCGGAGGGTCTGGCTGGAGAATCTTGCCCACATGCTCGGGGTTAAGCTGATCGCCATATTTGGGGTCGGGAAGGAATTTTCCTCCAGGGTAGATTGGCAGAGGCCCTGGAGGTTTTTCGCCTTCCTCCGCAGCATGGGGCAGGGGTCGCTTGCTGGAGGATTCTCTGTGACTTGAAGTCTTTAAATCACGATCTGGGGACTTCAACATGTGAGTCAAGGGAGAGAATTATTCCAGGACTGGGTGGGCCAGCTTTTGTGGCCTGCATCATGCGGGAGGTCAGACTAGATGATCATAATGGTCCCTTCTGACCTTAAAGTCTATGAGTCTATGATTGGTGAGGCGTGATTTTCCTTTACAAAAAAACATGTTGACTCTTCCCCAACAAATCATGTTCATCCATGTGTCTGACCATTCTCTTCATTATTATAGTTTCAACCAGTTTGCCAAGTACTGAAGTCAGGCATACCGGCCTGTAATTACCAGGATCACCTCTCGAGTCTTTTTTAAAAATTGGCATCACATTAGCGATCCTCCTTTCATCTGGTACAGAAGCTGATTTAAATGATAGGTTACAGATGACAGTTAGTAGTATATCCTCAATTTGACATTTGAGTTCCTTCAGACCTCTTGGGTCAATACCATCTGGGCCTGGTGACTTAATAATATTTAGTTTATCAGTGTGTTCCAAAACCTCCTCTAATGACACCTCAATTTGGGACAGTTCCTCAGATCTGTCATCCAAAAAGAATGGCTCAGGTGTGGGAATCTCCCTCACATCCTCAACAGTGAAGACCGATGCCCCTGTTCCTGTTTGCCAGAAGTTGGGAATGGGTGACAGGGGATGGATCACTTGATGATTCCCCGTTCTGTTCATCCCCTATGGGGCACCTAGCATTTGCCACTGTCAGAAGACAGGATACTGGACTAGATGGACCTTTGGTCTGACCCAGTATGGCCGTCCTTATGTTCTTACAGGTCTTTGTCTAACCTGCTCTTAAAAATTTCCAATGATGGAGAGTTCACAACCTCCTTAGGTAATTTATTCCAGTGCTTAACTACCCTGACTAGATAGGTCAAGTTTTTCCTATGTCCAATTCAAACCACCCTTGCTGCAATTTAAACCCATTGCTTCTTGTCCTGTCCTCAGAGGTTAACGAGAACAATTTTTCACTCTCCTCCTTGTAACGACGTTTTATGTAGTTGGAAAACTGTTCTCATGTCCCCCCTTGGTCTTCTCTTCTCCAGACTAAACAAACCCATTGTGACGGGTTTGGTCACAGAGATCCCCTTGGGACTGTCCATTTTACTCTGTATAAAGCTTATACAGGGTAAATTCATGAATTGTCCGCCCTCTATAACACTGATAGAGAGATATGCACAGCTGTTTGCTCCCCCAGGTATTAATCTCTTACTCTGGGTTTATTAATCAACAAAAGTGATTTTATTAAGTATAAAAAGTAGGATTTAAGTGGTTTCAAGCAATAACAGACAGAACAAAGTAAGTCACATAAGCAAAATAAAGCAAAAACAGGCAAGTCTAAGCCTAATACATTAAGAAACTGATTACAGGTAATATCTCACCCTCAGGGATGTTCTAATAAGCTTCTTTCACAGACTAGACTCCTTCCTAGTCTGGACCCAATCCTTTCCGTGGTACAGTTTTTGTTAGTTCCAGCAGACATCTCAGGTAGTAAGAAGGGGTTTTCTCATGACTGGAAGCCCCGTTTGTCCTGCTCCACTCCCTTTTAGAGCTTTGGCACAAGGCGGGAATCTTTTGCCCATGCTTGGTTCCCAGCCCTCCTTCTAAATGGAAAAGTACCAGGTTTAAGATGGATTTCAGTATCAGGTGACATAGCCACGTATTATCCCCTAGTCTCCATTCCCCATGGGCTGGCCCACACTTACACAGGAAGGCTTTCAAGAAACTAAGACCATTTAAAACTGATTGTTTCTGAAGCATCCTTAATAGCCTCCACTTAATATGTTTCCATCAGTGATACAAGTTTATATCTTATTCTCCCAACTCCAGATATAGAAATAATACATGAAAACAAATAGGATGAACACACTTAGTAGATTACAAGCTTTCTAATGACACCATACAAGGGGTATTTAGCGTAAAACATATTCCAGTTATGTCATATTCATAAGCATACTTCCATAAAGCATATGGAGTGCAACATCACACCCATGTTTTTTAATCTTCCCTCATAGGTCATATTTTCTAGAACTTTAATCATTTTTGTTGCTCTTCTCTGGACTTCCTCCAATTTGTCCACATCTTTCCTGAAATATGGAGCCCAGAACTGAACACAACACTCCAGTTGAGGCTTAATCAGCACGGAGTAGAGCGGAAGAATGACTTCTCGTGTCTTGTTTACCACACTCTTGCTAAGACAGCCCAAAATGATGTTTGCTTTTTTTGCAACAGTGTTACACTGTTGACTCACACTTAGCTTGTGACCCACTATGACCCCCTGATCCCTTTCCGCAGTACTCCTTCCTATGCAGTCATTTCCCATTTTGTATGTGTGCAACTGATTGTTCCTTCCTAAGTGGAGTAGTCTACATTTTTCCTTATTGAATTTCATCGTATTTCCTTCAGACCATTTCTCCAGTTTGTCCACCTCATTTTGGATTTTAATCCTATCCTCCAAAGCACTTGCAACCCCTCCCAGCTTGGTATCATCCACAAACTCTATCAGTGTACTCTCTATGCCATGATCTAAATCATTTATGAAGACAACGAACAGAGCCGGACCCAGAACTGATCCCTTCAGGACCCAGCTCATTATGCCCTTCCAGTATGACTGTGAACCACTGATGACTACTCTCTGGGAACAATTTTCCAACCAGTTTTGCACCCATTTTATAATAGCTCCAACTAGGTTGTATTTTCCTAGTTTGTTTATGAGAAGGTCATGGGAGACAGTATCTAAAGCTTTACTAAAGTCAAGATTATACCACATCTACCGCATCCCTCCCTTCCACAGGACTTGTTACACTGTCAAGGAAAGCTATCAGGTTGCTTTGACATGATTTATTATTGACAAATCCACGCTGGCTGTTACTTAGCACCTTGTTATCTTCTAGGTGTTTGCAAACTGATTGCTTGATTATTTGTTCCGTTATCCTTCCGGGTACAGATGCTAAGTTGACTGGTCTGTAATTCGCTGGGTCATCCTTATTTCACTTTTTATAGACTGGTACTAGATTTGCCCTTTCCAGTCTTCTGGAATCTCTCCCGTCTTCCATGACTTTTCAAAGATAATTGCTAATGGCTCAGATATCTCCTCAGTCAGCTCCCTGAGTATTCTAGGATGTATTTCATCAGGCCCTGGTGGATTGAAGACATTTAACTTGTCTACGCAATTTTTAACCTGTTCTTTCTCTATTTTAGCCTCAGATCCTACCTCATTTTCACTGGTGTTCACTACATAAGAAGTCTGATTGCTACTAACCTTTTGGTGAAAACTGAAACAATAAAGTCATTTAGCACCTCTGCCATTTCCATTGTCCGTTATTGTCTTTCCCCCCTTCACTGAGTAATGCGCCTACCCTGTCCTTGGTTTTCATCTTGTTTCTAATGTATTTGTAGAAGGTTTTCTTCTTACCCTTTCTGTCTCTAGCTAGTTTAATCTCGTTTTGTGCCTTGGCCTTTCTAACTTTGTCCTGACATGCTTGTGTTGTGTGTTTATATTAATCCTTCATAATCTGACTTAGTTTCCACTAGGACTCTTTTTTGAGTTTCAGATCATTGAAGATCTCCTGGTTTAGCCAGAGTGGTCTCTTGCCATCCTTCCTACGCAGTGGGATAGTTTGCTCCTGTGCCTTTAATAACATCTCCTTGAAAAACTGCCAACTGTCTTTAATACATGTATATAAATAATCCGCAGCTTTTCCATCACACTTTTCATCAGTCGATCTCCAACCACTCTCTCTCTTTAGATTCCTGGAGATCCTAACACCTGGATTCGGTCTGGAAGCCCTCTACCCACCTCGACAACCTCAGTGATTAATACTGTCCTGAAATACAAGCGAGGCCGAAATGCTCTTCTCCGCTCTATTATTCTATAAATAAATTCCTTCAGCCAGGTGCGACGTCATGTGCGTGAGACACATTTTGCTGCAACGCCCTTTTCATGGGGCGAGAAAGAAAATGTGTCACCAATTAATATTTACACAATTTAATGATAAGGAATTTAGCAACCTGTTCTGGGAATGGGAGGGGAGCTGTCCTAATGGAACCAACCCCATGGCCATCCTTGGTTTCCCTGGGATGGGTTCACTGGACCCCCCCATTTGGTGTCAATCGGCCATTGCTCCATTAGAGTCAATGGAACCAGGTCCCCGGCTGCTGTCAATTGGCCATTGTGTGATTTCCAGCACCCGATGAACTGGCTAAATGCCTCTAATGTGCAAACAGTCGCACCTCTACCCTTGTGACTAAGCTGAGTTTCACCTCTTATCTCTGTTGCACGAACCAGCTGATTGTATGGAACAAGTTCTATAAAACACAAGCTGATGGGCTGAGAAAGGGTCAGTCTGAATTGTATTTAAAGACGGAGTGGCCAGGCATGAGGGTCGTGTAATATATTATATTTCAGTAAATCATTCACTGTTACTCCCTATGTATATATGAATCCGATTCTGTCTTTGGACTATATAGAGAGGAAAGGGGATGTGCTAGACAGGTTAGTGCATCTCTTCAATTTACAGAGAACTTGGAGGTGAACGGAACCATTGTGCAGCTGAAGGTAAGAGTTTTTAAGCCGTGTTAAATTATTGTTTGTAATCTTTCATGATATGCTACAAAGCTTGTAGAGGCTGGAGATATATTTCAAATGCAAGCTCCCATTGTAAAACCCCACGACGATGATAGAGCAGGGATAAAGTGGCTCAGTTTGTGCAAAGGAAAAGAAGCCTCACTCAAAACCAGCATCGAGGGGGCCAGCGTCTGCTGAAACTCACTGGGAGTCGGGTCTCAAACTCCCTTCGGCTGCTTTGAACGTCCCAGGTTCAGGGAACAGAGAAGAACCAGTTGACATAATTGATTTGGACTGTCAAAAAGACTTTGACAAGCTCCCTCACTGTAGGGCAGTAACAGAGCCGGCCCACAACTTTTTGGCACCTTAGGCGGGGAGCTCAAATGACGCCCCCATGCCCCCTCGCTTGGGCCAAAACTTTGAAAGGTCTCAATTCTGCCTTCTTCCTGTTCTACTCCTCTCATGGTACGGCTCTGCTACCTACCCAATGAAGGAGAACTAACAACTTAAAATGCCTTGTTCAAATATACTGCTGAAAAAATCCTGAAAAAATGGAAATGTTTTGTCTTCTCAATTCCAGAATTAAACATTTTGATTTTTTCAACTCAAAATGTCATTTCAAAATTGGCGGCAACATTTATCTTTAAACCATTTTAAGAATGTTTTTAAATGCCAGAAAACGAACCAAAACCATTTTTTGTTCGGCTTTTCGGTCAGATGAGAATTTTGGTTCAACCGAAATGTGTTTTTATTTCCGGATCTTTTGGAACTGCCAGTGAAGCAAAAAAATGGTTATTTGTGCAGCTCTGATCCCTGGTGCTTTCCCCCCCAGATCTCGTCTGGAATTCCCTTTCCCTCCTCATTTCGGTCTTGACTCTCTCCTCCTCCCCCCCCGACAGAGGTCGCTGTGTCAGCCGTGAGAGGCTCCGTTCATCTCCGAGCCCAGCCCCGTGCGCCTCCCAGCACCAGGATGGTTTCCTTCATCCTCTGCCTTCTCCCTGCTCTCCTAGCTACGAGTGCACAAGGTGAGTCATCCGCTGCTGTGGCCATGTAACCCCCCCCGGACTTGGACCCTTTATACTCCACAGATCCCCAGTCAGGGGAACATCCAGCATGTGCAGGGAGGGGGATTAGCTCTGTGTGGGGTACAGGGCCTTGTCTATACTACGGCTATTGAAGCAGTTTAGCCACAGCTCTGTAGCTGGGCCGGCAGAGACCGGTAGTGAAGACGCCGCCTATCCCAATGGATGGGGCTTTTCCATCCCTGTGGGAACTCCCCTCCCTGAGCCGGTAGCCAGGCCGAGGGCAGCATTCACCCGTCAACCTGCATCTACTCCAGGGGTTAGATTGGCCGAGCTGTGGTGCTCAGGGTGTGGACCCTGAGCACTGTATCTATATCACCCTGGTTAGTGTAGACCAGGCCTGAGAGACACCATTACCGGACACTGCCCTGGATTCTTATTTCCACCAAGGCCCCTCGGCACTGCTTTGGCAGCGCAAAGGGGACTCAATACAGGACTAAATTACACTGCTAAGGGCCTGCGTGTAACCTAGAATCAGGGCTCTCTAACCGAGCAAACAGAGGCAGAATGAAATCCAATGGCTGGGAGTTGAATTTAGACCAATCCAAGGTGCAGAATGTGTGCAGGGCTTTGAAGGGCAGAGATTGTTCACTTAGAGGTCCCCAAGAGGTCTGTGCGTGTCCATGTGCTGTGGTTAATGCCAAATCTATGCTAATTTGGGGAACACGGGACAATGAATGTCCTTTTGTTCTGTTTTTTGCCTGGCAATTTCCATCCTTCCCATTCCCCACAGACTGCGAACGGCTGGGCTGATCCAGAGGGATGTGGGCAAAGTTGGCTTTACCTTCAGCTCAGGGCCATGTAACCGGGCTCTAAACCTGGGGGACCAGTCATCAGAGAGCCTTCCCAATGGGGAGCAATCCCCACAAGCCTAGGGGCCAAGACAGCTGGCTTCTGCACCCCAAACCCTTTTGTCAGACCCCTCTGCTGGCTGGGTGCAGGGCCGGCCCACAACATTTTTACATGAGGTGGGGAGCTCAAATGACGCCCCCATGCCCCGTCGCTTGGGCCAAAACCTTGAAAGGTCTCAATTCTGCCTTCTTCCTGTTCTACTCCTCTCACGGTACGGCTCTGCTACCTACGCCAATAAAGGAGAACTAACAACTTACAATGCCTTGTTCAAAAATTTTAAGTAACACTTAACTTTCAAACGCCTGAACAGCAAATGTAACTTTTCTTGTCTGCATAGTAAACACTGGCATTTGTATCTGTTTGAATAATCAAAGTGGTGCTTTCCGTGCCATCTTGGTTGCAAAGATTTGAACTGCTCCCTGCTGAAGGTCCACAGTCTGGGCCAGCTCAGGCTCTATTGAGATGGTTGCAAGGCCGACCAGCCTCTCCTGTGTCATTGTGGAGCGTAGATGTGTTTTTATTAACTTCAGCTTGGAGAAGCTGCGTTCTCCACTGGCAACTGTTACAGGAAGTGTTAGAAGTATGCGCAGAGCAACAAAAGCATTTGGAAAGAGGGTGGTCATCTTATTAGTGCACATATATTCCAGAACAGCCTTTGGAGTTGATCCTGCTGAAATGTATCTTGAAAGGGCTTTCAGTTCATCACCTAAATCACTCGCATCAATATTGCGCATGTCATCATGTGTCAACACTGTCTCTAGTGCCCTGCATTGCTGGTGTAGGTCTTCTTCAGGTATAGTGAGGAGTTTTGGAATATCATACAACATCCCAAATATACTGCTGTGTTCCTTGAGCTGCATGAAACGTTCTTCAACTGACTGTATTGCACAATCTAGCACCTGGTTAAAGACTTCAACTTTGAATTGTTGTTTGGGGTCTCTTAAGGGATTATCCCGTGCCTCGTAATCAAAATGTCTTCTTCTTCGGTGACTCTTGTATTCTTGAATGGGTGGGAAAATAGCTTCAGTAGTATCATCAATGTCAATACATTCTAGAAAATGCTTTCTGACAGTCACCATTGCAGGGACATTTTCACTAGGTTCTGTTGTTGTTACAAAATGCACCATTAAAGTCATTTGTTCCGTATGGCTGATGTCAGGTGTGCAGTCCAGAATAACAGAGTAATATCTTGCTGACTTCAGATGTGCCACAATCTTCTGTTTGACTTTTGTTGCCAGTAACTGTATGATCTCATTTTGAAGTGTTTTTCCAAGGTAGTGGTGTGTGTACATTTCTTGGGTGGTGACTCTTCTTAGATGCTCCTGGAGAACAGCATCAAACTCAGCCACCAGCTCCACAATTTTAAGGAAGTTTCCATTGTTTGGCACATACAGCTGATCTGAAGTGCCACGCAGTGGTAGGTTTTGGGTAGCAAGCATTCTCACATTGGCAATGAGCCTTTTCAGAACATTTTGCCAGTAAAGAGACTCTGATACAATCTTCTCTTGATGCTGATTATCTATGGTGGCCTTTAACCTGAGTCTCATCTCAAGTTCTTTCCACCTATGGAATGCTCTCTGGTGATTTGCTGCCTTCTCATGGCCTGCCAGATTTCTAGCCAGATTTTTCCAGTCCTTTGTTCCTGTAGAACCCAGTGTGGCTGGAACATTAGACTGGAAGGGTTTGCAACAAAAACAGTATGTAGCATTCTGGGTTTTTGAATACATAAGCCATGGCCTCTCCACTTCGTCACCATTGGGGATTTCACACCAGTAATGTCTTGGATGGAAACTTTTATTTTCATTGTCTTTGGGGAACATGAAGTTTTTCACTTGCTGTGGCCCATGCAGTACTAGGAAGTCCCTCAGGCTACTGCTCAAGTGGGTCTCCAGTCCTGGATCATCTAGACTCCACCACACGCTTCTCTGATCTACACTTTACTTCAGGCATGTGCATGGTTACAACATTTGAGATATGGATGCTGCAGTAGCTGCCAGGTCACCTGCACTCTGACTAACTGGAAGATCAGGCATCTCCTCACCACTCCCATCCTCCCTGGGGCCGGAAGGCTCAGCGTGAACATTTGTGTCTATGTATCTCAGGAGAGCTCCTTCCTGCTTAGATAGAAAAGCTTCCTTTGCTTTCTTTCTTTTTCTGAATGCTGCCCCAGAGGGGCGTTTTCTTCTTTCACTCATGACTGCTGTTCTGTGCCAGCTAGAGTGGCTCTCAACACTCAGTTGAAGGGGACAAATAAGCAGGCTGGTAGCAGAGTCTGAATGAGGGAAGAGATCAGCGTCTTAAGGGCCTAACTGGCTCCTACTACTTCAGTTGACTGCCTGTTCTCCTCAAGTGGGTTCAGGGAAGCAGCAGGAAACAGGAAGCTCCCTGAGAAGCTGGTGTCAATCAGTCCAGGCTCCTGGGGGTGCTGGAGAGGTACATAAGACGCTCCTCCTCCTCCCTCTCCCTGCAGCTCCTGGTGCTTTCTGTTATTCCCTCTCATCTTTTCTCCTGCCTGCCTGTTATGTCACTTGTGCTCTCTCCTTCCTCCAGCACAGCACTCCACCATCTCTGTGCATCTAGAGCAGAGAGAATACATAGGCACCCGCAGCAGTCACAATTTTCTACACTCTGGGTCCCAGTGGCCCCCCCACAGCGTGGCACCTGAGGCGGCTGCCTCATGGTAAGGCCAGCCCTGGCTGGCTGGCAGCCCAGAGAGCCTGGCTGCACTCACATCAGTGGCCTTTCCCTATTTCTATGCAACCAAATTACTTTTGAACCCTACGTTCCATTAACTCCAGAATGTCAGGGGATGTTGTAGACATCACTGGACAGAACCCTATTGACTTTGGGGGAAATCAGAAAACCAGAAAGGGGAAATCGGGGACACACTGAGCCCCTTGGTGTCTGGCCAGCCCGGCCACACTTTCAACCACCTCTGTGACTGTGTGCACGTCAAAGAACCGGTTGATGGGACCATTGACATCTTCCAGCCCATCAACCCCGCCCAGCCCAGCACTGCCCAACATCCCCATGGAGGTTAACATGTTACACCCTGAGCAGCTGATCTCCCAGACAGAAAGAAGGATGATAGTGTGTGTGTATGGGGGGGGCTGAATTGGGGGCACACAGAGCCCCTGACATGGGGGGAGAACGGGGGACCCTGGTGTAGGGGATTGGGAAGGGGGGGGACACAGCAGCCCTGGCATGGTGGGGGGAGAATGGGGGACCCTGATATGGGGGATGGGTAAATGGGGGCCACACACAGCCCCTAGCATGAGGTAGGGGGTGGAGGGGGTTGCATGGTATCCCTGCAATGGAAGGGGATGGGGGAGGCATGCGAGGAGTTTGGGAGGGTGATGGGGGGCTGCCAGGAGCCCCGGGCCGTGCAATGGACTCAGCCAATGCACACTGTGAAACGAGCGACTCTCCAGTACTTTGAATACCTGCACAACGGGAGCCACATCTGGGGTGGGCGGAGTTTATTTTGTGGTCGGAGCTCAGGAAGAACATCATCCCCTTCACCCGTCCCCAGTCTGACCCCCTGGTACTGCTGGCCCAGGGGCTGAAACTGTGCAATTGCTGAGTGTCCAGGAGGAAATCGGGTCCGTTAACCCCTCGGCTTGTTTGGAGCAGAGGGGGAAGACTGGGGCTAAGGGACGTGTCAGAGTGACACTGTCACACCCCAGTAAGAAGGAAACACTTGTTCTTCTTTCTCCAGGTGAGACCCTGACATGTAACACGTGTTTTGGCCAAACGGAGACCTGCAGTTTTGCTCCAGGAACCTGCCAAGACAACAAGGCTACTGGTGGCTGCCTCTCCGTGGCAGAAGATATTACACTGGGTAGGTGACATTGCCTTCAACCCAGGCACATCCTATCCTGCAGTCTGTCACCATCCTCATCGCTAAGGCCAACCCCAAACAGTCCATCAACAAAGCACATTCACCCGGCACAGAACACTCAGTCTGTGCTCGAGGCTCAGGCAACGTTACGGTGTCTTACGTAGCGACTGGAAGACATGGCGGTTCGAAATACTGGCCCCATTGGAGTCAGTTGTAAATCTCCCATTGACTTCAGTGGGGTCAGGATATCACCCCTTGAGCTTTATCCCCACAATGGACAGTTGCGCTGCAACAAGCGAAGCTGCTTTGGGTGGAAATGCACATTCTGAATCGTGTTAAAAAAAAGAAATTGGCGCTGAGATCCCTTGTACACTGCCGGGCTCCCAATGTCCTCTCTGAAGCTGTTAGTCACCTGCTCAGGGCTGGAGCCCTGCCTTACAAGTTTTTCACCTTGCAAATTCAAGATATTTTTTGCCCGTTAGACTTAAAAGATTCCAAACCTTTTCCATGTTCAACTCCCTGAGGTCCTCACGCCAGCGGATTTCACTAGTTTCCTTCATTTCTCAACGTTTGGAATCGAAAATCTGAGTTACAGACCTGGTTTTGTTCATCCTTCCATTGAATTAAAGAGAGTAAATGGCTCCTTCCATTTACCTTGTAAGAAGGATGCATAACACAGCATCAGCTTTAACGTGGTCTGTCATTATCTACCTACCTGTCTGCTTATCTATCTATCCCCATACACTCCCTCTATCTATCTATCTATCCATCCATCCATCCATCCACATACGTGCCCACCTCCCTCTGATCACACTCAGGAAATTTTCCCAGCACAGTCACAAATGGGTTTATTAAAACTTCCACCCACTCAGGGTACAGCTTCACTGCAGAGTTCATGTGGGCCGTGACCCGAGGTTTAGCCCTAACCCGCCCCCCAGCATTCCCTACTATCCACACACAAAACCCTTTAACCTCAGGCTAGCTGATGCAATTTGGGGTGTAGTTTAGATCTGGGTTCCTCTTTAATTTCTTGAATTGTGGGCCCCCTAACTAGACACAGGATCCCAGCAGCGTCGCCCCAGGGCCAAATATGGAGGGAAAATAACCTCCCTGCTGTTACTCGAGGTTCCCCTCCTAGCCTCTCATTTTCTTTTTTGGTTTTCTGTCTTCAACAAAGATGGGACACAGAACACGTACTTCTACAAACAGTGTCTGAGTAGCTATAAGAGTGACATAGAAGTCCCCATCTCTTTCACTGTTGGGAATGGCCAGTATGTGAGGATCAACACCACACGATGCAACACAGATAACTGTAACTCGGCTGTACCTGGAGGTAAGTTATGAGTGTGTTTTTACCGTCCCTCTTTAATGGCTTGTCGACCTGAACAGTGAGACGGTGCTGAGCTGGGGTGTGAATCCAGCTTTCTGTGTGCCCCCTGCTGATGCACGTGACCGTTCGGGTGCTTTGGAAGGGCACTAGCTCAAAGCACATTAACGAATGGTTCATGTGCGTCACCAGGATGCACGTGGCCAGCTAGGGCGTGGCAGGCTGGCGCAGGGTCGATTCAGACCTGGCGGATCCTTACACCCCGGCCCCCCTTGCTACAGTCGTATGTTTCATGTGGACAAGCCCCTGTGTCAAGGTTCCTTCCCCACTCTAAACTTTAGGGTACAGATGTGGGGACCTGCATGAAAACCTCTAAGCTTAACTACCAGCTTAGATCTGCTTTTGCTGCCACCACCCAAATAGTTTGAGTCATTTGGGAAACTCTGTCTTCCCCCCCAAAACCTTTCCCTCCCTGGGTAGCCTTGAGAGACTCCTCCACCAATTCCCTGATGAACACCAATCCAAACCCCTTGGATCTTAAAACAAGGAGGAATAATCATTCCCCCCTTCCCCTTCCCCCCCGCTCACCAATTCCTGGTGAGTCCAGATCCAATCCCCTTGGATCTTAAAACAAGGAAAAATCAATCAGGTTCTTAAAAAGAAGGCTTTTAATTAAAGAAAGAAAGGTAAAAATCATCTCTGTAAAATCAGGATGGAAAATAACTTTACAGGGTAATCAAATTCAAAGAGCCCAGAGGAACCCCCTCTAGCCTTAGGTTCAAAGCTACAGCAAACAGAGGTAAACCCTCTAGCAAAAGGAACATTCACAAGTTGAGAAAACAAAGATAAACATAACACGCCTTGCCTGGCTGTTACTTACAAGTTTGAAATATGAGAGACTTGTTCAGAAAGATTTGGAGAGCCTGGGTTGAGGTCTGGTCCCTCTTAGTCCCAAGAGCGAACAACCCCCAAAACAAAGAGCACAAACAAAAGCCTTCCCCCCACCAAGATTTGAAAGTATCTTGTCCCCTTATTGGTCCTTTGGGTCAGGTGTCAGCCAGGTTACCTGAGCTTCTTAACCCTTTACAGGTAAAAGGATTTTGGAGTCTCTGGCCAGGAGGGATTTTATAGTATTGTACACAGGAGGGCTGTTACCCTTCCCTTTATAGTTATGACACCCTGGCACAACTGTATTTGTTCCCATTTCTCCCCTTTACTGCCCCCAACGTCCATTCACTTGAATGTCATTTCTGTCGCCATTGAAATGCCTGTCGCTGGCAGGTCTCCAAACCAGGGGGTGGAACAGTCGGGCCCATGTGAAAACAGACTGGTGAGGGCTGCACGCGAGAGAGGGGGCAGCAGCTGGGATGGGCTCAAATCTAAACCTCCCTGAACCTGTCAGGCTCCACCTTCAAACTCGCCGGGGTCTGGAACTGATCAATGCGGCGTTCACAGATAATTGTGTCACAGACAGATGGAGAAATGCCGTCGGGCGGTGGGTGGGGCCTTCACCTGCTCAGGCAATGCAGGGCACATCCACCAGATTGAACGAGGTTTAACCCACCCTGTGACCATCTTTCTCTCTCTCTCTCTCTCTCTCGGTTCTCAGTGCCCAAAGGGAGCACCACCGAGAATGGGGTGCAGTGCCCAACCTGCTTTGCTCAGAACTTCACTCTCTGCAACAGCGCAATCACCCCTTGTACTGGGGACGAGACCTATTGCATGGATTTCACTGGGTTTCTATACCAAGGTAAATGCTGCCAGCTGGCCGCAGTGCGGGAGCTACCCTGGGAATCTCACACCCCAGGAACTCCCCAGAGACTGGTGAAAACTAGTCTGCGCTGGGCCCTTGGGCGGGTGGGGGCCGCCAACAGGGGTTTTTGGCCAGGGAGAAGGAGAGAGGAACTTGGAAGTTTTCCCTTCCTCACCAGTTCCCCCCTCTCAGTGATGCCGCCCTGCTCCTGGAGTTATGACAACACGTCTCTTGCCATGGGAAGGGTCGTTATGTCGATGATGCAGAGCTGGGGAGAGAACCCAGGAGTCCTGGCTCCCAGCCCCACTGCTCTAACCACTAGACTGCACTCCCTTTATGTTTAAGGTGGAGCTAAGATATTGCTCAGTGCAGAAGCTCCTGTTCTCAGTGTGTGTCCAGGACTCCCAGCGATTTGGGGTGCTTATAAAATAACTGAACCGAGTGGTTGGGGCTGCCGGGGACGGTGAGAGCCGGGAGTGTTCCCCGGGGGTGCCGGGCGCTGGGGAAGGAGCCGCCCCCCGGTGATCAGCTGGGTTCCAAACTCCAGCTTCAGTCTCTTGTGGAGCTGCAGAAAGGGGCGTGGGGGAGACAAGAGGGGACCAGACGCCCGCCCTGCCGTGGCCGGTTACAGCGAGAGCAGGGAGAGCACCGGGCGGGTGGGAACGGGAGGCAGAGGTGGGAAACGCTGGATGGTGAAGACAGAAGTTCTGGGGGCAGAGAAGGAACCAGAGCTGCCTGGTTGATTAACAGGCTGATTTCCTCCATCAGGTCCATCTTTTTCACCATTTCAAGCAAAAGGCTGCGCTACTGCGTCTGCTCAGGCCATTAAACCTGGAACCACCCTGGCTACTGCACTCTACACATTTGACTTTTTTTGGGGGGCCTCTGTTCTGGCGGAGAAAATACCCACCAACCCCCTGCCCACAACCGCTGCCTCCCGAGAAACACCCACCGCCACCCCCAATACAACCACCACCACCCCCTCAAGAACCACCTCCCCCGAAACAACTACCACAAAGAAAACAACCACCATCCCCAAAACAACGCCCACCCCTACAACCACCACCACCCACAAACCCACTACCCCACCCAAAACACCCACCACCACCAAGACACCTACCACCACCGAAACAACCCCTGCCACCACCAGTGGAGCCAGCTCGGCTCTCGGGAAATTCTCCTTTGCCCTCTACCTGCCTGGCCTGACTGGGCTGCTGCTGGTGAAGCTGCTCTCCTGACCGCCCCCGGCACGGCCCACGCAGCACATGGTGCCTGTGAATAAAGGCCTGAAGTCCCAGCTGCCCCCCATCCGAGGCCCCTCCGTGCTGTCGGGGTGATGCAAAGGAGCCGCTGCATAGCCAAGGGTCTGCCCAGCGTATGGGTGTGTGTCTGTCCCGGTACCTCGCGGCTGGCTGGAATCTCTCTGTGCATTAGCAAATTCACTGAATAAATCAGGATGTGTTGTTATGTTGGGGTTACCTGTTGCTGAGCCCGTCCGCATGAGACTGGGGGGCTGTCAGATGCATTAGCCACAGAAGAATTTCCTTGTCTCTCTCTCTCTCTCTCTGTTTATAAATATAAAATCTACAATAAAAATATACATCCCAAGCACACCATGGAGGTTGCCCACTCAAGCACTGAGAAGTTAGGAAATGCCAGGACACACGGTGCCAGTATGAGCTTAATCCAATCCCCCGGCGCGTTTGCATTGTGCTACAGCCTTTGATTCCACGATCAAACACTGTGTGTTCTCCACCGCAGCCCTGCCACGGTCAATACGTCTTTTCCTTCTTGTTGGGGCATTACCCCAGGCCGTATTTCCCACCTGCTGTTCCTAGCCCGCGCTGCTCTGAATGACTAATGACACCTCCTGGGCCTCTCTGTGGAGTTCTCGCCACGGGATCTGAGGGCATCACAAACATTCATCACTTGGTCTGTGGAACAGCCCGGTGGGACCTGGGAAACTGAGGCAGAGTGGGGCTCCACACAGGGAGTCCTGACATGCATCATGGCCACACTGCTATCTACAGCTCGAGCATAAGAACTTAAGAACGGCCACACTGGGTCAGAGCAAAGGTCCATCTAGCCCAGTGTCCTGTCCTCTGACAGTGGCCAATGCAAGGTGTCCCAGAGGGAATAAACAGAACAGGGAATCATCAAGTGATCCATCCCCTGTTGCCCATTCCCAGCTTCTGGCAAACAGAAGTTAGGGACACCATCCCTGCCCATCCTGGCTAATAGATATTGATGGACCCATCTTCCATGAACTTATGTAGTTCTTGTTTGAACCCTGTTATAGTCTTGGCCTTCACAACATCCTCTGGCAAGGAGTTCCACAGGTTGACTGTGCGTTGTATGAAGAAGTACTTCCTTTTTTTTGTTTTAAACCTGCTGACTATTAATTTCATTTGGTGGCCCCTAGTTCTTGTGTTATGAGGAGTAAATAACACTTCCTTATTCACTTTCTCCACATCCTTCAACATTTTATAGACCTCTATCATATCTCCTCTTAGTTGTCACTTTTCCCAGTCCCAGTCTTATTAATCTCTCATCATATGGCACCAGTTCCATATCCCTAATCATTTATGTTGCCTTTTCTGAACCTTTTCCAATTCCAATATATCTTTTATGAGATGGGATGACCACATCTGCACGCAGTATTCAAGATGTGGGCGTACCATGGATTTATACAGAGGCAATATGATATTTTCTGTCTTATTATCTATCGCTTTCTTAATGATTCCCAACATTTCCTTGGTTCAGAAAAGGGCAACAAAAATGATTAGGGGTATGAAACTGCTGCCATATGAGGAGAGATTAATAAGACTGGGATTTTTCATCTTGGAAAAGACAGACCAGTGGGGGTGGCAAAGGCGGTCTTCTCCCTGGAGGCCGGATCGAGGGGGATCTGCCAGTATCCCTTGCTCAGATCAAGGGTGGTGGTGAAGCGGGCCTCTCCTAACCGGCCCAGCAGTTAATCTATCCGGGGCATCGGGTACGCATCAAACTTTGAGATGGCATTGAAGCTTTGGAAATCGATGCAGAACCATTGTGTGCCATCGGGCTTAGGTACCAGTACCACCAGGCTGCGCCATTCGCTCTGCGATGGTTCGATGACTCCCAGGTCCAGCATGGCCTGTACTACTTCTTCAACGACCTGCCGCACGTGATATGGCAAGGGCCTGGTCGCGCCCCGGATCACCACCCCAGGCTCTGTCTGAATAGTATGATGGACGAGGGTTGTGTATCCTGGCTGGGCTGTGAAAGTGTGCGGGAACGCTTGTAGAAGACACTGGGTCTGCTTAATTTGCTCCTCAGTCAGTGTCTCCCCGAGCTGGGGCCCTGCAGGGTCCTCCGAACGTGTTACATGGGGTCCCAGCTTGGGTTCCGGTGGACAAGGGTTAATTAAGAGTCCCTCTCACTCCCGCCAGGGTTTGAGGAGGTTGATATGGTACCTTTGAGTTTTCCGGCGCCGTTCGGGCTGGTTGATCTCATACGTGACAGGCCGACCTTTCGGACCACCTCATAAGGCCCTTGCCAACGGGCCAGAATCTTGGACTCACTTGAGGGGAGGAGGAGTAAAACCCGATCACCGGGTTGGAAGTCGCGGGTCTGTGCGTCCCGGTTGTAGGTCCGGGCCTGAGCATCCTGGGCGGCCTTCAAATTCTCCCGAGACAGGGCCCCAGCCTGAGTAAGGCGCTCCTGTAGCTGGAGTATGTATTTTAAGAGGCCCTGGGTAGGCGACAGGGCTTGCTCCCATGTCTCCCTCATTAGGTCCAACAGTCCACGTGGGTGGTGACCATATAACAGTTCAAAAAGGGAAAACTTTGCAGAGTATTGGGGAACCTCCCGAACCGCCAGGAGCAGAGGTGGGAGTAGCTGGTCCCATCGGCGGAGATCTTCTTGGGGGGAACTTGTGTAACATGTCCTTGAGGGTCCGGTTAAACCGTTCGACCAACCCGTCGGTCTGGGGATGCTAGACCGACGTGCGCAGTTGCTTGATCCCCAGAAGCTCACACACCTGTCGCAACAGCCAGGAAGTAAAGTTGGTGCCCTGGTCCGTGAGAATCTCCCGGGGCAGGCCTATGCGAGTGAAGACCTTCACGAGCTCACCCGCGATGGTGCGGGCTGTGATGCTTCGGAGGGGTATTGCCTCTGGGAAATGGGTAGCATAATCCACCATGACCAACATGTACTGAAACCCGGCGACGCTTTTTCGGAGAGGTCCCACCAGGTCCATGGCCACACGCTCGAAGGGTGTTTCGACCAAGGGCATGGGGACGAGGGGGGCCCTGGGGGTTTGTGGGGGAGCAGCTAACTGGCAGTCCGGGCAGGACTTACAGTAGTCCCTCACGTCCTGGTGTACGCCCGGCCAGAAGAAGCGCCTCACGATTCGGGACAGAGTCTTCTTGTGGCCCAAGTGTCCGGCCGCCGGGATGTCGTGGGCTAGTTTCATGACGGTTCGCCAGTGGCATCGGGGCACAAGTAGTTGGGTCTGGGAATCCCCTGTGCGGGGGTCCCACTCGACCCGATAGAGGTGATCCTGCCGCAGTTCAAAGTGTGGCCACTGTGTCGCCCAGTGTGGATCAATGATGGTGCCATTGACAGCGGCCAGCTGCTCATACGCCTGCTTGAGTGTGGGATCGACTCTTTGATCACGGCAAAAGTCAGTGTAAAGCGAGGGCTCACCAATAGCTTCCGGGGGGGGAGTCCTCAGGTTCTTCCCTCGGTTCATTATGGTCGGGGGCCTCCCCCTCTTCTGTCCATGCCTGGGGGGGTCTCTTTCCAAGACTGGGGTGACCCTCGGGCTCTCCCCGGTGTTGCAGCGGAAGACTTCTGGGAACTCCGGCCAGTCCCGCCCCAGGATCACCAGGTATGCGAGGCGCAGGGCCAGACCAACCACCATCGGACCATCCACAGTTAGCTGGGCTCGAGTACTGGGGTAGGGTCGTACGTCCCCGTGAATACACTGTAGCCGGATCGTCCCCAGGCGGGCGTCGGCCTGGAGGCCTAGGCTTTGGTGGATCAGTGTCTGGCCGCAGCCTGAATCAATTAGGGCCATGGTTGGGTAACCCTTGACAACCACTGGCACCGTAATCTTGGTGGCTTGTGGACGTCAGGCATGGGCTTCTCCTGAGCAGACCTGGCCGAAGCTGCAATCCATCGCTGTGCAGTCCCGTTGTAAATGGCCATATTTCCCGCAGGCAAAACAGGGCCCCAGGTCCGACCATCCAGGTCGTGGCAGTATTCCCCCCGCTCCCCGGGGAGGGCTCCGGTTGGTTCCTCGAGGAACTGGTCGAGGTGCTAGGGCTTGTTGCACTGGGGCCTCGGCCGGACGGGGTCGGGGCTCCGGACCCTGTGGGGGAATCCGGGAGTCAGTCCGGGTGGGCCCCCTTCTCTCTGAGTTAGGGCGCTCCGACCCTGGTGGGGCTGCTCGGATAGTTGGACCCACCGGTGCTTCAGCGGCTAGGAAATCCTCCATCAGGGTGATGGTGGTGGCTAGCATCGCAGGCCGATGGAGGAGCACCCAGGCCCTTCATCGCGGTGGGAGTATATGAGTGAACTGCTCCAGCACTATTTGTTTGGTGAGTTCCTCCGGGATTCATCTTTCAGGCTGCAGCCACCGCTTGCACGCCTCCCTTAGCTCCTGAGCTACCAGCCGGGGCCGGGCTCCTGTAGGGTAGGCCAAGCTCCGGAACCGCTGCCGGAAGGTTTCCGGACTCACATCTAAGGCATCTAAAATTGCCGCCTTTACCTGACTATAGTCCCGTGCCGCGTCTGTGGACAGTCCCTGATAGATAGTTTGGGCGGTCCCGGTCAGGTAAGGGGCCAAGAGGGTTAGCCCATTGGTCACGGGCCCAGCCGGCAACTGCCGCCACCTGTTCAAACATCACCAGAAAGGCCTCTGGGTCGTCGTTGGGGCTCATCTTTGTCAGCCGGATGGGCAGGGCGCTGCTGGGTTGCCCCGGGGGGCCCACTGGCTGGGGCTCTGCAGGACGGGGCAGCAGCGTTGCCAACTGCTGCAGGCATCGCTGCTGGTGGTCCCGGTTCTGGCGTCCCAGTTCCAGAATCAGCTGCTGCTGTTGTGTCCCGAGCTGCTGGACCAGTTGCTGCTGCTGCTGAAGCTGGGCCGCCTGCTGCTCTTGTTGGCTCTCCGCTAAGAATTTAATAAGCTTCTCCATGTCCATGGTTGCCCGGGCGCGTCTCCTCAGATCCCTCCTCACAGGGGTCAGGGGAACTAATCCCCACTTCTGGTACCACGTGTAGAAGGGTTCGGTGGGGTCGCCCCTCTCTGGGGTGGCTGGGAGCCAGGCCGCCTCACTACTGAGGTCCGCTGAGTCGGGGAACTAGCCCGGTGAGGCAGGAAACAGTCTAGAGCTCAGGCCCTCAGGCAGGGGCTGAGCAAAATAGTTCACTATCGCGCCCAGGCCCTGGGTCAGGAGGGGGCCACACACACAGTCAGGAGCCAGGCCCTCAGGCAGGGGCTGAGCAAATTGTTCCGGGACAAGCCCAGGCCCTGGGTCAGGGCAGGGCAACAAACAAACAGTCTGGAGCTCAGGCCCTCAGGCAGGGGCTGAGCAAATAGTCCAGGACAAGCCCAGGCCCTGGGTCAGGGCGGGCCAGCAAACAAACAAACAAACAGGAGCTCAGGCCCTCAGGCAGGGGCTGAGCAAAATAGTTCAGGAACAAAAACCCAGACTCCTGGTTCTGGCGTCTAGGGCGAGGGGGAGACTGCCACCCGTGAGTGGGGTGGCAGGGGGGACGCAGGCCCGTCCACTCCACTGCGTCCCAGCGGGGATCCTGGCCGCAATACACTGACATCGGCTCTGGGTATGCCGCAGCCAGACAAGGGTCGGCTGCCCCCGGGCTACTTCCTATCTCCCCCTCTAGCAGTATCTGCGTCTGGTCAGTGTCCTCCAGGGAATCAAGCACCATGGGCTCCTCAGGGTACTCGGCGAGCGGTAGGCTTGGCAGCTCCTCTGGGTCCCTTCTCTCCGGTAGGCGTAACAGCTTCTCCAGGGTCTGGTCGTCATCAGGCCTTGACTGGTCTGGCCAGTCCTCGGGTCGGTCACAGGCTGCAGGAGTCTCCCCAGCGGGAGCTAGGCCCCCAGCGTCTGGCTTCTCCGGCGGCCAGGCAGCTTCTGAGCTCTGGGGTGGGGCTTTTATACTTCCTGTCCTGCGCTTTGACCTTTGGGGGGCGGGCGCAGGCTCCAGTGACTCCGCCCACTTTGGCATCCGGAGGGGCTTGTCCCTCTCTGGGGCGGCTGGGAGCCAGGCCGCCTCACTACAGGGGGATATGATAGAGGTCTATAAAATCCTGATTGGGGCGGAGAAAGTAAATAAGGAAGTGCTATTTACTTCTGATAACACCAGAACTAGTATCCACCAAATGAAATTAATAGGCACCATGTTTAAAATAAACAAAAGGAAGTATTTCTTCACACAACACACAGTCAACCTGTGGAACGCCTTGCTAGAGGATGTTGTGAAGGCCAAGACTATAACAGGGGTCAAACAAGAATTAGATAAATATATGGAAGATAGATCCATCAATGGCTATTAGCCAGGATGGGCAGGGATGGTGTCCCTAGTCTCTGTTTGCCAGAAGTTGGGAATGGGTGACAGGGGATGGATCACTTGATGATTCCCTGTTCTGTTCATTCCCCCTGGGGCACCTGGCATTGGCCACTGTCAGAAGTCAGGATACTGGACTAGATGGACCTTTGGTCTGACCCAGTCTGGCTGTCCTTATGTTCTTAAAGGTCTTCGTCTAATCTGCTCTTAAAAATTTCCAATGATAGAGAGTTCACAACCTCCTTAGGTAATTTATTCCAGTGCTTAACTACCCTGACTAGATAGGTCAAGTTTTTCCTAATGTCCAATTCAAATCGCCCTTGCTGCAATTTAAACCCATTGCTTCTTGTCTCGTCCTCAGAGGTTAATGAGAACAATTTTTCACTCTCCTCCTTGTAACGATGTTTTATGTACTTGAAAATTGTTCTCATGTCCCCCCTTGGTCTTCTCTTCTCCAGACTAAACAAACCCATTGCGACGGGTTTGGCCACAGAGATCCCCTTGAGACTGTCACTTGATTTGCTGAAATTACCTCTGAGCCTGTTTTCTATACCAGCTTGGGACTCCCGAACCCTGCCTTGTTGAGCCAGACACACTAGCCTGCTGTAACACAGACCCAGGGTCTGAACCACGCCCCAAAAGCTGCAGACTTAACTGAAAACAGCTCAGCAGGTTACCTGTGTCCAGCACCCAAACACCCAGTTCCCAATGGGATCCAACCCCCAAATAAATCCTTTTTACTCTGTATAAAGCTTATACAGGGTGTGGCAAAGCTTATAAAGGGTAGATTCATGAATTGTTCGCCCTCTATAACACGGCTAGAGAGATATGCACAGCTGTTTGCTCTCTCAGGGATTAATCTCTTACTCTGGGTTTATTAATCAACAAAAGTGATTTTATTAAGTATAAAGAGTAGGATTTACGTGCTTTCAAGTAATAAAAGACAGAACAAAGTAAGTCACCAAGCAAAATAAAGCAAAAACACGCAAGTCTAAGCCTAATACATTAAGAAACTGATTACAGGTAATATCTCACCCTCAGAGATGTTCAAATAAGCTTCTTTCACAGACTAAACTCCTTCCTAGTGTGAGTCCAATCCTTTCCCCTGGTCCAGTACTTGTTAGTTCCAGCAGACATCTCAGGTAGTAAGAAGGGGTTTTCAAATGACTGGAAGCCCCCTTTGTCCTGCTCCACTCCCTTTTAGAGCTTTGGCACAAGGTGGGAATCTTTTGTCTCTCTAGTCCCCACCCCTCCTTCTAAATGGAAAAGTACCAGGTCTCTCTAGTCCCCACCCCTCCTTCTAAATGGAAAAGTACCAGGTTTAAGGTGTATTTCAGTATCAGGTGACATGGACACATGTCACTGTAAGACCCCTAGTCTCCATTCCCCATGGGCTGGCCCACACGTACACAGGAAGGCCTTCAAGTAACTAAGGCCATTTACAACTGATAGTTTCTGGAGCATCCTTAATGGCCTCCATTTAATATGTTTCCATCAGTGATACAAGTTTATATCGTATTCTCTCAACTCCAGATATAGAAATAATACATGAAAACAAATAGGATGAACACACTTTAGTAGATTACAAGCTTTCTAATGACACCATACAAGGGGTATTTAGCGTAAAGCATATTCCAGTTATATCCTATGCATAAGCATACTTCCATTATGCATATGGAGTGCAACGTCACACCCATGTTTTTTAATCTTCCCTCATAGGTCATGTTTTCTAGACCTTTAATCATTTTTGTTGCTTTCCTCTGGACTTCCTCCAATTTGTCCACATCTTTCCTGAAATGTGGCGCCCAGAACTGGACACAACACTCCGGTTGAGGCTTAATCAGCGCGGAGTAGAGCGGAAGAATGACTTCTTGTGTCTTGCTTACCACACTCTTGCTAATACAGCCCAAAATGATGTTTGCTTTTTTTGCAACAGCATTACACTGTTGACTCACACTTAGCTTGTGACCCACTATGACCCCCAGATCCCTTTCCACAGTACTCCTTCCTAGGCAGTCATTTCCCATTTTGTATGTGTGCAACGGATTGTTCCTTCCTAAGTGGAGTACTTTACATTTGTCCTTATTGAATTTCATCCTATTTCCTTCAGACCATTTCTCCAGTTTGTCCACCTCATTTTGGGTTTTAATCCTATCCTCCAAAGCACTTGCAACCCCTCCCAGCTTGGTATCATCCACAAACTTTATCAGTGTACTCTCTATGCCATGATCTAAATCATTTATGAAGACATTGAACAGAACCGGACCCAGAACTGATCCCTTCAGGACCCCACTCATTATGCCCTTCCAGCATGACTGTGAATCACTGATAACTACTCTCCAGGAACAATTTTCCAACCAGTTTTGCACCCATTTTATAATAGCTCCATCTAGGTTGTATTTTCCTAGTTTGTTTATGAGAAGGTCATGGGAGACAGTATCTAAAGCTTTACTAAAGTCAAGATTATACCACATCTACCGCATCCCTCCCTTCCACAAGGCTTGTTACCCTGCCAAGGAAAGCTATCGGGTTGGTTTGACATGATTTATTATTGACAAATCCATGCTGGTTGTTACTTAGCACCTTGTTATCTTCTAGGTGTTTGCAAACTGATTGCTTGATTATTTGTTCCATCTTTCCGGGTACAGAAGTTAAGTTGACTGGTCTGTAATTCCCTGGGTCGTCCTTATTTCACTTTTTATCGACTGGCACTAGATTTCCCCCCTTCACTGAGTAATGTGTCTACCCTGTCCTTGGTTTTCATCTAGCTTCTAATGTATTTGTAGAAGGTTTTCTTCTTACCCTTTCTGTCTCTAGCTAGTTTAATCTCGTGTTGTGCCTTGGCCTTTCTAACTTTGTCCTGACATGCTTGTGTTGTGTGTTTATATTAATCCTTCATAATCTGACCTAGGTTCCACATTTTGTGGGACTCTTTTTTGAGTTTCAGCTCATTGAAAATCTCCTGGTTTAGCCAGAGTGGTCTCTTGCCATCCTTCCTACGCAGTGGGATAGTTTGCTCTTGTGCCCTTAATAACGTCTCCTTGAAAAGCTGCCAACTGTCTTTAATACATGGATATAAATAATCTGCAGCTTTTCCATCACACTTTTCATCAGTTGATCTCCAACCAATCTCTCTCTTTAGAATCCTGGAGATCCTAACACCTGGATTCGGTCTGGAAGCCCTCTACCCACCTCGACAACCTCAGGGATTAATACTGTCCTGAAATACAAGCGAGGCCGAAATGCTCTTCTCCGCTCTGTTATTCTATAAATAAATTCCTTCAGCCGGGTGCGACGTCATGTGCGTGAGACCCATTTTGCAGCAACGCCCTTTTCATGGGGCGAGGAAGAAAATGTGTCACCAATTAATATTTACACAATTTAATGATAAGGAATTTAGCAACCTGTTCTGGGAATGGGAGGGGAGCTGTCCTAATGGAACCAACCCCATGGTCATCCTTGGTTTCCTTGGGATGGTTTCACTGGACCCCCCATTTGGTGTCAATCGGCCATTGCTCCATTAGAGTCAATGGAACCAGATCCCTGGCTGCTGTCAATTGGCCATTGTGTGATTTCCAGCACCCGATGAACTGGCTAAACACCTCTAATGTGCAAACAGTCGCACCTCTACCCTTGTGACTAAGCTGAGTATCACCTCTTATCTCTGTTGCACGAACCAGCTGATTGTATGGAACAAGTTCTATAAAACACAAGATGATGGGCTGAGAAAGGGTCAGTCTGAATTGTATTTAAAGACGGAGTGGCCAGGCATGAGGGTCGTGTAATATATTACATTTCAGGAAATCATTCACTGTTACTCCCTATGTATATATGAATCCGATTCTGTCTTTGGACTATATAGAGAGGAAAGGGGCCGTGCTAGACAGGTTAGTGCATCTCTTCAATTTACAGAGAACTTGGAGGTGAACGGAACCATTGTGCAGCTGAAGGTAAGAGTTTTTAAGCTGTGTAAAATTGTTGTTTGTAATCTTTCATGATCTGCTGCAAAGCGTGTAAAGGCTGGAGATATCTTTCAAATGCAAGCTCCCATTGTAAAACCCCACGATGATGATAGAGCAGGGATAAAGAGGCTCAGTTTGTGCAAAGGAAAAGAAGCCTCACTCATGGAATGGTGTGTGAGCGAAATAGGGAGATTTTCAAAGGCAAAACCAGCAGCGTGCGGGCCAGCATCTGCTGAAACTCACTGGGAGTCAGGCCTCGAACTCCCTTCGGCTGCTTTGAACGTCCGAGGTTTAGGGAACAGAGAAGAACCAGTCGACATAATTGATTTGGACTGTCAAAAAGTCTTCGGCAAGCTCCCTGACTTTAGTGCAGTAACAGGGCCGGCCCACAACATTTTGGCACCTGAGGCGGGGAGCTCAAATGACGCCCCCATGAAAGATCTCAATTCTGCCTTCTTCTTGTTCTACTCTTCTCATGGTACGGCTCTGCTACCTACCCCTATAAAGGAGAACTAACAACTTAAAATGCCTTGTTCAAAAATTTTAAGTTACACTTAACTTTCAAACGCTTGAACAGCAAATGTAACTTTTCTTGTCTGCATAGTAAACACTGGCATTTTTATCTTTTGAATAATCAAAGTGGTGCTTTCCGGGCCTTCTTGGCTGCAAAGATTTGAACTGCTCCCTGCTGAAGGTCCACAGTCTGGGCCAGCTTGTGCTCTATTGTGATGGCTGCAAGGTCGACCAGCCTCTCTTGTGTCATTGTGGAGCATAGATGTGTTTTTATTAACTTCAGCTTGGAGAAGCTGTGTTCTCCACTGGCAACTGTTACAGGAAGTGTTAGAAGTATGTGCAGAGCAACAAAAGCATTTGGAAAGAGGTGGTCATTTTATTTTTGCACATATATTCCAGATCAGACTTTGGAGTTGATTCTGTTGAAATGTATCTTGAAAGGGCTTTCAGTTCACCACCTAAATCACTCGCATCAATATCGCGCATGTCATCATGTGTCAACACTGTCTCTAGTGCCCTGCATTGCTGGTGTAGGTCTTCTTCAGGTATAGTGAGGAGTTTTGGAATATCATACAACATCCCAAATATATTGCTGTGTTCCTTGAGCTGCATGAAACGTTCTTCAACTGACTGTATTGCACAATCTAGCACCTGGTTAAAAAATACAATTTTGAATTGTTGTTTGGGGTCTCTTATTGGATAATCCTGTGCCTTGTAATCAAAATGTCTTCTTCTTCAGGGACTCTTGTATTCTTGAATGGGTGGGAAAATAGCTTCAGTGTGACGTTCCTCTGCCAATTTCTGTGCACTCTTCAGAACATTTTGAAATCCCTCATCTAACCGGTAAGATTGTAGGTATGACTTTGCTTTGTCCAGTTGTTCCATTGCTCCAGATATATCAAGGTCAATACTTTGGAGTCTCTTGCTTACAACATCTATTTCAAACAGTATGTCATGCCACAACACTAAGCCACACAGAAATTTGAAGTTATGTATGTTCCTGGTGATTCCATTTCCCTCTGCCACTGTTCTCCCACGAACAGTTCCTGTCATAGCATTATCCTCCATAATGGCAACTATGGCATCATCTATCTTCCCAATTTGGTGTTTGATAGGCTTTATCACCTCCACTCGACTTTCCCATCGTGTGGCACTCAGTGGTTTCAGTGTCAGAGAGGATGTTCCCAGATGTTGCTTCAAAATTTGCCATGGATGAGTTGATGCAGAGAAAAATACATAGATGCTTTGAATTACATTAAAAAATCCAGCAGCCTCACTAGAAGCTGATGCTGCATCACTGACCACCAAGTTCAGTGAATGAGAACTGCACGGGACAAAAAAAGCTCGAGGCTTTAACTCTTGGATCCGTGGCTGCACTCCTCTGTTCTTTCCTCTCATGTTGGCACCATTATCGGAGCCCTGACCTCTCATGTCAGCTATCGCAATTCCCGTATCTTCCAGCTTTTTAAGAAGCACATTTGTCATACCAGCAGGGCCGGCTCTAACTTTTTTGCCACCCCAAGCAGCAAAAAAAAGCGCCGCCCCGCCGTAACACCCCCCCCCAGCGCCACCCCGCCCTGCCGAAACACCCCCCCACCAAGTGCCGCGCCGCCGAAACCCCCCCTGCCGAGCGCCGCACCACCGAACAGCCCCCGCCCCCCACCGTGCTGCCAAACACCCCCCACCTCCCGCCGCGCTGCTGAAACGCCCCCCGTGGAGCACCACACTGCTGAAGCCCCCCCCCGCGCGGAGCGCCGCCGAAACCCCTGCGGAGCGCCGCACTTCCAAACATCCCCGAGCACCACGCTGCCGAACACTCCCCTGCCCCCCGTGGAGCGCCGCTCTGACGAAACCACCCCCGCGTGGAGCACCGCCAAACACCCCCCGCCGAGCGCCGCGCTGCCGAAACCCCCGCCCACCGTGGAGCGCCGCGCTGCCGAAACCCCCGCCGAGTGCCGCGCCGCTGAACATCCCCGAGCGCCGCGTGCCGAAC
This sequence comes from Glyptemys insculpta, assembly GCA_032172135.1. NCBI lineage: Eukaryota > Metazoa > Chordata > Testudines > Emydidae > Glyptemys > Glyptemys insculpta. Next base: position 67,799,613 of record JAVMKA010000013.1, on the reverse strand, counting down.
ACCCCCCCGCCCCCCGTGGAGCACCGCACTGCCGAACCCCTCCCCACGTAGCGCCGCGCTGCCGAACACCCCCCACCAAGCGCTGCGCCACCAGAACCGCCCCCCCTGCCGAGCGCCGTGCCGCGCTGCCCCCTGCCACCCCAAGATTGGCTGCCCCTTACCAGGAGCCACCCCAAGCACGTGCTTGGTTGGCTGGTGCCTGGATACAGCCCTGCATACCAGCTCCTGTAGTATCATCAATGTCAATAAATTCCAGAAAATGCTCTCTGACAGTCACCATTGCAGGGACATTTTTACTAGGTTCTGTTGTTGTTACAAAACGTACCATTAAAGTCATTTGTTCTGTATGACTGATGTCAGGTGTGCAGTCCAGAATAACATCTTGCTGACTTCAGATGTGCCACAATCTTCTGTTTGACTTTTGTTGCCAGTAACTGTATGATCTCATTTTGAATTGTTTTTCCAAGGTAGTGGTGTGTGTACATTTCATGGGTGGTGGCTCTTCTTAGATGCTCCTGGAGAACAGCATCAAACTCAGCCATCAGCTCCACAATTTTAAGGAAGTTTCCATTGTTTGGCACATACAGCTGATCTGAAGTGCCACGCAGTGGTAGGTTTTGGGTAGCAAGCATTCTCACATTGGCAATGAGCCTTTTCAGAACATTTTGCCAGTAAAGAGACTCTGATACAATCTTCTCTTGATGCTGATCATCTATGGTGGCCTTTAACCTTAGTCTCATCTCAAGCTCTTTCCCCCTATGGAATGCTCTCTGGTGATTTGCTGCCTTCTCGTGGCATGCCAGATTTCTAGCCAGATTTTTCCAGTCCTTTGTTCCTGTAGAACCCAATGTGGCTGGAACATTAGACTGGAAGAATTTGCAACAAAAACAGTATGCAACATTCTGGGTTTTTGAGTACTTTAAGCCATGGCCTCTCCACTTTGTCACCATTGGGGATTTCACACCAGTAATGTGTTGGATGGAAACTTCTATTTTCATTGTCTTTGAGGAACATGAAGTTTTTCACTTGCTGTGGCCCATGCAGTACAAGGAAGTCCCTCAGGCTACTGCTCATGTGGATCAACAGTCCTGGATCATCTAGACTTAAGGAACTAAACTCAGCAGCAGCTGTTTCTTGCGCCTCCACCACACTCTTCTCTGATCTACACTTTTCTTCAGGAATGGGCATGGTTACATCCATTTGAGATGGAGATATGGATGCTGCAGTAGCTGCCAGGTCACCTGCACTCTGACTTACTGGAAGATCAGGCATCTCCTCACCACTCACATCCTCACTGGGGCCGGAAGGCTCACCGTGAACATTTGTGTCTATGTATCTCAGGAGATATAGTCCCATGCAGGGCTCTACCCTGGAGTTCCACTCTGTTATTTCTAGGCATGTTTGTGACATGAAAGAGCTGAGAGAAATGCATGGTCTCAAGTATCAGGGGGTAGCCGTGTTAGTCTGTATCCACAAAAACAACGAGGAGTCCAGTGGCACCTTAAAGACTAACAGATTTATTTGGCCATCGCTTTCGTGGGTAAAACAAAAGCTGATGCCCAAATAAATCTGTTAGTCTTTAAGGTGCCACCGGACTCCTCGTTGTTTCTGAGAGAAATGTTTTCACCAAAACTTTTCTCCACCTAAAAATGCAGGTTTGCGGCAACTGAAACATTTCATGAATTTCTGTCAATTTCACCACATTGCTGTAGCAGCAAAAACAAATCCTAGAAAAAAAAAATCCTGAAAAACGGAAATGTTTTGTCTTCACAATTCCAGAATTAAATGTTTTGATTTTTTCAATTCAAAATGTCATTTCAAAATTGACGGCAACAGTTATATTTAAACCATTTAAAGAATGTTTTTAAATGCCTGAAAACGAACCCAAACCATTTTTTGTTCGGCTTTTCAATCGGATGAGAATTTTGGTTCAACCAAAACTGATTTTTATTTCCTGATCGTTTAGAACTGCCAGTGAAGCAAAAAATTGGTTATTTGTGCAACTCTGATCCTTGGTGCTTTCCCCCCCAGATCTCGTCTGGAATTGCCTTTACATCCTCATTTGGGTCTTGACTCTCTCCTCCTCCCCACCGGCAGAGCTCACCGTTCAGCTCCGAGCCCAGCCCCGTGAGCCTCCCAGCACCAGGATGGTTTCCTTCATCCTCTGCCTTCTCCCTGCTCTCCTAGCTACGAGTGCACAAGGTGAGTCATCCCCTGCTGTGGCCATGTAACCCCCCCCTGGACTTGAACCCTTTATACCCCACGGATCCCCAGTCAGGGGAACATCCAGCATGTGCAGGGAGGGGGATTAGCTCTGTGTGGGGTACAGGGCCTTGTCTATACTACGGCTATTGAAGCAGTTTAGCCACAGCTCTGTAGCTGGGCCGGCAGAGCCCCGTAGTGAAGACGCCGCCTGTCCCAATGGACGGGGCTTTTCCATCCCTGTGGGAACTCCCCTCCCTGAGCCGGTAGCCAGGCCGAGGGCAGCATTCACCCGTCGACCTGCATCTACTCCAGTGGTTAGATTGGCCGAGCTGTGGTGCTCAGGGTGTGGACCCTGAGCACTGTATCTATATCACCCTGGTTAGTGTAGACCAGGCCTGAGAGACACCATTACCGGATACTGCCTTGGATTCTTATTTCCACCAAGGCCCCTCGGCACTGCTTTGGCAGCACAAAGGGGACTCAATACAGGACTAAATTACACTGCTTGGGGACTGAGTGTAACCTGGAATCAGGGCTCTCTAACCGTGCAAACAGAGGCAGAATGGAAATGAGCCTTTCAGAAGATTTTGCCAGTAAAGAGACTCTGATGCAATCTTCTCTTGATCATCTATGGTGGCCTTTAACCTTAGTGTCATCTCAAGCTCTTTCCACCTACGGAATGTTCTCTGGTGATTTGCTGCCTTCTCATGAGCAGGGAGAATACATATGCACCAGCAGCAGACACAATTTTCTACACTCTGTGTCCTAGTGATGCGTCTGCCTCAGTTTGCCTCATTGTAAGGCCAGCCCTGGCCGGCTGGCAGCCCAGAGAGCCTGGCTGCACTCACATCAGTGGCTTTTCCCTATTTCTATGCAACCCAATAACTTTGGAACCCTACATTCCATTGACTCCAAAATGTCAGGGGATGTTCTAGGCATCACTGGGCAGAACCACATTGACTTTGGGGGAAATCAGAAAACAGGAAGAGGGAAATCAGGGACACACTGAGCCCCTTGGCTTCTGGCCAGCCCAGCCACACTTTCAACCACCTCTGTAACTGTGTGTACGTCAAAGAACCGGTTGATGGGACCATTGATATCTTCCCGCCCATCAACCCCACCCAGTCCAGCACTGCCCAGTGTCCCCATGGAGCTTAACATGTTACACCCTGAGCAGCTGATCTCCCAGACAGAAAGAAGGATGATGGGGGGGGGCTGAATTGGGGGCATACAGCAGCCCTGGCATGGGGAAGAATGGGGGACCCTGATATGGGGGATGGGGAAATGGGGGGCACACAGAGCCCCTGGCATGAGGTAGGGGGTGGAGGGGGTTGCATGGTATCCCTGAAATAGAAGGGGGTGGGAGGGGCACACAAGGAGTTTGTGAGGACCACAGGGGGCTGTCAGGAGCCCCGGGCCGTGCAATGAACTCAGCCAATACACACTGTGAAGCGAGCGACTCTCCAGTACTGTGAATACCTGCACAATGGGAGCCACATCTGGGGTGGGCAGAGTTTATTTTGTGGGTGGGGCTTGGGAAGAGCATCATTCCCTTCACCTGTCCCCAGTCTGACCCCCAGGTACCGCTGGCCCAGGGGCTGAAAATGTTCAATTATTGAGTGTCCATGAGGAAATCGGGTCCGTTAGCCCCTCGGCTCGTTTGGAGCAGAGAGGGAAGACTGGGGCTAAGGGACGTGTCAGAGTGACACTGTCACGCCACAGTAAGAAGGAAACACTTGTTCTTCTTTCTCCAGGTGAGACCCTGACATGTGACACGTGCTTTGGCCAAACGGAGACCTGCAGTTTAGCTCCAGGAACCTGCCAAGACAACAAGGCTACTGGTGGCTGCCTCTCCGTGGCAGAAGATATTACACTGGGTAGGTGACATTGCCTTCAACCCAGGCACATCCTATCCTGCAGTCTGTCACCATCCTCATCGCTAAGGCCAACCCCAAACAGTCCATCGACAAAGCACATTCACCCGGCACAGAACACTCAGTCTGTGCTCGACACTTCATTTATTCAGGCAACGTTACGGTGTCTTACGTAGTGACTGGAAGACTCGGCGGTTCCAAATCCTGGCCCCATTGGAGTCAGCTGTAAATCTTCCATTGACTTCAGTGGGGTCAGGATTTCACCCCTTGAGCTTTATCCCCACAATGGACAGGTGCGCTGCAACAAGCGAAGCTGCTTTGGGTGGAAATGCACATTCTGAATCGTGTTAAAAAAAAGAAATTGGCGCTGAGATCCCTTGGACACTGCCGGGCTCCCAATGTCCTGTCTGAAGCTGATAGTCACCTGCTCAGGGCTGGAGTCCTGCCTTACAAGTTTTTCACCTTGCTTGGGATGCAAATTCAAGATACTTTTTGCCGTTTGACTTAAAGAGATTCCAAACCGTCTCCATGTTCAACTCCCGGAGGTCCTCACGCCAGCGGATCTCGCTAGTTCCCTTCATTTCTCAACGTTTGCCCTTTGGAATCGAAAATCTGAGTTACACACCTGGCTTTGTTCATCCTTCCACTGAATTACAGAGAGTAAATGGCTCCTTCCATTTACCCTGTAAGAAGGATGCAAAGCACAGCATCAGCTTTAACGTGGTCTGTCATTATCTACCTACCTGTCTGCTTATCTATCTATCCCCACACACCCCTCTATCTATCTATCTATCTATCTATCTATCTATCTATCTATCTATCTATCTATCTATCTATCTATCCCCATACACCCCCTCTATCTATCTATCTATCTATCTATCCCCACACACCCCATCTATCTATCTATCCCCACACACCCCATCTATCTATCTATCTATCTATCTATCTATCTATCTATCTATCTATCTATCTATCTATCCCCATACACCCCCTCTATCTATCTATCTATCTATCTATCTATCTATCTATCTATCTATCTATCTATCTATCTATCTATCTATCCCCATCCACCCCCTCTATCTATATATCTATCTATCTATCCATTCCCATATGTGCACACCTGCCTCTCACCACACTCAGGAAATTTTCCCCGCACAGTCACAAAATGGTTTATTAAAACTTCCACTCACTCAGGGTACGGCTTCACTGCAGAGTTCTTGTGGGCCGTGACCCGAGGTTTAGCCCTAACCCGCCCCCCCTATGCTCCCTACTATCCACACACAAAACCCTTTAACCTCAGGCTAGCTGATGCAATTTGGGGTGTAGTTTAGACCCGGGTTCCTCTTTAATTTCTTGAATTGTGGGCCACCTAACTAGATACAGGATCCCAGCAGCGTCGCCCCAGGGCCAAATATGGAGGTAAAATAACCTCCCTGCTGTTACTCGAGGTTCCCCTCCTAGCCTCTCATTTTCTTTTCTGGTTTTCTGTCTTTAACAAAGATGGGACACAGAACACGTACTTCTACAAACAGTGTCTGAGTAGCTATAAGAGTGACATAGAAGTCCCCATCTCTTTCACTGTTGGGAATGGCAAGTATGTGAGAATCAACACCACACGATGCAACACAGATAACTGTAACTCGGCTCTACCTGGAGGTAAGTTATGAGTGTGTTTTTACCGTCCTTCTTTAATGGCTTGTCGACCTGAACAGTGAGACGGTGCTGAGCTGGGGTGTGAATCCAGCTCTCCGTGTGCCCCCTGCCGATGCACGTGACCGTTCGGGTGCTTTGGGAGGGGACTAGCTCAAAGCACATTAACGAACAGTTCACGCGCGTCAGCAGGGTGCACGTGGCCAGCTAGGCCGTGGCAGGCTGGCGCAGGGTCGATTCACACCTGGTAGATCCTTACATCCCGGCCCCCCTTGCCACAGTCGAATGGTTCATGTGGACAAGCCCCTGGCACAATTGTATTTGTTCCCATTTCTCCCCTTTACTGCCCCCAACGTCCATTCACTCGAATGTCATTTCTGTCTCCACTGAAATGCCTGTCGCTGGCGGGTCTCCAAACCAGGGGGTGGAACAGTCGGGGCCCATGTGAAATCAGACTGGTGAGGGCTGCACGCGAGAGAGGGGGCAGCAGCCGGGATGGGCTCAAATCTAAACCTCCCTGAACCTGTCAGGCTCCACCTTCAAACTCGCCGGGGTCTGGAACTGATCAATGCAGCGTTCACAGACAGTCGTGTCACAGACAGACGGAGAAATGCCGTTGGGCTGGGGGTGGGGCCTTCACCTGCTCAGGCAATGCAGGGCACATCCACCAGTTTGAACGAGGTTTAACCCACCCTGTGACCGTCTCTCTCTCTCTCTCGGTTCTCAGTGCCCACGGGGAGCACCACCGAGAACGGGCTGCAGTGCCCAACCTGCTTCGCTCTGAACTTCACTCTCTGCAACAGCTCAGTCACCCCTTGTACCGGGGACGAGACCTATTGCATCGATTTCACTGGGTTTCTATACCAAGGTAAATGCTGCCAGCTGGCCGCAGTGCGGGAGCTACCCTGGGAATCTCACACCCCAGGAACTCCCCAGAGAGCTGGTGAAAACAAGTCTGTGCTGGGCCCTTGGGCGGGTGTGGGCAGCCAAGGGGGGGTTTTGGCCGGAGGGAAGGAGAGAGGAATTTGGAAGTTTTTCCTTCCTCACCAGCTCCCCCCTCTCAGTGATGCCGCCCTGCTCCTGGAGTTATGACAACGCGTCTCTTGCCATGGGAAGGGTCGTTATGTCGATGATGCAGAGCTGGAGAGAGAACCCAGGAGTCCTGGCTCCCAGCCCCACTGCTCTAACCACTAGACCCCACCTCCTGTATGTTTAATGTGGAGCTAAACTATTGCTCAGTGCGGAAGCTCCTGTTCTCAGTGTGTGTCCAGGACTCCCAGCGATTTGGGGTGTTTATAAAATAACTGAACTGAGTGGTTGGGGCTGCCGGGGATGGTAAGAGCCGGGCGTGTTCCCCGGGCGGGCCGCTCGCTGGGGAAGGAGCCGCTCCCGGCGATCAGCTGGGTCCCAAACTCCAGCTTCAGTCTCTTGTGGAGCTGTAGAAAGGGGCGTGGGGGAGACAAGAGGGGATCAGACGCCCGCCCTGCCCTGGCCGGTTACAGCGAGAGCAGGGAGAGCACCGGGCGGGTGGGAACGGGAGGCAGAGGTGGGAACCGCTGGATGGTGGAGACAGAGGTTCTGGGGGCAGAGAAGGAACCAGAGCTGCCCCCGCCTTATAACAGGCTGGTTTTCTCCCTCAGGTTCATCTCGTTCACCATTTCAAGCAAAAGGCTGCGCTACTGCTCAGGTCATTAAACCTGGAACCACCCTGGCTACTGCAGTCTACACATTTGACTTTTTTTGGGGGTCCTCTGTTCCGGCGGAGAAAATACCCACGAACCCCCCTCCCACAACGACCACCACTCCCAATACAATCACCATCCTCGCAAGAACCACCCTGCCCAAAACAACTACCACAAAGAAAACAACCACCATCCCCAAAACAACGCCCACCCCTACAACCACCACCACCCGTGCTACAACCACCACCACCACCTCTGCTACAACCAGCACCACCACCACAACCACCACCACCACCCCCTCAAGAACCACCCCACCCAAAACTACCACAAAGAAAACAACCACCATCCCCAAAACAACGCCCACCCCTACAACCACCACCACCACCTCTGCTACAACCAGCACCACCACCACAACCACCACCACCACCCCCTCAAGAACCACCCCACCCAAAACTACCACAAAGAAAACAACCACCATCCCCAAAACAACGCCCACCCCTACAACCACCCTCACCACCACCCCCTCAACAACCACCACCCCCAAAACAACCACCACCACCACCCCTGCTACAACCCCCACCACAACCACCACCACCACCACCCCCTCAACAACTACCATCCCCAAAACAACGCCCACCCCTACAACCACCACCACCCATGCTACAACCACCACCACCACCACCACCACCTCTGCTACAACCAGCACCATCACCACAACCACCACCACCACCACCCCCACAAGAACCACCCCGCCCAAAACTACCACAAAGAAAACAACCACCATCCCCAAAACAACGCTCACCTCTACAACCACCACCACCACCCCCAAAACAACCACCACCCCCAAAACAACCACCACCACTACCCCTGCTACAACCACCACCACCCGTGCCCCCAACACAACCACCACCACCCCCTCAAGAACCACCCCCCCCAAAACAGCTACCACAAACAAAACAACCACCATCCCCAAAACAACGCACACGCCTACAACCACCACCACCCACAAACCCACTACCCCACCCAAAACAAACACCCCACCCAAACCCACCCTCCCCGCCCAAACAACCCCCAGTGGAGCCAGCCCGGCTCTGGGGAAATTCTCCTTTGCCCTCTACCTGCCTGGCCTGACTGGGCTGCTGCTGGTGAAGCTGCTCTCCTGACCCCGCCCGGCACGGCCCACGCAGCACCTGGTGCCTGTGAATAAAGGCCTGAAGTCCCAGCTGCCCCCCCTCCGAGGCCCCTCCGTGCTTCCGGGGCGATGCAAAGGGGCCGCTACATAGCCAAGGGTCTGCCTAGCGTATGGGTGTGTGTCTATCCGGGTACCTCACGGCTGGCTGGAATCTCTCTGTGCATTAGCAAATTCACTGAATAAATCAGGATCCGAAATAAAAGCCCCCGTTGCTGAGCCCGTCCGCAGGATGAAGTTTAATAAAGACAAATGCAAAGTGCTCCACTTAGGAAGGAACGATCAGTTTCACACATACAGAATGGGAAGAGACTGTCTAGGAAGGAGTACGGCAGAAAGGGATCTAGGGGTTATAGTGGACCACAAGCTAAGTATGAGTCAACAGTGTGATGCTGTTGCAAAAAAAGCAAACATGATTCTGGGATGTATTACCAGGTGTGTTGTGAGCAAGATATGAGAAGTCATTCTTCCGCTCTACTCTGCGCTGGTTAGGCCTCAGCTGGAGTATTGTGTCCAGTTCTGGGCACCGCATTTCAAGAAAGATGTGGAGAAATTGGAGAGGGTCCAGAGAAGAGCAACAAGAATGATTAAAGGTCTTGAGAACATGACCTATGAAGGAAGGCTGAAAGAATTGGGTTTGTTTAGTTTGGAAAAGAGAAGACTGAGAGGGGACATGACAGCAGTTTTCAGGTATCTAAAAGGGTGTCATAAGGAGGAGGGAGAAAACTTGTTCATCTTAGCCTCTAAGGATAGAACAAGAAGCAATTGGCTTAAACTTCAGCAAGGGAGGTTTAGGTTGGACATTAGGAAAAAGTTCCTAACTGTCAGGGTGGTTAAACACTGGAATAAATTGCCTAGGGAGATTGTGGAATCTCCATCTCTGGAGATATTTAAGAGTAAGTTAGATAAATGTCTATCAGGGATGGTCTAAACAGTATTTGGTCCTGCCATGAGGGCAGGGGACTGGACTCAATGACCTCTTGAGGTCCCTTCCAGCCCTAGAATCTCTGAATCTATGAGACTGGGGCGCTGTCAGATGCATTAGCCACATAAGAATTTGCTTGGCTTTGTGTGTGTGTGTATATAAATATAAAATCTGCAATAAAAATCTACATTCCAAGCACACCATGGAGGTTGCCCACTCAAGCACTGAGAAGTTAGGGAATTCCAGAACACACGTTGCCAGTACAAGCTTAATACAATCCCCCGGCGCGTTTGCATTGTGCTACAGCCTTTGATTCCACGATCACACACTGTGCGTTCTCCACCGCAGCCCTGCCACGGTCAATATGTCTTTTCCTTCTTTTTGGGGCATTACCACAGGCCGTATTTCCCACCCGCCGTTCCTAGCCCGCGCTTCCCTGAATGATTAATGACACTGCCTGGGCCTCTCTGTGGAGTTCTCGCCACAGGATCTGAGGGTCTCACAGACATTCATCACTTGGTCTGTGCAACAGCCCGGTGGGACCTGGGAAACTGAGGCAGAGTGGGGCTCCACACAGGGAGTCCTGACACACATCTCCCCGTGCACGTGGCCACACTGCTATCCACACTTGAGCATAAGAACATAGGAATGACTATACTGGGTCAGACCAAAGGTCCATCTAGCCCAGTATCCTGTCTTCTGACAGTGGCCAATGCCAGGTGCCCCAGAGGGAATGAACAGAACAGGTGATCATCAAGTAATCCATCCCCCATTGCCAATTCCCAGCTTCTGGCAAACAGAGCTAGGGACACCATCCCTGCCCATCGTTGCTAATAGCTATTGATGGACCTATCCTCCATTAATTTATCTAGTTCTTGTTTGAACCCTGTTATGGTCTTGGCCCTCACAACATCCCCTGGCAAAGAGTTCCACTCCTCTTAGTCATCTCTTTTCCAAGATGAAAAGTCCCAGTCTTATTAATCTCTCCTCATACGGAAGCTATTCCATCCCCCTCATCATTTTTGTTGCCCTTTTCTGAATCTTTTCCAACTCCAATATATTTTTTGAGATGCGGCGACCACCTCTGCACACAGTATTCAAGGTGTGGGCGTACCATGGATTTATATAGAGGCAACATGATATTTTCTGTCTTATTATCTATCCCTTTCTTAATTATTCCCAACATTCTGTTCACTTTTTTGACTGCCACTGCACATTGAGTGGATGTTTTCAGAGAACTATCCACAATGACTCCAAGATCTCTTTCTAGAATGGTAACAGCTAATTTAGACCCCATCATTTTATATGTAGAGTTGGGATTATGGTTTCCAATGTGCATTACTTTGCATTTATCAACACTGAATTTCATGTGCCATTTAGTTACCCAGTCACCCAGTTTTGTGAGATCCCTTTGTAACACTTCACAGTCAGCTTTGGACTTAACTCTCTTGAGTAGTTTTGTATCATCTGCAAATTTTGCCGCCTCCCTGTTTACCCCCTTTTCCAGATCATTTATAAATATGTTGAATAGGACTGGTCCCAGTTCAGACTCCTATTGGACACCACTATTTACCTCTCTCCATTCTGAAAACTGACCATTGATTCCTACCCTTTGCTTCCTATCTTGTAACCAGTTACCGACCCATGAGAGAACCTCTCCTCTTATCCCATGACAGCTCACTTTGCTTAAGAGCCTTTGGTGAGGAACCTTGTCAAAGGCTTTCTGAAAATCTAAGTACACTAGATCCACTGGATCCCCCTTGTCCACATGCTTGTTGACCCCCTCAAAGAATTCTAGTAGATTGGTGAGGCGTGATTTCCCTTTACAAAAACTATGTTGACTCTTCCCCAACAAATTATGTTCATCCATGCGTCTGACATTTCTGTCACACATAGCCGTTGGCGTCTGGCCAGCCCAGCCACACTTTCAACCACCTCTGACTGTATGCAGATCAAAGAACCAGTTGGTGGTGCCATTGACATAGTCCAGCCCATCAAAACCCCCAGCCCAGCTCAGCCCAGCGTCCCCATGGAGCTTAACATGTTACACCCTGAGTGGCTGATCTCCCAGACAGAAAGAAGGATGATGGGGGGGGAGGAGGAATGGGGGGCACACAGCACCCCTGGGATGGGGGGAAAGAGGGGAACCCTGTGTGGCGGGTGCGGGACTCACCCCTGTGGCGCCTCCTGCTGGTCGTCTCCGGGAATTAGCTCTCCAGCCATTGGAGCGCCCTCTGCAGGCCGGTGTCCCACTTGCTGCTGGCCCCCCATGTCCCTCCCGGACCCCGATGCCTTTTTACCTGGGGTGCTGCCCCTCCAGGCAATACCCCACAGATCTGGGTCTCCCCTCCCCAGGTAACCCCCACCCTCTATCCCCACCTTGCCTCAGCCTATGGGCTACTGCCAGTCACCATCTAGCCCCCTTTCACTGGGGCCGACTGCAGTCTGTATAAGCCACTCATCATAGGCAAGGGAGGTTTTGACCTGCTGCCTTTCCCTGCAACCCAGTACCTCAAGGGGCCTTGTGCAAGGCCCTGCAGCCTCGGGCGTTGCTGGCCCGGAGCTCCCCAGCTCCTCTGGCCTTCCCCAGCCCTGCTCCACTCCAGTACCCTTTAGCAGTCAGGCAGCCACGTCCATCTCCCTCCTCAGCTAGAGGGGGACTGCCTGCTCCTGGCCCACTGCCCTCTTATAAGAGCCAGCTGGGCCCTTATTAAGCCAGCCTCGGCCTGATTGGGACGTGGACCCTAGCTGAGGCTGCTTTCCCCAATCAGCCCTTCTTTTCCTTCCCTTCCACAGCCCTCTCCCCGGACTGTTTTAAGCCTTTTAAGGCAGGAGCGGGTAACCACCCCGCTACACTCTGGTACAGGGGAGGGGAAATGGGGGGAACACAGAGTCCCTAGTATGAGGCGGGGGGGGATTACATGACGTCTCTGCAATAGAAGCGGATGGGACGGGCACCCGAGGAGTCTGTGAGGGCCATGGGGGGCTGCCAGGAGCCCCGGGCCGTGCAATGGACTCAGCCAATGCACACTGCGAAGCGAGCGACTCTCCAGTACTGTGAATACCTGCGCAACAGGAGCCACATCTGGGGTGGGCGGGGCTCATTTTGTGGGCGGAGCTTGGGGAAAACATCATCCCCTTGACCTGTCTCCAATTTGCCCCCTCCCCCCACCTGGTACCGCTGGCCCAGTGGCTGAAATTGTGCAATTGCTGAGTGTCCGGGAGGGAAATGGGTATATTAACCTCTCGGCTCATTTGGAGCAGACGGTGCTGGTGGGGGAGGGGCACTATATGTGAGAGACAGCGTAGAGTCAAATGAAGTAAAAATCTTAAATGAACCAAAGTGTCCCACAGAATCTCCCTGGATTGTAATTCCATGCTTGAATATTAAGAATATAGCAGGAGGGATATATAACCGCCCACCTGGCCAGGATGGTGATAGTGACTGTGAAATGCTCAGGGAGATTAGACAGGCTATAAAAATAAAAAACTGAATTATAATGGGGGATTTCAATTATTCCCATATTGACTGGGTACATGTCACCTCAGGACGGGATGCAGAGATAAAGTTTCTGACACCATAAATGACTGCTTCTTGGAGCAGCTAGTCCTGGAACCCACCAGAGGAGAGGCAATTCTTGATTTAGTCCTAAGTGGAGCACAGGATCAGGTCCAAGAGGTGAATATATCTGAACTGCTTGGTAATAGTGAACATAATATAGTTAAATTTAATATCCCTCTGGTGGGGAACACACCACAGCAGCCCACCACTGTAGCATTTAATTTAGAAAGGGGAACTACACAAAAATGAGGAGGTTAGTGAAACAGAAATTAAAAGGTACAGTGCAAAAAGTGAAATCCCTTCAAGTTGCATGGGAACTTTTTATGGACACCATAACACAGGCTCAACTTAAATGTGTACCCCAATTCAAAAAAACATAGTAAGAGAACCAAAAAGAGCTACCGTGGTTAAACAGCAATGGAAAAGAAACAGTGAGAGGCAAAAAGGCATCTTTTAAAAAGTGGAAGATAAATGCTAATGAGAAAAATAGAAAAGAGCATAAACTCTTGGCAAATGAAGTGTAAAAATATAATTAGGAAGACCAAAAAAGAATTTGAAGAACAGCTAGCCAAAGACTCCAAAAGTAATAGCAATTTTTTTTTAAATACATCAGAAGGAGGAAGCTGCTAAACAACCAGCGGGGCCACTGGACGATCGAGATGCTAAAGGGGCACTCAAAGACGATAAGGCCATTGTGGAAACTAAATGAATTCTTTGCATCGGTCTAATGTGACGCCAATTTTTAAAAAAGACTCGAGAGGTGATCCTGGTAATTACAGGCCAGTACGCCTGACTTCAGTACCGGGCAAACTGATTGAAACTATAATAATGAACAGAATGTCAGACACATGGATGAACATGATTTGTTGGGGAGAAAGTAAATAAGGAAGTGCTATTTACTTCTCATAACACCAGAACTAGTATCTACCAAATGAAATTAACAGGCAGCAGGTTTAAAACAAACAAAAGGAAGAATTTTGTCCAATCCAAATTGCCATTGCTTCTTGTCCTGTCCTCAGAGGTTAACGAGAACACTTTTTCATTCTCCTCCTTGTAATATAGAATCATAGAATCATAGAATATCAGGGTTGGAAGGGACCTCAGGAGGTCATCTAGTCCAACCCCCTGCTCAAAGCAGGACCAATTCCAAACTAAATCATCCCAGCCAAGGCTTTGTCAAGCCTGACCTTAAAAACCTCTAAGGAAGGAGATTCCACCACCTCCCTAAGTAACCCATTCCAGTGCTTCACCACCCTCCTAGTGAAAAAGTTTTTCCTAATATCCAACCTAAACCTCCCCCACTGCAACTTGAGACCATTACTCCTTGTTCTGTCATCTGGTACCACTGAGAACAGTCTAGATCCAACGATGTTTTATGTACTTGAAAATTATTATCATGTCCCCCCTTGGTCTTCTCTTCTCCACACTAAACAAACCCATTGTGACGGGTTTGGTCACAGAGATCCCCTTGGGACTGTCATCTGATATGCTGAAATTACCTCTGTTTTCCCTGCCAGCTTGGGACTCCAGAACCCTGCCTTGTTGAGCCAGACACACTAGTCTGCTGCAACACAGACCCAGGGTCTGAACCACGCCCCCAAAGCTGCAGACTTAACTGAAAACAGCTCAGCAGGTTACCTGTGTCCAGCACCCAGACACCCAGTTCCCAATGGGATCCAACCCCCAAATAAATCCGTTTTACTCTGTATAAAGCTTATACAGGGTGTGGCAAAGCTTATACAGGGTAAATTCATAAATTGTCCGCCCTCTATAACACTGATAGAGAGATATGCACAGCTGTTTGCTCCCCCAGGTATTAATCTCTTACGCTGGGTTTATTAATAAACAAAAGTGATTTTATTAAGTATAAAAAGTAGGATTTAAGTGGTTTCAAGTAATAACAGACAAAGTAAGTCACCAAGGAAAATAAAGCAAAAACACACAGGTCTAAGCCTAATACATTAAGAAACTGATTACAGGTAATATCTCACCCTCAGGGATGTTCTAATAAGCTTCTTTCACAGACTAGACTCCTTCCTCGTCTGGACCTAATCCTTTCCCCTGGTACAGTCTTTGTTAGTTCCAGCAGACATCTCTGGTAGTAAGAAGGGGTTTTCTCATGACTGGAAGCCCCCTTTGTCCTGCTCCACTCCCTTTTAGAGCTTTGGCACAAGGCGGGAATCTTTTGTCTCTCTTGTCCTCACCCCTCCTTCTAATTGGAAAAGTACCAGGTTTAAGATGGATTTCAGTATCAGGTGACATGGTCACATCTCACTGTAAGATCCCTAGTCTCCATTCCCCATGGGCTGGCCCACACGTACACAGGAAGGCTTTTAAGTAGCTCAGGCCATTTACAACTGGTGCATCCTTAATGGCCTCCACTTAATATGTTTCCATCAGTGATACAAGTTTATATCTTATTCTCCCAACTCCAGATATAGAAATAATACATTAAAACAAATAGGATGAACACACTTAGTAGATTACAAACTGTCTAATGACACCATACAAGGGGTATTTAGTGTAAAGCATATCTCAGTTATATCATATTCATAAGCATACTTCCATAAAGCTTATGGAGTGCAACATCACACCCATGTTTTTTAATCTTCCCTCATAGGACATGTTTTCTAGACCTTTAATCATTTTTGTTGCTCTTCTCTGGACTTCCTCCAATTTGTCCACATCTTTCCTGAAATGTGGCGCCCAGAACTGGACACAACACTCCAGTTGTGGCTTAATCGGCTAATACAGCCCAAAATGATGTTTGCTTTTTTTGCAACAGCATTACACTGTTGACTCATACTTAGCTTGTGATCCACTATGACCCCCAGATCCCTTTCCGCAGTACTCCTAAGCAGTCATTTCCCATTTTGTATGTGTGCAACTGATTGTTCCTTCCTAAGTGGAGTACTTTGCATTTGTCCTTATTGAATTTCATCCTTTAGACCATTTCTCCAGTCTTTTCAGCTCATTTTGGATTTTAATCCTATCCTCCAAAGCACTTGCAACCCCTCCCAGCTTGGTATCCTACACAAACTCTATCAGTGTCCTCTCTATGCCATGATCTAAATCATTTATGAAGACCTTGAACAGAACCAGACAAGAACTGATCCCTTCAGGACCCCACTCGTTATGCCCTTCCAGCCTGACTGTGAACCACTGATAACTACTCTTTCTGGGAACAATTTTCCAACTGGTTTTGCACCCACTTTATAATAGTTCCATCTAGGTTGTATTTTCCTAGTTTGTTTATGAGAAGGTCATGGGAGACAGTATCTAAAGCTTTACTAAAGTCAAGATTATACCACATCTACTGTATCTCTCCCTTCCACAAGGCTTGTTACCCTGTCAAGGAAAGCTATCAGGTTGGTTTGACATGATTTATTATTGACAAATCCACGCTGACTGTTACTTAGCACCTCGTTATCTTCTAGGTGTTTGCAAACTGATTGCTTGATTATTTGTTCCATCTTTCCGAGTACAGAAGTTAAGTTGACTGGTCTGTAATTCCCCGGGCTGTCCTTATTTCACTTTTTATAGACTGGCACTAGATTTTCCCTTTTCCAGTCTTCTGGAATCTCTCCTGTCTTCCATGACTTTTCAAAGATAATTGCTCAGATATCTCCTCAGACAGCTCCCTGAGTATTCTAGGATGTATTTCATCAGGCCCTGCTGACTTGAAGATATTTAACTTGTCTATGCATTTTTTTAACCTGTTCTTTCTCTATTTTAGCCTCTGATCCTACCTCATTTTTACTGGTGTTCACTACGTAAGACGTCTGATTGCTACTAAACTTTTGGTGAAAACTGAAACAATAAAGTCATTTAGTTCCTCTGCCATTTCCATTGTCCGTTATTGTCTTTCCCCCCTTCACTGAGTAATGCGCCTACCCTGTCCTTGGTTTTCATCTTCCTTCTAATGTATTTGTAGAAGGTTTTCTTCTTACCCTTTCTGTCTCTAGCTAGTTTGATCTCGTTTTGTGCCTTGGCCTTTCTAACTTTGTCCTGACATGCTTGTGTTGTGTGTTTATATTAATCCTTCATAATCTGACCTAGGTTCCACATTTTGTAGGACTCTTTTTTGAGTTTCAGATCATTGAAGATCTCCTGGTTTAGACAGAGTGGTCTCTTGCCATCCTTCCTACACATTGGGATATTTTGCTCCTGTGCCCTTAATAACGTCTCCTTGAAAAGCTGCCAACTGTCTTTAATACATGGATATAAATAATCCCCAGCTTTTCCATCACACTTTTCATCAGTGGATCTCCAATCACCCTCTCTCTTTAGATTCCTGGAGATCCTAACACCTGGATTCCATTTGGAAGCCCCCTACCCACCTCGACAACCTCAGGGATTAAAACTGGCCTGAAATACAACCAAGGCCGAAATGCTCTTCACCGCTCAGTTATTCTGTAATTAAATTCCCCCAACTGGGTGCGACGTCATGCGCTTGAGACGCATTTTGCTGCAATGCCCTTGACATGGGGCAAGGAAGAAAATGTGTCAGCATGAATGTTTACACAGTTTAATGATAAGGAATTTAGTAACCTGTTCTGGGAATGGGAGGGGAGCTGTCGAAATGGAGCCAACTCCATGGCCATCCTTAGTTTCCTTGGGATAGTTTCACTGGACCCCCCATTTGGTGTCAATCGGCCATTGCTCCATTATTGTCAATGGAACCAGGTCCCCGGCTGCTGTCAATTGGCCATTGTGTGATTTTCAGCACCCGATGAACTAGCTAAACACCTCTAATGTGCAAACAGTCGCACATCTACCCTTGTGACTAAGCTGAATATCACCTCTTATCTCTGTTGCACGAACCAGCTGATTGTATGGAACAAGTTCTATAAAACACAAGGGTCAGTCTGAATTGTATTTAAAGACGGAGTGGCCAGGCATGAGGGTCGTGTAATATATTACATTTTAGGAAATCATTCACTGTTACTCCCTATGTATATATGAATCCGATTCTGTCTTTGGACTATATAGAGAGGAAAGGGGCCGTGCTAGACAGGTTAGTGCATCTCTTCAATTTACAGAGAACTTGGAGGTGAACGGAAGGTAAGAGTTTTTAAGCTGTGTTAAATTATTGTTTGTAATCTTTCACGATCTGCTACAAAGCTTGTAAAGGCTGGAGATATATTTCAAGTGCAAGCTCCCATTGTAAAACCCCATGATGATGATAAATCAGGGATAAAGAGGCTCAGTTTGTGCAAAGGAAAAGAAGCCTCACTCATGTGTGTGAGCGAAATAGGGAGATTTTCCAAGGCAAAACTGGCAATGAGGGTGCCAGCGTCTGCTGAAACTCACTGGGAGTCAGGCCTCGAACTCCCTTCGGCTGCTTTGAACGTCCCAGGTTTAGGGAACAGAGAAGAACCAGTCAACATAATTGATTTGGACTGTCAAAAAGTCTTCGGCAAGCTCCCTCACCGTAGGGCAGTAACAGGGCCGGCCCACAACATTTTGGCATCTGAGGCGGGGAGCTCAAATGATGCTACCATGTCCTGGATCATCTAGACTTAAGGAACTAAACTCAGCAGCAGCTGTTTCTTGCGCGTCCACCACACTCTTCTCTGATCTACGCTTTTCTTCAGGAATGGGCATGGTTACATTCATTTGAGATGGACATATGGATGCTGCAGTAGCTGCCAGGTCACCTGCACTCTGACTAACTGGAAGATCAGGCATCTCCTCACCACTCTCATCCTTACTGCTCACCGTGAACATTTGTGTCTATGTATCTCAGGAGATATGGTCCCACGCAGAGCTCTACCCTGGAGTTCCACTCTGTTATTTCTAGGCATGAAAGAGCTGAGAGAAATGCATGGTGTCAAGTATCGGGGGTAGCCGTGTATCCAGAAAAACAACAAGTAGTCCGGTGGCACCTTAAAGACTAACAGATTTCGTGGGTAAAACGAAAGCTGATGCCCAAATCAATCTGTTAGTCTTTAAGGTGCCACCGGACTCCTTGTAGTTTCTGAGAGAAATGTTTTCACCAAAACTTTTCTCCACCCAAAAATGCAGGTTTGGGGCAACTGAAACATTTCACGAATTTCTGTCAATTTTGCCAGATTGCTGCAGCAGCAAAAACAAATCCTAGAAAAAAAAATCCTGAAAAAATGGAAATATTTTCTCTTCACAATTCCAGAATTAAATGTTTTGATTTTTTCAACTCAATGTCATTTGAAAATTGACGGCAACATTTATCTTTAAACCATTTTAAGAATGTTTTTAAATGCCTGAAAATGAATCAAAACCATTTTTTGTTCGGCTTTTCAGTCGGATGAGAATTTTGGTTCAACCGAAAACGATTTTTATTTCCTGATCGTTTGGAACTGCCAGTGAAGCAAAAAATTGGTTATTTGTGCAGCTCTGATCCCTGGTGCTTTCCCCCCCAGATCTCGTCTGGAATTCCCTTTCCCTCCTCATTTCGGTCTTGACTCTCTCCTCCTCCCCCCGGGCGGAGCTCGCCGTGTCAGCCGTGAGAAGCTCCGTTCAGCTCCGAGCCCAGCCCCGTGCGCCTCCCAGCACCAGGATGGTTTCCTTCATCCTCTGCCTTCTCCCTGCTCTCCTAGCTACAACGAGTGCACAAGGTGAGTCATCCGCTGCTGTGGCCATGTAACCCCCCTGGACTTGGACCCTTTACACCCCACGGATCCCCAGTCAGGGGAACATCCAGCATGTGCAGGGAGGGGGATTAGCTCTGTGTGGGGTACAAGGCCAGGTCTACACTACGGCTATTGAAACAGTTTAGCCACAGCTCTGTAGCTGGGCCGGCAGAGCCCCGTAGTGAAGACGCCGCCTATCCCAATGGACAGGGTTTTTCCATCCTTTGGGAACTCCCCTCCCTGAGCCAGTAGCCAGGCCGAGGGCAGCATTCACCCGTCGACCTGCATCTACTCCAGGGGTTAGATTGGCCGAGCTGCGGTGCTCAGGGTGTGGACCCTGAGCACTGTATCTGTATCACCCTGGTTAGTGTAGACCAGGCCTGAGAGACACCATTACCGGACACTGCCCTGGATTCTTATTTCCACGAAGGCCCCTCGGCACTGCTTTGGCAGCACAAAGGGGACTCGATATAGGAGTAAATTACACTGCTTGGGGACTGAGTGTAACCTGGAATCAGGGCTCTCCAACCGAGCAAACAGGCTGAATGAGATCCAATGGCTGGGAGTTGAATTTAGACCAATCCAAGGTGCAGCATGTGTGCAAGGCTTTGAAGGGCAGAGATTGTTCACATAGAGGTCCCCAAGAAGTCTGCGCTTGTCCATGTGCTGTGGTTAATGCCACTTGTATCAATGGTAATTTGGGGAAGAAGGGACAATGAACGTCCTTTCTGGTCATTACCTCTGGTCCAAGAGGTAACTATAGCAGGACCGCTTGGAAATAGTGACCATAATACAATAGCATTCAACATCCCTGTGGTGGGAAGAACATCTCAACAGCCCAACACTGTGGCATTTAATTTCAAAAGGGGGAACTATGCAAAAATGAGGGGGTTAGTTAAACAGAAGTTAAAAGGTACAGTGACTAAAGTGAAATCCCTGCAAGCTGCATGGGCGCTTTTTAAAGACACCATAATAGAGGCCCAACTTCACTGTATACCCCAAATTAAGAAACACAGTAAAGGAACTAAAAAAGAGCCACCGTGGCTTAACAACCATGTAAAAGAAGCAGGTTTCAGAGTAGCAGCCGTGTTAGTCTGTATCCACAAAAAGAACAAGAGTACTAGTGGCACCTTAGAGACTAACAAATTTATTAGAGCATAAGCTTTCGTGGGCTACAACCCACTTCTTCGGATGCATATAGAGTGAAACATATATTGAGGAGATATATATACACACATACAGAGAGCATGAACAGGTGGGAGTTGTCTTACCAACTCTGGGAGGCCAATTAAGTAAGTGAAAAAAAACTTTTGAAGTGATAATCAAGATAGCCAAGTACAGACAGTTTGATAAGAAGCAAGTGTGAGAATACTTACAAGGGGAGATAGATTCAATGTTTGTAATGGCTCAGCCATTCCCAGTCCCTGTTTAACCCTGAGTTGATTGTGTCTAGTTTGCATATCAATTCCAGCTCAGCAGTCTCTCGTTGGAGTCTGTTTTTGAAGTTTTTCTGTTTTAAAATAGCCACCCGCAGGTCTGTCATAGAATGCCCAGACAGGTTAAAGTGTTCTCCCACTGGTTTTTGAGTATTATGATTCCTGATGTCAGATTTGTGTCCATTAATTCTTTTGCGTAGAGACTGTCCGGTTTGGCCAATGTACATGGCAGAGGGGCATTGCTGGCACATGATGGCATATATCACATTGGTAGATGTGCAGGTGAACGAGCCCCGTTCTTTTTGTAAAAGAAGCAGTGAGAGATAAAAAGACTTCCTTTAAAAAGTGGAAGTCAAATCCTAGTGAGGCAAATAGAAAGGAGCATAAACACTGCCAAATTAAGTGCAAGAATGTAATAAGAAAAGCCAAAGAGGAGTTTGAAGAACGGCTAGCCAAAAACTCCAAAGGTAATAACAAAATGTTTTTTAAGTACATCAGAAGCAGGAAGCCTGCTAAACAACCAGTGGGGCCCCTTGATGATCGAGATACAAAAGGAGCGCTTAAAGACGATAAAGTCATTGCAGAGAAACTAAATGGATTCTTTGCTTCAGTCTTCATGTCTGAGGATGTTAGGGAGATTCCCAAACCTGAGCTGGCTTTTGTAGGTGACAAATCTGAGGAACTGTCACGGATTGAAGTGTCACGAGAGGAGGTTTTGGAATTAATTGATAAACTTAACATTAACAAGTCACCGGGGCCAGATGGCATTCAGCCAAGAGTTCTGAAAGAACTCAAATGTGAAATTGTGGCACTATTAACTAGGGTTTGTAACCTGTCCGGTAAATCGGCTTCTGTACCCAATGACTGGAAGTTAGCTAATGTAACGCCAATATTTAAAAGGGGCTCTAGAGGTGATCCCGGCAATTACAGACCGGTAAGTCTAACGTCTGTACCAGGCAAATTAGTTGAAACAATAGTTAAGAATAAAATTGTCCGACACATAGAAAAACATAAACTGTTGAGCAATAGTCAACATGGTTTCTGTAAAGGGAAATCGTGTCTTACTAATCTATTAGAATTCTTTGAAGGGGTCAACAAACATGTGGACAAGGGGGATCCAGTGGACATAATGTACTTAGATTTCCAGAAAGCCTTTGACAAGGTCCCTCACCAAAGGCTCTTACGTAAACTAAGTTGTCATGGGATAAAAGGGAAGGTCCTTTCATGGACTGAGAACTGGTTTAAAGACCGGGAACAAAGGGTAGGAATTAATGGTAAATTCTCAGGATGGAGAGGGGTAACTAGTGGTGTTCCCCAAGGGTCAGTGCTCGGACCGATCCTATTCAACTTATTCATAAATGATCTGGAGAAAGGGGTAAACAGTGAGGTGGCAAAGTTTGCAGATGATACTAAACTGCTAAAGATACTTAAGACCAAAGCAGACTGTGAAGAACTTCAAAAAGATCTCACAAAACTAAGTGATTGGGCAAGAAAATGGCAAATGAAATTTAATGTGGATAAATGTAAAGTAATGCACATTGGAAAAAATAACCCCAACTATACATACAATATGATGGGGGCTAATTTAGCTACAACAAGTCAGGAAAAAGATCTTGGAGTCATCGTGGATAGTTCTCTGAAAATGTCCACGCAGTGTGCAGAGGCGGTCAAAAAAGCAAACAGGATGTTAGGAATCATTAAAAAGGGGATAGAGAATAAGACTGAGAATATATTATTGCCCTTATATAAATCGATGGTACGCCCTCATCTCGAATACTGCGTACAGATGTGGTCTCCTCATCTCAAAAAAGATATACTGGCACTAGAAAAGGTTCAGAAAAGGGCAACTAAAATGATTAAGGGTTTGGAACGGGTCCCATATGAGGAGAGATTAAAGAGACTAGGACTCTTCAGCTTGGAAAAGAGGAGACTAAGGGGGGATATGATAGAGGTATATAAAATCATGAGTGATGTGGAGAAAGTGGATAAGGAAAAGTTATTTACTTATTCCCATAATACAAGAACTAGGGGTCATCAAATGAAATTAATAGGCAGCAGGTTTAAAACAAATAAAAGGAAGTTCTTCTTCACGCAGCGCACAGTCAACTTGTGGAACTCCTTACCTGAGGAGGTTGTGAAGGCTAGGACTATAACAGAGTTTAAAAGAGAACTGGATAAATTCATGGTGGTTAAGTCCATTAATGGCTATTAGCCAGGATGGGTAAGGAATGGTGTCCCTAGCCTCTGTCTGTCAGAGGGTGGAGATGGATGGCAGGAGAGAGATCACTTGATCATTGCCTGTTAGGTTCACTCCCTCTGGGGCACCTGGCATTGGCCACTGTCAGTAGACAGGATACTGGGCTAGATGGACCTTTGGTCTGACCCGGTACGGCCATTCTTATGTTCTTATGTTCTGTTTTTTGCCTGGCAATTTCCATCCTTCCCATTCCCCACAGACTGCGAACGGCTGGGCTGATCCAGAGGGATGTGTACGAAGTCAGCTTTACCTTCAGCTCAGGGCCATATAACTGAGCTCTAAACCTGGGGGACCAGTCCAGTGGCGTCCTCCCAATGGGGAGCAATCCCCACGAGCCTAGGGGCCAAGACAGCTGGCTTCTGCACCCCAAACCCTTCTGTCACACCCCTCTGCTGGCCGGCTGCAGGGCCGGCCCACAACATTTTGGCACCTGAGGCGGGGAGCTCAAATGACGCCTCCATGCCCCGTCGCATGGGCTAAAACTTTGAAAGGTCTCAATTCTGCCTTCTTCCTGTTCTACTCCTCTCATGGTATGGCTCTGCTACCTACCCCAATAAAGGAGAACTAACAACTTAAAATGCCTTGTTCAAAAATTTTAAGTAACACAACTTTCAAACGCCTGAACAGCAAATGTAACTTTTCTTGTCTGCATAGTAAACACTGGCATTTTTATCTGTTTGAATAATCAAAGTGGTGCTTTCTATGCTTTCTTGGTTCTCCTGTGTCATTGTGGAGCGTAGATGTGTTTTTATTAACTTCAGCTTGGAGAAGCTGCGTTCTCCACTGGCAACTGTTACAGGAAGTGTTAGAAGTATGCGCAGAGCAACAAAAGCATTTGGAAAGAGGGTGGTCATCTTATTTGTGCGCATATATTCCAGAACAGCCTTTGGAGTTGATCCTGCTGAAATGTATCTTGAAAGGGCTTTCAGTTCATCACCTAAATCACTCGCATCAATATCGCACATGTCATCATGTGGCAACGCTGTCTCTAGTGCCCTGCATTGCTGGTGTAGGTCTTCTTCAGGTATAGTGAAGAGTTTTGGAATATCATACAACATCCCAAATATACTGCTGTGTTCCTTGAGCTGCATGAAACGTTCTTCAACTGACCGTATTGCACAATCTAGCACCTGGTTAAAGAATTCAACTTTGAATTGTTGTTTGGGGTCTCTTATGGGATTATCCCGTGCCTCATAATCAAAATGTCGTCTTCTTCTTCGGTTACTCTTGTATAATTGAATGCGTGGGAAAATAGTTTCAGTGTGAAGTTCCTCTGCCAATATCTCTGCACTCTTCAGAATGTTTTGAAATCCCTCATCTGACCGGTAAGACTGTAGGTATGACTTTGCGTTGTCCAGTTGTTCCATTGGTCCAGATATATCAAGGTCAACACCTTGGAGTCTCTTGCTTACAACATTTATTTCAAACAGTATGTCATGCCACAACACTAAGCCACAGAGAAATTTGAAGTTATGTATGTTCCTGGTGATTCCATTTCCCTCTGCCACTGTTCTCCCACGAACAGTTCCTGTCATAGCAATATCCTCCATAATGGCAACTATGGCATCATCTATCTTCCCAATTTGGTGGTTGATAGGCTTTATCGCCTCCACTCGACTTTCCCATCGTGTGGCACTCAGTGGTTTCAGTGTCAGAGAGGATGTTCCCAGATGTTGCTTCAAAATTTGCCATGGATGAGTTGATGCCGAGAAAAATACATAGATGCTTTGAATTACATTAAAAAATTCAGCAGCCTCACTAGAAGCGGATGCTGCATCACTGACCACCAAGTTCAATGAATGAGAATTTCATGGGACAAAAAAAGCTCGAGGGTTTAACTCTTGGATCTGTGTCTGCACTCCTCTGTTCTTTCCTCTCATGTTGGCACCATTATCGTAGCCATGACCTCTCATGTCAGCTATCGCAATTCCCGTATCTTCCAGCTTTTTAAGAAGCACATTTGTCATACCAGCTCCTGTAGTATCATCAATGTCAATAAACTCTAGAAAATGCTCTCTGACAGTCACCATTGCAGGGACATTTTCACTAGGTTCTGTTGTTGTTACAAAACGTACCATTAAAGTCATTTGTTCTGTATGACTGATGTCAGGTGTGCAGTCCAGAATAACATCTTGCTGACTTCAGATGTGCCACAATCTTCTGTTTGACTTTTGTTGCCAGTAACTGTATGATCTCATTTTGAATTGTTTTTCCAAGGTAGTGGTGTGTGTACATTTCATGGGTGGTGGCTCTTCTTAGATGCTCCTGGAGAACAGCATCAAACTCAGCCATCAGCTCCACAATTTTAAGGAAGTTTCCATTGTTTGGCACATACAGCTGATCTGAAGTGCCACGCAGTGGTAGGTTTTGGGTAGCAAGCATTCTCACATTGGCAATGAGCCTTTTCAGAACATTTTGCCAGTAAAGAGACTCTGATCCAATCTTCTCTTGATGCTGATCATCTATGGTGGCCTTTAACCTTAGTCTCATCTCAAGCTCTTTCCACCTACGGAATGCTCTCTGGTGATTTGCTGCCTTCTCATGAGCAGGGAGAATACATATGCACCAGCAGCAGACACAATTTTCTACACTCTGTGTCCTAGTGATGTGTCTGCCTCAGTTTGCCTCATTGTAAGGCCAGCCCTGGCCGGCTGGCAGCCCAGAGAGCCTGGCTGCACTCACATCAGTGGCTTTTCCCTATTTCTATGCAACCAAATAATTTTTGAACGCTGCCTTCCATTAACTCCAAAATGTCAGGGGATGTTCTAGACATCACTGAGCAGAACCACATTGACGTTGGGGGAAATCAGAAAACAGGAAGAGGGAAATCGGGGACACACTGAGCCCCTTGGCTTCTGGCCAGCCCAGCCACACTTTCAACCACCTCTGTAACTGTGTGTACGTCAAAGAACCGGTTGATGGGACCATTGACATCTTCCCGCCCATCAACCCCGCCCAGTCCAGCACTTCCCATGGAGCGCAACATGTTACACCCTGAGCAGCTGATCTCCCAGACAAAAAGAAGGATGATGGTGTGGGGGGTGAATTGGGGGCACATAGAGCCCCTGACATGGAGGGAGAATGGGGGGCCATGGTATGGGGGATGGGGAAATGGGGGGGCGAGGTAGGGGGTGGAGGGGGTTGCACGGTATTCCTGAAATAGAAGGGGGTGGGAGGGGTACATAAGGAGTCTGGGAAGACCATGGGGGGCTGCCAGGAGCCCCGGGCCGTGCAATGGACTCAGCCAATACAGGCTGCGAAATGAGCGACTCTCCAGTACTGTGAATACCTGCACAACCGGAGCCACATTTGGGGTGGGCGGTGTTTATTTTGTGGGCGGACCTTGTCTGACCCAGTCTGACCCCCGGGTACCGCTGGCCCAGGGGCTGAAACTGTGCAATTGCTGAGTGTCCGTTAACCCCTCGGCTTGTTTGGAGCAGAGGGGGAAGACTGGGGCTAAGGGACGTGTCAGAGTGACACTGTCACACCCCAGTAAGAAGGAAACACTTGTTCTTCTTTCTCCAGGTGAGATGCTGACATGTGACACGTGCTTTGGCCAAACGGAGACCTGCAGTTTTGCTCCAGGAATCTGCAAAGACAACAAGGCTACGGGTGGCTGCCTCTCCGTGGCAGAAGCTATTACATTGGGTAGGAGACATTGCCGTCAACCCAGGCACATCCTATCCTGCAGTCTGTCACCATCCTCATTGCTAAGGCCAACTGCAAACAGTCCATCGACAAAGCACATTCACCCGGCACAGAACACTCAGTCTGTGCTCGACACTTCATTTATTCAGGCAACGTTACGGTGTCTTACGTAGTGACTGGAAGACACGGCGGTTCCAAATCCTGGCCCCATTGGAGCCAGTTGTAAATCTCCCATTGACTTCAGTGGGGTCAGGATTTCACCCCTTGTGCTTTATCCCCACAATGGACGGCTGCGGTGCAACAAGCGAAGCTGCTTTGGGTGGAAATGCCCGTTCTGAATCGTGTTAAAAAAAAGAAATTGGCGCTGAGATTCCTTGTACACTGCCGCCTTGCTCCCAATGTCCTCTCTGAAGCTGTGAATCTCCTGCTCAGGGCTAGAGCCCTGCCTTACACGGTTCTTCCCCTTGCTTGGGATGCAAATTCAAGATACTTTTTGCCGTTAGACTTAAAGAGATTCCAAACCGTCTCCATGTTCAACTCCCGGAGGTTCTCACGCCAGCGGATCTCGCTAGTTCCCTTCATTTCTCAACGTTTGCCCTTTGGAATCGAAAATCTGACTTACAGACCTGGTTTTGTTCATCCTCCCACTGAATTACAGAGAGTAAATGGCTCCTTCCATTTACCCTGTAAGAAGAATGCAAAGCACAGCATCAGCTTTAACGTGGTCTGTCATTATCTACCTACCTATCTATCTATCTATCCCCACACACCCCATCTATCTATCTATCTATCTATCTATCTATCTATCTATCTATCTATCTATCTATCTATCTATCTATCTATCCCCATACACCCCCTCTATCTATCTATCTATCCCCACACCCCCCCTCTATCTATCTATCTATCTATCTATCTATCTATCTATCTATCTATCTATCTATCTATCTATCTATCCCCATCCACCCCCTCTATCTATCTATCTATCTATCCCCAGACACCCCCTCTATCTATCTATCTATCTATCTATCTATCTATCTATCTATCTATCTATCTATCTATCTATCTATCTATCCCCAGACACCCCCTCTATCTATCTATCTATCCCCACACCCCCCTCCATCTATCTATCTATCCCCATCCACCCCCTCTATCTATCTATCTATCTATCTATCTATCTATCTATCTATCTATCTATCTATCTATCTATCTATCTATCCCCATCCACCCCATCTATCTATCTATCTATCTATCTATCTATCCCCATCTGCCCCATCTATCTATCTATCTATCTATCTATCTATCTATCTATCTATCTATCTATCTATCTATCCCCATCCACCCCCTCTATCTATCTATCTATCTATCTATCTATCTATCTATCTATCTATCTATCTATCTATCCCCATCCGCCCCTTCTATCTATCTATCTATCTATCTATCTATCTATCTATCTATCTATCTATCTATCTATCTACTTATCTATCTATCCCCATCTACCCCCTCTATCTATCTATCCCCACACATCCCATCTATCTATCTATCTATCTATCTATCTATCTATCTATCTATCTATCTATCTATCCCCATACACTCCCTCTATCTATCTATCTATCTATCTATCTATCTATCTATCTATCTATCTATCTATCTATCCCCACACACCCCCTCTATCTATCTATCTAGCCCCATACACCCCCCCTATCTATCTATCTATCTATCCCCACACACCCCCTCTATCTAATCTATCTATCTATCCATCCCCATACGTGCACACCTGCCTCTCACAACAGTCAGGAAATTTTCCCAGCACAGTCACAAAATGATTTATTAAAACTTCCACCCACTCAGGGTACGGCTTCACTGCAGAGTTCACGTGGGCCGTGACCCGAGGTTTAGCCTTAACCCGCTCCCCACTATCCACACACAAAACCCTTTAACCTCAGGCTAGCTGATGGAATTTGGGGTGGAATTTAGATCCGGGTTCCTCTTTAATTTCTTGAATTGTGGGCCCCTAACTAGACACAGAATCCCAGCAGCGTCGCCCCAGGGAAAAATATGGAGGTAAAATAACCTCCCTGCTGTTACTCGAGGTTCCCCTCCCAGCCTCTCATTTTCTTTTTCTGTCTTTAACAAAGATGGGACACAGAACACGTACTTCTACAAACAGTGTCTGAGTAGCTGTAAGAGTGACATAGAAGTCCCCATCTCCTTCACTGTTGGGAATGGCAAGTATGTGAGAATCAACACCACACGATGCAACACAGATAACTGTAACTCGGCTCTACCTGGAGGTAAGTTATGAGTGTGTTTTTACCATCCCTCTTTAATGGCTTGTCGACATGAACAGTGAGACGGTGCTGAGCTGGGCTGTGAATCCAGCTCTCCGTGTGCCCCCTGCCGAAGCATGTGACCGTTCGGGTGCTTTGGGAGGGGACTAGCTCAAAGCACATTAACGAACGGTTCACGCACGTCAGCAGGGTGCATGTGGCCAGCTAGGCCGTGGCAGGCTGGTGCAGGGTTGATTCACACCTGGTAGATCCTTACATCCCGGCCCCCCTTGCTACAGTCGAATGGTTCATGTGGACAAGCCCCTGGCACAACTGTATTTGTTCCCATTTCTCCCCTTTACTGCCCCCAACGTCCATTCACTCGAATGTCATTTCTGTCTCCACTGAAATGCCTGTCACTGGCGAGTCTCCAAACCAGGGGGTGGAACAGTCGGGGCCCATGTGAAATCAGACTGGTGAGGGCTGCACGTGAGAGAGGGGGCAGCAGCCGGGATGGGCTCAAATCTAAACCTCCCTGAACCTGTCAGGCTCCACCTTCAAACTCGCCGGGGTCTGGAACTGATCGGATGCGCCGTTCACAGATAGTTGTGTCACAGACAGACGGAGAAATGCCGTCGGGCGGGGGGTGGGGCCTTCACCTGCTCGGGCAATGCACGGCAGTGGGCACATCCCACAGGTTGAACGAGGTTTAACCCACCCTGTGACCGTCTCTCTCTCTCTCCGTCGGTTCTCAGTGCCCACGGGGAGCTCCACCGAGAACGGGCTGCAGTGCCCAACCTGCTTTGCTCAGAACTTCACTCTCTGCAACAGCTCAGTCACCCCTTGTACTGGGGACGAGACCTATTGCATCGATTTCACTGGGTACCTAGTGAACGGTAAATGTTGCCAGCTGGCCGCAGTGCGGGAGCTACCCCGGGAATCTCACACCCCAGGAACTCCCCAGAAACTGGTGAAAACTAGTCTGTGCTGGGCCTTTGGGTGGGTGGGGGCAGCCAAGAGGGGCTTTTGGCCGGAGGGAAGGAGAGAGGAACTTGGAAGTTTTCCCTTCCTCAACAGTTCCCCTTCTCAGTGATGCCGCCCTGCTCCTGGAGTTATGACAACGCGTCTCTTGCCATGGGAAGGGTTGTTATGTCGATGATGCAGAGCTGGGGAGAGAACCCAGGAGTCCTGGCTCCCAGCCCCACTGCTCTAACCACTAGACCCCACCCCCTTTATGTTTAAGGTGGAGCTAAACTATTGCTCAGTGCGGAAGCTCCTGTTCTCAGTGTGTGTCCAGGACTCCCAGCGGTTTGGGATGTTTATAAAATAACTGAACCGAGTGGTTGGGGCTGCCGGGGATGGTGAGAGCCGGGCGTGTTCCCCAGGGGTGTCACGCGCTGGGGAAGGAGCCGCCCCCGGCGATCAGCTGGGTCCCAAACTCCAGCTTCAGTTTCTTGTTGAGCTGCAGAACGGGGCGCAGGGGAGGCAAGAGGGGATCAGACGCCCGCCCTGCCCTGGCCGGTTACAGCAAGAGCAGGGAGAGCACCGGGCGGGTGGGAACGGGAGGCAGAGGTGGGAACCGCTGGATGGTGGAGACAGAGGTTCTGGGGGCAGAGAAGGAACCAGAGCTGCCCGCGCCTTATAACAGGCTGATTGTCTCCCTCAGGTTCATCTCGTTCACCATTTCAAGCAAAAGGCTGCGCTACTGCGTCTGCTCAGGTCATTAAACCTGGAACCACCCTGGCTACTGCACTCTACACATTTGACTTTTTAGGGGGGAAATCTGTTCCGGCGGAGAAAATACCCACCAACCCCCCGCCCATAACCGCTGCCTCTCTAGAAACAACCACCACCACCCCCAACACCACCACCACCACCACTCCCACTACAACTGGCACCACCAACAACAACACAACCTCCACCTCCAACACAACCACCACCACCACCACCACCCCCTCAACAACCACCATCACCACCACTCTCGCTACAACCAACACCACCATCAACACAACCACCGCCGCCACCCCCAATGCAACCACCACCCCCAACACAAACACCACCACCCCCGAAACAACCACCACCACCACCACTCCCGCTACAACTGACACCACCCCCAACACAACCACCACCACCACCCCCGAAAGAACAACCACAAACAAAACAACTACCAGGCACAAAACAATGCCCACCTCTACAACCACCACCACCAACAAACCCACTACCCCACCCAAAACAACCACCTCATCCAAACCCGCCCTCCCCGCCCAAACAACCCGCAGTGGGGCCAGCCCGGCTCTGGGGAAATTCTCCTTTGCCCTCTACCTACCTGGCCTGACTGGGCTGCTGCTGGTGAAGCTGCTCTCCTGACCCCGCCCGGCACGGCCCACGCAGCACCTGCTGCCTGTGAATAAAGGCCTGAAGTCCCAGCTGCCCCCCCTCCGAGGCCCCTCCGCGCTGCCGGGGCGATGCAAAGGGGCCGCTGCATAGCCAAGGGTCTGCCCAGCGTATGGGTGTGTGTCTGTCCCGGTACCTCGCGGCTGGCTGGAATCTCTCTGTGCATTAGCAAATTCACCGAATAAATCAGGATCCGAAATAAAAGCCCTCGGTATGGTGTTGTGTTCAGGTTGCCCGTTGCTGAGCCTGTCCGCATGAGACTGGGGCACTGTCAGATGCATTAGCCACAGAAGAATTTGCTCTGTGTGTGTGTGTGTGTGTGTGTGTATAAATATAAAATCTGCAATAAAAATCTACATTCCAAGCACACCATGGAGGTTGCCCACTCAAGCACTGAGAAGTTAGGAAATGCCAGAATACACGTTGCCAGTACAAGCTTAATACAATCCCCCGGTGTGTTTGCATTGTGCTACAGCCTTTGATTCCATGATCACACACTGTGCGTTCTCCACCACAGCCCTGCCACGGTCAATACATCTTTTCCTTCTCGTTGGGGCATTACTCCAGGCCGTATTTCCCACCCGCCGTTCCTAGTCCGCGCTTCTCTGAATGAGTAATGACACCTCCTGGGCCTCTCTGTGGAGTTCTCACCACGGGCTCTGAGGGCCTCACAGACATTCATCACTTGGTCTGTGCAACAGCCCGGTGGGACCTGGGAAACTGAGGCACGGTGGGGCTCCACACAGGGAGTCCGGACACACATCTCCCCGTGCACATGGCCACACTGCTATCCACACTCGAGCATAAGAACATAGGAATGGCCATACTGGGTCAGACCAAACGTCCATCCAGCCCAGTATCCTGTCTTCTGACAGTGGCCAATGCCAGGTGCCCCAGAGGGAATGAACAGAACAGGGAATCATCAAGTGATCCATCCCCTGTCGCCCATTCCCAGCTTCTGGCAAACAGAGGCTAAGGACACCATCCCTGCCCATCCTGGCT
Organism: Glyptemys insculpta; assembly: GCA_032172135.1. Lineage (NCBI taxonomy): Eukaryota > Metazoa > Chordata > Testudines > Emydidae > Glyptemys > Glyptemys insculpta. Next base: position 67,766,911 of record JAVMKA010000013.1, on the reverse strand, counting down.
AATAGCCATTGATGGACCTGTCCTCCATGAACTTATCTAGTTCTTGTTTTAACCCTATTATAGTCTTGGCCTTCACAACATCCTCTGGCAAAGAGTTCCACAGGTTGACCGTGTGTTGTGTGAAGAAATACTTCTTTTGATTGTTTTAAACCGGCTGCTTATTAATTTCATTTGGTGACCCCCAGTTCTTGTGTTATGGGAAGGAGTAAACAACACTTCCTTATTCACTTTCTCCACACCCTTCAACATTTTATAGACCTCTATCATACCTCCTCTTAGCCTTCTCTTTTCCAAGCTGAAAAGTCCCAGTCTTATTAATCTCGCCTCATACGGAAGCCGCTCCATCCCCCTCATCATTTTTGTTGCTCTTCTCTGTACCTTTTCCAATTCCAATACATCTTTTTTGAGATGGGGCGACCACATCTGCACACAGTATTCAAGATGTGGGCGTATCATAGATTTATATGGGGTAACATGATATTTTCTGTCTTATTATCTATCCCTTTCCTAATGATTCCCAACATTCTGTTCACTTTTTTGACTGCCGCTGCACGTTGAGTGGATGTTTTCAGAGAACTATCCACAATGACTCCAAAATCTCATTTTTGAGTGGTAACAGGTAATTTAGGCCCCATCATTTTGTATGTATAGTTGGGATTATGTTTTCCAATGTGCATTACTTTGTATTTATCAACATTGAATTTCATCTGCCATTTTTGTTACCCAGTTACCCAGTTTTGTGAGATCCCTTTGTAACACTTCGCAGTTAGCTTTGGACTTAACTCTCTTGAGTAGTTTTGTATCATCTGCAAATTTTGCCACCTCACTGTTTACCCCTTTTTCCAGATGATTTATGAATATGTTGAACAGGACTGGGCCCAGTACAGACCCCTGGGGGACACCACTATTTACCTCTCTCCATTCTGAAAACTGACCATTTATTCCTATCCTTTGCTTCCTATTTTGTAACCAGTTACTGACCCATGAGAGGACCTTTTCTTTTATCCCATGACAGCTCACTTTGCTTAAGAACCTTTGGTGAGGGACCTTGTCAAAGGCTTTTTGAAAATCTAAGTACACTAGATCCACTGGATCCCCCATGTCCACGTGCTTGTTGACCCCCTCAAAGAATTCTAGTAGATTGGTGAGGCGTGATTTCTCTTTACAAAAACCATGTTGACTCTTTCTCAACAAATGATGTTCATCCATGTGTCTGACCATTCTCTTCATTATTATAGTTTCAACCAGTTTGCCCGGTACTGAAGTCAGGCTAGCCTGGGTCCCTCTCCCTGAGATGGGCTGGACCCCTCCCAGCTGCAGGGTGGCCACATCCTAAATGGTTAACAGGGGCAGACTAGTGGCCCTCCCACAGCTGGGGAGAGAAAAGTTGCAGGGCCAGAGCAGGGGGGCAGCCGCTGGGAAGGTGGAGGGAACCCTTGGAGAAGAATCCTTGGGCAGCAGTCTACCTGGGCTGCCAGAGGCAGAGGATGAATGGGAGTCGCAGTGCAGTTGTTGATTTCGACCCTTGTCTCTGTTAAGGCGACTGGGCTCCTCTCTGTGGATATTTAATCTCCCAAGGCACATTTCCTAAACGCTGCTGTCATTAGACATTCTCCAGGCTGGGGTTCACCCCCACCCCAGAGGTGGCTGCATTTCAGTGCTATCCTAGCCTGGAGGGATCTGAGGTCCCTTGGCATGTAAGAGAGAAATAAATGTACTAGGGTAGTACCTAGAGATCTGGGACGCATTGTTCCAAGTGCTGCCCAGACATGTTGATACAGTCCTGCTCTGAAGATCTTTTGAGATAGACAGTAGAGGTGTATGGGGATAGATAAGTAGTGCAAGGGTGACAACATCAATCAAATATTGAACCCACCTCTTTCACCCTCAGGCTCCACCCACTTGTCACCGTAAGACTCACCCCCTGGGGTACTACTTCTGGGGTCAAGATGGACACATGACCAGAAGGAAGGGGTGGCATGTGACCCCTCTAAGAACTCCTCCCACCACCCTGCACCAATTGGGGAGGGTTTCAACCGCATAGGACCTCCCTGAGAGCAGATTTGACCAATCAGGGCAGGTTCTGGGGTGGAGTGACCCACCCAAAAAGAGGGCTGTGTGACTCCTCTAAGAACTCCTCCCACCACCCTCTACCAAGGGGGTTTCAGCCCCCCTTAGAGCATCCCAGAAGGGAAACATGTACTAATCAGGAGAGGTGTAATGTGAGGGTCTAGGCTGGAACCCTCCCACCCCACCCGATCTTTGGAGTTTGACAGTGATTGAAAGTATATCTTAACAGCAATAGACAGTCTCTCTAAATAAGCCTGGGCCTTAGGACTCAAAGATAAAATGGGCAGTGAAGTACCATGTCCTTTAAAGCTGTTTTCAGTGAAGGTTGCCTGCCTCATAAATTACAGACAGATCAGAGAAAAGAATTTTTAAACAAAACTTTAAGCAGAATGCGAAAGTGGCATGATGTGGGGGTTGTGGAGCGATTTAACAGAACTTTACAAACTTGGATGTGGAGACATTTTGCATCCCACAACCCCGTTGGCTACCTCGACGTGTTATAAAGAGTGACAACTGGGCTTTTCACAGAACTGTACGTACCAGACCCGCTGATATCAACCCCTCACATTCTCTGAAGATATGGAAAACGGTTTATGGAGACAGTTTTAAAATAAAACCAGATGTTGCCCCTTTTAGAAAAGACTATCTAAAAGCGAAAGAGCTTTTGAAAAAGGTTTGTGCGGGACTTTTCCATTCCCCTTCCTCTTGTGTTTTCAATGACAGCTCAGATTCTAGAGAACAAGGCTGCAAACTCAGTGAGGGACTGATACAAAACCACCACCTTCCAGTTGAATCTGAGCCTTGCATTAATATAACTAATCCCCAGGTTTTCCATCGCACTGTTCATCAGCCTATCTCCGACCTCTCTCTCTCTTTAGACTCCTGGCGATCCTAACACCTGGCTTCTCTCTGGAAGCCCCCTACCCATCTCGACAACCTCCGGGAGCAAAACTGACCTGAAATAAAACCAAGGCCGAAATGTTCTTCTCCACTCAGTTATTCTATAACTAAATTCCCCCAGCCGGGTGCAACGTCATGTGCGTGAGACCCAGTTTGCCGCAATGCCCTTGACATGGGGCGGGGAAGAAAATGTGTCACCAATGAATATTTACACAATTTAATGAGACGTACTTTAGCAACCTGTACTGGGAGTGGGAGGGGAGCTGTTGTAATGGGGCCAACTCCATAGCCAACCTTAGTTACCTTGGAAGTTTCACTGGACCCCCCATTTGGTGTCAATCGGCCGTCGCTCCATTAGAGTTAATGGAACAAGATCCCGGACCGGTGTCAATTGGCCCTAGCCCCATTGGAGTCAGTGGGGCCTGATCCTCATTTGCTGTGAATTTGCCGTCGCTCTATGATCTACCCCATCCCATGATCTAGTTAAACACCTCTAATGTGCAAACAGCCACACCTCTACCCTTGCAACTGAGCTGAATATCACCTCTTATCTCTGTTGCACGAACCAGCGGACTTTATGAGACAAATTTTATAAAACACAAGCTGATGGGTTGAGAAAGAGTCGGTCTGAATTGTACTTAAAGAGGGAGTGGCCAGGCGTGAGGATCGTATAACATGTTACATTTCAGTCAATCATTACTCCCAATGTATATATGATTCCAATTCTATCTTTGGCCTATATACAGAGGAAAGGGGCTGTGCTAGACAGGTTAGTGCATCTCTTCAATTTACAGAGAACTTGGAGGTGAACGGAACCATTGTGTGGCTGAAGGTAAGAGTTTTTAATGCCTTGTTATATTATCCTTTGCAATCTTCCATGATCTGCTGCAAAATGCGTAAAGGCTGGAGCTATATTGTGAATGGTGAAACCCCACGATGATGATAGAGCAGGGATAAAGAGGCTCAGTTTGTGCAAAGGAAAAGAAGCCCCACTCATGGAATGGTGTGTGAACGAAATAGGGAGATTTTCAAAGGCAAAACCAGCAGCGAGGGGGCCAGCGTCTGCTGAAACTCACTGGGAGTCGGGCCTCGGACTCTCTTCAGCTGCTTTGAACATCCCAGGTTTAGGGAGCAGAGAGGAACCAGTCGACATACTTGATTTGGACTTTCAAAAAGCCTTCAGCAAACTCCCTCGCCGTAGGACAGTACGGAATCGAAGCAGCCCTGGGGCGGGAGGCAAGGGAGTGTCATGGACAGAAACAGGACAACAGCCAGAGAACAGAGGCGTTTGCAGCGTTGTTGTAGCCGTGTGGGTCCCAGGATATTAGAGAGACAAGGTAGGTGAGGGAATAGCTTTTATTGGACCAGCTTCTGCTGGGGAGAGACACAAGCTCTCGAGCTCCGCTGACCCGCAGAAGAGCTCTGTGTCGCTCGGAAGCTCATCTCTTCCCCCACCTTGTGTCTCTAGAAAACAGAGTGGGAATTCATGGGAATTTTGTGTGATGGCAAAAGCTTAAAAGTGGAGGCCTCCAAGCTCTATCCTAGACCCAGCATTCAAGGTACTCAAATGATCTGCAAGGGGGGTGAGAGAGGGGGTGGTGAAATCTGCAGAGGATTCAACTTACTGAGGTTAATCGGGAACTTCAGCGAGATCTAACGGAGCTGGGTCGATGGGCAACGCGATGGCAGATGAAGTTGTTTTGATCAATGCAAAGTAACGCACATGGGGAGGTCGGGGGTTTGTAGCACGCCTAGACCTGACAGGTTCTAACTGAACTGGGCTGATCCAGGGAAGGGACCAGAGCGTCCCCGTAGGAAGATCAATGGACACCTCAGCTCGCTGTGCAGCTGCAGAAGAGAGAAGCGAAGAAGCCGTTGGGCTGCCCAAGGGGGTGGAGACGATGTGGAAAACACTGTAGTGCCCCTCTGCAGATCAGCAGGATGCTCTGACCCTGGTGCCCCACAGGCAGCGCCGGTCGCCCCATGTCAGAAGGGACGGTGCAGACCTGGAGCCAATATGGACGAGAGAGTGGAAACCTGGGCCAGCCTAGAGCCCTGCAGCGGGACTGGGATCCCACGGGACCCGCAGGACCTCCTGCCATAATAAAAGTATGGGTAAAAGAGTGGGTAAAAGTACTTTGTTGCGGGCAGGATTGGGTGGGCAAAGAAAGCAGAGTGTGGTAATATGCGGGAAAACACAGGGCAGCAGCTTGTCATCAATAGCGTTTCAGCAATATAAAGCAAGTTGGTTTTTACCCTTAAATTTAACCAGAGGATAGAAAGAGATTCGGTGTCCGTTATAACAGCAGTTAAACTACTTTTTACATGGTTTAAGTAAGATTTGTTTCATGCTTTTAATGGTAAAAACGATGTCTGTCTTCCGTTTATATGTATAATATATTAACCAGACTGTTTTGTTTAAAAGTAGCCCGAGGGACTCTGTGGGATTTGCGGGATCTAAGGTCTTTGCGGATGGGAGCGAAATAAAAATGCAAGGAACAGTTCAGGAGCAGGTGGGAGTGGGATTTAAAAAAATAGCCCCATGCAGGGCTCTGCCCCAGAACTCCCACTCTGTTATCTCTGGGCATGTCTGTGGCGTGAGAGCATTGGGAGAAATTTTTCGACCAAAATGTTTCTCCAGTGAAAAATGCAGGTTCAGGGAGACTGAAACATTTTGCAAATTTGTGTCAATTTCGCCGCCCTGTTTCAGCTGAAAAAAAAATATCCTAGAAAAAAAAATCTTGACAAAATGGAAACGTTTGGTCTGGGTATTTCCAGAATTAGACGTGCTGATTTTTTTTCAACTCAAAATGTCTTTTCATTTAAAAAAATGTTGGCAACATTTCTATTTAAGCCAATGTTAAAATCTTTCTAAATGCTTGAAAATGAACCCAAACCATTTTTGTTCAGCTTTTCAGTTGGACAAGAAATTGGGCCAACTCCAAACAATCCCCCCCCCCGATCTTTTAGAACTGCCAGTGAACCAAAGATCTGTTATTTGTGCAGCTCTGTTGCCTGGTGCTCAACCCTGCCCCAAATCTTGGCTATAATTCCCTTTCCTTCCTCATTTCGGTCTTGACTCTCTCCTCCTCCCCCCCGACAGAGCTCGCTGTGTCAGCCGTGAGAAGCTCTGTTCACCTCCGAGCCCAGCCCCGTGCGCCTCCCAGCACCAGGATGGTTTCCTTCATCCTCTGCCTTCTCCCTGCTCTCCTAGCTACAACGAGTGCACAAGGTGAGTCATCCGCTGCTGTGGCCATTTAAACCGTCCTGGACTTGGACACTTTATACCCCACGGATCCCCAGTCAGGGGAACATCCAGCATGTGCAGGGAGGGGGATTAGTTCTGTGTATTGTGTAAGGCACAGTCTACACTACAACTACTGTAGCCGCTTAGCCACAGCGCTGTAGCTGGGCCGGCAGAGCCCCGGAGTGAAGGCGTCGCCTGTCCCAATGGATGGGGCTTTTCCATCATTCTAGGAACTCACCTCCCTGAGCCAGTAGCCAGGCCGAGGGAAGCATTCACCCATCGACCCAGCTGCGTCTACTCCAGGGGTTGGGTTGGCCTAGATGCGGCACTTGCGGTGTGGTTCCCCTTCCTCCCAAGCGCCGCAGTTATATCAACTTAACTGTATAGTGTAGACCAGGCCTGAGGGACACCATTACTGGATACTGCCCTGAATTCTTACGTCTATTAAAGCCCCTCTGCACTGCTTTTGCAGAATAAAAGGGACTAAATATAGGAGTAAATTACACTATAGGGGATTGAGGATAACCTGGAATAAGGCCTAAAATTTCTGATCGCACCAGGCTCTCCAACCTAGCAAACAGAGGCAGAATGAGATCTCACGGCTGGGAGTTGAATTTAGACCAATCGAAGGTGGAATTAATTCTGTCAGCAGCTTTTCAAGAGGCAGGGCAGCTTCTCCATCCCTTGGCCACTGCCTATGGAGATTGGACGCCCTTCTACAATATTGGCTGTAGCTCAACCATCAGATATGGGCTGGATGGCAGAATGGCTGGGCCAGGTTCTCTGGCTTGGACGATGCAGGAGCTCAGACTAGATCAGCATCAGAGCCTGAAAATCTTAGATTCTCTAAAAGAAAAGTTGTGAAGCTGCTGCACTTACACAGCTTCTGTGCAGGGCGCTGTACATAAGGACTGAAGGGCAGAGATTGTTCACTTACATGTCCCCAAGAGGTCCCCAGCATGTCCATGCGCTGTGGTTAATGCCACTTGTATCAATGGTAATTTGGGGAACACGGGACAATGAACGTCCTTTTGTTCTGTTTTTGCCTGGCAATTTTCATCCTTCCCATTCCCCACAGATTGCGAATGGCTGGGCTGATCCAGAGGGATGTGTGCAAAGTTGGCTTTACCTTAAGCCACCTTTACATCCCAAAGACTAAGGGCCGTGTAACCGGGTTGTAAACCTCGGGGACCAGTCATCACAGAGCCTTCCCAACGGGGAGCAATCCCCACGAGCCTAGGGGCCAAGACAGCTGGCTTCTGCACCCCAAACCTTTTTGACAGACCCCTCTGCTGGCCGGCTGGCAGCCCAGAGAGCCTGGCTGCACTCACATCAGTGGCCTTTCCCTATTTCTATGCAACCAAATAACTTTTGAATGCTGCGTTCCATTAACTCCAGAATTTATGGGGATGTCCTAGACAACACTGGGCAGAACCCTATTGATTTGGGGGGAAATCAGAAAATGGAAAGAGGGAAATCGGGGACACACAGAGCCATTGGCGTCTGGCCAGTCCAGCCACACTTTCAGCCATCTCGGTGACTGTGTATGTCGAAGAGCCAGTTGGTGGTGCCATTGACACCTTCCAGCCCATCAACCCCGCCCCCCAGCCCAGCGTCCCCATGGAGCGTAACATGTTACGCCCTGAGTGGCTGATCTCCCAGATAGAAACAAGGATGATGGTGGGGAGGGGGGGGGGGAATGGGCGACACACAGCGCCCCTGGCATGGGGGGAGAAGGGGGAGACCCTGGTACGCGGGAGGGAAATGGGGGGGGGGAAGACAGAGCCCCTGGCATTGGAGTGAATCAGGGACCCTGGTATGGGGGGGAATAGGGGGCACATAGAGCCCCTGGTATGAGGTGGGGGGGGGGCTACATGGCATCCCTGAAATAGAAGGGGGTGGGAGGGACATGCAAGGAGTTTGTGAGGATAATTGGGGGCTGCAACGAGCCCCGGGCCGTGCAATGGACTCAGCCAATGCACACTGTGAAGCGAGCGACTCTCCAGTACTGTGAATACCTGCACAACGGGAGCCACATCTGGGGTGGGCAGAGCTTATTTTATGGGTGAAGCTTGGGGAAAGCACCGTCCCTTTGACCCGTCCCCAATTTGTCCCCCCCAGGTCCCACTGCCCAGAGTCTGAGATTGTGCAATTGCTGAGTGTCCAGGAGGAAATCGGGTCTGTTAACCCCTCGGCTCGTTTGGAGCAGACGGTGCTGGTGGGGGAGGGGCACTATATGTGAGAGACAGCATAGAGTCAAATGAAGTAAAAATCTTAAATGAACCAGACTGTTCCGTAGAATCTCCATGGATAGTAATTCCATGCTGGGATAATAAGAATATAGCAGGAGGGATATATAACCGCCCACCTGGCCAGGATGGTGATAGTGACTGTGAAATGCTCAGGGAGATTAGAGAGGCTATAAAAATAAAAAAAACTGAATTATAATGGGGGATTTTAACTATCCCCGTACTGACTGGGTACATATCACCTCAGGACGGGATGCAGAGATAAAGTTTCTTGACACCTTAAATGACTGGTCTTGGAGCAGCTGGTCCTGGAACCCACCAGAGGAGAGGCAATTCTTGATTTAGTCCTAAGTGGAGCACAGGATCTGGTCCAAGAGGTGAATATAGCTGGACCGCTTGGTAATAGTGACCATAATATAATTAAATTTAACATCCCTGTGGTGGGGAAAACACCTCAGCAGCCCAACACTGTAGCATTTAATTTCAGAAAGGGGAACTACTCAAAAATGAGGAAGTTAGTTAAACAGAAATTAAAAGGTCCAGCGCCAAACGTGAAATCTCTGCAAGCTGCGTGGTAACTTTTTAGGGACACCATAACAGAGGCTCAACTTAAATTTTAATTCAAATTAAAAAACATAGTAAGAGAACCAAAAAGGAGCCCCCATGGCTAAAAGAAGCAGCGAGAGGCAAAAAGGCATCCTTTATAAAGTGGAAGTTAAATCCTACTGAGGAAAATAGAAAGGAGCATAAACTCTGGCCAGTGAAATGTAAAAATATAATTAGTAAGGCCAAAAAAGAATTTGAAGAACAGCTAGCCACAGACTCCAAAAGTAACAGCAGAAGCAGGAAGCTGCTAAACAACCAGTGGGGCCACTGGACGATCGAGATGCTAAAGGAGCACTCAAGGACAATAAGGCCATTGCAGAGAAACTAAATGAATTCTTTGCATCTGTCTTCACAGCTCAGGATGTGAGGGAGATTCCCAAAACTGAGCCATTCTTTTCAGGTAACAAATCTCAGGAACTGTCCCAGATTGAGGTGTCATTAGAGGAGGTTTTGGAACACATTGATAAACTAAACAGTAATAAGTCACCAGGACCTGATGGGATTCACCCAAGAGGTCTGAAGGAACTCAAATGTCAAATTGCGGATATGCTACTAACTGTCATCTGTAACCTATCATTTAAATCAGGTTCTGTACCAGATGACAGGAGGATCGCTAATGTGACGCCAATTTTTAAAAAAGACTCAAGAGGTGATCCCAGCAATTACAGGCCGGTATGCCTGACTTCAGTACCTGGCAAACTGGTTGAAACTATAATAATGAAGAGAATGGTCAGACACATGGATGAACATGATTTATTGGGGAAGAGTCAACATGTTTTTTTGTAAAGGGAAATCACGCCTCACCAATCTACTAGAATTCTTTGAGGGGGTCAACAAGCATGTGGACAAGGGGGATCCAGTGGATCTAGTGTATTTAGATTTTCAGAAAGCCTTTGACAAGGTCCCTCACCAAAGGCCCTTAAGCAAAGTAAGCTGTCATGGGATAAGAGGGAAGGTTCTCTCATGGATCGGTAACTGGTTAAAAGATAGGAAACAAAGGGTAGGTATAAATGGTCAGTTTTCAGAATGGAGAGAGGTAAATTGTGGTGTCCCCCAAGGGTCTGTACTGGGCCCAGTCCTGTTCAACATATTCATAAATGATCTGGAAAAAGGGGTAAACAGTGAGGTGGCAAAATTTGCAGATCATACAAAATTACTCACGATACTTAAGTCTAAATCAGACTGCGAAGAGCTACAAAAGGATCTCTCAAAACTGGGTGACTGGGTAACAAAATGGCAGATGAAATTCAGTGTTGATAAATACAAAGTAATGCACATTGGAAAACATAATCCCAACTCTACATATAAAATGATGGGGACTAAATTAGCTGTTACCACTCAAGAAAGAGATCTTGGAGTCACTGTGGATAGTTCTCTGAAAACATCCACTCGATGTGCAGCAGCAATCAGAAAAGCGAACAAAATGTTGGGAATCATCAGGAAAGGGATAGATAATGGGACAGAAAATATCATATTGCCTCAGTATAAATCCATGCTATGCCCACATCTTGAATACTGCATCGCCCCATCTCAAAAAAGGTATATTGGAATTGGAAAAGGTAAAGAAAAGGGCTACAAAAATGATTAGGGGTATAGGACAGGTTCCGTATGAGGAGAGAATAATAAGACAGAATTTTCAGCTTGGAAAAAAGATGACTAAGTGGGGATGTCAAGGCTGCTTCCCCACTTTGAACTTTAGGGTACAAATGTGGGGGCCTGCATGAAAACTTCTAAGCTTAACTACCAGCTTAGATCTGGTCCGCTGCCACCACTCCCAAAGCTAATTCCCTTCCCTGGGAAGCCTTGAGAAACCTTTTCACCAATTCCCTGGTGAATACAGATCCAAACCCCTTGGATCTTAAAACAAGGAGAAATTAACCATCCCCCCTCCTTTCTCCCACCAACTCCTGGTGAATACAGATCTAACCCCCTTGGATCTAAAAACAAGGAAAAATCAATCAGGTTCTTAAAAAGAAGGTTTTTAATTAAAGAAAAAGGTAAAAATCATCTCTGTAAAATCAGGATGGAAAATAACTTTACAGGGTAATCAAACTTAAAGAGCTCAGAGGACCTCCCTCTGCCTCAGGTTCAAAGTACAGCAAACAGAGATAAACACTAGTAAAAGGTACATTTACAAGTTGAGAAAACAAAGTAAAACTAACACGCCTTGCCTGGCTTTTTACTTACAAGTTTGAAATAGGAGAGACTTGTTTAGAAAGATGGGGAGAACCTGGATTGATGTCTGGTCCCTCTCAGTCCCAAGAGCGAACAACAACCAAAACAAAGAGCACAAACAAAAGCCTTCCCCCCCCCAAGATTTGAAAGTATCTTGTCCCCTTATTGGTCCTTTGGGTCAGGTGTCAGCCAGGTTACCCGAGCTTCTTAACCCTTTACAGGTAAAAGGATTTTGGAGTCTCTGGCCAGGAGGGATTTTATAGTACTGTACACAGGAGAGCTGTTACCCTTCCCTTTATAGTTATGACAGGGGATAACGGCATATTGGGCTGTATTAGTAGGAGAATTGCTAGCAGATCGAGGGAAGTGATTATTCCCGTTGATTCGGCACTGGTGAGTCCATATCTGGAGTATTACATTCAGTTTGGGGCCCCCCACTACAGAAGGGATGTGGACAAATTGGAGAGAGTCCAGAGGAGGGCAACGAAAATGATCAGGTGGCTGGGACACATGATTTACGAGGAGAGGCTGAGGGAACTGGGATTATTTAGTTTGCAGAAGAGAAGAATGAGGGGGGATTTGATAGCTGCTTTCAACTATCTGAAGGGGGGTTCCATAGAGGATGGATCTAGACTGTTCTCAGTGGTACCAGATGACAGAACAAGGAGCAATGGTCTCAAGTTGCAGTGGGGGAGGTTTAGGTTGGATATTAGGAAACACTATTTCACTAGGAGGGTGGTGAAGCACTGGAATGGGTTACTTAGGGAGGTGGTGGAATCTCCATCCTTAGAGGTTTTTAAGGCCCGGCTTGACAAAGTTTAGTTGGTGTTGGTTCTGCTTTGAGCAGGGGGTTGGACTAGATGACCTCCTGAGGTCTCTTCCAACACTAATCTTCTATGATTCTATGATATGATAGAGGTCTATAAAATCATGACTGGTGTGGAGAAAGTAAATAAGGAAGTGTTATTTACTCCTCATAACACAAGAACTAGGTGTCACTGAATTAAATTAGTAGGTTGCAGGTTTAAAACAAACAAAAGGAAGTATTTCTTCACACAACGCGTAGTCAACCCGTGGAACTCTTTGCCAGAGGACGTTGTACAGGACAAGACTATAACAGGGTTCAAACAAGAACTAGATAAGTTCATGGAGGATAGGTCCATCAATGGGTAATAGCCAGGACAGGCAGGGATGGTGTCTCAGCTCTGTTTGCCAGGAGTTGGGAATGGATGACAGGAGATGGATCACTTGATTACCTGTTCTGTTCATTCCTTCTGGGACACCTGGCATTGGCCACTGTCGGTAGACAGGATACTGGGCTAGATGGACCTTTGGTCTGACTCAGTCTGGCCGTTCTTATGAAGACATGTCAGAGGTGACACTGTTACACAACAGTAAGAAGGAAACACTTGTTCTTCTTTCTCCAGGTGAGACCCTGACATGTAACACGTGCTTTGGCCAAACGGAGACCTGCAGTTTCGCTGCAGGAACCTGCCAAGACAACAAGGCTACTGGTGGCTGCCTCTCCATGGCAGAAGATATTACACTGGGTAGGTGACATTGCCTTCAACCCAGGCACATCCTATCCTGCAGTCTGTCACCATCCTCATCGCTAAGGCCAACCCCAAACAGTCCATCAACAAAGCACATTCACACTCAGTCTGTGCTCGAGGCTCAGGCAACGTTACGGTGTCTTACGTAGCGACTGGAAGACACGGCGGTTCAAAATCCTCGCCCCAAATTGCAAATCTCCCATTCACTTTAGCGGGGCCAGGATTCCACTAAGTTTTCATCTCCACAATGGATGGCTGCGCTTCAACAAGCGAAGCTGCTTTGGTAGAAATGCACGTTCTGAAATGTGTTAAAAACAGGAGATTGGCGCTGAGATCCCTTGTAGACTGTCGGCTTGCTCCCAGGGTCCTGTCCGAAGCCGTTATTCACCTGCTCAGGGCTGAAGTCCCGCCTTACAAGTTTTTCCCCTTGCTTGGGATGCAAATTCAAGGTAGTTTTTGCCCACTTGACTTGAAGAGATTCCAAACCTTCTCCGTGTTCAACTCCCTGAGGTCTTCAGGCCAGCGGATTTCACTGGTTCCCTTAACTTCTCAATGTTTGCCCTTTTAAAATGAAACCCTGAGTTACAGACCCATTTTTGTTCATCCTTCTATTGAATTAAAGAGATTTAATGGCTCCTTCCATTTACCCTATAAGAAGGATGCATAGCACACCATCAGCTTTAACGTGGTCTGTCTATATCTATCTAATCTCCATACACCCATCTCTCTCTCGCTCTCTGACCACACTCAGGAAATTTTCCCAGCACAGTCACACATGGGTTTATTCAAACTTCCACCCAATCAGGGTATGGCTTCACTGCAGAGTTAACATGGGCTGTGACCCGAGGTTTAGCCCTAGCCCCCACACCTCCCCGTACTATCCACCCACAAAACCCTTTAACCTCAGGCTAGCTGATGCAATTTGGGGTGGAATTTAGACCCGGGTTCCTCTTTAACTTCTTGAATTGTGGGCCCCAAACTGGACACCGGATCCCAGCAACTGTTGCCCCAGGGCCAATCATGGAGGTAAAATAACCTCACTGCTGTTACTTGAGATTTCCCTCTGAGTCTCTCATTTTCTATTTTGGTTTTCTTAACAAAGATGGGACAAGGACCCCATTCTTCTACAAAGAATGTCTAAGTAACTATAAAAGTGACATCAAAGTCCCCATCTCTTTCACTGTTGGGAATGGCAAGTATTTCAGGATCAACACCACACAATGCAACGACACAGATAACTGTAACTCGGCTATGCTTGGAGGTAAGTTATGGGTCTGTTTTTGGCTTGTCCACAGGAACAGTTAGACGGCGCTGAGCTGGGATGTGAATCTAGCTCTCCGCGTGCCCCCTGCTGATGCACGTTAACAGCTTGTTAGAGCACCCTGAAATTGGACTAGCTTAAATCACATTAATGAACGGTTCACGTGCATCAGCAGGGGGCACGTGGACAGATAGGCCATGGCAGGCTGACTCAGGGTCGATTCACACCCCAGCGAATCCTTAGACTCCCCCGCCCCTTACTACAGTTGAATGGTTCATGTGGACAAGCCCCGGCACAACTGTATTTGTTCCCATTTCTCCCCTTTACTGCCCCCAACATCCATTTACTCGAGTCGGAGCCCATGTGAAACCAGACGGGCGAGGGCTGCATGCGAGAGAGGGGGCAGCAGCCGGGATGGGCTCAAATCTAAACCTCCCTGAACCTGTCAGGCTCCACCTTCAAACTCGCCGGGGTCTGGAACTGATCGGATGCGGCGTTCACAGATAGTTGTGTCACAGATAGACGGAGAAATGCCGTCGGGCGGGGGGTGGGGCCTTCACCTGCTCGGGCAATGCACGGCAGTGGGCACATCCCACAGGTTGAACGAGGTTTAACCCACCCTGTGACCGTCTCTCTCTCTCTCTCTCCGTCGGTTCTCAGTGCCCACGGGGAACACCACCAAGAACGGGCTGCAGTGCCCCACCTGCTTTGCTCTGAACTTCACCGTCTGCAACAACTCAGTCACCCCTTGTACCGGGGACGAGACCTATTGCATGGATTTCACTGGGTACCTAGTGAACGGTAAATGTTGCCAGCTGGCCGCAGTGCGGGAGCTACCCCAGGAATCTCACACCTGAGGAACTCCCCAGAGACTGGTGAAAACTAGTCTGTGCTGGGCCCTTGGGCGGGTGGGGGCAGCCAAGGGGGGGTTTTGGCTGGAGGGAAGGAGAGAGGAATTTGGAAGTTTTCCCTTCCTCAACAGTTCCCCCTTCTCAGTGATGCTGCCCTGCTCCTGGAGTTATGACAATGCGTCTCTTGCCATGGGAAGGGTTGTTAAGTCGATGATGCAGAGCTGGGGAGAGAACCCAGGAGTCCTGGCTCCCAGCCCCACTGCTCTAACCACTAGACTGCACTCCCTTTATGTTTAAGGTGGAGCTAAGCTATTACTCAGTGCGGAAGCTCCTGTTCTCAGTGTGTGTCCAGGACTCCCAGCGCTTTGGGGTGTTTATAAAATAACTGAACCGAGCGGTTGGGGTTGCCGGGGACGGTGAGAGCCGGGCGTGTTCCCCGGGGGGGCCGGGCGATCAGCTGGGTCCCAAACTCCAGCTTCAGTGTCTTGTGGAGCTGCAGAAAGGGGCGTGGGGGAGACAAGAGGGGAACAGACGCCCGCCCTGACCTGGCCGGTTACAGCGAGAGCAGGGAGAGCACCGGGCGGGTGGGAACGGGAGGCAGAGGTGGGAACCGCTGGATGGTGGAGTCAGAGGTTCTGGGGGCAGAGAAGGAACCAGAGCTGCCCACACCTAATAACAGACTGATTGTCTCCCTCAGATTCCGCTATTTCACCATTTGTTGGAAAAGGCTGCGCTACTGCATCCACAAAAGAGATTAAACCTGAAACCACCCTGATTTCCGCAGTCTACAAATACGTCTTTTTATGGGGGGCCTCTGTTCCGGCGGAGAAAATACCCATCAACCCCCCTTCCACAACCGCCACCCCCGCTAATACCACCCCCACCACCACCACCCCCACCACCACCCCTTCCCCTATAAATATCACCCTCCCCAAAACAACCAGCAGTGGGGCCAGCCCGGCTCTGGGGAAATTCTCCTTTGCCCTCTACCTGCCTGGCCTGACTGGGCTGCTGCTGGTGAAGCTGCTCTCCTGACCCCGCCCGGCACGGCCCACGCAGCACCTGGTGCCTGTGAATAAAGGCCTGAAGTCCCAGCTGCCCCCCCTCCGAGGCCCCTCCGCGCTGCTGGGCGATGCAAAGGGGCCACTGCATAGCCAAGGGTCTGCCCAGCGTATGGGTGTGTGTCTGTCCCAGTACCTCGCGGCTGGCTGGAATCTCTCTGCATTACGAAATTCACGGAATAAATCAGGATCCGAAATAAAAGCCCCCGGTGTGGTGTTATGTTTGGGTTGCCCGTTGCTGAGCCCGACCACATGAGACTGGAGCGCTGTCAGATGTATTAGCCACAGAAGAATTTGCTTTTGTGTGTGTGTGTGTGGGGGGGCACACGGAAGCACTGGGAAGTTAGGAAATGCCAGAACACATGGTGCTGGTGTAACTCACACACCTCCTGGGTGTGGGCTTCTGTCCCATCTAGTCGCACTGAGACCACTTAAGCGTTGGCTACACTGGCGCTGTACAGGGCTGCAACTTGCTGCGCTCAGGGGTGTGAAAACGCCCCCCCCCCAGAGCAGCGAGTGCAGCGCTGTGAAGCGCCAGTGTAATCAGAGCCTGCAGCGCTGCACGCTCGCTCGCAGTGCTGCAAACTACTCCCCTCGGAGGGGTGGAGTACAGAGAGCTCTCGCAGCGCTGGCGGCGCGACCACACGCGTTGTGAAGTCCCGAGTGTAGCCAAGGCCGGAGAGCAAATGAATCTGCTCTACAGCCTTAGCTACCAGCCAGTTGGCTTTTGGCTCATGCTGTAGACAGAGGCTCATGCACTAAGCTGGGTCTGTCGGCCTTACCCCAGGACAAGCTTAATCCAATCCCCGGCGCGTTTGCATTGTGCTGCAGCCTTTGATTCCACGATCACACACTGTGCGTTCTCCACCGCAGCCCTGCCACGGTCAATACGTCTTTTTCCTCTCGTTGGGGCATTACCCCAGGCCGTATATCCCACCCGCCGTTCCTAGCCCGTGCTGCCCTGAATGACTAATGACACCTCCTGGGCCCCTCTGTGGAGTTCTCGCCACGGGATCTGAGGGCATCACACACATTCACGACTTGGTCTGTGCAACAGCCCGGTGGGACCCGGGAAACTGAGGCACGGCGGGGCTCCACACGGGGAGCATCTCCCCATGCATGTGGCCACACTGCTATCCACAGCTCAAGCATAGCTGGCGCGGGTCCCTTTCCCCGAGCTGGGCCGGACCCTTCCCAGGTGCAGTGTGGATATACTCCAAAGGGTTAACATGTCCTCCCTGTTTCCTCGTTGGGGCGAGAAAAGGCTGCAGGGCCAGAGGAGGGGGGCAGCTGTTGGGAATGGGGGAGGGACCTCTGGGGACAGAGTCCTTGGGCAGCAGCCTAGCTGGGCTGCCAGAGGCAGAGAGTGAGTGGGAGTCGCAGTGCAGTTGCCGATTTCCAACCTTGTCTCTGTTAAAGCAACTGGGCCCCCCTCGGAGGATATTTAATCTCCCAGGGTCATAGGCGGTAGGTTTGTATAATTTTTGGTGGTGCCCAAAATGGTGGTGCCCCCCCCCCCCCGCTCCCGCCCTGTAAGCCGATATATATATTTTATTAAATAGTGTAAACATGGACTGGAAGCCGTAAGCATGTAAGTGCAATGTTTCTCTTTATTGCACAATATCACTATCAGAAAAATCCATTGTTGATTATTAGTGGTCCTACAAATCCAGACTTTGTTGCTGGGATAAAATGAAGCTACAACGCGTCGGCGCCACAAGATTACAAGGGTCAATTAAAAATGGAAAGTCAGAAGCAGCACTTGCCTGATTCAATACACAGTATTATATTTTGTTGCACCTGTTGTGACGAAGTGGGAATGTTCTTAATGTTTTCTCTGAATACTGTGTGGGTGCCTCAGTTTCCCCTGCAAGGTGCCAACTGAAGGTGTTGGGGACAAAGAGATCAGGTGGCCTCCTTGTCCGGAAGAGACACAAAGGCCAGAGGAGGGAGTGTCAGTTTGGAGCTAGCTCAGGAAATGGGGAGAGGCCCAGAACTTGGGTCTGGGCTCCCCACCCCCCAAGATGGACCTGACTGAGGGGTCCTGGTTTCTGTACCTACAAGCTCTGTTTTAGACTGTGTTCCTGTCATCTAATAAACCTTCTGTTTTCCCGGCTGGCTGAGAGTCACGTCTGACTGCAGAGTGGGGGTGCAGGGCCCTCTGGCTGCCCCAGGACTCCGCCTGGGCGGACTCGCTGCGGGAAGCGCACGGTGTGGAAGGGCATGCTGAATGCTCCGAGGTCAGACCCAGGAAGGTGTAAGCTTCTTGCCCTGGAGACAGTCTGCTCAGAGAGAGGAGGCTCCCCCAGAGTCCTGACTGGCTTTGTATGGAGTAGTTCCAGAGCATCCCAGCATCCCCTTCCACACCATGCGCTTCCCGGAAGTCCGCACAGGCACTGACACTCCCTCCTCTGCCTTTGTCTCTTTTCCAGGCATTAGGAGGCCACCTGATCTCTTTGTTCTCCAACACCTTCAGTTGGCACCTTGCAGGAGAGCGGCCCAGGCCATTAGTTGTCCGGAGACAGGGTTTCGGCCATTCTCTGTGCAGACAGCATCACACTGGCCCTCTCGGGCTCTACAACAATCACACCCCCTTATCCCACCATCTAGATCCTTAAGAAATGCATAGGGGAAACTGAGGCACCCACACAGTATTCAGAGAAAACATTAAGAACATTCCCACTTTGTAACACCTGTATACGACTAGTTATATACTTTAAAGGGTGTAAAATAATCAAGTATTGTGCTAAACATAATGATACTCCAAACTGACCACCAACTTTAAGTTGTGTGTTTTTCCCCTCAGGTGAGGGCTCTGGGGTGGGGCTGGGGATGAGGGGTTCACAGTGCAGGAGAGTGCTCAGGGTTGGGGTGCTGGGGGTGCAGGCTCTGGGGTGGGGCAGGGCTGGTGATGAGGAACTTGGGGTGCAGACAGGCTGCCCCAGGACTAAGGCCAGAGAGGACTCCCCCCCCCTCACTGGCAGCAGCAAGCTCCAGGGGAGGGACCCCTCCTCTTCCCCCGCAGCACACTCACTCTGCACCACGGTCACTGTACATGCTCCTAGGGCCTCTCTCAGGTCCAGAAAGCCCCCTCGCCTCCCCTATGGTGGGTACCGGGGGGGGGGGGTTGCCATCACGTGTGGCCTCTCCTGCTGCTGCCCCTCACCATAGCCTCACTGGGGATGGGGCTGCCCCTTGCCCAGCGTGGGGCAGGAGTGGGGACTGCACGGTGGTGGCTGGGGGGGGGGCAGGGTGTCACAAAATTCACCCAAGCCCCAGCTGCGCAGGTCTAGGAAGCCCCCCTCCCCAGTGGCGTAGCCAGGTTCTAACATCAGGGGGAGCGAACACATAAAAAAAGGTGCCCCCGACATATCAAATTACTAATCAGGTAGTAGGGTTTACAATGTTCTAACAAGAGATTCTGCCATTACCATTCTCCAGTCAACTTGCACACTACTCTTCTGAATTAGTGATAATTCACAGCGAGAGAAAGAAGAAAGCTGAATTTAGAGAACAATTATTAACCAGATTCCTGGTTATTCACCAGCCACTTTGCTCCAGTCCATAGCACAAAGCACCATAAACCCAGTAGAATCTGGCCAAGGGATTATTCAACTCAAATTGGCATCTGCTACACTTCCCCTCCCCGCCCCCCATTCCCAGTCCCCACTATTCAGGAGATAGCGAAGTGACAAGGTGACATGGCTGAAGCATTTAGCAGGCCATTGAAAACTAGTCTAGTGTCTGTACAGTCCCTGAGAACACGGCTTCATTCTGAGCACTGGGGCTGCAGCTAGTCAGCAGTGAGACGCAGGAGACAGAATTGGCACCTTACCCCTCCTTCCTTCACAAGCTGCACTAAGCACAGTTTCACAGCCCGGGCACAGCACTGGGGGGGTAAGTACAGGGGGGGGCAATAACCCAAAGTCGCGCCTTTGCCTCCTGGTCCTGAAGCTCCCTCAGCCCCCTCCGCTGAAGAGAGACCATGAGGAAAAACATCCCCCCCCTTTTCCTTCCTTCTCCACCGGCACCAGCTGGGCTTCAGAGCCCCCTTCCCTGCCGCGCTCTGCATGGGGCTGCCGGGGACTGGGGGCTGCTGCTCCTCAGCCCCCCCTGCGCTGCCACCCCTTCCCCTCCCGGCAGAGCCCACCCCGGCTTAGGGAGCCTCCTCCTCCTCATCCCCAGGGAGCCGGGCAACCAGCCTACGCTGCCTGCAGCCCCGGAGCTAGCGAGCAGGGCTGGGGATACAAGGGGGACAGTGCGGAGCCCAGAGCCAGCCGGCGGCCACACGCAAAACCCAGCTCCAGACTCTGAGTCTGGAGCCCAGTGCTGGCTGCCTGGAAACTGGCAAGGCGCCGCTTTTGGAAAATGTGCACAGAGGGGAGCGGCTGCTCCCCCCCAGCTACGCTACTGGGCGGGGGGGGGGGACGCTCCAGGCCGGGGGAGGTGGTGGTGGCGGCAGAGGCCGGTGCCCGCTCCAGGGGAGAAACCCAGCTCCAGATATTGGTGGAGCACAGCCCCCAGCCTTGAATGTTCCTGGTGCTCGGGCACCACGAGCCCATATAACCTGCCGCCCCTGCCCAGGGCCTGTTTCCTAAACGCTGCTGTCATCGGACATTCCCCAGGCTGGGGTTCACCCCCACCCCAGAGGTGGCTGCGTTTCAGTGCTATCCTAGCCCAGAGGGATCTGAGGTCCCTTGGCACGTAAGAGAGAAAGAAACATACCAGGGTAGTACCTAGAGACCCGTTGTGCCAGGTGCTGCACAGACATGTTTACACAGTCCTGCCCTGAAGATGATAGATAGATAGAGGCCTTTGGGGATAGCTAGCTGTAGTAGGAAGAGAACCTAAGACATAAGCCCTTGAAGAATCAGAGGCCTGGTATGACACAGGACCTGCTCACAGAATTGGGCAAGAACAGGGCTGATATTGCAGAAATACATATTCCTAAGAAGTGCTAGGCACAGAGTGCTCATGCAAACACACCCCGATATCAAATGGTACCAGAATATCCCGATATCAAGGATGGTACAAAACCATTCCCCATGGATAACAGGAACGCACTGACCCCTCCTAAAAGATACGGTCAGGATGACAGTACGTAATAGAGATGTTTTAATCAAACCAACATGTACAAGGTAATCAGTAATAACTAGCCACGTCAGGAGACAGTAACTATGTCAGAGGGGCAGTATGTAACGTCTTTGTATCGGGGTATGGGGATGTATCTCAGAGGGAGTATCTTTGTCTAGCCTAGGGAGGAACGGAAAGTCCCACCGTTCACTGAGCTGGTCCATTGTTACGGGCATACCTGTATTCGTGGTCTGGTAGAGTCTGCGGGATACTAATACCGTGCTACGTCAACAATAAACCTGGCTGGGTGCCTTTGTCCCTGAACGGATCTTGTGGCCATTGGGCAGTTTGCTCGAGGTCTGCTGTGCCAGCTGTCTGCGCAGGGCTGGGGCGGCACACAGAGGGAATACACACACACACACACACACACCACCAAACTCTATGAGCATCCAACCACACTAGCGAGAGGGGTGTATGGGGACAGATCTCATAGAGCTGGAAGGGACCCTGAAAGGTCATTGAGTCCAGCCTTCACTAGCAGGACCAAGTTCTGATTTTTGCCCCAGATCCCTAAGTGGCCCCCCTCAAGGATTGAACTAATAACCCTGGATTTAGCAGGCCAATGCTCAAACCACTGAGCTATCCCTCCCCCCATAAGTAGTACAAACATTGAACCCGCCCTTTTCTTACTCCGGCCCCACCCACTTGTCACCATAAGACTCACCCCCTGGGGTATTACTTCAGGGGTCAAGATGGACACATGACCAAAGCAAGGGGTGGCATGTGACCCCTCTAAGAACTCCTCTACCAAGTGGGGTCGGTTTCAGCCCATAAGACCTCCCTGAGAGAAGATCTGACCAATCAGGGCAGGTTCTGGGGTGGGGTGACCATCCCAAAAGGGGTCTGTGTGACCCCTCTAAGAACTCCCCCCATTGTCCTCTACCAAGGGGGTTTCAGCCCCCCTTAGGGCATCCCAGCAGGGAAACGTACAATTAGAATAGGCGTAGTGTGTGGGTCTAGGCTGGAACCCCCCCCCCCCCCAATCACTGGAGTTTGAGAGTGATTTTAAGTACATCTTAACAGCAACAGACAATCTGTCTAATTAAGCCTGGGCTTTAGGCCTAAAAGACAAGATGGGCAGTGAAGTATCCACGGCCTTTAAGGCTATTTTCAGCAAAGCTCATGTGCCTCAAAAATGACAAACCGTTCGGGGGAAAGAATTTTTAAACAAAACGTCAAGCAGATTGTTAAAGCGGCGTTAATGACGCTCCCCATTTTGTTACTAATAATGAAGTCAAAGCGGGGGTTGTGGAGCCATTTAACAGAACTTTAAAATCTCGGCTGTGAAGATATTTTGCATCCCACCAAACCGTTCGCTACCTTGACGTGTTCCCTGAGTTTATAAAGAGTGACAGCCGGAGCGTTCACAGAACTCTACGTACCAGACCCGCTGATGTCAAGCCCTCAAATTCTCTGAAGGTATGTGTAATGGGTCAGCCTCTCGCGAGCGCCCTCTTTTCTCTGGCCAATATACCTGCAATCACAGTCTTTTTCATGGGGCGGCACCCACCTCTCGTGGCTGGCCCCCTTACTCTCGGTTAGGTGTGACCTGATTTTCTTTTTCAGTCTTACATCAGGGTGGCAGCTGCCTCTTGCAAGCACCCCCCGGCTGCTGGTTCTCTCGGCTGGTCTTCGGCAGCTCCTCTGGGTAGTGAGCACGGGGCAGGCCTGGCCAGTCCTGGCCTGCACCTTGGGCCGCGGTGGTTTCCCAGTTGCGGGCTAGGCTGGAGACGTCTGGCCTCTCCGGCGGCTGGGGCCCTACTGAGCTCTGAGGGCGAGCCTTTATATTTTCGGGTCACCACCTGACCCTCTGAGCTCCCTAGTTCCGCCCACTCTGGCCTCCGGATGGGCTTGTCCCGCTCCGGGACGGCGGGGAGCCACACCGCCTCACTACAGTGACGAATTTCGTAAAATCTCAAGTGAATCTAGGCTCGCTCAAAATGCGTTTCAACAAGCCCAGACGCTGTCTCTTGAAATGACTTTCAGAGCCATGTTTCGGAATAAAGCACCCCAGGTGAGGGAGCGGGGAAGGGCGAGTTTTTTTTTTTACAACGACCAATTCAGAGAAAGTACACACAGATTTTTTTTTTTTTTTGGAAAGCATAGAAGTGTTTTTTAAAGCAAAACATTACCATTTCTAAAACTACTTTCTTCAAGCATGAAAAACATTAGACATTGAGCCATTCGGGTCTTTTAGCCAATTTTTGCCATTTAAGAGGGGGGGGGGGAAAAGGGAGGGGATAGTGGTGTTTTTTGATCACACTGGTGTCAGTGGTCGAGGCATTCCAAAAGATCTCTTCTGGCCGCGTTGTCTGTGATGGAAGATGGGACATTCAGCTCTGCCATGGCGTTCATAAACACATCATCAATAATAATAAATCATTAAACCGACAGATACATGTTTAATGCGAAATGTTGAACGTCTTCTTCGTTCAGCAAATGACAAAATATTGCTAAGAAAAAACACTAAAAGTTAGAGTGTGTTTTGGGAACAAAACAGGCCGTGTTGTAAAATAAAATGCCAGCTGAAAATAACTGTGTGAAGTGTGGTTTGTATGAAGTTCAAGGAGTGTGCGGTTTGTCAAAAGGGAAGTAGGTTGCCCCCGTAGTATACCTGCAGTTCGGTTACCGTTTGTCAAAAACAACAAGAGGTATATGAGCGGCCTGTTCCTCTAACAAAGGCCCACTCACTCCACCCAGCCCTGGCGCTTGTGCACAAAGGATATAGGCTGTTGGGGCATCTGACCATTGCAAAGCAGCCCCAGAACCCCTCTTAAATCAAACCGTCTTCCGCTTCAGCTGGACCTTTTCATCCCCGCCCCCCCAAGGCCCTCTGCATTAGGACTTAATCTCTGATTTCAACAATGTCTCAGGTTTCTTGTCTACCGGTTCATGTTATTTAATGCTGTACAGCATCTAGGATTACAGTTTGCATAAAAGGGTTTTATAAAAACAAAACAGAAAAATATTCCCTAGGGGCTTAGACAAGATAATGACCAACACAATTGTAATTGTTGCTTTGCAGGCCCTGCTACAAAGTATCTTTAAGTTTGTTTTTGTTAATATTTCTGATAGGTCGTAGAATGGGGGAAAGTGGGAAAGTGGGAAAGTGCTTCTGAATGACAAACGCTTGCCCATGCTAACACACAACAAACACAGAATGGCTGCCTACAAAACTGTTTCACTAAAAGAGTTATCAACGTTCCCCCTAAAACTCAGGACAGCTTTCTTACCCCCAGGGCCTGAGCTCTGTGGCTTTTTTAAAAATGTGTTTGTCCTCGGTTTAGATTTTAAAAAACATTAAAAAAGAAGAAAGTGTGTGTGTGCGCGGGGGGGGGGGGGGGGCAGACGTCTCATCGCTGGTAATAAACAGCGAACTTTTTTTACATACACTAATTTTTTCTTGTGTTTTTTGTATAAATCCAAACTTTAAAAAACAAGCTTGTTTATTTTTTGGTTAATTTTGTTTTTTTATTAAAACACGTCTGTAAACTCCCCTCAATTGCCAGTTTTCATATTCTTACCCAGTTGCTGTTTTGGTACTTTAAGAACACTATTTTTAAAAGGCTAGGCTAGTGTCTTAAGCCTTTTTAGTTCACTAAACTTCTACAAAACATCCCTAAGAGGGGCCTTGTTTTGTTACAGCTCAGTCAATACTGATTTTTCATGTTCAACTTTTAGAAAAACAAACATAATGCTTCAAATAGGCCTCACTGCATACAGAATATCCTTTAAAACGGTCATGTTATGTTACATCTGGGTCAATGCTGTATTTTCATGTTAAATGTTAAAAAACCGTTATCTAATGAAACACTGCATGTTTAGCAAGCGTTAAAAGTGTGGGGGAAAAGTTGAGGGGTGTTCTTCAGACAGGCAATCTCTGAGCTGCATACAGTCACAAAGTTTTTGTCTTTTACAATCAGTAAATGGAATAAAATACTTGTTATAACTTTCACAAAGTGTCTTTCGATGCAATCTCACCATTGGTTAAAACTTTAACAGCAGTTAAAAAGTTAGGAAAGAAGTCTCTGTAAAAAAACAAGCAAACTGAAGGGGTGACCCTAGAGCCTTGCGAAGGCAGACTATAGTGCATGGAGCACTGGCTAGCCGAATTGGTCGTATCTGTTTTTAACATGTAGAAAAAGCCACAGTGGTTTTCACTCTGGGGTGTTTCTGCATGCTCATTTCTTTTTAATTGAAACACACCTGTAAAATGTTAAATAAAGGGCTTTGTCTTCATATAGGTTTGTCTTCTGTTTATTCCTTTACAAAACTTAATATAACTTTCACTTGTATGTGTTAAAAAGTGGGGGAAGAAGCAGCCTTCTTATCTCTGATCCACTGACTCACACAGGCTGTTTTTGCTAACAGAAATTGTCCTCACTAAAAGATGACCGATGTTAGTCTAAAACATAGGGGGAAACTTTTAAAAACTGTTTGTTACTACGGGCTTATGGATTTAACCTTTATTAAAGCACCTATGTAAAAGGGCTACATGGCAGGAAAGATGCTTGGGGGGGGGGGTCTGTTTTTTTAGATAAGAATAAGGCAGTTAAAGGGGAGGGGGGTAGTGAGGGGCGGGGAGGGAGATGGCTCTTGTATACAAATCTTGGGACTATAGGATTGGTTCAGGAAAATGTATTCTATGATGCAGCTGTAGAACAGCATCTGATTGGTCCGATCCAAAGGCAGAGATAACTAACCTGAGGGGTTGTGAGTCTTGGGAGCTCCCTCCTTCCCCAGGAACAGCTGCAAGGGTAAGATCTCTCTCTGACTCAGCCACGGGCTGTCTATCTTTGCCCTTTGCAAAGGGGTTTCGTTTCCCTTTTTTGCCCTGTTCTCTCTTTTAACCTATCTTTATATGTTTCTCTTTTATTTCACTCTTTTTAAATGCTCTTTTCTTAACCTACCCTTATATTTCATATTTTAACTGTTTCTTTATTAACCAACTGTTATATTTTTTACCATGTGCTTACTAAACAGTCTCTGCTTTATAAAAATCCCTTTTTTGCCATGTGTGTTTTTTGTGTGTCAATTTCCTAGAATCATAGAAGATTAAGGCTGGAAGAGACCTCAGGGGGTCATCTAGTCCAACCCCCTGCTCAAAGAAGGACCAACACCAGCCAAATCATCCCAGCCAGGGCTTTGTCAAACAGGGCCTTAAAAACCTCTAAGGAAGGAGATTCCACCACCTCCCTAGGTAACCCATTCCAGTGCTTCACCACCCTCCTAGTGAAATAGTGTTTCCTAATATCCAGCCTAGACCTTCCCCACTGCAACTTGAGACCATTACTCCTTGTTCTGTCATCTGCTACCACTGAGAACAGTCTAGATCCATCCTCTTTGGAACCCCCTTTCAGGTAGTTGAAAGCAGCTATCAAATCCCCCCTCATTCTTCTCTTCTGCAGACTAAACAATCCCAGTTCCCTCAGCCTCTCCTCATAAGTCATGTGCTCCAGACCCCTAATCATTTTTGTTGCCCTCTGCTGGACTCTCTCCAATTTGTCCACATCCCTTCTGACGCAATACTCCAGATGAGGCCTCACCAGTGCCGAATAGAGGGGAATAATCACGTCCCTCGATCTGCTGGCAATACCCCTACTAATACAGCCCAATATGCCATTGGCCTTCTTGGCAACAAGGGCACACTGCCGACTCATATCAATATTTCGCTGCATTTCTTCAGTACAAAAGAAATACTAGACAAAGTATCCTGAAAAAAAGGAAACATTCTGTCTGGGCATTTCCAGAATTAAATGTTTTGGTTTTTTTCAAGTCAAAGTGTCCTTTTGTTTCAAAATCGACAGCAATTTTTATTTTAAACCAATTTTAAAATTATATTAAATGCTTGAAAATGAAACAAAACCATTTTCTGTTCGGCTTTTTCAATTGGACAAGAAATTGGGCCAACTCAAAACAATTCCCTCCCACTCCCCCCCCCCAATCTATTAGAACTGCCAGTGACCCAAAGATCTGTTATTTGTGCAGCTCTGTTGCCTGGTGCTCCACCCTTTCCTTCCTCATTTCGGTCTTGACTCTCTCCTCCTCCCCCCCGGCAGAGCTCGCCGTGTCAGCCGTGAGAAGCTCCGTTCAGCTCCGAGCCCAGCCCCGTGAGCCTCCCAGCACCAGGATGGTTTCCTTCATCCTCTGCCTTCTCCCTGCTCTCCTAGCTACGAGTGCACAAGGTGAGTCATCCG